>CM063518.1:19377739-20577739 GCA_032199755.1 Ambrosia artemisiifolia
AGTGGTGGGTGGTGGTGATGGTGGACTGTGGGTGGTGGTGGACAGTGATCATGGTGTCACTTTGTATATCACATCTCACGCTAAAATTTTTGCTACTTTTAAAATTTTCCCTCTTTTAAAGTGTTTAAATAAAATTTAAGCTAAAATTTCTTCCCTCCTCCCGCACCTCCAAAATATTAGTTTCCCTCTTTTAACTCTAAAGTTAATTTTAGCTCTTCTCCTCCAATATCATTCCCCATTCCCAAAATCGCTTCACCAAAACTGATTTCATCCATCTCCCTTCCCCAATCGTTCTGTTCTTCCCCTAACCCTTCATCGATTTCCTTTCCCAGCCAACAAATTTTGATTTTCCTAGACGAGAAACCATCACCGCCACGTCATTTGGACCGGCATCACCGTAACACTCTTGATTTCCCTGTTTTAAATCTTTGTTGTTACCTTTTTACGTTTTGATTGTTGTCTAGGGTTTTATTGTTGTATGATATGTTTGGTTGATGTAAACTTCAGGTTACGTGAAATGTGCATATTAAATTTTAGGTCAATTTTAGAGTGGGGGTTATTCATTATGTTTCTTGTGTTTGGAATTGAGGGTTGATATTAAAGTTCTAGAGAATGAAGATTTTTAGTATTTGTAACTAGTTGCCTGCTAACTTGCTATGGATGTATCTTATCTGTAGGACTGTGTTGGTAGGGTTAAAGGGGTTGTTTGGGATGTTTTTAACATAGTAGTTGAGTTTAAGAATTATGGTTCTAACTTATGAGGAATGTGTAATGTCAATATTAGATAAGTGGTATCATTAACATTTATGTGTTTGTCTTCTAGAGTTGAAATTAAGGGTGCAAATGAGGTGAGTTGAGCTACTTGATATCAGCTTGATAAGAAGCTTGAAAAGAATCGAGCCTTATTGATCCCGAGCCGAGCTTATGCCTAATGAAAAGCTCGTCAGGCACATAGAGTAAACGAGCCGAGCTTGTGCCTTATTAGTGTAATATTAATTTTGTTAATATTTAATAATATTTACCTCTCATTTAAAGTTGTTTACTAAACGAGCCGAGCCGAGCATATTTAAATTTGTTTAGGTACCGAGCCCGAACCTAATAATAAGCTTGTTGAGTAAACGAGCCTGGGTCCGAGCTTCACTTATTGAGCTAGTGAGCCTAAATGATCATATTCCTTATATTATTTTAATTTAATATATTAACGAATAAATACTAAATGAGTCGAGCTTGAATAACTACCAACGAGCCGAGCTTGAGCTCTCGTATGGTAATTGAGCTCGACCCTGGCCAAGTTTTGCTCGGCTTGTTTGCACCCCTAATTGAAATGAAGTTCTGCAGTATGAAGATTTTGGACTTTTTGTATTATATATGCTAGATGCCTGTTGCATTAGAATGGATGTTTCTTGTTTGTACAGTTTTGATGCTTTTGTTAAGGGAGGTGTTTTGGGATTGTTTTTTAAAGTGATTTTGGATATGGCAGTTTGAAATTGGATTAAGGTAAGAGACACTGTGCAGAATATGGTATTTTTTTGAATTTGGTTAATTATTTAGTAGTTGAATGGCGGAATGAAAGGTTTAAAGGTAGATTACAACAGATGCTCAAGATGCTTTTCCAGCTGGACAATTGTCAAAACATGTTGACTCAAGTTATGACTTTAAATAAAAGATTTAACTAACACAGTTTCGTACATGTGACCCATCAAATTAAGATAATGAGATTAGTATGGTAATTAGATGGTAATAATTTGGTTTTAATTGTAGGGATAGATCTTGGTGCTGCTCTAGCAACTATGACTGGTGGAGTTCAATATGCATTTGTTTCTTGTGTTGTAAGTTTAAAAGAATGGAAACGAGCCTTGAGGCGTTTTCCCTTAGCATGCTAGTGTAAAACTTTATTGTATTTTTTTTTTGTGAAATGTTACTTCCACTGTCATGACTAGAGTTTGATAAATATTTGCTAAAAACTAAAATCTAGGTTGGAGATGAAGTTTTCCTTGAAAGCATTTTAAACTCTACCGAGACTGTGGCAAAAGGATGGGTGGAGAGCTTGGACTCAAATAAGCTAGTTGGTGGTGTAGAGATTGGACCAGAATGGTTTGTGGTAAACGTTCAAGTACCAATAAAAATAGATCAAAAGTTGGTAAGACCATATGGGTTATTTTTCATAATTCAAGATTATATTGGTGCATTCATTGCATGGCCTTGTCCTTTCATCTCGGTATGTATTTGTTACATTTGTGATACGAATAATTTTAATAACCAAAAACTTTAATGCTTATACATGGATGGTTTTTTTGTAGGTAGTATGGATGGTTTATTTGTTAAACTTGTGATACAAATAATTTTAACAATTTGGAAGTTAATGCTTATACGTGGATGGTTTATTTGTAGGTAGTGCGCGGGTATTGAGAAAGCCTGATGACTCAAGATTCTATGTTGCTGTTTTTTTCATTGCTTTTAATTATTTTGTTAAATGTTACAAGACTTTATGTTCGAT
This sequence comes from Ambrosia artemisiifolia, assembly GCA_032199755.1. Classification (NCBI taxonomy): domain Eukaryota; kingdom Viridiplantae; phylum Streptophyta; class Magnoliopsida; order Asterales; family Asteraceae; genus Ambrosia; species Ambrosia artemisiifolia. The sequence goes on from CM063518.1 coordinate 19,380,237, forward strand.
AATAAAACCTTTATTTGGATGTCCATAACCATATCGTAAAATTGTATGTGGATATTTAAAAAAGCGTTGTATCATATGACTTGTTAGGACTTTAAAATTTTTTCCTATTAAACTTGTTATGTATTTCTTAGGACGCTATATGGGTTGTTCATAGACATACTATGCGACCATAAAATTGGTTTCATAATCTTATTTTTGATATTAGGACCCTTTTCTTTGTACTAAAGTACCTATAATGTTACATCATAAGGGTCATATAAATTAATTTTTAAGGACGTTTTTATGTGTATTAAAAGATTAAAAGTAGGTAAGCACATGTTAGAACATTGTAAAGTGTCTTAATATGTTTTCATTAGGAGTTTTTTTGGGTTGTTCATAGACATATTATGCGACCATAAAATTGGTTTCGTAATCTTATTTGAGATATTAGGACGCTTTTTAAGTTTCGGGACTTATTATGACCCCTTTACATGAAACGCTTTTACCGTATGTCCTATTAAATAAAAGGTCCTATAAAATAACATTTTACGACACTTTTGTGTGTACTAAAAACCCAATTTTGTTGTAGTGACAAATGAACATAGACGAACACAAACAAAAACAATTTAATAATGATTCACGAACACAAATGAACATAAACGAACACAAACAAAAACAATTTAATAATGATTCACGAACACAAATGAACATAGACGAACACAAACAAAAACAATTTAATAATGATTCACGAACACAAATGAACATAGACGATCACAAACAAAAACAATTTAATAATGATTCACGAACACAAATGAACATAGACGAACACAAACAAAAACAAGTTAATAATGTTTCACGAACACAAATGAACATAAACGAACACAAACAAAAACAAGTTAATAATGATTCAAGCGTAAATTGTAGATATTATATACTCATAATTTGGGATAAAATAATTTTTTTACTTTTGGATTTAGACCACCAAAGTGTATCGAAAAAAGGATTACAACCATTAATCAGTGGTCAAATTGCTTGGGATCATTGATGTTGGTAATGATGATCAAAGGAGGATATCTTACTAATGTTGATGGTTTAGGGTTCTTTTCTTCGATTGGAAGAACGTAGCTTCCAAAGAAAGCTAAAAGAGAGCATCATGGTCAGTTGGCGAAAATGTCGTTAGATTTATCATGATGCTCTCTTTTGGTTTTCTTTGGATCTTGCTTGCTTTCAATCGAAGAGATGAACTCTAAACCATTTACATCAGTGAAACATTCTCTTTTGAGCATCATCATCAGCATCAATGATTTCAGGCAATTTGGCTTCTCGTTTATGCTTGGAATCTTGCTTTTCTGCAAAATTTGGTGATCTATACCTTTTTATGATACATGAAATATCTACCATGAAATTTTGTGCAATCCGTGTCATACCAAAAGTAAAACATTTATTATCCCAAATCGTGTAATATCTTATAGTCTAAAGTTGAAAATAATACCGGTCTGTAGCGCTCCTCCATAAGTTTATCCATTTTCTCTTATCGCACCTAAGACTGTCAAGATGTGCAAAGGGAAGATGGTTAAGCTAATGGGGGAATGTTAGAAGACTGTTGTTATTTTTGTTAGACGTACAACATACTAACCTTGTGGCAACACAACGTTGTGTTCATCAACCATGCTAAGTCAAAATTAGTTTATTGCGCATTTAACAAACAAATAATACCGGTCTGTAGCGCTCCTCCATTAGTTTATCCATTTTCTCTTATCGCACCTAAGACTGTCAAGATGTGCAAAGGGAAGATGGTTAAGCTAATGGGGGAATGTTAGAAGACTGTTGTTATTTTTGTTAGACGTACAACATACTAACCTTGTGGTAACACAACGTTGTGTTCATCAACCATGCTAAGTCAAAATTAATTTATTGCACATTTAACAAACAAATAATACCGGTCTGTAGCGCTCCTCCATAAGTTTATCCATTTTCTCTTATCGCACCTAAGACTGTCAAGATGTGCAAAGGGAAGATGGTTAAGCTAATGGGGGAATGTTAGAAGACTGTTGTTATTTTTGTTAGACGTACAACATACTAACCTTGTGGTAACACAACGTTGTGTTCATCAACCATGCTAAGTCAAAATTAATTTATTGCACATTTAACAAACAAATAATACTGGTCTGTAGCGCTCCTCCATGAGTTTATCCATTTTCTCTTATCGCACCTAAGACTGTCAAGATGTGCAAAGGGAAGATGGTTAAGCTAATGGGGGAATGTTAGAAGACTGTTGTTATTTTTGTTAGACGTACAACATACTAACCTTGTGGTAACACAACGTTGTGTTCATCAACCATGCTAAGTCAAAATTAATTTATTGCACATTTAACAAACAAATAATACTGGTCTGTAGCGCTCCTCCATGAGTTTATCCATTTTCTCTTATCGCACCTAAGACTGTCAAGATGTGCAAAGGGAAGATGGTTAAGCTAATGGGGGAATGTTAGAAGACTGTTGTTATTTTTGTTAGACGTACAACATACTAACCTTGTGGTAACACAACGTTGTGTTCATCAACCATGCTAAGTCAAAATTAATTTATTGCACATTTAACAAACAAATAATACTGGTCTGTAGCGCTCCTCCATGAGTTTGTCCATCTTCTCTTAACGCACCTTAGACTGTCAAGATGTGCAAAGGTAGGATGGACAAGCTAATGGAGGAACGTTAGAAGACTGTTGTTATTTTTGTTAGACGTACAACATACTAACATTGTGGCAACACCCTGAATACCGAAACCAAAAAGTATTTATTATTATTGTTAATAATAAAAGGGTCCTAATAAAATTATTTATTATTATTATTATTATTATTATTACTGTTATTATCATTATTAATTAAAAATTATTGTTTTCATAGATATGGAGCCAGCTTTTTCAGATCCAGGTTTTGGTGGTGGAGATGACGCTGGGTCGTCTGCACCGGCGCCTCCGCCGAAGAGGAGTCGACGGGCTCCACCACCGGACCCCTTACTGGACCACGATTACCTGTACTTTGAGGAGGGGTATGACCATGCGCAGCGCAGCTGCAAGAAGCTGCGTCATATGGCTGTCGACCCTCAGATGTACATCAGTTGGAAGCTTCTGGAGAAGGTCGGCGAAACCACCAGGGCGAACGACTTTGTGGGGTTTGACACCCCCTGGCGTCGTCTCTTTGACATAGCCCAGGTGCCTTCTTACCGGGCTTTGACGATAGAGTTTCTGTCGTCGTTCCAGGTACTGGATTCGGACCAGAACCCGAACCCGGCTGAGACTTTTCGCCCCATCCGATTTCGGGTGGCGAGGCAGTGGCAGAAGATGACCTATGAGGTATGTTATTTCAATTATCTGTCATTTTATTATTATGTTACCAAAGTTGTTAATATTTACAATTATTTTTTGCAGGAGTTTGCTGTTACTTCGGGGTTGTACACAGCCCCGGAGATTGATTCTTCGTTGTACCGGGACGCTCTCCATACGGTGGATAGGCCGACCCTGGTCAGGTTTTGGAGGTTCATCGCCAAATCGCACTTTGGCAAGAATTGGGCGAAGACGACGTCGATTAGGGACCCCCTGTACTACTACTTTCAGCATGCGATCGCCACCTCTATCGCAGCACGGGGGAACAGTCGGGAAAAGGTCAACCAGAGTGACCTTTTCTTTTTGTACTGTTTGATTATGCGGCAGCCGTGCAACCTGGCCTCGTCCCTGGTCGAGTACTTTAAGTGCTGCCACACCCGCCAGGCTCGGTCACATCTCCATGGCGGGGCGTTCATCACTCAGATTGCGCGTAATCTGGGGCTCTCGCCAGATACTGACCCTCGGTTGTCGCCCTCGATCCCATCGGTAGTGCTTGGTGACGCCAATGCCCGGAGCATGGGGATCCTCTTCGAGGTCTCGAAGGGTGTGCAGCGGTTTCGAGCTATCGGAACCACCAGGGCTTTTGAGTCGGCCCCCCTTCCTACCTTCGATGATATGCCGGCCTACGCTGAGGTGCGTCCGGGATATCCTCTCCTGGTCTCCATGGCGGGTCAGGTCGACGAGCCTGAGGACGGTGACGCCCCCCCACCTCCTCCTCCGCCGCCACCACAGCAGCAGTACCCCCGCCATATATATGATGACCTCACTCCTGCTGCGCGTTTCGTGGCAGAGGACATCGATCGCCGCATCGGTGAGTTGCGGGATATTCAGGAGTGGACGGTCGACTCGATGGAGGCGATGGCGACGCATTGGCAGGTACAGTTACGCACACCACCACACCGTAGACCAGCACAGGGGGCCCCACCACCACCGCCGCAGTAGACTTTTTTTATTTGTATTTTTTTTTTTGTATGGACAAATTATTACTATTATTATTATTGTTATGCAGTTGATCTTTTGTTTATATGTTGTCTGTTTTGAATGTTTAATTGTCTAATAAATATGGTCCATATTAAACCCATAAATAATAAATGAACTAACACCAAATTATAAATTGCAAGCCGGTAAAAACAATGACCGACACGTTTACAAACCGAAACAGTTCGACCCGACCGGCACGTGAACGATTATTACGATTATTATTTTTCCTTATTATTACTATTATTATTATTATTATTATTATTATTATTATTATTATTATTATTGTTACTATTAGTATTATTAATAATAATATTATTACTAATATTATTAATATTACCGACACGTTTACGAACCGAAACAGTCCGACCCGACCGGCACGTGAACGATTATTATTTTTCCTTATTATTACTATTATTATTTTTATTATTATTATTATTGTTACTATTAGTATTATTAATAATAATATTATTACTAATATTATTATTATGACCGACACGTTTACGAACCAAAACAGTCCGACCCGACCGGCACGTGAACGAACCGGACTTTTTCCGACCTGATCGGCACGTTAACGAACCGTACTGTTCCGACCCGACAAGCCCGTTAGAAGACATAAACATAACCAAAACGATTTTTAAGAACGTAAACAATGTTTAAATATTTTTACAAATTTCACATATCTAATCTAAATCTAGTATTTCGGGACTTTGATTGGGGTCCCGTTTCGGGAAAACTAATTCTTTGTACATATTGATTTGATTTTCAAACATAGTTGCCCATTCCTCACCACCTTCAGTTTTAAAAGCACTCCAAACTCTATTCGGGGGAGGCATTGGATATGATCCTTCAAGCGTTATGTTGACGTAATGTCGGTCCACGAACAAAACTGCTACCGTCATAATAGGCGGTAGAGAAGCACTTGGGCCTAAAAATAGAGGGAAAATTGTATCAGAAGCTCTAATGTCGAGTGTATGAAAAACACAACCAAACTTCTGTGCAATGATAAATCCCGCTTCCGGCGTCGTCATCCACTTCTCTTCTGGGGCTGGTGCCACCCCTCTAAAAGAAATGCTATCGCAGAGACGCTGATAACGTCCTTCGTCATTCGGATCAAACATTGACCTATACAAGGCTTCGTTATTGCGCAACTCGAGTAGCATTTGGGATCGGACCCTGATATGATCATCTTTACTTAGGCCTAACCCCACAGCTACCGCTCGAAAACCGCAATGACCATCAGGTTTCACATCGGTTATTTTAGATATATATGGGTGAAACACAGATGGAATTCTATCCCCATATTTCCTTAGTAAGTTCTCAAACTTTTTTGTCCGCGGAAGCAACGGGAAATTGAATTTATCCCAAATGCCGCCCCCCTGGGACGATGACGGTATGTAAGAGCTGTGACGGTGAAGCTCGTAAGGAGGGAATGGCTGGGACTGGGAAGGTCGTAGAAGGTCCTCCTGTGATGGTACGAAAGAGCTGTGCCGGGGAAATTCAAACTCCTCGTCGGACCCACTTTCTTCAGCAGGCATATGCAAGCTCTTTCTTGCAGATTGTTCTCTATTTTGTTCTTGCTGCTTCTTGGTTGGACGACCACGGGTTTTCTTTTGCACAACAGGCGGTTTATTGGGGGAGTACTTGCCTGTGACGATTTGTGCAAATTTGTCCAGGTAGTTTAATTGGGTAAATACTGGTTTCGTATCAACCGTTTGCTTTAATTCTGCCCAGAAATTATCTACATTTATAGCTTCGCAACCAGTCGTCGCAGGTTTGAAGTCAAGCTTCCTCCAGAACACGTCTATCGATAACAAATGGATTTCCTCACCTGAATAAATAACATACGTTATAAAGTTAAATCATGTAATAAATTATGTAGTAATATCATATGGACAATAGTAATAAGTACCATTAAGATGTAACTGCTCGAGCCGACAGGCACATGGCAAAGCACAACTATTATAAAGCTGGCATCCACAAGTGTTATTGTAAAGGCGCATGGGCGTTCGAAGACGTTCGATCTCTTCGTATATCAACTGAATAGCATGTTTGCTAACCTTCCGAAGTAACTTATTAAGCAATGGCTGCCTCTTGTGGTGGTTCATTGTTTTTCTTAGGCTTTCTTCAAAACCTTTTTTAATGTCCCTGTATTGCTTATCAACCATTTGATCAACGGACCTCACAATTGTCGACAACGAGTTGCGATTGCCTGGAAGGTGACTTTTAATTTTGGCATGCATGCCCTCAACTCTGTTGGTAGTGGTCTGGCGGAAGTTCAGCGTTTGGTTAGTCCACGCAGACACAAACTTTTGACGGAACCGGTCCAACCAGTTATTCTTCGTATAAGAAAAAACGTCTGAAAAATATAACCAAAACTTGTCAGGCGTGTGTATGTAAACAAGTACGTATGTAATTATGTAAAACTACTTACCCAGACGATCCATCTTTTCCAGATATGACTCAAATTGCCCCAAATTGTATTCGTATAGGGCTTCCGTCGTAGAGTCACACAGCCACCAAAACATTCGAACAAAATCCTTCCACTCCCTATCCGTGAACTCCTTCTTGCTGTTCCTGTTGATATTCTGCGAGATATGAAACCGACATAGATACTTGTACGCCTTTGGGAAAACCACATCACACGCGTTCATCAGCGCAAGGTCCCTGTCTGTCACAATCACTCGCGGCTCCATACAACTGTCCAACATAGACTTTATCCTCTCCAACAGCCAAGTGTAGTTACCAATCCTCTCAGAAGAAATAAACGCATGGGCAATCGAAAACGACTGGTTTGTCGACGACATACCCACTACCTGAACAAACGCCATATTGTACATGTTTGTATTGTAGGTGGCGTCAATCATCAGCACATGCGGGAATGCGCACCACATAGTATGTGAAAGTTTGTGAACGAATAAAATATCCGTGAGAGCCTTCGTGGTTTCATCCGCACGCGTGTAGTAGGTGAATCCTCTCTCCGTCAGAAAGTATTCGAGGTGCTCCATGTCACCTTTGGGAATGACTCCCTTTCCAGCATTCATCATCTGAGCAGCATTGTGTATATCTTTCAGGGTAGTCTTTCTCTCCGGGTTCTTTGAAAGCATCATTCTCCAGATGCTACGCTTGGGAACATCAATCTCTGTCATCTCTCCCACAAATTGCTTGTCATCCACAGAAAGCCTTCTGGCATACGGGTGACCCTCTAAGTGTTCAAAGGGAGTGTGGTTGTGCGTCGGGTTTTTCACCTTTAACCTCCAAACCCGTGACCGAGTTTCAAACACCCCTGCCAACTTAAACGGGCAGCCAATTTTTTTGCTACCCGTCTTCCTCACCAAAGCCACACTCTTATGCTCCCCCCCAAGAGTGCATTGAAATACAACCTTAACAAAAATAAGTTTATTAGAAAATAAGTTTTTTTTATAATTTTTTTAAATAATATATTATAAAAAAGTTTGTTAATTAAAAAGTAACAATACTCTTAGCAAAGGAGAAACGTAATCCTAAAGGTGTGTGGCCCAAAAACCACTGGTGCACCCGTAGGGAATTCACCTTGACCAACGATAAAACACGTGTTTTTAGTAACTAATTTATAAGTTAAGTTTATTGTTGCTTTTTAAATAACAATTTAAAAAATACGCATTTGTTAATAACTTAAAAACAACAGTGACTGAAATATATACCTTCACGAAATGTTCTCCTCTTTTCTTCGATCTTTTTATAACTATGACGTCACCATTTGCCATTCCCGTATCATGTACCCAATCGATCAACTCATCGCGTGTCGAAAATGTCCGGTTAGTCTCGAACCAAGGGTTGATCGGGTTAGGTCCTTCCTCCTGATCTTCTACCCGCTTCTCATCGACAGCGTTGTCTTCATAGTGCGTATAGTCTTGTTCTTCAGATGTGTCATCACCACGGTTAGCGTCGTAAGTATAACCGTAGGCAGGTTGACTAGGCTCGTCTTCAAATTCATACGGGTCCTTCCACTGTGTATTCAAGTCCAGTTGTACCGCATTGTCACGGTAACGAATGCCAGACTGACCCTCCTCGACATTACTACTAGACGGACCCTCCCCGACATTATATGACGGACCCACCGAAACATTATATGACGGACCCTCCGAAACATTACATGACGGACCCTGCCCGACATTATATGACGGACCCTGCCCGACATTATATGACGGACCCTGCCCGACATTATATGACGGACCCTGCCCGACATTATATGACGGACCCTCCTCGACATTATATGAATTATAGTCGTAAGAATCACCGAAAATTAAGTCGTAAAACGACATGTTATATATGTTTGTGGACAAAGAATTCAAATCGAACGAGTTTATAATGAAAAACTATGAAATCGATTGTATTTATAGCCAAAATCTGATGGAACTAAGCGCCTCGCTTAGGCCAAAGCGAGGCGCTTGGGGTAATTAATTCGAGGGAATATCAGGCTTTATGTTGAATCAAGGTTAATCAAACTCTCAAGCGCCTCGCTTAGGCCTAAGCGAGGCGCCTGGTTTAATCGTTTTCAGAGAATCTTAAGCCTTATGTCTAATCAGGCAGTCAAGCGCCTCGCTTTGGCCAAAGCGAGGCGCTTGACTGCCTGATTAGACATAAAGCTTAAGATTCCTGAAAACGATTAAACCAGGCGCCTCGCTTAGGCCTAAGCGAGGCGCCTGGATTAAGGGGTTGATTTAGAAGTTAGGGGGTTTAATTAGCACGGTCCTTCTTAAAAGCTTAAAGCTCATAAAAGCTCTTAAAAACTCTTTGCCAAACATACCATTTATCTCCTCCTCATGCTGAAATTAAAAAAATATATATGATATTTTGTTCATTTTCAATCTGACAATAGATTCCCTATAACCTAACCCTCGTTATATGGGAAACTAAAGTAAACCCTCTTATTTGAGGTTGAATATCATCCTCTATCCAATGTTTTAATGAGATTGTGTGACTAGTTAATTTTTCTTATTAACTCCCCTCACATGCAAAAGATGTGTAGGCTACTTTCATCTCCTTATGTTAATGAAAAATTAAAAGAAAATTAAATAGTGGAGCCATCGTATTTGATTAAAAAAATAACAAAAAATAATAATAAATTCATATCTCTTGAATCGCCATTGAGACCTCTTTCAATTCATCCCACTCCCCCAACTCTATAGCTGCCAGCCACCACCTCAACCGCCAACCATATATTGTTTCATTTTAAACCCAGTTTGTTGCCTCTAATTTATGATTTTATTGGTTTTAAGTAGGTAATTAAGCTTATGGGCACCAGTGGGCGATCAAGCAAGCAAAGTACCGAACACTTTGATTGAAGATTGCTTCCGCGTTTGTGAAAGTTTATGAAACGTTTTGTGTTTGTCTAACAAATGTAAACACCTACAATATATTATCGCTCTATTTTGGAATGCTTTGTTTTGTATTAGATAAATAATAGAATCTCATTTCGCGTCTTGTAAATCAAAATTTTCCAAGTCCATCATTTGGGATGTTAAAATCAATGTTGTAAAAGTCGCTAGGCGCTCCCTAGTCGAATCATTACATCTACGGGATGGGTCTTACATGTTGCGAAAGTTCCATCGAAACCCATCCTTTTCTATGGACATTCGATCTCCTTGAGTGTGATCGTTGACGCCGATCGTGGATTCCGATTGACTATTGTTGCCATTAATCATGATCTCCACTTGGTTTCTTGAAATTTACCAGGAGCACCTTACGGTTTTTTTTTAACATATGTATATGTCACACACTCTTTCATTGCATATTTGGCACAAGCTCACTTTTTCTATCATCGTGCCCTAAATTGATAAGATTCCTTCACCACAACAAATGGAAAGAGCATATCAACATCATTTCTCCGATTCACCCATGATCAATCCTAAGGAGGAGGAAATATGACGTATTATCATCACTGATTCACCACTAAAGATAAAATATAAAGTTATGTCATACGGATTATGTGTCCTATTAGTGTATATACAATATTGACAACTTTTTAGTCGGATAATAGATCGGATTTTCTCAAACTCCTAATAATATTCGTTGAGCAGTCGAAAATAAGAATATGCATGTTACTTAATTTATGTGGTGACAATAATTTTTTGTATTTATAAAAAAAGCAACCATGCTTTACAAGATTCCCAAATCGGACTTGTACGTGTTGAATTTTTCTTTTGATTCGATATTACTATAAAAAAAAGGAGTGGTAAAGATGCTTTGCTTATTATGGTTTAACGAATATGTTCTTAACCTTTATAAGCTTCATCTTAAAGTGGTGGATTAAGAAAAATAATAGACGTGCCACGTAATTTTATTAAATGATATAAAAATGTTTGTACGAGTTATGAGTCCACCTATACTCGACTAGTTCAAATTGTTAATGTGTGTGTGAAAATGTGGTCATGATTCGAACTGAGTTATATGATTGATATCTAATTAACTAGCTTTTATCCCGGGAGTGTCCCGGGGTTGAAATATCTAATATAGCATAATAAAATATCTAATATGACAACATAATTAATGATTTGCCAATACATGATTAATGAATAATAATAATAATATTATTATTATTATTTATTTATTTTAAACAAATTTCTGCCATAAGTTGTCATATTCAAATTTAAAAAAAAAGGAATCTCTGCCTATGAAGTTATGTTTATCGTTTGTGATTTATTAGTAGAGTAAAATATATTTGAAAACAAAACCCCACAAAAATAGTTCTTTTTTTCTCCGTTTTTTATATAGCACTATGGTACTCGTTGGAAAGATAATAAAACGCTCGTTAATTTGGTGTAATTTTTTTCTTTAAAAAATCTCGTATATAAAAGATATTAACGTTTAAAAGTTATGGGAGGAAACATTAGAGAGAAAATTTAATTTTGTTTTTAAATTCTTATATTTTCCTAAAATCTATAACTTATAATAAAAGAATTGAACTTTGATGATGTGGCATTCAATGGAGGCCTCAACTCCTTCTTGAATGTGCCACGTGGCATCATGTTTTAAATTCTTATCTTTTCCTAAAATAATTATAATATATATATAGATTTATTAAAAAACTCCAAAATTAAAAAATCCTACATGATGCCACGTGGCACATTCAAGAAGGAGTTGAGGCCTCCATTGAATGCCACATCATCAAAGTTCAATTCTTTTATTATAAGCTAGATTATACCCCGGGAACGTCCCGGGGTTGAGAAATCTAATATGACATATTAATTTTACATATGAAATAAAATGATTCGCTTTACAGTTATATGCAATAAAGCTTCAGGTAGCACCTAACCTAAAACAATTAAAAATGTATCTCTAATGTTAAAGCCTAACATTAAACAATCTATAACTCTAATATTAATATCTAAACTAAAACAATGTATAACTCCAATGTTAACGCATGTTGAAAATAGAATTCATATTTACTAATTTGAACATAATTAGTGACTTGCATATGTATGATTAATGATTTACCTTAACACTTTGTGCTTTTTTTCCTGTATAAACAAAACCCCACAAAAAATAGTCGTTTTTTTTCTCCGTTTTTTATATAGCACTATGGTACTCGTTGGAAAGATAATAAAACGCTTGTTAATTTGGTGTAATTTTTTTTCTTTAAAAAATCTCGTATATAAAACATATTAATGTTTAAAAATTTATGGGAGGAAACATATGAGAGAAAAATTCAATTTTATTTTTAAATTTTTTTCTAAAATATCTCAATGCCACATGGGATGACACATGACACATTCAAGGAGGAGAATGACTCTTTGAGTGTCATGTCATTAAAATGGCTTTGGTTGTATCTCTAATGTTAACACTAACCTTAAACAATGTATAACTCTAATTAATATCTAAACTAAAACAATGTATAACTCCAATGTTAACACATGTTGAAAATATAATTCATATGTACTAATTTGAACATAATTAGTGACTTGCCTATATATGATTAATGAATAACCTGAACACTTTGTGTTTTTTTTCTGTATGAACAAAACCCCACAAAAAATAGTCGTTTTTTTCTCCGTTTTTTATATAGCACTATGGTACTCGTTGGAAAGATAATAAAACGCTCGTTAATTTGGTGTAATTTTTTTCTTTAAAAAATCTCGTATATAAAAGATATTAACGTTTAAAAATTATGGGAGGAAACATAAGTGGGAAAAATCCAATTTGATTTTTAAAATATTTTTTCCTAAAATATCTCAATGCCAAAATATTTTTTCCTAAAATATCTCAATGCCACATGGGATGACACATGGCACACTCAAAGAGTAGAATGCCTCTTTGAGTGCCATGTCATTAAAATTGCTTTCTTTTATTATATATATATATAGATATAGATTACAACAACTACATGATTTAAACAATTTTTTTAGGCAGGTAAATAATCGCTATGGAGGCATACGTTTATTTTTCAATGCGAGAAAGGATTGAGACAAGGAGATCCCTTATCTCCTTTCCTTTTTCTAATAGTTATGGAGGCCTTTTCGTGTTTGTTGGCTAAAGCTTCGGAGGTTGGAGATTTTAAAGGGATATCATTTGGCGATAGTGGTCCGGAGTTAACTCATCTTCTATATGCGGATGATGCGCTCATTGTTGGGAAGTGGTCTCATGATAATTTCCTGCATATGATTCGCCTTCTCCGTATTTTTCACTTGTGTTCCGGTTTAAAGATTAATCTCCAAAAGTCTAATGTTTTTGGTATAAATTGCTCGGATGATGAAGTTCAGTTGCTTGTAGACATGTCCGGGTGCAAGAAAGACTCCTTACCTTTTGATTACCTTGGAATTAAAGTCGGGGCCAATATGAATAGAATCCGTAATTGGGACTCGGTGGTGAAAAAGTGTAAAACGAGGCTGAAGTCGTGGAAGGCGAGGACTCGCTCTATCGGTGGTAGGCTTGTTCTCATCAAATCGGTGTTAGCTAGCTTACCTATTTATTATATGTCGCTATATAGAGCTCCAATTAAAGTTATAGGGGATATAGAAGGGTTGATAAAGAGGTTCTTATGGGGAGGGGATGAAAATGTTAAGAAAATTCATTGGGTGGCTTGGGAAGGCATTGCCAAACCGGTTAAAGAAGGGGGGTTGGGAGTTTCCCGTGTTGCGGATGTTAATTTGTCCCTTCTCACCAAGTGGGTGTGGAGGTATAAAGTAGAATCTTCTAGTTTATGGCGCAAAATTATAGATTTTTGCCATAGGAGCTCTAAAAATTGGGAGGTTCTCCCTGTTAATAAATCGGTGTCGAGGGGTGGAAGACTTTGGTATCCCATCTTCTTCATTCTGACAGAGACGCAAATGATGGGACTATTAATTCTTTTTTCCGAGGAGTGTTAGGGAATGGTAATGATATAAGATTCTGGTTCGATGTGTGGTGTGGTAAGGAGCCGTTAAAGCAAGCTCTCCCTAATCTATTCAGGATTGCAGTTCACAAGCAAGCCAAGGTTGCTGATTTATGGGATCTTTTGATAGCCGGTAATTTATCTATTTGGAAGCATGCTCCTCATTCAGTTGCCGAGTTACAGGATCTCAACAATCTTAGTAGGCGATTAAATGGCATGGTGCTTCTAGACTGTCCAGATGTTTGGAAATGGGATGGTAATTCTGAAGGTGTTTATAAAGTTGCTGATTTCAAGAAGAGATTAGTCGCGGCTCGAGGTCATCAAGTTAGTATTAAATTGAGGAACATAGCTTGGGTGCCTCTCAAAGTGAAGATTTTTGTTTGGCGTTTGGAATTGGATCGGCTCCCTACTAGGACAGCCCTTAGAAGGAGGAATATTATGGTTCATGATGAAGCTTGCCCTCTGTGCGACCTGGACCCAGAAACGGTTCTTCATGTTTTCACTGGCTGTGGAGCTGCTTTTGGTGTCTGGCTGGCCATTGGCTCGTGGTGCAGGTCTGCTCCTATTTATGCCTTTGATGTTGCAGACCTTTTAAATATGGTCCATGGGAACTCGAACAAGGATGCGACAAACATTGTTCAAGGGATTATAATGGTGGGCATGTGGGTGATTTGGAATTCCCGCAACGAGAAGATATTTAAAGGGAAAGAGATTCAAGTGGGAGAATTAGTAGCCAAGGTCAAAGCTTTTTCGTTTCTCTGGCTTAGAACTCGGTCTAAATTTAAAAGTATTGTATGGATGGACTGGTCGAAGTATCCTTTGTATATGTTGTAGTTGGTTTGCGTCGGTCCTCGCTTTGAGGCCCGGGCGCTTGTTTTAATGAAGTTCAATTTTCAAAAAAAAAAGGTAAATAATCGCTAATGTAATTTATATTTGGCTATAATCTAATAATATTTGTTTTTATTAACTTAAAATGTAGATAAACAATTTTAATAAGCAATTCTAAATTACACAGTCCACTCTTGAGCAATTCTTTCGCTTCAACTTTCATGAAGCAAACAATACACACAAGGATTTGAAGAGTGATGCATGTGTATTTATAGCAAGTGTTTTTGCCATAACGAGTTTGAAACAAAATGAACACATACTAGCCATCTAGCTTGGAAACAAACCGGCTCAAATATAACATATATTTTCTCATAGGCAGATCTATGAAGAGATTACCGATAGTTAGTGCTACCCCTCGACTTTATCGGCGATATGCAAAATTAGTGTAGAAATTTTTTTCTTCTTCGTTTTCTGTATCGGATACCCCTAGGTTTAAAAGTTTTTTGGGATACTCCTAAATGTTTATTACCAGTGATTGGGATGTATGATAACAAGTAAATCCTTTGTGTGTTTATAAAAGATCTCTAAATAATAAATTTTAGGATAAACACCAATCCTAAGATCTGAGACGACCCAAAGGCTGTAGATCGATATCATGGTCTATTTAATAAGCCTACTTGGGTACTGAGTGGTGTCAGAAATGAGCTTTTTGCACTCGATAGTTTCGACTCCAGAAAAAAAAATCTGTTAATTTTTTTTATTTCACTGACATAAAAGCATCTGTATATCTTATGTGCGGGTGTCTAGATAGCATGTGTTTTATATGGATTCAGTTGGTTTTTTTTTATTCTTGCTAGAGCTAGATAATGAAAAATTATTATGTCCGTCTCCTCCATGGGTCCTCAAAGTTAAAATAAAAAGAAGGAAAAAAATATAAAATTAAATTATTAGATTAGAAATGAGCCAAACTTAATATTTAAGTCAAATTAAGAGAAAAATTTGGGTTCCATCTGAAGATGGTCTCTCACAAATATGCTCCGGACATATAAAATGTTTGGACATATTGCGTATTCTATATATAAACAAAATGTGAATGCTCTTATAAACAGTATACAAACTGGACATGTTTTGCACGTTATTTACGTCTTTACCCATTGTTGACATTCTTAGCTATACCAACTACCCTTTGGCCTTTTGACATAATGTTCTCCATCTATCTCATTTTCCAGAGTTCCAAACAAAACCCTTCCATCCATACAAAACCCTTCCATCCATCCTAAAGTTAAATCTTTCTTTTGAGATGAGTGTTCCAGAAGAGCATTCATATTATGTTTATATGAGAACTATATAATAACTAATAAATACAGTTTATTTTTTTATAAAATTTGTTTTACACTTTTACGTTATGTGACCAATGACTGTTGATTTAAAACGACGATGACACACAAGTGTAGCGTTAGAATTTAATACATAAAAGGTGTTGGCGTTTTGCTACGCTCTAGCTGGGTCATCCGTTGTAAACTTCCTAAATTCAGTTCAGACCAATGACAGACCACAAAACCTGTCGCGAAGTATGAGGTTTCAACTAGTTATAGACATACTTTGTATCAAGAAACACATTGTGTATCTAGAATGAGACAAAAGGCGGATAGTCGAATGGTAAAAAATTTCTTTGCCAATGAGAACCCGATATCTGCCCAAAGTAAAAACGAAGTCATTTATTTAATATTTAGAATTCTAAATTAAAATACTAAAGGATTTTGTATTGTTAGCGGTCATAGTGTAGTGATTCTATCCTTCCCCTCTTTGCCCTCCACTCCTACCCTAAAAGAAAAAGTGTTACTACTACTTACCATAGTAAAACATACCATTTTTAAAAAAAAAGTATTGTGGAGACACAATTTGAACCTGCGGTCTCAATGTTATGAGCCTTGCGAGCTACCAAACTGCTTTACCCCGTGCCGAAGAGAAGAACTGATAAATTCGCCGCTATTAATTTTCTTACGTTCCTCTTTCGGTTTCTAGATTGGTGATATCGTAGTCACTACCGATATTCGTTTTTATAACTTCTGTTCGATAAAAAAAAGTGTGTAGCTATATTTTAGGTGTTGCACAACCATTTCATCTTAGGTTTAACCGATACCAACTGAATTTTTGCTACGTAGCGCGAGGGTTTATGCTAGTTTTGTATATATATATATATATATATATATATATATAGGACAAGGATCAATGGAAAACCTCATTTATTTCGGGAAACTCTAGTAAACCCTTAGAAAAACCTACTTCCCAAGTTTTTTTTTTTTTTTGAAAAAATTAGGGCATGTAATATAGATGTTTTTAAGAGTTTTGAGCCAAAAAAACAAAAAAAGCGCCGACCAGTTTTTTTTTAAAAAAAAATAATTTTTCATCATAACATATGTTACCAGTGCAAAAAAAGGCTAACATATGTTATGATGCACAACTTATTTTATTTTTTTAAAAGTTCGGCGCTTTTTTGATTTTTTTTTTTTGTTCAAAACACTTAAAAACATGTATTTTACATGCCCTAATTTTTTCAAAAAAAAAGCTCGGGAAGTAGGGTTTTTCCGGGAGTTTTTCGATTAAACAGGGTTTTCCATGGATACTTCCACGACCACTATATATATATATAAGTGTGATTTTTAAACATACAAGTTTATATAAAGAATATTTGTTCTTGTCATTCTAATTATATATTAATAATTTATATATACACAAAAAAGGTCCAACTACATCACATATTTTTTGGGCATGATTAACATGTGTTCCTAGGTGGCTAACAAGGATAATATTAGTAAATAAATGCTAATTTCAGTGGTGGAGCTACATACATGATAACGGTGTTGGCCGACACCATTTACATTTTGGTATTATATGTAACGTGTAATAGAAAAAATTTGAGCGAGACCATTGATTTTACAAGCGACACCATTGTTGACCCAAAACATAGAAGGAGAAAGACCAACATCACTAATCGTCATTATTATGGGGTTGAAAATTTCAACACCATGTTAGATATGCAAATCCAATAGCTTAGCAACCGTTTTAACGAGGTAATCACTGAGGTGCTAATGTGTAAGAGTGTCTTAAGCCCACCATTTAGTTTCCCTCCAAAATTTTTTGTCTCTCTTACATGCATGGCACATGCACTTCACCCACAAATTTTAAACGTTAATAACTTTTATATATGATATTTAAAAAAATACACCATATTAACGAGCGTTTTATTATCTTTCCAATGAGTACCATAGTGTTATACAAAAAAACAAAACAAAAAACCGACCTTTTTAGTGGGTTTTTTGTTCATGCATAAAAAAACACACAATGTGTTGAGGTAATTCATTAATCATGTCTAGGCAAGTCACTGATGATGTTAAGATAGTATATACAAAAAAACACAATGTGTTTTATTATCTTTCCAACGAATACCATAGTGTTATACAAAAAAAAAACAACCTTTTTAGTGGCTTTTTTGTTCATGCATAAAAAAACACAATGTGTTGTGCTAATTCATTAATCATGTCTAGGCAAGTCACTAATAATGTTAAGATAGTATATATGTTTCTGAACCTACACCCAGATAAGGATGCACCATACACAATTGATACCAACTTACAATGGAAATACTTATTTTATTAATATAAACTGTAGGGTACAAAGGTTGAAAACTTAAAAAGTACAAAGCTTGATCAACTATTCCTAGCCGGAGATATACTTTCCCATTGAATCACACGACTAACACATCCTATTCCACCGGTTATATAGCTTTGAGCTAAACAGCATGCTCAAGAACTAGTCATCACTACCTGTGACACATGCTTAAAAAGGACGTCAGACAATGCTGGTGAGTTCATGAATATACACAAGTTGTAAAACACATTAATTTATCATTCATGACTTGTATCTGCCCATGTCACTATAATCTTTCCGCCACCCCCGGCACCCACGCATGGGCCCTCGTGACGGTGTCAACAAGACTTCAAACATCATACAGTCAATGCCCACTACACCGCAGCGTAGTACCGACAAATCCTGCCGTAGCAGCACGTATAAGGGACCACAGATATCGTGTGTATGTGTGATTTGATTATATGCATGCGTACTAACAGTCATGAGTGCAATATTAACAATTACCAGTTTGGACAAGCATGCTCACATTTGAAAACATTCATAGAACTCACCTGTTACACGGTTGTTTAACACTTTGCTATTTCAACCTGGTATTACCTCGGGGTCCTGATACAATTACATCATCCTAGGTTAGGTAATGGTTCACCTAACTAGTTATTATCATGGCTGGATATTGGTTAACGCTGCCTTGTTTAAGCATGGGTGATCAGTCCATGCCTAACTAAGGCTAGACTATCCAATACCCACCCTTGTCAATAACTCTTAACGCTATTACTAATAATAATAAATGAACTGGGTATAAACTTAAACGAGAGTATACCTGGATACTATCTATGACAAGTCAATGTAGAGTCTTCTTACTCGCTCTTTGTATTTAACTATTTAGTAATTAGTGTTGGTTCTAATTTTTGGTACACACAAAACAAAAGGCCATATTTCCATTTATAGCCTATGTGTTGCCTTCGTTTAGGAGGACTAGAATATACGATGATTTTGTATCACTATGCATATTGTGTTATACTCCTACACGCGTATCCTACACTCCCAATACACATTACCATATGTATTTCAAATTATCACCAACTCATCTATACTACATATTATATAAATTGTGAAATCTTACCAACTAACATTCTCAAAGTTTACGTGCATATTACTATTATTATTACAATTATTATTATTATTATTATTATTATTATTATTATTAATTCAGCTGCTTCACTCGTTTAGCTCGTATAACTCTTATACTATAACGTTTTACTAAATTTCGAATATACTATTAAGACGAGCTAATTTTTATCTACACGTCAACCTAAGTTTTATTAAAAACGGAGTAGGGTTCAAATATAATATGTTATTATTATTATTACTAAACGGTCTCTTATAATACTAATGGTTCCACTAGATGCTTATATCTCAAATAATCGTACTATTCACGACTAGATCATATAATACTCTTGACATAAATTTCATAAACATTTACACTTTATTTGATCACATAATGGGGTGTTACAACTAATAATGTTAAGATAGTATATATGTTTCTGAACCTACTAACCCGCTAACGACATATATATTCAAAGATGTAGTCAGTTTGGTAACAATCTAGTTTCTTTTATTTTACAGCAACAAAGTTGATGACTGATCATCGCTAATTAAGTACGTAATGTGCATGACTATTGGATTGTGTAATGTTTAAAAAAGAAGCTTTGAAAGCAGGTAAATATTGATACATATACAAGTTTCATCAACATGTATATATATCTAACATATATCTTTCATATACAGTCTTAACTAGAAAAATAAAAAAGTGCACACGTAGAATTAGAAGTAGATTTTATAAGTTATTGATTGTTGATCCTATACAATTTTTCTTTTCTTGAAAAATGACATATTCATTTTACGGTACACACATTTATCACTTCAAATTAGATTTGTCTATCTCAGAACACTCCGGGATAATATCTAGTCACTTATACCATTATTTGGTGCTTCAATTATTACACATACTATATAACATGTGGTCTCTTTCAAAAAATATATATGTGTGGGTCTCAGCTCCAAAAATAATTAATTAATTTACATCACTCAACTCTCGACTTGTCCATTTTACCACGTGAAATCGTTAAGTGTTTTGCCATTTTGTATATTTATTTTTTAACAATATTTTTTCATGATCTAACTTTGCATTTGTATCTTAAGCTCCATCGCTTTGTTGTTGGGTTCGTAGGCCTTATGGGTCTTACATGGTTATATGAGTCCTCTCTTTGCTTTTGATGTTACGGGTTTATTGTCTTTACATTTGAAAGTCCAAGCGAGCAAACAAGGTAGACAAATTATTCAAGGAGTCATCATAACTACGTGTTGGGCGATATGGAATGCCAGGAATAATAAGATTTTTATTGGGAAGAAGCCGAAGATCACAGACATTGTGGGTAACGTCAAATTGAAGTCTTTCTTATGGTTAAAAAGTCGTACCATGTTTAATAATCTTCTTTGGAAGAACTGGATTTTGTACCCTTCGTATACGCTGCAATTGATTGTTTCTCGTTTTTGTACCCTTTGTGTTTATTGAAATCCAAAGTTCAAAAAAAAAAAGTTATGAGCATATTTTGGGTAACAAGTTTGCTAAACCTTAATTAGTCTTAATAAATGCAATTCGTGTAATTGTAATTTGTTTAACACCTCAATAAAGAATATGAGTTGATCGGCTTGGTTCGGTTTGTAAATGAGTCAAGCATGAGCAAAAGTCCGCTCGACTAGGTTCGACTCGAATAAATTATTATTTACTCATTATGTATATAATTATATATAAACACACAAATCACAGTAATATTTATAACTATATATAACATTTGGCCTAAGATATACAAGTAAAATATAACTAGCTCGCATAATCAAATAAAAATTTAAAACTAAGTTTAATAGTAAACCCTAAGTCGTGAAGTGACAGTCATGACTTCATTATGTTATTAGTCGTCCGTTGCTAAACATCGCTTAATATTACCCTACGCCAGAATGTAACACTTGTTCTCAGCAATATGCTCATCGCCTCACTACCTCAACCTAAGCCTCATCTTCGGACACTCTAACCTCAATATTAGTGTCAACAACGGACAATTTGACCTTGGTTGTCATCCCTACAACGAAAACATATGAAGGAAACATCATAATTTTATGGTCACCCGAGTTACTCTCTGCTCGTTTCTCGCTCGGCGCTCGCTCGGAAAATTCACGCTCGAACAATGCTCACTCGGTTTACGGATCGGTTGTAAATGAGCCGCTCAGCTTGGTTCGGTTTGTAAACGAGCCAAGCATGAGCAAAGGTCCGCTCGGCTCGTGAACAGCCCTAGACCGAACCACGTAAATTTCTATGTTTGTTCATTCTTTTCCTGTTTCATTTTCGTGTTTGTGTGCTCGATCTAACTTTTGTGAGGCATACATCTTACAACTATAAAACTGGATGGGTATTTACTATATATTAAATTATAAGTTGATGTTGCATTGTTCGTTGTAAGTTTTTCATAAGTGGTTGTACCCCATTTTTTTTCCTTTTAATCCTTATGCTTTACATAGTTTACAAATTTGTTACAATTTTTTTTTTATTTTTAACCCCAATACTTTGTCACTTTCAAATTTGGTCTCCTATATTTATCATCTTTTACAATTTTTTCGTTTAACGTTTTGGTCTATATTTTAGCACTTTAACTTTAATAGTTGTATATTGTGCATTGTTAATATTTTTTTTATTTTCTTCTAGGTCGAAGTTATTTTATTTTATGTCTTTTACGTTTCAGTCTTATTTACAGATACAAATAATGACATAACGGTAAAAGCTCACACTTTTTCTTAAGTTGATTGGTTTTATTTATTTATTTATTTTTGTATTATAAGTTTTGTCGGTGTTGGGGTGTTGGGGCGGTGGTGTGACTAATTTCAGTGCTACTTAGCATGGTTTTACGTCTACGTCGGGGGCTTAATCAAACATGCTCCCATTTCGAGTTAAGAGATAGATAAATAGACACATCCCATAATGGATTCTCCCCATGTACATATATTTAATTAAATTATGAATCTACATCTAGGGGTCACGGACCGACCATAGAACCTCTGGTGGGATCCTCACGGACATAACATATCAGTTGATGTTGCATTGTTAGTTGTAAGTTTTACATAAGTGGTTGTACCCCATTTTTTTTCCTTTTAACCCTTATGCTTTACATAGTTTACAAATTTGTTACAAAAGCTTTTTCATTTTTAACCCCAATACTTTGTCACTTTCAAATTTGGTATCCTATACTTATCATCTTTTACAATTTTTCCCTTTAACAGTTCTGGTCTAAATTTTATGAGTTAACACGCTACAATGCGCGCGTGTTGTTCTATATTTTTGCGTCTATTTCCCCCCCTTTAACAACCCTGTCGCAACGCGCGGATCCAAAGTCAACTTGTGTAGCAACCGGAAAATTTTTCTTCCTTTTCGGCTTCGAGCAATTTTCGGGACGAAAATTCTTTTAAAGGGGGGATGATGGGACACCCGACAAACTCAGGTTACACTTTTTACAAACATATAAGTCTATCTTAACAAAACATTTACTTAACGTACTTAACTGGGTCAGTTGAGTCAGTTTGATGATGCGGGGAATCATCGGGAGTTGATTTACACTTACGTATTGTCCAGGGTTCAATGATTCGAGGAATCAATGGGGAAACAAACACACTCGATTCTTGAGTCCCGTTGTTGGTAAAATTACATAGTTGGATTGAGTTAGCAAGTATTAAATGCTAGATGCTTTATGCATGATGTACAACTTGTAAATGCATGTTTATGTGATTAGGTGTGTTAACATATGTTAAAATGCATGTTTATGTGATAAGGTGTGTTAACATATGTTAAAAGGGCCAAACGAAAAATCTGAAATTTCATTCGACCCAATGAAGGGTGCGAATGAAAATTTGATTGGTTCGACCTTGCAAGTGTGCGAGAACTGGGTATAAATATAACACTTTGCCACATTTTCTTCATTTCAAAACCCTAACTTGCCTCCAAGTGCTCTCTCTCAACCCCCAAACTGTAAAAAGGAGTTTTTGCCCTTGTTTTTCAGATCCTAAAGCTAAAACACATTCTATAACCAAAACAAGTGAAGATTCAAGGTGTGTTCATCATCTAAACCCTTTTTGAAACAATTTCATACGTTTTTATTAAACCCTAAGTGTCCAGATCTGTTTCAAATGAGTTTTCACGAATAAAAACCTTCCTAACATCTTTCTAAACTAAATCCATACTTGGATAATGAGTCTTTTTATAAAAACCCAAATGTTAATGATGTTGGATGATTTGTTTATGTGTTATATGTTATGAAATGATGTGTAGATGTTATATAGATGATTTAGGAGTAAGTTAGAACATGATTTATAGGTATATTGTTGACAATTTGATGTTTAATGGATTTTCACCCAATTTGAGGATTTTATACTAGATCTAGGGTTTGTTCATGATGATGATGATGATATGATTAGGAATTCATTATTACATATAAATATGTGCTTATTGATCTGTATATGATGTTATTTTGATAATTTCCATTTTGGGTAAAGTTTTCACGCAATTGATGTGACATTTCCATAATTTGCTATTTTGGGAAAGATTGTGATTTTTATGTGAAATGGAAAATTTTGAATGTAAAAATGGTAAGGTTGCATGTGGTTAGGGTAGATGTGATTGGCTGCTGTGATTTGTAGCTTTTCGTGACGTTTTCAGATTGTTTTGATGGGATTTTGTTCGTTTAAATGATGCAGCAGGGAGTTGGGTCGAACTAACATCCCATTCGACCCTTAAAAGGGGCGAACCAAATTGGAAAATTTTTGTTCGTGCCCACGACTGCAGAAACGTAAATTTAATATAAACTAAGTGTTTTATGTGCGTTTCTTGTATGTAAACCATGTATGCTTGATCAACTAATGTAATGGGTCACAAACGGGACTCAAGACTCGAGTGTGTGTGTTTACCCAATGATTCCCCGAATCATTGAACCATGGACAATACGTAAGTGTAAATCAACTCCCGATGACTCCTCGAATCATCAAACTGACTCAACTGACCCAGTTAAGTACGTTAAGTAAATGTTTTGCTAAGGTAAACTTATATGTTTGTAAAAAGTGTTAACTTGAGTTTTCTGGTTGTCACAACTTGGTTATTCTTTTCTACGTTTTACATTTTGGTCTAATTTTTATGCATCACCACGCCGTGGGCGTGCGTTTCAACATTTTTATGTCTTCTTTTCATTCGATTTAACAATCACGCCGCAAAGCGCGGGTGCAACGCCCCTCCAACACAGAGCTCAATTAAACGTTTCAACGTTACTTTTTCATGACTTGCGCCCCACCACAACGCTGGAGGCTTAGTCATTTGTTAAATAAGAACCTTGTTGTTATTTGTTTTAGAAGAAAAAACAATTTTTTGCCGACATCGTTCTCATAATAAGGTGGTCCACTTAATTGCGTGCAGGGTTAAAAGTTCTCTGTATTGACATTTGACAATGTGCTCAGCGTCAAGTTAAAATCATTTATTTAATTTCATTCATTATAAAATGGTATTATGTGTTTCATGTCATCAACTTTTTGTGTGCTATGTTCATATTGAGGATAATGTGAGACAACAACATTTAAGCTTTCTACAATTTTGTCACTGTCACTTTTTAATTTTATGAGTGCACGGTTTTGTAGGGAAATCTTTCTCAAGTGAAGTCTTTGTATAATTTTTCACTTTTTAAAGACATTCTAAAGTTATAATGTGAATCTGGAAAAAAAAAACAACCAAATTGGTTTATATCAAATGATATGTCATGATGATTGATTTAAAATGTGTGCATGGTAGGGTGATTAATTATCGCTTATCAGCTAGAGATTTACCTGGTGTCTAAAAATCATAGGATACATCTAACCGGCTTAGCAACATTTATAATCAATATTCCTAGCAACACCATTCAACATTTATAATCAATATTTCGAGCCGAGGGTCTCACTGGAAGCAACCTCTCTATTCTTAGGGTAGAGGTAAGGTTGTCTACATCTTACCCTTCTCAGACCCTACCTTAGCTTTGCTATAGGTGGGATTAACTGAGTATGATGATGATGATGCTTACCAAATTGTCTACATCTGTGAATATATATGTAGTTAACGGATTCTTATATGTAACAGTAGGTTCAAAAGTATATATACTATTTTATTAATGATTTGCCTAGGCATCATTAATGAATTTCCTAAACACATTGTTTTTTTTTTTTTTTTTTTGCATGAATAAAACCTACTAAAAAAGTTGTTTTTTTTTGTTTTTAGTATAACACTATGGTGCTCGTTGAAAAGATAGTAAATGTTCATTAATTTGGTGTAATTTTGTTTTTTAAAATGTTGTATATAAAAATTTACTAATATTTAAAAATGGTGGGGGAGATAAAAGAAGATAAAAGGTAAAAATATTTATTAACGTATTTAAAATTTTAAAATAATAGTTAATAGTTATCTTTATTTAAAATATAATTAAAAAGGAATTTCAGAGAGAAATGGGTGGAAAGGCCTCACCTGACATGTGTCACACCGATTTTTATTTATTATATATATAGAGAGAGAGGGGGGTTATTAAATCATTTCACATTTATCTCTTATTTAATTAATATTTATTTTCTTAACTAATTTTTTTTATATTTTCGTTTATTAAAAACCATTTAATATTTTATTGATCTAATCTTAGGTAGCATTAAATTTTCTAACCTAAAAATAATTAAAAAAAAGAGTTAATAGCCAAAATCATCCCTGAGGTTTGGTCACTTTTGCCACTTCAGTCCAAAACCCAAACCTTTTAAATCTGGGTCCGTAGGCTTTACATTTTTTGCCACATTCGTCCCTGACACTAACCCAGTTAACTTATCTCGTTAAGTTGGGGGGTATTTCTGACTTTTTTGCCTACCTTTTTATTTTTTAATATTTTTACTTAATAAGTGAGACCCACCTCCCCCACCTTCTTCTACTCTAAACCTCCCACAATCACACACCACCACCACCACCATCACCATAGCCTCCAATCTTCTGACCACCATCACGAACCACAACCTCTACTTGACCACCGAACCAAAACCCGACTCCACTGAACCACCGAGTCCAAACACCCACACCCACCGAGTCCAAACAGACCCGAGGCCCTGAACCCGTCGGATCTGAGACACCAACACCACCATCCGCACCATAAACAGCCATCATCATCATCCCCGTCTCCTTGTACAGCGCCGCCACAACCACCATAATCGTAACCCTAAACAACCATCACCTCCACCGCCTTGAACCACCCTAATCGTAACCCTAAACACCCACACCCACTCCTCCTTCGATCTACTCTCTCTGTCTCTGCTCTCTCTCTCTCCCCTCTCTGCTCTCTCTCTCTCTTTCCCTTCTATGCTCTCTCTATATCACTCTCTGCTCTCTCTCTCCTCTCTGCTCTCTCTCTCTCTCTCTATCTCTCTCTACTCTCTCCCTCTCTATCCTCTCTGCTCTCTCTCTCTCTATCTCTCTCCTCTCTCTCTCTCTATCTCTGCTCTCTCTCTCTCCCTTAAAGTAAAGGTTTTTGTTTTTATTTTTTTTTCTTGTATTTATTTAGCCTTTAAATATAAAATGTCTAAAATGCCCTCGATTTTGTAGGCAAAAAGTCAAAAATGCCCCCAGAGTTAACGAGATAAGTTAACTGGGTTAGTGTCAGGGACGAATGTGGCAAAAAAATGTAAAGTCTACGGAGCCAGATTTAAAAGGTTTGGGTTTTGGACTGAAGTGGCAAAAGTGACCAAACCTCAGGGACGATTTTGGCTATTAACTCAAAAAAAAAAAACAAAAAAATGTTATAACTTGTATATCAGTCCTGTGATACACAAGTTTCTAATGAAATTTTTTTTTACAGTAAATGTTTCTGTAAATGGAGTTAAGTTTTCATCTAGATCAGAATATGTCAAAACTAGTCGTTTATAAAAAAGCTACACCTTCAAGACCATCGCCTCAATCACGCCCTGCAATGGTTGCTTCTGCCTCTGCTCCTTATCCAAACGTACATTTTCTCTTTAATATACATTTTCATTCATATTCATATGAAGCAGTGCAGTTTTTGGCTCGGGTTCAGCAGGTAGTACACAACAATTTTTCCACCCCTCAAGGGCGGGGTTTTGTTTTTATTAGATTCGGATTTTCTATCCAGAAAGGGGTGGCGGCGCAGCTTGTTGCCCACCTACCTTCCATACTTATGTAACTTATCCTTTTATATTAAATGAAATATTAATTTAGTTTTTTTTTTTTTGAAGAAATTCATATGATTAAAATTGTTGTTTTCTCATATTATATGACATTAATTTTGATACTACATTATGACACATATTTTGTCATTTCATATTAGATTTGTCTATCTCAGAAAGCTCTCGTGATATAACCTAGTCATTATTATATATAAAATTGCAGTTATAATGAATATTCCAGATATTTGATCCAAATGTTGGTTTCGTTAAAGTATGTGTGATTGATTACACGCACGAGAAGTCCAAAACGAAATTTAGTCCGTTGAAAAAGTAATTCTATTAGTTAATCGTCTGTTAATCTTTTTCAGCTAAAAACAACAACTATAGGTTTTAAATATATAAGGTGGGGTCTTCAGTATCCTAAACAATAGACAGTTTAATAGAGACGTTATTATATTTATCACAATTAAATCAGGCAAATATGAAAACTAAAATCTTAGGGTGGGCCAGTCGACGTGAATACTCTAGATTTTACCAATCATACGCTCTCATATTACCGTTATCCTCAACTACCATAAAATGCCATAATTATTTACAGTCCTACCCTATGACCTTTTTTGTTTCCTTTTTAATCATCGGCAATAAAACTAAACTTTCATCAAAGTAAAACATTATATGATAAAAAAACATCACAATAGGAAAAGATTAATAAAAATACATGGAAATAAAATTAAACTATTCCTCGTCCGATTTGAGGTAGGGTAGATCTACAGTTCCAAGATGTTGTAAAAGATCAATTCGAAGTCGGAAACACGTATTTCATTTTGCAACTCCGAGTGGACATTATCATCGAAAATGTTGGACCAGAAGATCCTTTATGTAGACCAGTGATATCATATTTCCATCGTTCTTTAGGATCATGTTGTGCAATTAAATGCACGCTACACAACGCTCCTAGTTTTGCTTATTGTCATAACACGCATGGGTCCTCTACTTATACCCCATTTTGCCTTTAGAACACCGAAAGCTTGCTCCACATATTTTCTTGCTGAATCTTTCGCCTTCTTGAATCTCTTTTCCTTTAGATTAGTCGGATATCGAAAAGCTTTCACAAACGTTGACCAAGTAAGGTAGATCATATTGGTAAGATAGTATCCATGTTAATATAAGTGTCCATTTACATGAAATGGACGCTTGGACGTGGTTCCATTCCGTTTAATGAGGAGTATTGGATATTGTTGGAGTTCACTCATGTCGTTTGATCCGGGCGAAGCACAAAACGCATGTCAAAACCACGTATAATTTGAAGCCGCCTCTTCGGGCATAACATCGGATATTGGTTATCACCTCTCATATATTGGCGCCACAACACAACAAAAACTGTTGAAAGATAAAGTCTGTTAAAATCTTAGCAGTTGTAGTCCCCAACAAATGATGAACACTGACAATTAATATAACATCTGTTTGAATATCATATGTTATATTTATGATGACACTGAGTAGCATTTGTTATATTTATAATGATATTGAATCGCATCTATTATATCTATCATCATGATATTATATAGCACCTGTTATATTTCATACTTATCAATTATGGTACAACAGATGTTGGATAATACATAACGCATATTAACAGATATTACCTAACAGATGATACAAACTTAATACTCAACATTTTAAGAAACAATTGATACTTGTATAGTGATAACTAATGCTTTCTAGATACTAACCAATATAAGCTTAATATTGTTCAATTCAAATTGATATACAACCTCCTTTAGTTCAATTATTAAAAAAAAAAAAATTGTTTTCTACTAAATTGACACAACACAACACATGTTACTCGAAAAGCTGATAACTTTTGGCCTTAGATCGCTTCTTCTGGGGTCCTTTGCATGTAGAGGATAGCTCACCAACATTTAGTATATCAACATCTTCAACACTTCTTTTTCCATTGGGAGTTATAGCAGAATCCGGTAAAGCATCGACAGCAGAAGAATCAGCCGTAACAGAGACGACATCCTTCAAACAAATCACAAAACAAATAATGAAATCAAACAAACCCTTCAAACTCCAAAAACACCTTAATCGACTTTCACAAAAACATACTCACCTTTAACATCAGTTGACTACCCCCTGCTTAGGCTCTAAAAGGTTAACAAATTTGAAATCACAATCTTCCTAAATGACCTAAGATTAACAAATTTGAAATCACAAGTTGAAGAAAGTTTGAAAGTCAACAGACAGTCATCAATTCTTACAAATGACTTAATATTTAATACCTCATCCACATTATAATCTCCATTACCATTAACCGCAATCATCTCAGAAATTATTACTGGATCATCACATACTTTCATGACTGTGTAAACATGGTTGTCGTTTGTAATATTGTATTTAGAAACATCAATATTAAAAACCAGCATCTTATCAACCAAGCGAAACAATTCTTGCTGCAAACTTTCAGTATTACTCAGCTTTAACTGCCTTTCTCTTATACAACTTGCAGATGATCCGACAATTCTCATAACATCTCTGTCAAACATCACAAATGATACACTATTAGTCTTATCCTAAACCCTGACATGCACCTTGAACCTAAAACACATACACGTAAAACTTATCTGAAAACATATATACTAATCATTACAAAGAATCACGTTATATAAACAACAAACTGTACATATTTATCTCTACGTACTTTGTAATACTGGATGTACACTTCACTCACACTTGCAACAAAAGAAAGCAGTAGGAGGCAATTTCAGAATTTCTTCAGTCACGTTTTCATGAAATTGTAAGTATTCTGATTTAGTTACCACCTTCCCGAAACATTTGCAACACACATCATAAAACCACCTATAGCTTTCCTGAACACTTTTTATTGTCGCAACAACACAAGACATTGGCTGCAATAAAAAAGATATAAAGCCTATATTGGTTAAGAAAAAAACGTGTAATAACGTCAAAAAATAATAACGATATCCATCAAATATTAAAACATATCAATCTCGATAAGCTCGTCAACACATTTCTTTTCAGATCCAACAATAAATTCTTGATGCAATGCGTAAACAGAGTGGTCGGAAAGCAGTATTTGAGAAGTAGAACCAGCTTCTTGTCCTTGCTTCAACATAAGACTAAAAAACGGAACAAATTAATAAAACAATATAGAAAAATTTTCAAATATAAATATAAATACATAATACATTGTATCTCCTTCTTAAATGCTTGACCTCATCTATTTCTACATTGAGAAACAACCGAGTTCCAAACTTGTCACTTTCAACTATAAATTGATCTAATTATAACAATATTAATTATGTATATAATATTGAACTTAAACCAACTGAAAAACTATTAATAACAGAAATATTAATAACAACAATATAAGAGGAATTACCTTTCGACTCCTTAACCTTACCATTTCACATTTATCTCTTATTTATTTAATATTTATTTTCTTAACTAATTCTTTTTATATTTTTGTTTATTATAAACCATTTAATATTTTATTGATCTAACCTTATGTAGCATTCAATTTTCTAACGTAATAATAAATAAAAAACAAAAAAATGTTAGAACTTGTATATCACTCATGGGATACACAAGTTTCTAATGAAATTTTTTTACAATAAATGTTTCTATAAATGCAGTTATGTTTTCATCTAGATCAGATTTGTCTATCTCAGAAAGCTCTCGGGATATAACCTAGTCATTATTATATATAATAACAAAACACATAGCTTCTTAGGAACAGTGTAATAACTGGACTGATCTACATTGTTATTTACGAAATTGCCACTAGCTTGGTCTTATGTTCTTAGTTTTGAAATTACAAGAGTGCCCTTAGCCTTATACCTACATACAACAGAGAAGGAAAAGATCTTGCTGGTCCTGTCAGAATCCGCTACAGCTACGTGCAAACCACCGGAACAGTACCACAGCTCCATCATCGCTGAGATGATGGAAATGTCGTTTAACGCCAGAAACAGCAAAAAAATGTAGCTGGAAATAAAAAAAAACAACGTTTGTACACGGGTTAATATACTCCGTCAGTCCGTGCTATATTTTCAAAACGTTTGTACACGTGTTAACGGGGTATTACATTTTCAAAACTCAACACCTAAGTCGCCGTCACCTGGAAAAACCCGGTCGACCACCATTCTAGACATTCACGTGCCTTAAGAGCCTTTGACCATCGATTAAAACTCCGATCGTTGCCGCAGTAAACACCTGCAACACAACTACTGTCTCACCACCGCTACTGGGGCCGTCGTAGCGGCTGCTAAGATGTAATGTTCATGTGGAGTGAATAAGGAAGAAGAAAAGCTGAAAATGCTTTGGAATTTGTGGGCGGAATGTGTGGTTGTTGCGTAGAAAGTGTGCTTTGAAACAATGGTGATTTTAAAGTTTGGAATCCAGTTGTGATGGTTAAATGGGCCGCCAACTATAGATCTAATATTTGGGCTGCTACAAAAAAAAAATTAACTTAGGACTAGCTAGCTGGATATTAATCCATTCAAACCATACCGTTGTACCATGAATAACATAGCATTAAAGAGGGCATTTTGTGTTGGATAATTTGGAGATGAAGTGTCTTTCTATGGCACTTAGGTATGTTATATGAGGTACGTGGTCACCAACACTCGATATAATTTCTTATTTAGTGTTATTGATGTTAATGGAATATATAAGTAACCAACAGGAAGTATCGATCACAAGTACGCCATGCATTTCACCTGAGATTAGGGATCCGATAAGATTAAATATAATACGTTTTCATTCAACGATATAAATTCAAGTTGCTTTACATTTCGACGCCGCCGCAACGCGCGGCTCGTAAATTTACTAGTTATATATAAAATTGCAATTATAATGAATATTTCCATATATTTTATCCAAAATGTTGGTTCCATTAAAGTATGTGTGATTGATTACAGGCACGAGAAGTCCAAAACGAAATTTAGTCCGTTGAAAAAGTAATTCAATAATTTAATCGTCTATTAATCTTTTCAGCTAAAAACAATAACTTAGGTTTTTAATATATAAGGTGGGGTCTTCGGTATCCTAAACAATAGACAGTTTAATAGAGACGTTATTATATTTATTACAACTAAATTAAATCAGGCAAATATGAAAATTAAAATCTTAGGGGGCGGGGCATCATCAGAATTGAGCACGGGTATCCTAGTACTAGCACGGTAACACCGCCGCCACCCGTGCTGGTAGGGGTCCCGTGAACCAATTTCTGGTTCTTCTTAACGTGTTTGTACAAAGGAAATAGTCATATTTTTTTGACCAATAAATTAATTAATTTCCAACGTTTTTTTTCCTTTGACCGTTAATTTTTTACCTTTTTTTACCGTTTACATTTTGACCGTTTTTTTTAATATTTTACTCTATATAAACCATATCTATACATACAATTTTACACAACTACATCTTTTAATATGGGTGGTGGTAATATGTTTCCGAATACGTATCGTTGACGACAATCATCCCGCCCCGCAACACGTCAACCGACCACACACCCACCGACTACACACCAACCAACTACACACACCAACAACTACACATACACCGACAATACACCAACCAACTACAAACCCTCCGACTACACAACCTCCCCCAACATTTGAATATTACGAGCCAGAAGATCCTGACGATTTGACCACCGAAGAATTGATTTACGCATATGATTACGTAATGGCTCTACTACAACTAGAAACTATACGTGGCTTATAGGTATACGTAAGAACTCTGCGTTATATAACTTCATTATGAAATTACAGAAATATTGTAGGCATTCACGCCATGTCCTTTTAGCCATACATAAATACTCATCGTATTGTCGGGTGGATTACTGCTTGCAAGTTTTTTAACAACCGATGTGAATTTTGTGACACCATTAAACTGTTTTTCATACTCCTATCTAGGCTATCTTGAAACTATTCATATTTTGCTTATATATTACTTACAAGTTTTTAAAACAAACATTTTGCCATACAAATACAGTACCATGCTATAAACGAATTCTCACTATATATGGGGTTGTCGAAGAAATAATCTTTCATTAAAACTTGATGACCTTTACACGATCACGTTGCATCTTCGGCTTGATCTGCGAGCTTCTTGGGAAATTGAAGGCGACTTCCTTTTAAAAATATATTATCGTAATCTTCTGTTGGAACGAATTCTCACTATATACGGGGTTGTCGAAGAAATAATCTTTCATTAAAACTTGATGACCTTTACACGATCACGTTGCATCTTCGGCTTGGTCAGCGAGCTTCTTGGGAAATTGAAGGCGACTTCCTTTTAAAAATATATTATCGTAATCTTCTGTTGGAATGAATAAGCCAAGATCATCACTATCCATCTTGTAGTGTAAAATAATTAAATGGAGGAATTTATATAGTGAAGAATGGTGGTAGCATACTAGAATTTGTGTGCGAAATATAAAAATGGGATATTTTTTAAATCCTCCCCAATGGTCAAATATGACCTAAACCAATGGTCACATTCAACAAACCAAGTCGGTGACTCTCACATGATTGGAGGCACCCTAAATAGATGACGGTGATGTTACCAAATTAATAACTATAACCGATTTGGTCTATCCGAGAATATCCCTGGCACCATTACACAAATAACACATGTCAAGTGTTTAAGAGTTGCTATGCTCCAAATCTTGTGTTCAAATAAAAAAAAACATGGTTTTGAATTAAGTAAATGAAAGCTTGTTAAACATCTGAATGGTTAAAAGACAATCATTAAGATGTTACTTCTTAACCATTCATACTTAAGATTATATCTTAATCATTAAGATACTATAAATCATTCAGATGTAGTCTCTTAATGATTATTCAGAGGCAACCAAACAGTGCCTAAGTTTATTTATCAAAGTTTACAATTAATTTTTATTATATATCTTTCTTATAATTAAACTATTTAATCTATATTTTGAAATTGTTAATCTTAAAAATATTTATTAACTTTATATGGAAACACTCTCATATTAAGACTATGTTTCTCGAGTCCCGAGGATTGGTGAACGAGTATGAACATGTTAGTTATCAAGTAATATGTGTTTTTAATCATTATATAACTTGTCGGTATGCGAATACGTGCTTATTTGTGTTAAAATAGTGTTTAACGCGCCAAAACCTCACAACAACCTGCAGGGGGCGACTAGGCCCCTAGTCGCCTGTCAGAAGTGGCTACTAGCATTACTAGTGGCCACCTGCAGCCCGTAGTCACGTGTAACATCAGAAACGACTAGCAACAGCTATAAATACCATACTTGACTTATAAAGCATCATTTGTGAAACCCTAACTCGCCCCAAACCTCTCTCACACTATACTTAAACTCTGGAACTCGTTTTTGCCCTAAAACCTACCATTTTCAAGCTTTAAGCATCCTTTCTAGCAAAATCTAAGGTGTGTTATTCATCCTAAGCTTTTATCATGTTGTTATTTTGATCTCTAAAGATCCAGACCTGGTTTCATAAAGTTTGTGTCTTTGAAAACCTTTGAAAAACAGTTTTAAAACAAGTTTAATCCTTTATATGAGTTCTATGTGAAGGATTTATGCAAAGAACGGATTTTTATGATTAAAACATGGGGATTCTTGTGCGTTTGATGTTTTACTGATATGATTGAGTTGTTAGGATGATTATCTAGGATTTTGAAGGTTGTTTGATGTGTTTTGATGATAATATGCGTTTGGACCTGTTTGAGTGCATTAGGAGGATTTAGGATGTTGTGAGGTGATTTGATGATTGTATGATGTTAGGGTTTATTCTAGAATGATGTAGTAACAGTAGGATAATGATTTGCAGCGTGATTATGTGATGAAATCTGATTATTTGCCATTTTAGGTAAGTTATGCATGTATTGATGTGATGTTTCCATAATAACATTCCATTTTCAGAAATGCTTGCAAATAGGGTGTTAGATTGATGATAAATTGGAGGTTTTTGTTTAGGATAAGGTTCTTGGTGATTATGGATTGATGTTGGGTGTTTTTACATGTTTCAGATCTGATTTGGAGGGTTAAACGCGCGAAAGGAGGCCCCTAAGCTGTAGTGGGTGACTAGCAAAGTCGCCTGTCCAAGGGCCGATTAGCATTGCTAGTCGCCTGTATGGTGTCCTACTCGTCCCTTTTGGTAGCCACTAGCATTGCTAGTGGCCTGTTTGATACCTAATCGTGTGTTTTGATGCCTAGTCGTGTGTTTTGCTACTGTAAGTATATTTTAGGATCCCGAAACATGGTTTGACACCTAGGAACAGATTGAGAACCCCATGGCATGTCTAGAAACCCAGTAACACGTATTCGGACTCGTATATGCAATATGTGAACTGTATGATAGACTTGGAGAACTATTGTGCGTATTAAGTGCATAATTGCATATGATTGCTTGATTACTTGTATTTGGCTAACACGTAGGATGTCAGGTCACCAATGGGGTGTCGGGTCTTGTCTTGTATGGTCAGATTAACGGTTAAACATGTCTTCACATGTACTTGGTTATGATCTGGACATTCAGGGACTAGTTAAACTACGGGTTATTAGTCCAGCTACTCATATACATCTTATGATAGGTCGCCGGTACTAGGGACTATCATAGCATTTGTCTAACTGTTTTAAGAAACGCAACCTAAGGTGAGTTCACGGCCCCGCTTTCACACACTTTTCTCACGGGGGAGAAACATGCCACACATTTTAGAAACGCAATGATTATGTTATACTATGTTGATCTTTTGTTTATTATACGACTACATCAACATTTAAGTCCCATGGGAAAGCATGAATATGTAGGTATACATAACGGGGAAATGTGGATAGATCTATTGGGCCTGACAAACCCAACCCAGGTCGACTGGCGGTCGGACGGGTTCATATTGTCTCTAGCAACACTCGGGTTACCGATGATGACGGTAACCCAACTCGGGCAGCAACGCATGGAACACGTGTCAGTAATGGTTTTCAATCGTAGTAGTAACAAACACTTAACGTCTAGCTAACGTTCGCATAACATAATAGTAACGGGATGGAACTTTCAGAACTTATGGAAACGCTTTTTATAAAAACCTGTGAACTCACCAGCATTATATGTTGACATCTTTTTGGCATGTTTTCTTAGGTCGCTAAGGTAGCAGCACATGGACTAGGCACACGGGTCTTGCATGGTGTCTAGGGTCTTCTAGTTGAATGTTTTTGAATGACTATTTCAAACCACGTTTATCTTATTTTGGGTTGTAAACATGATTAAGCTTTCGCTACTGATTTATGTTATTAAAACTTAATGGTTTGGTTTACGTATTTTACATCTAGTTGTCGTTTATTGTGACCGTTGACTTGGATCCTGGTATGTCACACGCTTTGCGGTAAAACACCGCACGTGGAATTTGAGGGTGTGACAGATTGGTATCAGAGCCAATGGTTATAGTGAACTAAGACTGCATGTAGAGTCTAGTCTATAGCCGAGTCTCACGCATATTAGACGGTCGTATACATATGAGTCGTAACATGTGGAAAACATACTAACTTTGTCGGGGTGTCGGTATCATCATCTTTATGTGTTGCGTCATCTGTTCTATATTAGATCGTTTCTAACCTTTATCTTATCCTCTTCGTGATTCGAAGGCGAAAGGATTTTGTTGATCCTTGCACGGGATGTTATACATTGGAGTGGCTTCGGCACATTCTTGAGATCCATCCAGGATTCGGACATCTCCCTTCTATACTCCAATGGACACACTCGCCTACACACACACACTATCTTGCACTTGTACTCGTAATAGTACACCTCTAGGTGTCAATATCCGGTGACTGGAGCTCCAAACTAGGAATACATTTGGAGGATCATGTAGAGCAGTTTATCATTTCAGGTGCACACGAAATCATAAACTGAAATGCATGAAAATCCTTATGGACTTTCTGTTTGGATTGATGGTCCTGGATTGCACCTAGATCTAAATTCTTGAGATTACTAGTGGTTTACACTAGTGTCGAATCTGAGTATCTTGTTCTTGGCAAAAGATGTCTGGTATTCGCGGTGGACGTACCGGGGGTCGTGGCGGCGGTGGTCGCGGTGGGGTCGTGGCAACGTCAATATGACCCAGGATGAGCTGAATAACCTACTTCAGTAGCAAGTGAATGTTGCACTGGCTGCTTTTCAGGCCGCACAACAGACTCTTGGTGGTAATTTGATTTCTATCATCTTTATCTGAATCTTAGGTGTTGTAACTCTGTTGTTTAATCGGGTGCTGTTGGGTCAGGTAATGCTGTCAATCAGCCTCGTCTGGTGCAGCCTTTTTGCACCTTTAATATGTTCATAGACTGCAAGCCCCACAGCTTCAGTGGGACTGAGGGAGCAGTGGGACTGCTTAGGTGGCTCAAGAAGATTGAGTCGATTTTTGCTACATGTAACTGTCCAGCTGCTGATCGGGTGAAGTATGCTACGGGAAATTTTGAAGGTCATGTTTTGACATGGTGGAACTCCACTACTCAGACTCTCAGCATAGGGGAAGCAAATGCTATACCATGGGTGGAATTTGTTCAGAGGTTGCGAGCGGAGTATTGTCCTCGTGATGAAGTGAAGAAGTTGGAACATGAGTTCTAGAATCATAAGATGGTGGGTTCTGAGATTGAGGAGTACACTACCAAGCACAATGAGTTGGATGTGATGTGTCCTGAGTTAGTTGCGCCAGAGTACAGGAGGATTGGGCATTATATTGCTGGGTTAGTGCCATAGATTGCTGGGTTGGTAGCTGCTGGTGATCCTACTACACTATTGGGTACTGTTCGGTCTGCTCACAAGATGACCAATATGAAAATTGCTGAGGGCGTTTTACCTCCCAGGAGCGCTGCTGTGAAAGCCCCTGAGGGTAACAAGAGAAAGTGGGAAAGTTCGGGAAAGGGTTCAGTGTCGGTTCAGCCTCAGCAGCAGGTGAAGAAATTCAAAGCAGCGGGTTCATCATCGGATCAGAAGCAAAGTGGGTATGCTATGAAGAATCTGAAGTGTAATGTTTGTGGGTATCTTCATGTTGGGGGTTGTGATAGGTTTCGCTGTAATCGTTGTTATCGGACCGGTCATCTGGCTAAAGATTGTAGGGTCAACCTTCAGCCGAGGCAAGTTCAAGCGGTTGTCCCAACTCCTGCTCCTCGGGGAAACCAAGGGTGTTATAATTGTGGTGAAACAGGGCACTTCAAGCGTGATTTCCCTAAGATGAAGCAGGGTGAGAATGGGAAGAACGGGACGGGTAATGGAAACAACGGGGGTAGCGGTAGGAACGCGCGCGCCTTCGTGATTGGTTCGGATGAGGCCCGACGGGATCCTGACACTGTTACCAGTACGTTTCTTCTTAATAATCGCTATGCTTTGGCTTTATTTGATTCTGGTGCAAATAAGAGTTTCATATCTGTTGAGTTTAGTCGGTTGTTTAGTACCTACACCTTTAGAGACTAAGTACTTGATAGAATTGGCCGACGGTAAGAAAATCGAAGCGACACATGTTCTTCAGGAGTGTCGCTTGAGTTTTCGGGTTTGTCCTTCCCCATCGATCTTATGTCGGTGTCCTTGGGTAGTTTTGATGTCGTTGTGGGTATGGATTGGTTGTCCTTGTATCGTGCCGAAATTGTTTGTTTTGAAAAAGTCATTCGACTTCCTCTTGGTGCATGGTGAGAAAGGCGGTGTTCCTTTGAGTATCATTTCGTGTATGAAAGCCCATAAGTATCTTCGAAACGGTTATTCGGTCATTCTGGCTCTTGTTTCTATGTCACCTGAAAAAGAAAAGAGGATTGAAGATATTCCCGTTGTTCGTGATTTCCCCGATGTCTTTCTTGAAGAGTTGCCTGGCCTTCCCCCCATTGTCAGGTTGAGTTAGAAATCGATCTTGCACCTGGTGCAGCTCCTATTGCTCGAGCACCATATCGTCTTGCCCCTCCTGAGATGCAGGGATTATCCAACTAGTTGCAGGAGTTATTAGAGAAGGGTTTTATCCGGCCCAGTTCATCTCCGTGGGGAGCCCCTATCTTGTTTGTTAAGAAGAATTACGGAAGCCTTTGCATGTGCATTGATTACCGTGAGTTGAACAAGGTGACCATCAAGAATCTCTATCCTCTCCCTCGCATCGATGATCTGTTCAACCAGCTTCGGGGTTCTAGTTTCTATTCGAAGATTGATTTGAGGTCAGGGTACCATCAACTGAGAGTCCAGGAAGCCGATATTTCGAACACTGTTTTTCGAACTCGTTACATTTTGAATTCTTGGTCATGCCTTTTGGTCTCACCAATGCACCGGCGGTATTCATGGATCTGATGAATCGTGTTTGCAAGCCTTATCTTGATAAGTTCGTTATTGTGTTTATCGATGATATTCAGGTCTATTCCAAGAGCAAGGTGGACCATGAGGAACACCTGCGTCTAGTCTTGGAACTCTTGAGACGAGAGCAGCTTTATGCAAAGCTCTCGAAGTGTGACTTTTGGTTGCGCGAAGTCCAATTCCTTGGTCATGTGGTTAATGAAAAAGGAATCCATGTCGATCCAGCAAAGATAGAAGCCATCATCAAAGACTTGGAAGCACCGAAGACGTCAACTGAGTTGTGGCAATTCCTAGGTCTCGCAGGCTACTATCATCGTTTCATTGAGGGATTTTCGAAGACTGCTCAACCCCTCACCTCTCTTACCCAGAAGGACAAGAAGTTTGACTGGCGTTACTCCCTGAAGTCAGCGTTTCAAACGCTGAAGCTTAAGCTCTGTTCTGCTCCTATCCTATCCTTGCCTAAGGGCACAGATGATTTCGTTGTTTATTGTGATGCTTCTATCCAGGGTCTCGGTTGTGTGCTGATGCAACGCAAGAAGGTTATCGCTTATGCTTCTCGTCAACTTAAAGTTCATGAGAAGAATTATACCACCCATGATCTGGAATTGGGTGCAGTTGTTTTCGCTTAAAAGATCTGGAGACATTACTTGTATGGTACCAAGTGCACCATTTATATACCGATCACAAGAGTCTTCAGCATATCTTCGATCAAAAGGAGTTGAACATGAGACAGCGTCGCTGGGTCGAACTTCTTAATGATTATGATTATGCCATCAAGTACCATCCCGGCAAGGCGAATGTTGTGGCAGACGCCTTGAGCAGGAAGGAATCCGCTAAGACTCATCGTGTTCAAGCTCTGCAGCTCACCATCCATTCTGGTTTGCCCAACCGAATCCGTTCTGCGCAGCTGGAAGCCTTGAAGGAGGAAAACCTTAAAGCTGAAACCATGCATAGTGCTGATAAGCACCTTGAGCTTAGATCGGATGGCCTTCACTATTTCGCGGAACGTGTTTGGTTCCTTTGTTTGGGGGCTTACGAGAGCTTGTTTTGGATGAAGTTCACAAATCTCGGTATTCTGTTCACCCTGGCTCCGAAAAGATGTATCAGGATCTGTAGATACTCTATTGGTGGCCGAACATGAAGGCTGATATAGCTTCTTATGTGAGCAAGTGTTTGACCTGCGCTAAGGTCAAGGTCGAGAATCAAAAGTTGTCTGGCCTTCTTCAGCAGCCTGAAATCCCTGAATGGAAGTGGGAATGGATCACGATGGATTTTATAACCAAGCTTCCGAAATCACCAAGTGGTTGTGATACCATTTGGGTGATTGTCGATCGGTTGACAAAATCTGCACACTTCCTTGCTATTAAAGAGACCGACGGTTTGGAGCAGTTAGCTCGTATTTATCTTAGGGAAGTGGTCTCTCGGCACGGGGTTCCTGTTTCTATCATCTCTGGTCGTGATTCTCGTTCCGATTCGCGTTTTTGGAAGGCCTTGCATAAGGCGTTGGGCACTCAGTTGGATATGAGTACAGCTTATCATCCACAAACTGATGGTCAGAGTGAACGGACGATTCAAACGCTAGAAGACATGCTTCGGGCATGTGTGACCGATTTTGGCAAGAGTTGGGAGAGTCATCTACCGTTAGTGGAATTCTTTTACAACAACGGCTACCATTCTAGCATCAAGGCAGCTCCGTTCGAGGCTCTTTATGGACGAAAATGTCGATCTCTTCTTTGTTAGGCCGAAGTGGGTGAGAGCCAACTCACTGGTCCAAAGCTTATGTACGAGACTTCCGATAAGATCGTACAAATTCGTAATCGTATGGGAGCAGCTCGGGATCATCAAAAGAGCTATGCCGATCGTCGTCGCAAACCGTTGGAGTTTCAGGTTAGCGACAGGGTTCTCTTGAAAGCCTCTCCATGGAAGGGCGTTATACATTTTGGGAAGCGTGGTAAACTGAATTCTCGATATGTCGAATCGTTCGCAATTCTGGAACGGATTGGACCGGTGGCATATAAGCTTGACTTACCAACTGAACTCAGTAACGTTCATAACGTCTTCCATGTCTTGAATCTTAAGAAGTGCTTGGCTGATGAATCTCTCATTGTTCCTCTGGAAGAGATCAGGGTTGATGATCGTCTTCGCATCGTTGAGGAACCGGTGGAAATCTTGGACTATAAGATTCGCAGATTTCGTCGGAGTAAAATCTGCATCGTTAAAGTTCGTTGGAATTCAAATCGTGGACCGGAGTTCACGTGGAACGGGAGGATCAGATGAAAGCTAAGTATCCTCATTTGTTTCCTAGGCGCACACTAGAACCAACATCTAATACTGTTGAAGCTGAGTGAACTTCGGGGGCGAAATTCCTTTCAACAGGGGGATGATGTAGCAACCGGAAAATTTTTCTTTTCTTTCGTCTCTTCCTTTTCGGCCTAACAGGGGGATGATGTGACACCCGGAAACTCAGGTTAGTAACTTTTGTCAAACTAGTAAGTCTACCTTAGCGAGTCATGCATACATTATACTTAACTGGGTAAACTGGGTCGTTACGATGGTTTAGGGAATCATCGGGAATCGTTACAATGATCCAAGGGATCATTGGGAGTCGGTCCATAACAATGTGTACAAGGATTGGTGATTTGTAGAATCGCCGGATTTAATGCACACACGTAAGTCTCGAGTCCCGGGGATTGGTGAACGAGTATGAACATGTTAGTTATCAAGTAATATGTGTTTATAATCATTACATAACTTGTCGGTATGCGAATACGTGCTAATATGTGTTAAAATAGTGTTTAACACGCCAAAAACTCACAACAACCTGCAGGGGGCGATTAGGCTCCTAGTCGCCTGTCAGAAGTAGCTACTAGCATTGCTAGTGGCCACCTGCAACCCGTAGTCGCGTGTAACATCAGAATGACTAGCAACTGCTATAAATACCATACTTGACTTGTAAAACATCATTTGTGAAACCCTAACTCGCCCAAACCTCTCTCACACTATACTTAACCTCTGGAACTCGTTTTTGCCCTAAAACCTACAATTTTCATGCTTTAAGCATCCTTTCTAGCAAAATCTAAGGTGTGTTATTCATCCTAAGCTTTTATCATGTCGTTATTTTGATCCCTAAAGGTCTAGACCTGGTTTCATAAAGTTTGTGTCTTTGAAAACCTTTGAAAAACAGTTTTAAAACAAGTTTAATCCTTTATATGAGTTCTATGTGAAGGATTCATGCAAAGAACAGATTTTGATGATTAAAACATGGGGATTCTTGTGTGTTTGATGTTTTACGGATATGATTGAGTTGTTAGGATGATTATCTAGGATTTTGAAGGTTGTTTGACGTGTTTTGATGATAATATGCATTTTGACCCGTTTGAGTGCATTAGGAGGATTTAAGATGTTGTGAGGTGATTTGATGATTGTATGATGTTAGGGTTTATGCTAGAATGATGTAGTAATAGTCGTGATTATGTGATGAAATCTGATTATTTGCCATTTTAGGTAAATTATGCATGTATTGATGTGATGTTTCCATAATAACATTCCATTTTAGGAAATGCTTGCAAATAGGGTGTTAGATTGATGATAAGTTATGCATGTATTGATTTGCAGGGGGCGACTATGATGTGAGTCCGAAAAGAACACATCTGTATAGTTTATTTTTGTATTTTTAATGTTTGTTGTGTGTAGCTTTGTCCGGAACTAGGTACTTAGCCGAGGATTGATGGATGACAAGTTATAAGTGCTAAATTGGCGAAGAAACGAGCAACCGAATGCAAAGAATGAAGAGTGGATGTGTTTTGGAAAAATTAATGGATTTGAAATGGAGATATTTTTGTATTAAATGAAAAATGGTTGAAATACGAAAACGTGGCCACGAAAATGGAGGAAAACGGAGTTGAAACGAAAAAGTTATGAAGAAAACAAGTTTCCAGCCGTCTGGGCGGCCGTTTGCCGCGAATTGGGGCGTCAGGATTTGTCTGGCCGTCAGCGACGGCCAGGGGGCCGTCATCGACGGCTACTGCCATCAGAGACGGCCAGAGGGCCGTCAGCGACGGCTGCTGCAGATTTTCACCAATTTCTTCTATAAAACAAAAAAAAAGAAACCCTAACTCGGGGGGAGCCGCCTTAGGGCGATTTGGGCGACCAAAATACACATTTTTGGGGGTTTTTTATCATCTCAATCCATCCCAATCCATTCCATATCATCATCAATCATTAAGATCTTTCATCCACTTCATCACCACTTTCACCATCATTCATCTTCAATCACTAAGAACACCCGACCTCCATTCCATACTTCTCATGGCTTATTCTCCTACCTTCTTCATCATCATCCAAGCTTCCAAAACCATGATTGGTTAAGTTCTCCTTCACTTCCGGGTGAAGGATTGTGAGTTTTAGGATTCATTATGTTGTTATTATGATTGTATTTTGTAAGAAACAAGTGTTGTTCTTAATGAATCATTGATATTGGGTTGAACTTTGTGTATGTTTATGTTGTGCTTGAGCCATGGGGATGAATTCCATCAATTAGCTTTTGATGTTGGGTTGGACCTTGTGTATGTTCTTGTATGCTTAAACCATAGAGATGAATCTTGTCAATTAAGTTTTGATTCAACATTATCTTTAGACTTGTGAGATAAACCCTATCACTTAAGTTGGGATATTGGATTAGACTCATTATAT
Source organism: Ambrosia artemisiifolia (assembly GCA_032199755.1). Taxonomy (NCBI): domain Eukaryota; kingdom Viridiplantae; phylum Streptophyta; class Magnoliopsida; order Asterales; family Asteraceae; genus Ambrosia; species Ambrosia artemisiifolia. Next base: position 19,424,705 of record CM063518.1, read on the forward strand.
GACTAAAGGTTTTTGTATCTTGCAAATCTACTTGTGATCGTGACATCATTTGTATGAATTAATTGTTGTGCTTAATTGTCTTGGTATTGGGTTGGACTTATTGCATGTTTAGAGACCATTGTGTTTTTAAGCTCATAAGATGAATTCTATCATTTATGCCTTAACTCAACATATAGGATTTGGTGAACTAGATAATGAAGCATACTTAGGGCCTAGTAGCTATTTGTTAATGCCTAAGTCTTGATTCTCTGTCCTAGCGATTCATGCAAGTGAAATTGCAAATCTATCATAATAACCCTTGAATCCTAGTTGCTTGCATATTCTAACCCGGGAGTGAATGTTAGTTAAATTTTATTGTTGCTTTCATTACTAAGTAATTCCAACTTCTTCAAAACCAACAAAAAGATAAAAATAGCAAGCTTCATAATAAGCCAACTTCATAATTGTTTTGCTTACTTGTTTTGTAAATAGCTTAGACAAACAAACCGCTAGTGTGACGCTAACCACATGCTCCTTGGATTCGATACCCTACTTACCCTAGCTACCTAGGTTATTTAGGTTTTGCATGACCCGTGACGACCAAGGTCATCAGACTAGCAAAGTCGCATGTCCAAGGGGCGACTAGCAATGTATGGTGTCCTACTCGTCCCTTTTGGTAGCAACTAGCATTGCTAGTGGCCTGTTTGATACCTAGTCGTGTGTTTTGCTGCTGTAAATATATTTTAGGATCCCGAAACATAGTTTGACACCTAGGAACAGATTGAGAACCCCGTGGCATGTCTAGAAACCTGGTAACACGTATTCGGACTCGTATATGCAATATGTGAACTGTATGATAGACTTGGAGAACTATTGTGCTTATTAAGTGCATAATTGCATATGATTGCTTGATTACTTGTATTTGGCTAACACGTGGGATGTCAGGTCACTAATGGGATGTCGAGTCTTGTCTTGTGTGGTCAGATTAACGGTTAAACATGTCTTCACACGTACTTGGTTATGACTGGACATTCAGGGACTAGTTAACCTACGGGTTATTAGTCCAGTTACTCATATACATCTTATGATAGGTCGCCGGTATTAGGGACTATCATAACATTGGTCTAACTGTTTTAAGAAACGCAACCTAAGGTGAGTTCACGACCCCGCTTTCACACACTTTTCTCACGGGGGAGAAACATGCCACACCTTTTAGAAACGCAACGATTATGTTAGACTATGTTGATCTTTTGTTTACTATACGACTACATCATCATTTAAGTCCCACGGGAAAGCATGAATATGTAGGTATACATAACGGGGAAATGTGGATAGATCAATTGGGCCTGACAAACCCCACCCGGGTCGACTAGCGGTCGGACGGGTGCATATTGTCTCTAGCAACACTCGGGTTACCGATGATGACAGTAACCCAACTCGGGCAGCAACGCATGGAACACGTGTCAGTAATGGTTTTCAATCGTAGTAGTAACAAACACTTAGCGTCTAGCTAACGTTCGCATAACATAGTAGTAACGGGATGGAGCTTTCAGAACTTTTGGAAGCGCTTTTTATAAAACCTGTGAACTCACCAGCATTATATGTTGACATCTTTTTGGCATTCTCAGGTCGCTAAGGTAGCAGCACATGGACTAGGCGCACAGGTCTTGCATGGCGTCTGGGTCTTCTAGTTGCATATTTTTGAATAACTATTTCAAACTACGTTTATCTTATTTTGGGTTGTAAACATGATTAAGCTTCCGTTATTGATTTTATGTTATTAAAACTTAATGGTTTGGTTTACGTATTTTACATTTAGTTGTCGTGTATTGTGACCGTTGACTTGGATCCTGGTATGTCACGCGCCTCACGGTAAAACCCCGCACGTGAAATTTGAGGATGTGACACAATATGAGCTCAAAGCTTCTTTCGTAACTACTGGAACTTCTAGTTTTCTAAAAAAACATATAAACCTGGCCTTTTAAATAACTTTTGACTGTTTTAACATAAAATTTTCGATCTGTCCTCACCCTTTACACTACAATAAAACCACTAGTTCACACAAACACATATCTTTTTTGATTATTTTACATGAATAATCTAAGCCAAACACTTCTTTAAAAAACAGTTTATTTACTTGTTGATTTTTCCAACCACAAAAGCTAATCCATACACTTTTTAAAAAAAAACTCATTTTGAAAAAGTCATACGCCAATAAATGTTTTTGACAAAAAAAAACACTTTGGACCTCGGTTCTTGTTTATCCACATTTTCGGGTTTCGGGTCGGGTCGGGTATGGCCCGGTTCGGTCCGGTCTCACCCGTTTGCTCACCCCTATTATGAACAATCAACACTATTAGATCCCGGTTGAGGTGAGGGAACACATGCCACATCGTTATACTGTTTTGGTCTCTATGCTATATATGTAACACTTATTATTCGCTCAAAAGTGGTTAGGTGTTTTAAACATAGATTAGTCTCATAAAGCTTCACATGTACTTACTCTCACATGCGAGCTTGACCGTGGAGAGACCATTCTCTTTGCAACAAAGCTAATCGATGTGTCTTGCACATGAACTACTCGATGATATCCGAGCATCGATATAACCGAACTTTTAAAAAAATGAATTTAATATGCCCTCTTCAAACTTATAAAATCACCTATTTTTATAAAATATAAGTTTTCAGTATAATGTATAATGCTCATAAATCACAATTCAGAAAGAAAAAAATATATGCAATTATACAGATTTAATAATGTAGACGAAATTGTCATTAATTGCAACTTCCATCAGAGTTTATCTTAAAACACTATGGCTAGGTATGTTAATATTTTAATAAGATATTTTTGTTCAAAGTCTATGTTAGGAGTATTTTATTAAAGGAATAGGACAATGTCGATAACATAATTATCAAGGCATCGAATAAAATATTATTGGTTTCAAACGTGAATAAAGTATTATGGTTAATGACTTAATGTTACCTAACGACGTCATTTATAATTTTATAAAGAAACTTCGATGCAAAAAAGGTTCATAATTGGCTAGTTTTGCCGATACAGTTTATTCTTAACATAACATCCATTATCTAAAAAACAATGATTGATTTTTTTTTTTTAAAAAAAAAAAACACAATGATTTCGTGAACACCGTCCCATTCTCCACAGCCACAACTTTTGGCCCCGATGTCTAGGTGACTTCCCCATTCTACACCATGTTTTGGCGAAGCACATGTGTGTGATTTTGGTACTTGGTTCTTATAGTCTTATGTAGAGAGTCAGAAAAAACAGGTGGGCCGATGACGGTGATGTGGCATTTAGAAAGATCCATCAAATTTAGTAGATATCTTTTATTTTAATTGTATTTTTGTAAGTGTATTCAAGTCAAACAAAAATCGGTTTAGGTTCTCGCTTGGTTTTGGTGGTTAACGGAAATAAAAGTTTAAAAGAAAAAAAATCAGGTCAAACAAAATAAAATAATGTGATTAGTCGTAGAAAAATAAGTCACATGATTTGGTTAGTAGAGTTTCAAAGGAGACCTAATTTTTATATGTGTATTTGGTTAGATTTTTTAAGTTAGGGTTTTAGCCCCAATCTAAAATAAAAACCTATATATGACGATGCAATAAAATGATCAAACTATAATTAATAATAAACATTTTAAAAATTAACTAATGATAAATATAAAATAAAAATAGCACAAGTAGCAAAATGAAATTGTAGGGGTGCAAACAAACCGAGTTACTCGAGCTCGGCTAAAAAAAACTTAAAACGAGCTAAGCTTAACAAGCTCGAGTCTAACTTATCGTGCTCGTGCCGGCTCATGAGCCTAAACGAGCCCACCATTTATGTAACTTCTAAATTTATATATTAAATTTATGTTTAAATAATAATAATTATTATGTATAAAATTATGAAAAAAAACAAAATTATATATAAAATTATGATTATAATTAATATAAACGGATTAATAAAGGATAAAGGAGCCAAGCGTGAACAAAGCTCGAGTTTGAAAAACTACCTACACTATGGGTATGCACGCTTCTTACAAGAGGCAAGAGCCATCATCTATTTCCACTAGACATGACTAAGAGGGTGTTTGGGATTGTGTTTTGAATCTGTTTTTTAGATAATTGCGTTTTGAAAATGCAGATAATCGGTTTTTAGTGTTTGGATTGCGTTTTGAAAACGTAGATAATCAGTTTTTAGGCTACCAAAACGCAATAATCTATAAGCAGCATGGCCGTCTTCGAAAACGCCAAAAAAAAATTGGGCCTCGAGCGAAAAACAATTTGGGCCCAAAATTTTGTAAAGATGAATGAATTATAAAAAAAATGAGTATGATGCTAGAGCCAAGGATTGAACTTGAGACCTCTACATTAAATTAACATGGTTTTTCCAACACCACTAACAAGATTTTAATGTATAAAACACAAATATATATCCTAAATATAGAATTTAATATACATATGCGTAATGCGTATATTTAAAAAAAAAACGTTCGGCCCTGATAAGCAGCTCGACCTCTGCTTTTTCAAAACGCATAATCTGTTTTGAATAATCAATCCTAAATACCACCTCACATCCCTTATCTTATCTGATATACATGTCACGTTCAACTTCTCCAGAAAAAAACTTAATTTCTTATCCAATCCAACAATATTTGTCCATACATCCATCTCATCATCCTCATCTCCGCTACCTCCATCTTTCATGCTTGAATAACAACCCAACGACCAATCCCATATACCATTACTCGTCTAATTCGCACCGACCGGCTTAAACATCGCATACTACATCATCGTCTACCTCACTGACACGACACCAACATTCCTCTTTAACTACTACAGTATTTAAGTAAGTCACCGCATAAAATGAATATAAAATGAAAACAAAATAAAGAAAAAAAAAAGTCCCCTTTGAAATCTTTTACATAAAAAAACCAAACATAACATAAAACAAAAACATAAAGTTGGCAACCAATCCCTACACGTCAACGACTTTTTATTAGATTCAGTTTTCTCTCTCCTCCCTTAAATTCGATTCGTTCATCATCATGATTGTCACAACTCGCAATTAAAACTCATAACTCATATCAATACATCAAAGATAATAATAATAATAATAATAATAATAATAATAATAATAATAATAATAATAATAATAATAATAATAATAATAATAATATATAATTAGATCATATCCCATATTATTATTAATTATTATTCGGCAATATTATATAAAAATAACAATAAAACCTACCATCATATCTATAAATATGTGTCAATCTTGACGCAGTTTTGGGAGTGCGTAATCGTTCCCCACAATCCCACCAGTCTCCTAATTTGCATACTCAATTTGAATACTTCTTCGTCAATCCAACCCAATCCGTTTAAATTATTATTTGTTGTTTGTTGTGTGCATTCACATTTCACACTCAATAAAGATACTCTCTCTCAATAAGATAAGGGAGAATATACATATACATATACCTACCGGTTTATATATATATATATATAAGTATATATCGCTGGCTTATTATTTGGAAAACATACCCAATTGGGAAGCCGAACAGAGAGAATATCTTTTGTCAAGTGAAGAAGAAAAACAAGATTGTTTTGTGACTAAAATGGAGGATAAGCGAGACGACGTCGTTTCTAATCGTCCTACTAAAGTTTACTCTGATGAATCAGTTGCTATTCAAATACCCGAAACTGCTCATCAGATTAGTAGCGGTTAGTTTTTTTTTTTTTTTTTTTACAGTTTTACTGATTAGTTTATGTTTGGTTTATCAGTTACTACTGGCTTTATTGTTTTGTCTTTCTGATTTAGAATTAATATGAGTTTTGCAATTTAGTGAGGAAAAATTATATATAAGATTGATAATATTGTTTCATTGGGGGTTAATATTGTTAGAATTCCGCAAACCAGACGCACCCTATCTTAAAATCAAGATGCAACTGTTTTATCTTGTTGCTACTGTAGTTTACTCACTAATTTATGTTAATGGAAGTTTTACTAAACTCATTTCTAGTTTTTTTTAATGTTATATTGATTATTATAGTATAATATATTATAGTATAATATATTGTACATGTATTTTTTTTTTTTTTTTTTTTTTGTGACTGGGATATACCACCCTTCACAAATTATATAAATAGTTATGCTATTAATTATTAATGGGATTCCGCTTTATTCTTTGGAAAAATTTATCCAAGGGAATAAGGGGTGTTTGGATATGGATATGGATATGGGAAATGATTATTTTAACTCAAAAAACCAAGATAAATAATCAGAAGTCAGAAGCCAAACAAGGAACTTTGCATCTATCTTAATAACATGTTTTGGGTTTTCACACAACAATTTTTTATTTAGAACTCAAGTTACATAATTTTTGTTACATTAATTCAAATTGTTTGTTTATAACGGCGAAACTTGTATAAAAAATTTAGAAAACAAACGGGCCAAGAAGCAACTGAAACCCGGAGTTACAAAACTATATCAAGCATGTTAAATATCACATATGCTCAAATTGTTATCAAGATGATATTCACTTGTATCAAAGAGGCAAAGATTCAGAATATTTTTATTCTAGCCAAGTACCCTTTGGTTAATATGGTACAACAAAAATACTATCTGTCAATCCTTGGTGAAGTGACACTCTCCTTGCTTTCCTTATGGGAACTGGTGTGAAATTACTGGTGGATCCGGATTACTCTTGAAGTACTCCTTTATCCAGTGGATACTTCAAGAGTGATCGAGATTTATTGGTTTGCACTTAAAAATAATACTCGTAATCTTTAAGTTTGCTTTTGACTCATCTTGTGAAAACTTCAAATTTTTCCATGTTGGGAAGTCTCATGATAATTGCAAAGTTATTGACTTGTTTACTTTTCTGGGTAACGTGCATATTTGTCAGTAGTCAACATCACAGATTATTCAATAAAGTTCCTTACTTTTTATCCTTTTTTTTACCGGTACTTTTGAAAATTGGTTATAGTGCTCAGTCATGTTTACTAAAGTACATGCTAGTCAAATGTTTGTAATTTGATACAACAAAATTAAATACTATCTTGTGAAAACTTCAATTTTTTGTTAACATTACAGACCATTCAATAAAGTTCTATGCTTTTATTCCTTTATAACTCCTTTAGGCTCGGCAATGGGTAATTGGCAGAGCTTGGTTTCGAAATCGGCGGGGGCCGAACTCAATTTTTTTATCGGTAATGGAAAATCAACGAGGGCCGGACTCAACCCGAACTCAATTTACCTATGAAAATCGCAAATTTCCACCACTACGCCAAAAAACAGGGGGGGCAGGGCCACCCCTGGCCCCATATATACTTCGCCCCTGGTAATGGGTCAAGAGGGGTTATGAGCAAAATGAGTTAGGGTCGTATCGGGTTGTCTTAAAAAAGTTTCAATTATGGTAAAATCAAAATGGGTTCTAACTAAAATGGGCTTAGGTTGAAATCAGTTCATCATCATCATCATCATCATCATCATCATCATCATCATACTTAGTTAATCCCACCTATAAAAAAGCTAAGGTAGGGTCTGAGGAGGGTAGGATGTAGACAGCCTTACCTCTACCCTTAAGAATAGAGAGGCTGCTTCCAGTGAGACCCGCGGCTCGATGTGGTTTGGTATCAACGCCACCACATGATGCATGATTAACCGTCCGTCATTTTTAACGTTATTTTCACGAAATTAGTAAAATAACATTAAAACTAGTGCAACTTTACTTTTGCCCCCCGAGGGCCACACATATATACATTAGGTTGAAATCAGTTGTATTTAGGGAGAAAAAAAAAAGGTATCAAAATGGTTCACTCATTATATAAAATGATTTTTTTTTTTTTTTTTTTTTGTAACTTGTATTATTTGATGGTTGTATAATATGGAGATTTTGATCACTTGATGCAGACTCGTGGTTTCAAGCGGGTTTTGTTCTTACAACGGGTATCAACAGCGTGTATGTTTTGGGATATCCAGGCGCAGTCATGGTTCCGCTTGGTTGGGTAGGTGGAGTAGTGGGTTTAATCCTAGCTACACTAATATCACTCAATGCAAATGCTCTTATTGCAATGCTACATGAGTTTGGTGGCAAAAGGCATATCAGATACAGAGATCTTGCAGGATTTATATATGGTAATGAACAAACTTTAATAGAATATTGTGTCATGTGCACGCGTGTATGTGTCGCCTGTATGTGTAAGTTAGTGGTTACTAAATGTAGACATTTAACTGAGGCTTTTGGAACAATTGCAGGCCCGAAGGCTTATTCTCTTACGTGGGTGTTGCAGTATATAAACCTTTTCATGATCAATGTCGGTTATGTCATCTTGGCGGGTCAGGCTCTTAAGGTACCGTCAATAAGCCCAAATTGTTTTAGAGGTGACAATATTGACCCATTTACTTATGAATGGGTCAGTTTGGATCGGTATTCTATATTTCTATTCCAAATGGGTAGCTAAAATGGGAAACGGATTGGACAAGTTGGAGGTTGCAAAACGTCTGTATTTATTGCATACAACACGTTTTGACCTGTTACCCAACCTGCCTCGACGTTCTTTATGCATTTTGTTACCCTCTCTACTCTCTATCTAATGAACATCATACTATTTATCTTTTAGGGTATCCAATGAAACTATTAAAAAATTTTATCACTCATCTATAGCGTTGTGGTTTGATTTTGTAGGCTGTTTATGTACTCTTCAGGGATGACAATGCCATGAAGCTCCCCTATTTTATTGTAATGGCGGGCGTCGCTTGTGGCCTTTTCGCAATTTGTATCCCTCATCTTTCGGCTTTAAGAATTTGGCTTGGATTTTCAACGTTTTTCAGTCTAGCATACATCGCCATAGCATTTGCACTGTCTCTTCGCGATGGTATAGTCTCTTACACCACAGCTAACACTTTTACACCCATTTAAACAACATATAGTAATTGTTTGCTCCAAAGTTAAACCGATTTTATATGTTGTATAAAGGGATCAGAGCTCCACCTAGGGACTATAGCATTCCAGGGTCAGACATAAGTCGGGTCTTCACAACTATTGGTGCATCTGCAAGTCTTGTTTTTGCTTTCAACACAGGAATGCTCCCAGAGATACAGGTTAGAGACCGCTAAATCTGTTACAAACGGGTCAGTCTGGGTTGACCCAGAACATGCTTAGTGTGTGTGTCAAGTATAGTTACAGAAGTCATATTCATTCGGTAATAAGCAGATCTCTGAATAAGGTTTTTTTTTCTAGGCAACAGTGAGGCAGCCGGCTGTTAAGAATATGATGAAAGGGTTATACTTCCAATTTACAGTAGGAGTTGTGCCATTATATGCTGTTGCCTTCATGGGTTATTGGGCTTATGGGAATGATGCAGATGCTTATTTACTCAACAGTGTCCATGGGCCAGTTTGGGTTAAGGCATTTGCCAATATATCTGCCTGTCTTCAGTCTGTTATAGCTTTGCATGTAAGCCCTCTTTTATGTTATTCATTTCACATGATGCAACTTTGACCATATTCCGCACTGAATGTTTGACCAAGAATGCGTGCGACACTTAACTTTTTCGTATGCTTTAACCTTCAAGGGGGTGGTGCAATGGTAAGCGCCCGAGTCCCTCTAGCAAAGGTCTCAGGTTCAAATCTATTGGACTTGACCCCTTTGAAGGCTGCCTGACCAGCGCCCTGACCCCATTGGTTAGCAGGGTATTGGTGGGGTTCAGTGTGTTTTCAAGTAACGGGTTCTCATGGTTACCTAGAAAACAAAAAAATGAATACTAGATGGGCCGAAATGGGCGGGCTGGGCAGGCTGTGTAAACATGTTTTTACAAAAAACTAGTCAGTGCAGTATTATATAAATTGTAATATACATTTTGGTTTCGTTTTCATAGATCTTTGCAAGTCCAATGTACGAGTTTCTGGATACAAAATACGGAATCAAAGGAAGTGCACTAGCTGTAAAAAACCTGGCATTCAGAGTGGTGGTGAGAGGCGGTTACATAGCGGTGACCACCTTACTAGCAGCAGCACTGCCGTTCATCGGAGACTTCATGAGCCTGACAGGAGCCATCAGCACCTTCCCACTTACATTTATACTTGCAAACCACATGTATTTGGTGGCTAAAGGGAACAAACTCACTTCTATGCAGAAATCATGGCATTGGCTCAATGTAATTGTCTTTTCAATTATGTCTGCTGCAGCAGCAGTTGCTGCTCTCAGGCTTATTGCTGTGGACTCCAAACATTACAGCATCTTTGCTGATGTTTAAAATATAGGCTTTGTTGTATTTTTATGGGATAGTTAAAATAAATCCCATTTTAATTATTCCGTATTGAATACTGATTTAACTTTATATTATTAATATAATACATGACTTAGCCATGGGTACTGTGTATTATTATTATTTTTAAGCTGTAAATGTTACTCTTATTCTACTTTACGCCAATAATCCTAAACTACTCATTTGCCTAGGTTTGAACCTGGGTTGGGCCCCTTCCTCTAAGAGGCATGTCTATCTACCAAGTGGGCTAGCCCACATTGGCGATTATTATCTAAATACCTACTAGTTAGAATGTTTGTCCGAAATTAAATGTAAGCTAAACTACTTATAGTCAGTAACAAAATATACTGTAAATACGACAGTTATTATACTCATCTAACAACATGGCTCGAATCGTTTCCATTTTAAAATCTCAAAATCAAGTGTGTGCACATTGCTAGGTTAAATACTTATAGTATTCAAGTTTTGACCAATAACCAGTATTAGAGCAAGTAATCAAACATCCTATCTAAATACGTAAATATGTATGAGAAGTTCGAGTAATGCTAATATTTGGCCATGCAGCGTGTGATCGTAATACACGAATTAATGTCGGGTTTTTGTACAGATGATACGACTCCTCTTATTTAGGTATAGCATTCGTTTCATAGATTGTAATGGAATTGGAAGCGGAATTCGCGCGAGAAATAAATTTGATTTAGAATTTAGGTGTGTTGGATTTAATGGAATGAAATCTCAATAGAATTGGAATATAGATTCTCTTACGTGTGTTGTTGTTCAATTACAACATCTTCTCGTGTTGAAACAAACTATATAAGAAATGAAATACACATTCCAAATTTCCAATTCTATTTGAATTCCATTCCGTTTCGTTGGGAACTGAAGCCTACACAAGTAAGAACAATTATTTCTATCATTCATCCTCTTCCCTTTCTCTTATTCTTGCTTTGGATTTCTTTCATCAATTGCTTTTATTTCCCTTGTTTGTGCCTATATAAATTGTTAAGCAACTTGTCCAATAGTAATTATATACTTGACTTGCACAGTTACAGAAAATTCACCTGACCAGTCCCAACAGGTTATCCATAGCAATGTTTCGACTTTAGGGGCAGGGGTTTGTGTTTAGTAGATTAGGGTTTGCAATCCAGAAGGGGGTGGCGGCGCAACTTGTTGCCCGCCTGCTTGCTATCTTGATATAATTTTTACGATTATGGAATGAAAAAAATAAACAAATAATATGACTATAAATGGAGCCGGGATGCGCTAATCGTGTTCTAATATCATTTGTTATTTTGATGAGTTATTGAGTTATAGTATAGTTTATTATAAAGCACTAGATTATACCCCGGGAACGTCCCGGGGTTGAGAAATCAAATATGACATATTAATTTTACATATGAAATAAAATGGTTCGCTTTACAGTTATATGCAATAAAGCTTCGGGTAGCACCTAACCTAAAACAATTAAAAATGTATCTCCAATGTTAACGCCTAACCTTAAACAATGTATAACTCTAATATTAATATTAATATCTAAACTAAAACAATGTATAACTCTAATGTTAACGCATGTTGAAAATAAAATTCATATATACTAATTTGAACATAATTAGTGACTTGCCTATGTATGATTAATGATTTACCTGAATACTTTGTGTTTTTTTTTCCTGTATGAACAAAACCCCAAAAAAATAATCGGTTTTTTTCCTCCATTTTTTATATAGCACTATGGTACTCGTTGGAAAGATAATAAAACGCTTTATGGGAGGAAACATAAGAGAGAAAAATTCAATTTTTTTTTAATTTTTTTTTCCTTAAATATCTCAATGCCACATGGGATGACACATGACACATGACACACAAGGAGGAGAATGACTCTTTGAGTGTCATGTCATTAAAATGGCTTTGGTTGTATTTTCAATGTTAACGCTTAACCTTAAACAATGTATAACTCTAATTAATATCTAAACTAAAACAATGTATAACTCCAATGTTAACACATGTTGAAAATAGAATTCATATTTACTAATTTGAACATAAGTAGTGACTTGCCTATATATGATTAATGAATAACCTGAACACTTTGTGTTTTTTTTCCTGTATGAACAAAACCCCACAAAAAATAGTCGTTTTTTTTTCTCCGTTTTTTATATAGCACTATGGTACTCGTTGGAAAGATAATAAAACGCTCGTTAATTTGGTGTAGTTTTTTTCTTTAAAAAATCCCGTATATAAAAGATATTAACGTTTAAAAATTATGAGAGGAAACATAAGTGAGAAAAATCCAATTTGATTTTTAAAATATTTTTTCCTAAAATATCTCAATGCCACATGAGATGACACATGGCACACTCAAAGAGGAGAATGCCTCTTTGAGTGCCATGTCATTAAAATTGCTTTCTTTTATTATATATATAGATTTTGGTCTTTACTTTAAGATCTTTTTAAGTTAGGAGTTTTTAACCAGGCCATCCAATATTGTTTTGATCATGTCCTGCGTGATCAAGAGTGTCTATGCAGTTTTGAGCATGATCCGATTTTATACGAAAAGTGATAATAGAGAGAAAACACATCTTCGATTTCGCTTATACAATCGTACGGTTTCTTTCTTCAGTTCCTTTGATTTGTTCATATTTAATGGTAGTCCTTTTCTAGTTCTCTCATTGTTTGTGTCTATACAATTGTTGAGCAACTTATTAGAGTAGTTTAGTGCATACATTTATAGTTGACGATTTAAGTTGCAGAACGTAATATCTACGTTTCAGGATGGAGTTTTATTTTGAGCTTGGATCTTAAAACGTGTTTCATTTAGTATAAAAATCGGCATGCTTATAAAAGAAGTTTGAATTACATTTGCTAACAAGGCTGCATTAAAGACGGTATAGATATCTAAGTAGCCATATCCCCTTCAAAATACAAACTTGTTGTGCTTCTTATTTGATCTCCTATATATTTATTTTTGTTTTACGTTTTTAGCTAGAGAGCATTGGTACACTAGAACAATTCTTGGTAAAGCATAGGAAAGATTATGTTGACCCTCACCACAGAAGAGGAGAGGGACAACATTGAACATGAAGTAAGATTTAGATTATTACCGTAATAATATTGCTTTTGTAACCATAATTAACACATTCATTATTTATTAAAAATGGACATCCTCTGGATAAGTCTCGCGCCCAGGTGGTCTTCGTAATAGAAGAGACATTTGGCGATAAACTTGGGCTCAAAATATATTTTTGGTTAAGTAGTATTATTAACACTTAATGAGTGATTGTAATCAGTTTGCTATTGCTGATAATTTTGATTACTACTATATATTTTGATTCCAGGTTTTAATATTAAGTGAAAAGCTTCATTCACTTACATCCCAATTTGATCAACTCAGAGCTGCAGTTGTACGATTTCAAGACGCTATTAATCGAGCTATGACTAGAAGAAAACAGGCTGCTGTGAAAACTTCCACTGATGTCAGCAACAATTTGGAGTCGAGGGAACAAACAAGTTCAGAGACCAGAGACCCTAATAAGATCCAACCTGAACCCGTAAAAATCCAGCATCAACTTTTAGATACTGAAACACATGTTCTTCAGGTATTTTTATCAATAATATGGTGTTTTTATAGCTCTGAAATTTTATTTTATTTTTTGAACGGCCAACAAATCAATTTCCGAGCACTCTCGGGCACCCTTTTGGCGAATCAGGTACTCGAGAGTACCCGGGCCACCAATTCCCGGGAAAACCCGACCACTCACCCGCCCAAAGGCACGACAGTGAAATAATCGGTAAAACCGGTCGGGATTTGGACTCGAACCCAAGCCAATAGCCGGGTCATCCCTCATTTCCCCTCCACCAATGTCCTCCAAATGTAGCTAGTGGGAATTGAACCCAAGCCTCCCAAAGGAAACTTTAGCTCTGAAATTAGTTAACATGGAAATTTTAGTCCTTTTACTAATAAATGGGCTAGTTTGAGCTGTGTTAGTGGATCGCATGAAAAAAAAATAGACAAAATGTGTTTGGGCTATCCAACCTGACCTGTACGATAAATGCACCTTTTGACCCGAGCTCTATAGACTCATTAGTCATTACCCAGCCCATTTAACCTGCCCATTTTACAACGTCAATAAATTGAAATTATGGTTAATGGTGAGCAACTTCACTTGGTTCAAGTAGAGCTGTCAAGTCTTCTAGACGTTGCCCACGACACTGAAGCTAACATGGTAGAGATGTTAGCCCTAAATCATCTTTTGTCGACTCATGTCTTGCAACAGGCTCAACAAATAGAGCATTTGTATGAGCAGGTCAGCAAGTTTACTTTTTTTATTTTTGTGTAACGTCGTCTTTTTCTTTTTAGACTTATTATATATGGTTTAGAAATTGTTTTTATTTAGTTTTATTTTATAGGCTGTTGAAGCAACTAAGAATGTAGAGATGGGTAACAAGGATCTGTCTCAAGCTATCCAGAGAAATAACAGCAGCAGAACATTTCTTTTGCTTTTTCTAGTTGTTCTCACCTTTTCTCTATTCTTTTTCTTGACTGGTACAGTTAGTTAAAAGATGAATTAAGTTATTTATTTTTGCTGTTTCTGTAAAAAATCAAGAGCCAAAATGGAATTAGTTTTTTTTCCTTTTAATTTAAATTTTATGTGGCTTCATGTAGTACATTTTTTGATGTAGGGTGCTGAAGCCTGCTAGGCGTATCATATAATAAGTCTAGAAATATATAGATTTAGTTATAAATATTACATTAAAATGCAGTATTGCATCAATTAAACAAACACAACCTATAGACTATACAAACATCACAGACATGTCATACGGGGTGTGTAGTCCATATGTATCGTATGATACGGAGAATATGGCCATATGAATTGTATGACACTGCAAAAATTCGTCATAGGGTTCGTATGATGGCCAAATGATACGGTTTGTATGAGGGTCAAATCATACGGTTAGTATGATGGTTTGACTAGGAAAGAAATTACTAGCGTGAACCATCCAACCATATGATGTGACATGCGAGTTGGTGTATACTAATGGGGGTTGTCTCTTTAGTAGCACTCTTCATTAGTCAATGAGTAGGTAAATATATAATTTACAATATGTACTTTTATAACTTTCACAATTATTTCTCAACCAACTAATTGTTGCTTCTTGACCATCTAAATTACACCCTTCGGTTTTGAACCTTAACAGACCTAAATTATTAGGTAATCCTACCTTGGTTTAGTCTATATGTCAATAGAGACAAGTGAACCAAACAGCAAGATCAACAAGTTGTTGAACCTAAACTAAAGGAACTATTGTTGAGCTGATAATTTGAGTAGCAGAACTTAGATGAGAGTACCAAGAGAACTAATGTAACACCCCGAGGTGTTACGGGTCTCGTAAACGGGCCGGGTACGACCCGATCACCCAATAATATTATTATAATAATATACTCCGGTTCGAATCTCGCAGTCAACCGTACCACTCGTTTATAAAATAATAATAAATCAATTCTTATTATCGTAGCCAAACGCCTTCAAGACCCTTGTTAAACTCAGCACCAAACGCCCCATGATCTGCCTTGTACCTGTTGCCAAACACCCTCTCATCAGATTTTATCTCCATAGCCAAACACCCTCTAATTAAGTCTCCCTATAAAATGGCCCTCCCCTTGTTTAATCTCCTGCACATCAAAGTCAAACACACAAAGTGTGTGTCGACATCAAAGCAGCAGCAACCCAAGGTCACCGTCCGGTGACTGGAACCGCCGGCCGCCGCCTCCATCTCCGGCGCCGCCGCTGGTCGCTGCCCTGTTCCTCCGGTAAGTCTCCACCTCCCCTTCTCCTCTGGTAAGATTTCCATCGACCCCGAACCTTCTCCTCTTCCGGCCTCTATAACCTCCGATTGAACCCCACCTTATTTCTACTATAAATCCCGAACCACCACCATGTTCCTTCCCTTGAATCTGTTAAACGAATCTGGACAGTCACCTAGTATGGTGACTGTCAGCGAGTTCTTGTATCAAATAATAAACCCATCAATCGAATCCTTTATAATCCTTGGTACTAAAACAAACCCGGAACCCACCGATTGAACTATCGAACCCAAGCCCGTTGCTCACTGTTCTGTGTTCAATGTCGAGACAGTCACTCGAATAGGTGACTATCATAAGGTCCTTATAATTTATTGTTAGTACCGGGGGTTTACTGTGTGTAGGCAACCGGACAGTCACCACTTCCGGTGACTGTCAAAGCCTTCTTTTGTTCTTGATTAGTTCTTGATTAATTATTCGATCATTGGTATTGACCGTTATGTGTTGATATATGTTGTAATCAGGAGATAAAGTCGAGTCAATAACGATTCGATGTCGGTAGAACTTCCGATTACGTTCCGGTTAACCTTCGGCCATGTTCCGGTAATAACCCGGGGAGTATCCGGTTATTATCTTGGTAAGTTCTAATATATTGATTTATTGGTTATACAATCTAGTAATCGGTTATTAATATAATGATTATGATTGTGCGAGGTACCGATAATCAACTTGGTGAATACTAGTACGATACTGAGTCGACTCAGTGACTCGGTCAACACCCGGAATAGAACCCGGTCCAATAGCTAGACGAGGAATATTATTAGAATTATACGAATATATATATAATACGGGAACGTACGGACTTGATAATAATAATAAGAGAATAATAAACATATATAAAATATATATGTTTATATATATACGATTCGATATATAAAACGATATACTAGACTCGGGTTAATAATAATATGCTCTGCCGAACCATCATCCGGGTAAGTTCGTGTCTAGAGTTCTTTAGGTTCGTGTGCCAAGCTGTAATGGCCAGCTTTATTAGTTTACGAGTGCCAAGCTGTAATGGCCAGCTAGATTTAGGATGTCCGGGTCGTGTCTCATATAATAAATATCAATAATGAACCCCGAGTTTAGGACTATCTAATATATACCGAATTCTATATGTATAAATTGTATATATGATATATATCCTAAGTATTACAATTTAACAAGTCCCACGCGTAACACGTATCGATATATATATGAAATATAATTATAATAAGAAGATTAGCTAGAAGATATACGCAAACCTGTGAGTATCGTGAACTCCCCACTTTTACTGTTTTATTAAGTGTTTTCGGGGGAATACATGTCATTTATTAAAACTAGAAATGCTTTACATAATAAACGATTATCAATAGAAATAAAAGAAGTATAATAGAAAAGGGGACATAGAAACGACAAGGACAGTACTGGACGGTATCCGCCATTTCCTTTCTTGTACCGACTAGAGGGCAGGAACCAGTCTTACCCAAGTAGAGGGTAGGAATGTCCAAGTAGAGGACCAAAACCATTCTTGTCCAAGTAGAGGACATGAACGGGTATTTTATCACAATCAGAGTGGTACCATCGATAGGAATGGCACGAAATATAATCGATATGATAGAATGGAGATATAATAGAATTGATATATATAATAGAGATGGTATAATAGAAATATAGTTTCCCCTTCAGAATTATAATTGTAAAGCATGTTTATAAAAGAATGTTTATAAAAGAATGTTTTATATAAAAGAATTATCAATAAACGAACTGGCCATTCACTTTATAAAATACACGACCTCACCAACTTTATGTTGACAGAAACTATTTTTGGCATGTGTTCAGGTAACCAATCAGATAACGATGACGTGGATCCTGGAAAGGTCAAGACTATCACGATCCGAATCCGCTGTGCAACTCTGATACCCGACCCGACGACCCGTCACCGACTGACCGGGTCGTTACAGTTGATATCAGAGCGGCGCTTAATGATAGTTTTGAAATCTTTTAATGATAATCTTGAAGTATTTACCAATCCAGGATCTACGACAATGTCTTTTAAAAAGAATTTTTGTTTAGAAAGATATAGGATATATCAGGAATATTAGAGAAGAATATTAGATAGAAAAATTTTTGGTTACCTAAAATACCGAACCATTATAAAGTTGGTGAGAACCATAACGATAATAGAAAATCAGAACGAATCCACTAAGAGAAATTACTAGAATGATTTTGTGGGATAAATTGACAATTCTGTACAAAATTGTGAATTTATAAACACGATTAATTTCTGGGAAATCTTACAGGATATTAAGGCCATAAGAAGTAAGAAAACAATATCAGAAAAAGAATACAGAATAGAAAGAAATCAAGGAAAGAGAAAATAGATGTATTAAAAGGAATCAGAAAATGAATTCCGATATAAATAAAAGAAATAACAGAAATTATAAGAAGCATATATATATATATATATATATATATGAATATGTATTAAAGTCACAAAAATTATTCTTCGATATTCAATCGACTTGTACGAGAGTATAGAAATCGTATTTCACTCTCCAAATAAATTCGTTGATTATAATCATCTGTTGTATATTCAAGAAATTCCGTACAAATTCTTGAATTATTCCAGTCTCCGTAGTTATTCAGATCGTTAACCTTTCAGGTTATTCCAATATTTATAAATAGAAATACAAATATTATGCTCCAACTTGAACATTCCTGTGATCAAGTTTCCAGAAATATTACTTTATCCGATAAATCTTGCAATTCTTATAAATTCCGATATACTAGAAATATATAAGTATTATGTCTCTAAAGAATTTTCTTCGAGTGTTTTGATCAGAACTCGGACATATTCCTCGATAATTTCAGACGTTTTAAAAATTCTTCAGTATGACTTTGTGATTTATTAAACTTACTTCCCATTTAGTTATATTGTCTATTGAATTAAGAATTCAAATTTTGAGTAAAAATATATAAGTACCCCTCCGTTTTCAGTCTTAAATAAATGATTTATATAAAATTTATAAAGATTGAGAAAATTTATTAATCTTCATTTTTATTGAATTAAGTAGTGATATTCTTCGTATTATCGAAAAACTTTAAATTTGTCTCAAGTTTTATTCGAAAACTACTTTATATAACGTTAAAAAAAATTGATCTTAATATTTTGAGACGATCTATTCTATTTTATAAATCCATAATAAGAAATCCGTTATTTGAGAATTCAAGTATTTTGATATCAATATTAACCGGTATTACTATTATTCTCCCTAGAATATTTTGTCCCAAAATACGAAAACCCTATAGAACTATGGTTATGTTATTTTATCGAAATATATTTAACTTCAAATTTAATATTATTTTTCGTAAAGATTCTAATCGAATTTGTATCTATGTCAAGAATTTTTCTTTTCGGTATAATTTTATCGTATAACTCCCTTGAGATTTTATTTTAATATAAACGATAAGTAATACGTATTCCGTTTTATAATCTAAATCCATCTTCGTGCGTACGATGAAATCTCAGTTGTATGTTTTCCTCGATCCTTCCCAGAATTTAAATAGTATTCTGAACGGAAATATTACCATCTCGAATTCTCGTGACAGAAATAATTTGGATCTATCGAAACCAAACTCTTATTCGCTCGATTATGCGACAATATAAATACCATCTTAATTCTATGACTCGAACAAGTCGGAAAGATTAAAGGATTGGATGGTTATATTGAATATCTTTTGATGTGATCAAATTCTTGAACGATTGACAGTCTATTTCGTTAGACTCGGATCAACATGTTTTATTCCGGAATAATATAATTTCAAATTCAAGAGAAAATAAAGAAAATAATATCAGAATAATATGTGAAGGACACATACCTATTGTGATTAAAATAAATAAGTACTGGAATGTTAGGTGAGGTGGAATAGTAATTATGATCGCGACATAATTATGAATGCCACAGGCACAGGAACATTCGAGTAGGAGTTTATCGAGATCACAATATGTTTGTGTCATAAACATATTAAAGAAAATAATAAGAAATAATAATAAGAAGAAATATATAGTCGAACCATCAGCGTATTATATGTGTGAAGAATACGATCACAGAATTGGCAATCTAGTTGAAATTTCTCCGTGAAATACGACTAAGAATATGTTCGCAGAATAAAAACCATCGATTGGTTAATTTCTACGAATCATAGAAATCAGTAATATTGATTTCTGATTGCCAACCAAAGATAGTTGTATGTCCACTGTGCAATCCCCGGGGCAAATGATATCTGGACCCTTACAGAAGGTATATCCGGACATTTGCCACCAAGTCACAGGATTCTTTATAAGGATATATGATGCTATGAACAAATCCATGTAGTCACTTCGTATAAAGACTCGTGCGAGTCATAATACAATCAAATTGGTAAAACGGTCAAGTGTTACCAAGTTGAAATTCATGAATAAGAAGTGATGAAAGAATTGTTAAATCCTTAAAATATAATAGATATAAATCTATATGGATTCAGAAACCGGAAATGGTAGAATCCAACGAATTATCAAAAGAAATAATTTAATGAATATATCGAAATATAATTGATACTAAGCGAAATCATGTAGAGATTCGCAAGGTATAGTCGAAATGAAAATGAAAAATGAATAGAATTATGCTCATTTTTCCAGTGAAACTCTCCGGCCAAGGAATGACGAATTTCCTGTTCCGAGTTAAAGGTCGTGAGAGATAAATTAAGAAGTCACTGTTCTGGCAAGAACTATCTATATGAATATTCCGATGAAATAAGTCTCGCTTATAATAAGTTGGATTAAGAAGATATGATACATTGCCTATATATAAGTTTATCAAAAACTAATTTCAGACACTGAACGTATAGACTCTAATCGAATATATAAATAAGAAAGAATTATTTCAAGCAAGTATATATCACAGAAATGACAGATTTATAGTGTCTGCTATAAACAATTATCAGTATTCGCTTGAATATAAGAGAATACAAATTGACAATAAAAAGAATTATAATTTGAAAAGACATTCGATATGTCTAGATAATAAAAAGGCATTGAAAATGCCAGATAACACGAGAAGGCAAACGAAGTGCCAAATATTATCTGAAGGCATCCGATATGCCAAAAGAAATTAACAAATATATATATATATATATTGAAAGAAATTAACAGAAAAGAATATAAGTCGTAAGAAGAACGACTAGAATTTTATAAAGAATATTTTACGAAAAGTAATTATAGAATATTTTTACCGAGAGTGTCAGCGAATCCCGAAATAGTATTAAGAAAGAATTTTATAGAAATAGTTAATGCAATAAGTATTTAAATCCCGAATGATAATCATGATTTTGAGATAAAGTAAGTAATGCATTATCCTAAGAATCTTAAGTCAAAGAAAGGTTAGAAATAAATAATGCAGTCAATCATCAATGAAATAGTCAGTAAGATTATTATAGATGATTTAAGAGAAATCTCAATGACCAAATTTGGTAGGTCAAGGTAATGAAAAGGAATTGTTGAAACCGTGTAATTCAACAAGTTCAATTAGTCTTTTCCGGTACCTTTAGACTCCGGATAAGATACGTCTAATGATCTGAGAAATCTTCTAAGTATATCCACGAATAGAGTTAATCCAGAGATCAACCATATTACACCGACATAAATAAAACTTAAAGGATAGAATTTGTAAGAAATAATCCGATAGTTACCAGAAATTATTCCTACTCTTTAAAAATCGGAATTACAATGATGGTAAATTCTAAAGTTCGAATAAAAAGAGGTAGTAGCTCGGATCCCATTCAAGTCATGATAATGAAGGGACTTCCGTATCTATCTCCTAAAGAACTATCTAGAATCCATCATTGTAGATGAATCCGAATATCAAACGATGAGTATATCGTATCGATTTGAGACTCTAGCGATGTTTGCTGGAGGTTTGTAAATCTCTCAGAAGAAAAACGATAAGAAATAATATTCGGTCTGCTACTCATCCTAATGAGGAACAAGATAATACGAATGTTAGTAAATATAAAGAAAATATCAATCTATACGGAAAACCTTTAATAGTCATACCAGAAAAATACAGATAATCCATGTATCTGAATTAATATGACTATAGCAAGAAAGGTTAAAACGTGATTAACAGAATGATCAAGCTGTAGTCTTACAGATTGACATTTCTAATTAATTATAGCATTGGATTGATATCAAATTGATTCCCTCGTAAACCAATAGAACTTATCATGTCTCGTTGACAAGTATTTTGGTTCTAATTGTAACATCCTTATAGATTAAGGGTGTAAAGGACTAGATCACTCAAATTTCGGGGACGAAATTTCTTAAGGGGGGGAGAATGTAACACCCCGAGGTGTTACGGGTCTCGTAAACGGGCCGGGTACGACCCGATCACCCAATAATATTATTATAATAATATACTCCGGTTCGAATCTCGCAGTCAACCGTACCACTCGTTTATAAAATAATAATAAATCAATTCTTATTATCGTAGCCAAACGCCTTCAAGACCCTTGTTAAACTCAGCACCAAACGCCCCATGATCTGCCTTGTACCTGTTGCCAAACACCCTCTCATCAGATTTTATCTCCATAGCCAAACACCCTCTAATTAAGTCTCCCTATAAAATGGCCCTCCCCTTGTTTAATCTCCTGCACATCAAAGTTAAACACACAAAGTGTGTGTCGACATCAAAGCAGCAGCAACCCAAGGTCACCGTCCGGTGACTGGAACCGCCGGCCGCCGCCTCCATCTCCGGCGCCGCCGCTGGTCGCTGCCCTGTTCCTCCGGTAAGTCTCCACCTCCCCTTCTCCTCTGGTAAGATTTCCATCGACCCCGAACCTTCTCCTCTTCCGGCCTCTATAACCTCCGATTGAACCCCACCTTATTTCTACTATAAATCCCGAACCACCACCATGTTCCTTCCCTTGAATCTGTTAAACGAATCTGGACAGTCACCTAGTATGGTGACTGTCAGCGAGTTCTTGTATCAAATAATAAACCCATCAATCGAATCCTTTATAATCCTTGGTACTAAAACAAACCCGGAACCCACCGATTGAACTATCGAACCCAAGCCCGTTGCTCACTGTTCTGTGTTCAATGTCGAGACAGTCACTCGAATAGGTGACTATCATAAGGTCCTTATAATTTATTGTTAGTACCGGGGGTTTACTGTGTGTAGGCAACCGGACAGTCACCACTTCCGGTGACTGTCAAAGCCTTCTTTTGTTCTTGATTAGTTCTTGATTAATTATTCGATCATTGGTATTGACCGTTATGTGTTGATATATGTTGTAATCAGGAGATAAAGTCGAGTCAATAACGATTCGATGTCGGTAGAACTTCCGATTACGTTCCGGTTAACCTTCGGCCATGTTCCGGTAATAACCCGGGGAGTATCCGGTTATTATCTTGGTAAGTTCTAATATATTGATTTATTGGTTATACAATCTAGTAATCGGTTATTAATATAATGATTATGATTGTGCGAGGTACCGATAATCAACTTGGTGAATACTAGTACGATACTGAGTCGACTCAGTGACTCGGTCAACACCCGGAATAGAACCCGGTCCAATAGCTAGACGAGGAATATTATTAGAATTATACGAATATATATATAATACGGGAACGTACGAACTTGATAATAATAATAAGAGAATAATAAACATATATAAAATATATATGTTTATATATATACGATTCGATATATAAAACGATATACTAGACTCGGGTTAATAATAATATGCTCTGCCGAACCATCATCCGGGTAAGTTCGTGTCTAGAGTTCTTTAGGTTCGTGTGCCAAGCTGTAATGGCCAGCTTTATTAGTTTACGAGTGCCAAGCTGTAATGGCCAGCTAGATTTAGGATGTCCGGGTCGTGTCTCATATAATAAATATCAATAATGAACCCCGAGTTTAGGACTATCTAATATATACCGAATTCTATATGTATAAATTGTATATATGATATATATCCTAAGTATTACAATTTAACAAGTCCCACGCGTAACACGTATCGATATATATATGAAATATAATTATGATAAGAAGATTAGCTAGAAGATATACGCAAACCTGTGAGTATCGTGAACTCCCCACTTTTACTGTTTTATTAAGTGTTTTCGGGGGAATACATGTCATTTATTAAAACTAGAAATGCTTTACATAATAAACGATTATCAATAGAAATAAAAGAAGTATAATAGAAAAGGGGACATAGAAACGACAAGGACAGTACTGGACGGTATCCGCCATTTCCTTTCTTGTACCGACTAGAGGGCAGGAACCAGTCTTACCCAAGTAGAGGGTAGGAATGTCCAAGTAGAGGACCAAAACCATTCTTGTCCAAGTAGAGGACAGGAACGGGTATTTTATCACAATCAGAGTGGTACCATCGATAGGAATGACACGAAATATAATCAATATGATAGAATGGAGATATAATAGAATTGATATATATAATAGAGATGGTATAATAGAAATATAGTTTCCCCTTCAGAATTATAATTGTAAAGCATGTTTATAAAAGAATGTTTATAAAAGAATGTTTTATATAAAAGAATTATCAATAAACGAACTGGCCATTCACTTTATAAAATACACGACCTCA
This sequence comes from Ambrosia artemisiifolia, assembly GCA_032199755.1. Classification (NCBI taxonomy): domain Eukaryota; kingdom Viridiplantae; phylum Streptophyta; class Magnoliopsida; order Asterales; family Asteraceae; genus Ambrosia; species Ambrosia artemisiifolia. The sequence continues at coordinate 19,449,450 of CM063518.1, forward strand.
CCAACTTTATGTTGACAGAAACTATTTTTGGCATGTGTTCAGGTAACCAATCAGATAACGATGACGTGGATCCTGGAAAGGTCAAGACTATCACGATCCGAATCCGCTGTGCAACTCTGATACCCGACCCGACGACCCGTCACCGACTGACCGGGTCGTTACAACTAATAGTCAAAGAGATGAGTTCATTGAGCCGATGACACGAGTTGCCTATAGAGCATGGGGTGCGCACCTCCATTAGAGTTGCATGCTTCTGATACCCCCCCCCCCCCTACCCTCCTCTAACACGCGTCCTACCATGAACATCGCAGCCTAGACTCGTTTTTTACAACACAAAAATGTTCAATTTTGAATCTAGTTTTATTAGATTAATAGTAACACAAACTTCAAAGTTTAATATGATTTCTATGAAGTTAATTAAAATAACTCCGGCTTCTAAAACGTAAAATTCTGGTTTCTCTTAGTTACTTTCGTTTTTAACTTCTTTTGTTTTCCACATTTCCTATAATACATTAACGATGTGTTCCCGAGTTAACTTAACGAGAGAAAAAAAAAGAAATGAAATGTGTTCCCGAGTTTCATTTAAGGAAATAAAAAAAGGAAAACAAAATATGTTGTGTTATCAAGTTTCACCTAAGAGAGGAAATGAAAGAGGAGAGAAAACAGTAAGATTTTTAAGCATAATTCCATCTTTCCAATTTGGAAGGAACACGAGAGAGAGATAGAGAGAGAGAGAGAGAGAGAGAGAGAGAGAGAGAGAGATCAAATGAGGGATTCCTTTCTCTTTCCTTCCTAAATGAAACTCTGAAACACGTAACACGTAAAAAAACCCTCTATTTACAATTTTCAGTTTTCAGTCTATTTTCACTTGGGCTTATTAAATCCGTTATTTTCTTTGGGCCCAAACATCTATCCATATGCCCATATAACAACAATCCCAACCAAAACAAAAACTAGGGTTCATAATCTTCTTCATCAATCACCGCAGCATCGTGTACATTGTAGCAAGCAACAATGGTGAAGGGCCGTCAAGGAGAACGCATCAGGTAAATGAATAACCATAATTAATAATCATTCACTCATCAAACCATATACTCAATTCATATTCTTAACACTTAACACTTATCTCTCTCCATTCCATTCCAGACTCTACACCAGAGGAACCGTCTTAGGTTACAAGAGGTAACATATTCTTCACCCTCACCCTGTCTGCTTAAGATACCATAAAACTTTTTAATATATAAAAAGTATATACCATATTACCATGTAATTTTATACTTTTTTTTTTAAATTAATTAAAATTAGAATATTAGGCTCCGTCATTTCTCATTCATGTTACATAAAACATACAACAGTGTTATAGACATGAGGTATAAGGTAGTTAAACTAGTTGTCTTCATGTTTGAGAGTTAATCGCGTTTTATATGATCTGTTTAAACATAACACAATTAGGCCTGGTTTGTCAGCCTTGGTTTTCATAACATTGATTGACGGATACTGATTGTTTGGATTATGAAATTAGGTCCAAATCAAACCAGTATCCAAACACATCACTGGTACAGATCGAAGGAGTGAACACGAAGGAGGAGGTAGCATGGTACCAAGGGAAACGAATGGCGTATATTTACAAAGCTAAGGTGAAGAAGAACGGATCGCATTATCGCTGTATTTGGGGAAAGGTTACTAGGCCTCATGGTAACACTGGCGTTGTTCGTGCTAAGTTTAAGTCCAACCTTCCTCCTAAATCTATGGTAATTATGAAGTTAGAAAGTTGAATTTAAGATTTTTGTATGTTGAAGCGTTGAATGTTTAATGTTTTGTTTGCAGGGAGCTAGGGTTAGGGTTTTCATGTACCCAAGCAACATCTAAGGTATGCGCATTTGTCTGTTGCTGAATCTGTTTTTTTTTTTGCTTTTGAGTTGAGTTGAGTTGTTGCTATAGGCTTAATGATAATGGTGTGCGAGTAATAGTTTTCATGCACAGCCTATTTTAGGTGGATTGAGTTGTTGCAATGTGTTTTCTGATTATGATGTTTGAACTATAATCTCCATTTACACACGGTCTATAACTCGATTTAGGTGAATTGAGTTGTTACAATGTGGTTATGATCATGTAATTTGTTCTTGCGGTCGGAAAACAAACTTATATGACATATAGAGGGCCTTTTGAGGGATTTAACTCATGTGCAAACAGTTATGTTATTGTTTTTAGTGAAAATCACTAGGGTGGTCATTTTGTATGTATATTTGTATAGCAAGTTTTTACTCTTGCATCTATGAAGTAAGCTAAATAGATTTGTGTAACACTGTAACTGCTCTTTTTTTCTCTCATTACATATGCTTTGGAACATACAAGCTTGAACACTAGTTTACTTTTTTTAAAATGAGTTGTGTTCATCTTTAACTTTTATTTTTCGTGTCGTTATGTTATTTTCTTAACAAGTGGTTCATGTTTGCACATTTCTAGACGTTTCATGTGATACCACACTTTAGGCTCCATTCTACAATCTTAGCGCCACGTCAAAAGGGGCTCTACTTCAACCCTCCAATAACACCCAGGAAATAGAATAAAGCCCTCTCGTCATTACCCAATCATATATTATGTTTTGTTTTTTTATTTAAATTTAACAAAAATAAATAAAACAAATAAAATTGCATCACATTTAAATAGAAATACATAACTTTAAAAAAAATTAGTTTAGTTTTTTTAGTTTACTTTATTTTATTTTTTAATAAAATAAAAATATATAAAAGACACAACCCTTCTTCTTCCTTAGAGATATAATTAAAATGCAAATCTTGTGCAATTTGTTAAAAGTAATCATTTCTTGTGAAAAAAATAAAAAGATGGCCGTTTCGGAGACGTTTCATGTTTTACCTTATGTTTTTTTCTGCTTTCAGACCTTGGATAGTCATATTCTGATTCAGTTATTATGATGCTACCAGTAGCTATAGACTTGGAATTACTTATAAGATGTTTAATTTACTAGACTAAACGTTTAAATATACACGGTTATGATAATATATTTTACTTTACGGTACTTATGGTGTACGAATATAATCCGAATCTCTTTCGACTGTTTTGTTTTTGCAGTTTGCAGCCCAGAGAAGTAAAAGGAACAGCATTGCCTAGTGTTTTAAAGGTTCTTACAACAATTTTGTGCTATTTGCTTTTTTTGGTTTGATGGAATACTTGTTGAGCAATGTAGCATGTCACTTTTGTTTTTCAAGTGAATTTGAATTTAGTTCATTTGTTAGACGTTTTAGCAGTTGTGTATCTGAATTCTGAAGCATTATTAAATTTTACCTTGTTGCGTTTTTTTAAATCGTCTTTTAAAAGGTCAACTGGTTGACTTGAAGTGGAACTCTTTTTTTAAAACCTGTTTGTATTAACAGAAGTTAATACCATCAATACATAAACATAGGGTATTTTGTTTTTTTATCTGACTTTATGGTAGCCTCTTGTTGGTCATTAAAACCGTCTGTAACGGTTAGAGGGTGTTTGGGATTGAATTTTAAAACAACTTATTAAGTCAATAAGCTGTTTCTGTAACCTAAAAGCACTTTATGTTTTAAGAAGGTGGAAATCCTGGCTTTGGGCTTTTAAAAAAAGTTACAAATCTACCACCAATAAAACCAATATTACAATAAGTTAAGCGAAACACTTAAAAAACAGTCTATTGACTTTTTGATGTTTCTTATCCCAAAAGCTAATCCAAACACTTTTATTAAAACTCATTTTCAAAAAGTTATAAGGCAATAAGCAGTTCTGACTAAAAGTACTTTTGTATTTCCAAACTCAATCACAAACACCCTCTTATTGCTCTTTACTAGAAATTTTCGTCACATCAGCATTATAATGTCCCTTCAAGAAATGTTTAGTAGTTAACGCCCTTAATTATTCTTTCATTCATTACTTTCCATATTTTTTTTCACCTCCTCTTTGGGCATTATACTAAAAATGCCCTTATAATGCCCATGAAGCGATGTTGGGGACGTTATTAAACTTATTCATGCTTTTATAATACCCATTAAACATGGTTTAAGATCCTACCAAACAGGACCTTAGTTTAAGTAACGTATTTGTACATTTTTGTTTTCGATGCAGTGAACGGAAGTTCAAAAGACAATTTTACTTGTTTAGTTGATGTGACGTGGCTATGGGTGAGAAAAACCGAGTCGAAAACCGACAAAACCGAACTAAAATTAACCAATCAACCGGAAACCAAATTATACAAAAAGCGGTTATCAAATTTCTTTTGTACCCTTGGTTAACTGAAATTACCGAACCGTTCATATTTTCATATTTTACTATTTTTCATACCTTCATATCATATGTATTTTTTTATGCATTCATTTTGTGTATTTATGCATTTATTATATGTCTTTCTAATGAAACAATTTAACTTAAGTATGGTTTTGGTTATTAGCCGAAATTAACATTACCGATAAACTAACCGGATAAACTGAATCGGTTAACCAAAAATCAAAAGATTAATGAAATAGATTAACCGATGACTTCGGTTACGGTTTCGGTTAAGGTTAATAACCGAACCGTGCACACCCCTAGTTGTGGCAACACATCAATTCTTGGTGTCGGGTTTCTCCTATATATGTCTTTTCTTATATCTGATGGAGCTTCACAATAATCTTGGTTTGGCAAGGCTGCTTAAGGAGATTTTTCATGGGATCATTGTTGTTGCTTGTTGGAGCCTATGAAAAAGCTAGGTATGTATTTGGTTTTCTAATAAGACGGTGAAGGTTGAAGACATCATTGAAGAGGTTAGATCGGTTGTGTATTTATGGTTGAACTGATTGATGAGTTGATGTATATTTCTTTGATTTAGTTGTTCGGTTGTGTTGTGTTTGTTTGTTTGTTTCTCTCCGCCTGTTTTTTTGGGGTAGGGTGGTTTATAAATGCAATTAAATTATCCAAAAATTGCTTTTAGTGATAGATATCGACTTTCGATACATGCAACCATATACGATATACTTATCATTTACATAAGTAATAATCTATCGTTCTTATTTGATAACATCTATGCTAAGAGCTATTAAGTTTTCTGATTAAAGTTAAGGTAAATGAGATAATAATCAAATGGCGTGTTCAAAATATAAATTGAAAGAGATGATAAATGAAAAGTTTACACCGACGGATCACTGTAGTATCATCGTGTCACTGGCGGAACCACCCAATTATATCCATCTCCACTAGGCAATAATGCCTATACACCAATTCACGAAGAAACCTAATAAAATTGAGAAAAACCCCTTGTAGGAATCGAATCAAGGACCAAATGATCCCTAGCCTTATCTCACCTCCAAAATGACATTAGGCTATAATGTCATGGGCTAATAAATGAAAAGTTGTTCTACATAATTGGTTATATGAAATAAGATGTTGGTTATCTGAAATAGATGTTGCTTGGTTATATGAACTATGAAGTAAGATGTTGGTTTGTATGCTTTATGTATAAGTTTCAACTGCCATGGATACAATTTTCCATTAGTGTACATTTAATGCAATTGAACTCCCACTAATGCCACCTTAAATGATTGCTTTTTCGTTTTCACTCTACAAAACATATACAGCAAACGACCGGTTTAGATCTGTGGGGGTAACATATTAGAACGAGTTGTTTTTTTTTTTTTAAAATGGTTATTATAGTCCATCTCCTATAGTGGCATCCAGGTGAAGAACGAATACGAGGGACACCGGTTCGACTTGGATGGGAGGCAGGGTTTTACCGATTATTCCACTATCGTGTCTTCAGGCGGGTGGATGTCGGGTTTCCGCGCATCTGGGAGAGCCAAGGGGCTGGCGACAGTCGAGTCGACCTTGGCCACAGCGCCCGGTGTCACGGTGGTTAACGCGTCGTTCCTTACCGTTCAAAAAAATATTTTGTCTTTTACTAGTTGTATTATTTTTATAAATTATATACGGTATACATCTATAATTCTTTAAGAAAGACATGATTCTTTTATTAAAAGTCAAAGTAACAATTTGATAAATCAAGATAAAAATAATTAAGACAAATATGAACTCAACTCAACACATTTTAGTTTCGTAAAGCTAGGTTGGTAAACTAAATTTGCGTAGAAAGTAAGTGTTGAAATGGTCAAACGTACAACCGATCGTGCACGGGGTACAAGTATGTTCCAACATGCATGTGCACATGAAAGTAAAGGGTTTATAAAATGCCAACAAGATTTGAGAATAAATTTGATTAATGATTTCACACACAAACACACGACTAAAGGTTTCAATAGAGTGAACTTTTAGTTTAGGAAGCCACCAAAAATAATTAGGATGGAGTACTAAATTTTAATTAGATTCTAAGCTAGGGGTGCTCCTCTCAATTATCATATCCTGGTTTTTATCGAATTTGTACTTTCACTTTATACCATTAACTATTCTAAAACTATTTAATCATTGATAGCGACCCACTCACTCAAGTATCCACAAACATTTAAAAATAAATTATAAGGGCATGTGTAGTGGTATAGTTATAGGGCGTTTTGGACCCTATAGTGCCGGGGAACACCGCCCCCCGGGCGCTATAGGGCGTTTTGGTAGAATAGCGTTATATCTATAACGGGCGTTTTGGATTTGAGTTTGTCTTGGTTTTCGTATTTGACCGTTTGACAACGGTTGTTTTCTTTATTTTACAAAATCTCTTATATATATACACATACAACATACACAAACAACACACACAAACAACACAAACACATACACTTTTTCTACCAAACAAACCCAAAAAAACAAACCAATGGCAGCGTGGACTAACCAAGATCAACTCGAGTTGGTGAGGGCGTGGATCAACACTAAGGAGAACCCGCCAAACAATAGGGAGCATTTTTGGCGCAATTTATTGGAAGAGTTCAACCGAATTACCGAAACGGACAACCGTACTGTCGATCAGATCGCCAGTAAGTGGTCTGCCATACAAAATAACTGTAGGAGATGACACACAGTCTATGAAGCGACGATGCAGGCGCACCCTGGCGTTAGCGAACAAATGGCAATTCAACTCACACACGACGCTTATCGTCAACGCTACGACAGCGACTTCAACATCACCAATCTTTTGTCCTGGTCTATGATGCGTTTTTATTTTGTTTAATGTTTAAGGTTTTAGTGTTTTAATAATGTGTAATGTTTAATATTATGTTTTATTTGTAATGTTTAAGGTTTTAATGTTTAATGTTTTATTTGTTTTTGTGTTTAATGTTAGTTTATGTAAACAGATTACATAATATTTTAAATTTAAACCATTACATTAACTCATAACACATAAACATATAAAAATACAATCCTAAATTACTTATTACAAACAGAGTTCCTAATCCTACGCTACTTATTAAAACGTTACATAAACACATTACATAAACACATAATATAAAACCTAAACCTCCCACTATGGAGAGTAATTGTCCCAATCCTCGATTGTGTAGTACGGGGGGGACACGGAACGATCGCTATCACGACCATCGGATCTCGCATCTGATGGGATGCCGCAAGGAGAAGACAACCTCGCATCCGAGTAGTAGTAGAAGCGTTCTTCTTCTATCGCTTCCCTAAGTGCTTCCAAGTCCTCCTCAGTTGGCTCCCCTCGTTGACGGGGGGTGGGGGTAGACTGGTGGTGGGGGTGGGGATAGTCTGGTGGTATGTGGTGGGTGTAGTATGGTGGTAGGTGGTGGGTGTAGTATGGTGGGGGGGTGGTGGGTGTAGCCTCCCTACACCTGGGGGTGGGTGCCGACAACAATAGTCGGTCCATTTCCCTAAGAGCCATGGCATAATCCACGGCCCAGACCAACTCCTCATCCGTGAAGTCATCATCAGCTTGAGGTGGTGGTGCAGCAGAAGGAGGAGGAGGGGTGAAGGTTGGTGGTGCAGCAGCAGGAGGAGGATGAGGATAGAACCAATGTTGTGGAGAAGGAGGAGGAGGTTGTGCACCAGGAGGAGGAGAGGAGGAGAATGGTAGTCTCCGGCCCTGGCCCCGGCGTGAGTACTGCCGGAGATTAGACGGTCCGGCAGCTCCTGGTGCAAAACCGCCACCCATATTATTCATTGCTTTGAGTAGGAGGAGGAGGGGGTGTGACTGAGAATGAGTTTTGGTATTGTATTTATAGGGTTAGAAATATGACCATTTGGGGGGGAAAACGTTTGAAATTTGAAATTTGAAATTTAAACGTTTAGGGGGAAAAATTTGAAATTCAAACGGTTTGAAATAAGGGGAAACCGTTTGAAATTCAAACGGTTTGGAACAGTAACCGTTTGAAATTCAAATTTTTTTTATTTTTTTAATAAATATTATTTTTTAATATTAAATATTTTTTATTATTATTTTATTAATTTAACAAACTTTCAGTTTAAATTTTTATTATTATTATTATTTTTTTACTATTATTAATATTATTATTTAAACTATTTAATATTATTATTTAAATAAGAAAAGAATAATTAACCAATGTTTACCCAATCATTTATAAAGCCCCATAACCCTCATTCCCATCACACCCTCTTTTTTCATAAAGCTCCATAACCCCTCTTCTATTACTTTTTAATATTTTAATACCCATAAAGCCCCATAACCCCCTACCACTACACATGAACTAAGGGTGTAATATTATTGAGGGCCCAACATCTCTCCTCTACCCCCATACGGTGACTACAACCCTCAAACCACTACCCTTTTATCATTACCCGGGGTACTAGTGACTATGTACCCCTGAGGGTACCTCTACCCGCATCACCCTCCACAAAAACCCCTATCATCTTTACGTGTGTGGAAGGGTTTTTTTTTTTTTTTTTTTTTTTTTTTTTTTTTGGGTAAAGTGACTATATATTAAACAAACTCGTTATACCTTAAAAAACCTACCAAACCGGTTATTATATATTTATAGAGATATGTTTAATTGTAATAAGAAGTTTCTCTAAATAAAAGTATAATACAATGAGTAAATAAATAATATAAACCTACCAACGTGGTTATTATATATTTATAGAGAAGAGATATGAAAGAAAGTGGGGGCAAGTAAGAAGTTCATGTACCCCTCTAAACTTATAAAATATGGTATTTTTCTAGGTAACACTTGAAAAATACTGTACATCAAGCATTGTAAACTTATATTTTAGAGAAATATGGTACTTCCTCCGTCCCATTAGTTAGAAGTGTCCATATTTCCTTTTTTATTTGTCCCATTTCATGTGTCCACTTTAAAAAATTATTAGCTAACTTCCAAATTTACCCTTAAAAACACAATTAAAATAAACAAAGAATATGATGGACCCACTAGGGATGGCAATCAAACCCGAACCCGATGGGTAAACCCGAAACCCGACACATTTGGGACGGGTTTGGGTCGGGTAATCGGGTATGGGTCCGGGTATGGGATTAGTTTTTATTTTTTTCGTGGGTTTGGGACGGGTTTGGGATTTGATGATATACCCATTTACCCGACCCGATTACCCGATAAAGTATACCCGTTTACCCGATTAGATACCCAATATAATTTCTAATATATCTTTTTAAATATGTATGCATAATATATCTAATTGTCTATCTACATTATCATCTTGTGCTAAAATTACCAATAAGTTAGTGTATACTATTTGTTATCTATGTCTTTGATTATTTTTATATGATTTGAGTATTTTATATTTATACATTGTAATCATTTACATATATATTTAATAATGGTAAATGTAATTGGTTAATAGTTACCTAATAGATGTCAGTCGGGTTTTTGGTCGGATATACTCAATGAGTAAGTTTTAAAAATTAATGGGTTTACCCGAAACCCGCGGGTATACCCGATACCCGATGGGTAATTACCCGACACAAACCCGACGGGTTTTGGGCCGGGTTTGGGACAAGCATACCTAATCGGGTATGGGGTTGGGATTACCTAAACCCGTCCCAAACCCGACCCATTGCCATCCCTCCCACATATGACAAGGGTATTATTGTCATTTGGCAAGCAAAAAAAGCAATCATTTAATGTGCCTAAAACTTTGTGTTTTTCAAACCAAGACACTTATAATGGGACGGAGGGAGTATTTTGCAAGTTTAGATAGGAATATGAAATCCACCAACAAGATTATAAAGTATGCATCTTCACGGTGGGGAATATGCTCAAGTGCCAATATTTGTTTTCGTTACCGCCAATTCAAGTGCACGTTGTCAACGTCTAGAAAAGAAAACATTCATGGTGGCAACAAGGAAACGCATGCCGCCGGTTAGACTCAATAATGGAACATTGACTTTATCTTTCCATCGTCTTGAAAACACAATTTAGAAAGATCGATGGATGAGTAAGTGTGGGCGCGATTAATATAAGACTGCTACTGTTTTGGGGACCTTCATGGGGTTGCTACATTTTTTTTCATATTGTATACTTAGAATATTTAAGAGTGGGGGAATCTTAGTTTGAAACATCCCAACATGACTCGATAGAATAAAAAGGGTTGGGTTAAATGATTAGTCTTTAAATGATTAGTTGTATATTTGTATACAAATGTGTATGAATGGATAAAACCGAACTAATGTTGGCTTTACAAAAACAAGCCCCTTGACTTTCTATTAGATTAGTTTAGTCAAGGGCACTGTGAACTGTAATTGTGAAAAGATTGGAAGATCTGGCCAAAGCAAACTATATATTTGAATGATAGGTTGATCATTGAAAAAACCAGAATTATAGAAAACCTGGTTGATTCCTCTACTAAACCCACCCGTTTAGACTTGTGTTTCTTCAATATCTTTCAACCTTTAATCTTGATGTAATGATGTCAATTAACAAGTGCATAAACACTTAAAAACATTACAAATGCGAGCATAAAAAAATCAAGTTATATCGATAGTCTTTAGTAGTGTCTTTGACTTTAGAGAGTAGAATTATATACTAATCAAAACAGTTGGAATTAGAAACTGGGAATGCTACCACAAATTACACACGTTCGACATCATCATGAATTCTATATGTAGCTTGCATTACTCGTTAACCACATGGGTTCATATAGTGTTCTTATGAAATTGTTTTCTTAAATTGAAATATATCTAATAAACTAATAACCAAACTTAAAAGTAATGTTAATCTATAAACTTGATTACAGTAGCATATGTTGATCAACGATTTCTATTTTAGCAGTAACAAACACCTTATTACATCTATTGATTCCAACATTTAACCATCATGACATGCCTATCTTTAAGGGTTATTAGATTTTAATAACCTCAATTATCACATGTTGGTTGATGTCACTCCTAACTAACCAGTTGACCACCACATGCAACTCCCCACTTACAACATATTTTTCTCTGTTACTCTCAAACTAACTGAACTCTAACTCAGTTTTTTTTGTTGATGTGGCACTTTTTAGTGACGTGGCCTTTGTAAGTGACATGGCTGCCACGTCACTTACAAAAACTAATTGGGTTAGGGTTCAATTAGTTTGGGAGTGAAAACGAAAATAAGTTGCAAGTTGAAAGTGGTGTTGATCAAGTGGTTACTGAAAGTGACATCAACCAACATATGATAGTTAAGGCTATTAAAATCTAATAATCTTGTCTTTAAACGTTTATGAATAAACCTAAAAATTCCGTACAATTAATTCCTTTGTCACAAACATGGTATTGTCAAAATAATAATTTCCAAACAACTACTTATATAACAATGTTCACCCATCTTGTCACAAACATGGTATTGTCAAAATAATAATTTCCAAACAACTACTTATATAACAATGTTCACCCATCTATATTTTCATAAATTACACAAGTTATGTGCATCATACATGTCTGTTCTCTATATCTTGAGACATGGTTATCAAAGTCCGATAAACGATCATATTTTTTAACCCTTGTCTTGTTATTCTCCGTTAATCCAATACATACTCATACAACTTTAGGTGTTTATACAAAAGGATACTTAACTTTATTTTTAATCTTTGCTATTTGTATTCACTAGTCGGTGATGATAAGAACTTTTCACTTCATGTTTCTCTTTTGAATGTGGTTCTTCGTATAGTTGAAGATAACTTGAAAAATATTTTACAATCAAGTAAAAAACACGTAATTTTCTCATGTTTTGTTGTTATCATTATGGTATGGTGGTCATAAGTCGTAAACATTAGGTGATTATTGATTAAAAGTTTGGTGGATGGTTATTTAAAAGGGAAAATCACCAAAATGCTAAAGACTTGGTCAACTTATCAAAATGGCCACCTCCCATCTTTTGGGAGAGTCGGCTCACAGGTCCCGATGCGTCTTCGTGAGACCTCAGTAATGGACCACTAGCTGAGCGACACCTCACCCGTCTCCTCACCCGTCTTTGGAGAGACAGTTCCCGAATCCCGAGACGTCTTTGTGAGGCTTTAGCCTACACACTTCCCAACTCTCCCCCCCCCCTCCCCCTCTCTCTCTCCTCAATCGGTTGGTATTAATGTCAAGTTTAGTCAATGAAGTCAAGTTTCCAATCTCGGGTGGGATTATTCCACTGAGATTATTGGAAAAAGGCTGCATAGATTGCAAATTAACCAATTTTCCGATTGTGGATGGTATTGAGCCCGAAATCTGGTTGCCCGAAAGATCCAACATTTGAAGATTTTCCAAGTTTCCTATCTCCAAAGGGATGGAGCCTGTGAAACTACTGTTGTATAGAAAAAGAACGGTGAGATTCGACAATAGACCAATCTCGCGAGGGATTGTTCCAGTGAAGAAGAAGATGATTGAAGTGTGTAGAGATTGGCAGCAGATAAGGCTTATAAATATGTGTGGTTGGATTCATCAGAGATTGAGCGGGGAGAGAGAGAGAGAGAGAGAGAAAGAGAGAGAGATAGGGGAAAGAGTTGGGAAGTGTGTAGGCTAAAGCCTCACAAAGACGTCTTGGGATTCGGGAACCGTCTCTACAAAGACGGGTGAGGAGATGGGTGAGGTGGCAATCAGCTAGTGGTCTATCACTAAGGTCTCACGAAGACGCATCGGGAACTGTGAGCGGTCTCTCCCAAGAGATAGGAGGTGGCTATTTTGGTAAGTTGACCAAGTCAATGGCCATTTTGGTGATTTTCCCTATTTAAAAACCAACTGTTATCTATAATCTATATCTATTAAAAAATATTATAAGAATTGATATTTGCTGACGTGACATTCAATGGTGGCCTCAACCCTTCCTTGAATGTGTCACGTGGCATAATGAGGTGAAAGATTTTTTTTTTATTTTCCATTTTTCGTTTTTATTATATTAAATCTAATAAAATTAAAACCATATTCTTATCTTCTCTATTATTCTTCTTTATTGTTATCTCTTTTATGATTCTATCTCTTCCATCTTTCTTTCATAACCCCTCTCTATTTCTTTATCATCATATCTTTGCCGATCTGTCTTCCATCTTTTTTACATAACCCCTCTTTATTATTATTCTTCTTTATCCTCATCTGTGTTGCGAGCGCCGTCTTAATATCATCATCTTCAAGTGCTGTCATTTTCAATCGGCGTCATCTTCAGATTTGAGAGATTGTAAGTATCTATATATAAAATAATACAACTATGATGACATGACATTCAATGGGGCAACCCCCACCCCTTGAATGTGTCATGTGGTGCATGTTTTTATTTTTTTTATTTTTCGTTTCTTTTTAATCAAATTAATAAATAATATCTCATTTAAGTTTCTTTTTCACACATCAACGTTCTGTCTCTTCGTATCATCATCTTCTATCGTCGTCTCTTTTATTGTTCTTCTTTATCGATCTCCATCGTATAATCATCTCTCTATTCGTATCATCATATTCAATCGCTGCCTTCGTATCATCATCTTCAATCGCCGTCATTCATATATATATATATATATATATATAAGAATTGATATTTGCTGACGTGGCATTCAATGGTGGCCTCAAGCCTCCCTTGAATGTGCCACGTGGCATAATGAGGTGAAAGATTTTTTTTATTTTAAATTTTTCGTTTTTATTATATTAAATCTAATAAAATATTAAAACCCTATTCCTATCTTCTCTATTCTTCTTCTTCTTTACTGTTATCTCTTTGATCATTCTATATCTTCCATCTTTCTTCCATAACCCCTCTCTATTTCTTTATCATCATATCTCTGCCGATCTGTCTTCCATCTTTTTTACATAACCCTTCTTTATTATTCTTCTTCTTTATCCTCCGCTGTGTTGTGAGCGCCGTCTTAATATCATCATCTTCAAGCGCCGTCATCTTAAATCGGCGTCATCTCCAGATTTGAGAGATTAATTGTAAGTATCTATATATAAAAGAATACAACTATGATGACATGACATTCAATGGGGCAACCCCCACCCCTTGAATGTGTCGTGTGGCATCATGTGGTGCATTTTTTTATTTTTTGTTTCTTTTTAATCAAATTAATAAATAATATCTCATTTAAGTTTCTTTTTCACACATCAACATTCTGTCTCTTCGTATCATCATCCTCTATCGCCGTCTCTTTTATTGTTCTTCTTTATCAATCTCCATCATATTATCATCTCTCTATTAGTATCATCATATTCAATCGCCGCCTTCGTATCATCATCTTCAATCGCCATCATTCATCGTATCATAATTTATAAAAAAAATCTTTTGGCAAAAATTTCATTTATAATTTCTTTTATGCTACCCAATATAAAAATCTATTGACAAAAATAAAATTAAATTTTAATATCTTTTAAACCAATATTAAATTTAAATATTTTGAATAAAAAGATTTCTTTTACTAATACATACGTTTGTTTTTTAATTAGTTAAAAGAATAAACACTTATCTTCAAATTTAAACTAAAAGATTTATCTCCAAATTTATATGCATATGCTTATCTCCAAATTTCATTATAAATATGGGTTTAACATAAGCATGTCATTCACTAAGCAATTACTGAGAATATTGAAGAAGAGGTAATCCTTCAGTAACATATTTTACTTTGTTTAGTATTCAAAATATAATAGTTTTTATCAAGGTTGAATTAATATAAACGGTTAATAATTGTTTATGTTATAATTTTTATTTAAATTAATTACAAACCGATCAGTTTTCAAGAAAGTGGTTTGTGTCATCATTGTTGTTTGCATGTTAACTATTTTACATCTATATCTATACTACATTATAAAGGAGGAGTGATGGCTAAATGTGTCCATATTGGCAAACTTAAGATGGCATTTGAAAAGTCATATGCTTTAACTCTCAAATGTCATATAAACCTTCCCCAAATTACCCTTAAATGCATTAAGATACTTGTACCATAATGCATTAAGATGCTTGTACCAACCATTTTCCATTATTCTAAGTTAGTCTTATGGACCATAGAAATATGCAAAGTTATATTTTTGTAACATATTTACATATTAAAATAATTCAACTAACAAAAAGATTAGATAGTGTATGAAAATAAAAAAATATCTACGACTTGGAAAAAACAATTTATTGTTTTTGGCTTGAAGAACGGAGACTAAAGGGTCCTTCGACCAGCCCTAGCCAGGAGCTTTGGTTAAAATGTTAGAACCAATATGCAATTTTCAGGCTCAACCGGTCTAAAGAAACAATGTTTTTTCATGCCGGGCCCAGGACTCGTCTCGCACCTAGGTTTGTTTGTGCATTTCTAAAATGAAGTGTAACTGATTGGGAGATGTATACATTGGAATTTTGACATGCATTGAAGTTTTGAAGCAATATGTAAATAGATTTTGATTAACTTCATATTGGCTTTGAAGGATTTAACAAATTCTAAATCGATCCCCACACTCACATAATCACCAATGTCGACACCAAAGTGAATTCGCTACAAAATACATCATAATTAAATCTCATATCAGCCGGGACACCCGCAGCAACGCGCGGGCATTCACACTAGTTGTCTATGAAATACAACCACAATTTAATTATATTTATGATGAAAATGCTTTAAATATATTTATTCTTATTTTTAGTTTTCAAATTTATAAACAACAAAATTTTATAAAGCTAATCGGTCATGTATAGCATTTTATACTCATCATTGTCATTGTAGAAATAAAAATAAATATGGATTGATAAAGTGATGTTCGATGGCAAATATTGAAGTCACACTTAAAAATATTTTAAAAAAAACATCTATTGTGTTTGAAAGAAAAAAACTATTTAGTCAATTGTCACCAGTACAAGTATGGCAAATAATCAGGTTATATTGCTTAAAGATGTGAAGGGGTACAGAAAGAATGCTATTAGCGCAAAAAAATGCACGTAAGTGAAAATCAAACTTTCCGAGTTGACATGATTTTCATGTATGAGTGGGTAAACACTTTTTTTTCAGGTTTCTTATTGTCATGGATGAGATGATTTTCATGGATGAGATGATTATCAATGGCTAAGGGGCTGTTTGGTAGCCTCTTAATCAGTCTCTTAACCATTCAGTTCTGAATCATTCAGCATTCAGACTGTTTGTTTCAGCATCTGAATAGAATGATTAAGTGCTGAACCATTAAGCTAATAAGGGATGCTGAATGATTCAGCTCTTAACCATTCAGATCATCTTAATGATTCAGCACTTAATCAACCAAACAGCCCCTAAGTGTTTTTTCAAGTATCTTAGACCGGAGGGTGTGGGGGGTGGCATAGGGAGGGCATGGCTATGTCGGGCCTCTCTACACCACCCCCTGGCATGTCAGAATAATGCCGTTGAAGCCGGGCCATTCGAATGTTTGATTGTGACCGTTGGGGGTGGGGCCAGCCATATTTTTGACAGTTTAAAAAAAACTATTTTAAATCCTATATAAACCCACCAAATATTCCATATTTCCCCACAATCAACCACTCCTTTTATAAAAAAACTTCTATCTCATTCATATTTTTTATATTTTGCAATGGATCCCTACCAAAACAACCCAAACCCGAATCAAACACCATAACGTAATCAAAACAACCCGACTCCAAACCCGTTCACGACACCGGGTTACACGATGCCGATTGATCCAACTTGGGCTACATTTTCGGGTTTCCAACAAAGTCCCAACCCTTTCTCCCAATATTCCCAAATGCACCAAAGCCCCACTACTTTTAACCAATTTAGTCATATGCAAATGCACCATAACCCTCAATCTTTTACCCAACTTTTGCAAACTCCGCCATTCCACCCATCTCTCCAAACACAAACGTCACAACAACCACAACGACAACCCATTTTTGAACCCGAAGATGAAGAAGAAGATGAGGTGGAGGAGGTTGTGCCCGAAACACAAGTCGAACGTTCGAAGGGGAAAGGGAAGGGGAAGGGGGAAAAAAGCAAGGTCAAGATAAAGAAGAAGGGTCGTCCAAAAAACTCCCATGGACGAAATAGAAGAAGAAGCTTTAGCGAATGAGAATGAGAATGAAGATGTGGAAGGTATGGAGGAACAGGTTGACTTGGATGGGTTTGATAGTCTTAGTGATATTGATGATGATACCACTTTGAGGAGAGCTTGTAGGATGATTAGGAAAAACAAGAAAAAATTCAAAGGTAAAAAACCTGATGAGGATCCATTCTATGTTAGTCAAACATTTTCTGATAGAGATGAAATTAAAGCATTGGTCAAGAGTCATGCAGTTCAATCAAGGAGGCAACTTTTCATTACAAAAAATGACAAATCAAGGTTCAGGGTTATTTGTTTAGGTGGGAACATAAGTATTGGTAGTTGGGATGGTAATGACAAAATGACAAATGTGGGTGCAAGTGAACCGAAGAAGAAGAGGTATTCAAGATCTAAAAAGGATAGTGGGCCCACCAAGAGTAAAGGTGATAGTGGGACAAGTGAGGGCATTTATGGAAAGAAAAAAAGTAACCCTAAACCTAAAAAGAAGATTCCACCTCCCACTTGCCCATGGGCTATACATATATCAAACGTTGGTGGAGAGGGCACTTGGAGTGTCAAAACTTATCATAATGAGCATACTTGTCTACAAACTAGGGTTGTTAACTTGTGCACTGTGAGCTGGCTGGCCAAGCAAATACTTCAGAAGGTTAGATACAACCCTGCTATCCCACTTACTGCTTTACAAGCTGAGTTGCAGCAACAATATCAAGTCCAGGTAACTATTAATCAAGTGTTCAGGGCTAAGACAATGGCTATTGAGAAAATCCAGGGTCATTACAAGTCTCAGTATGCCATGCTGAGGGACTATGGTGAAGAGCTGCTGAGATCGAACCCAGGCTCTACAGTGAAGATTGATGTTGAACCATGCTGTAATCCTAGCAGTTCAACAAGACAGTTTAGGAGGATATACATTTGTCTAGGTGCATTGAAAGCTGGATTTAAGGCAGGAGGGAGACCAATACTGGGACTTGATGGATGTTTTTTGAAAGGGCCATTTCCTGGTCAGATCTTAACATCTGTAGGAGTGGATCCTAACAATGGAATTTACCCAGTTGCATATGCACTGGTTGAGGCTGAGACAACTCAATCATGGACATGGTTTTTAGGATTATTGGGTGATGATTTGGATTTGGATTCTAACAGCTACTTCACTTTTATAAGTGATAGACAGAAGGTACCATCTTCTTTACACATAACTTGTTCTTAATTGTTTGATTATATGCCTAACTGTTTTCAAATTCAGGGTATCATTCCTGCTATGAGTAAGGTGTTTCCACTGGCTGAGCATAGGTTTTGCTTAAGACATATACATGAAAACATGAAGCCCAGGTGGAGAGGTGATGTGTACGAGAAGTTGTTATGGGGATGTGCTGCTGCAACAACACAACAAGCTTTTGAGAAGGCAATGAAGGCAGTTAAGGAGAAAGATCAAGCTTTGTATGATTGGTTGAAGGAGATACCACCTAAACATTGGTCAAGGGCCTTTTTCTCAGGTATGATGTATTTCTGTTATTGCATACATGTATCTATTTAGGTTAAATATGTTAAATATAGTTATGTGTTAATCAATTTCAGGTAGAGCAAGGTGTGATGTGTTATTGAACAATCTTTGTGAGGTTTTCAACAGACAGTTAATTCAAGGGAGGGACAAACCTATGATAACCTGCCTTGAATTTATTAAGGAATACTTAATGAAAAGAATTGTTGTGGTTCATAAGCTGATTGCTAGAAGTAATGGTCCATTAACACCTGCAGCAGAAATTGCATTTGCAACAATCAAGGATGAGGTTTCACAGTATACAGTCATTTGGAATGGAGGTTCAAAGTATCAAGTGAGCACACATTACAATGACCATGAAGACCAAAGGAGTGAAGGACTGTTAACCTAGATGAGAGGACTTGTTCCTGCAACAAATGGGAGCTTACTGGCATGCCTTGTAGGCATGCAGTAGCATGTATTTGGAACAGGGCCCTGCATGGTCAAGGTGATGGTATTCCTAAAAGATGGGTGGATAAAGATTACTCTATAGAAACATGGAAGAAGGTGTATGCAAACACAGTAGACCCTATCAATGGCATGGATATGTGGCCAACTTCAAACTGTCCAAGTACATTGCTTCCTCCTAAATATCATGTCCAGGCTGGTAGACCCAAGAAAAAGAGAAAGAAGTCTGCAGAGGAGGTTTTAGAGGCTAGCCAGGCAAGTCAGAAGAAGACAAGGAAGCCTAAGGAGAGACCATCTGAGGTGGAAGTTCAGAAGCTGAGCCAGTCAATCAAACCTACTGGGAAACTGCCAAGGAAGGGTAATTCCTTAACCTGTAACAAATGCAAAAAGAAGGGACACAACAAGAGGACCTGAGGAAGGGTAGCTGGATCACAAGGTGGAGGTACTGAGTTGCTGGATCAGGGGAGGCTGGAAATGCAGGTTGAAGGGTGAAGATTTTATGGTTTTTAAGTAGTTTTTGTTATGTAATCAGTCTAAAAACTTGATGTCTTTTGGGTCTGTAATCAGTCTGAAAACTTGATCTTTTAGTTTCCTGCTACTTGTTTAAGACATGTTCCAACTTGATCTTTTGGTATGTAATGATGTCTTTATGGTTTTATGGTTGTACAATGTTATGTTCTTGTTAGATTTTATGGTTTGTGTTGTATGATTGTGCATGATTATTGTGCAGGATTATTGTGCAGGATGTGCTGCTGGGTCAGTTGACTGCAGAAAGTCAACAGCTTTGTTGTTTGCCATAATGGGTCATTCAAGTTTGGTGTTTGTTGTTTGCCTTAACTCCTCATATTGTTTTGTTTGGTTGTTTGCCTTAATGGGTCATTCAAGTTTGGACAGCTTCAAGTGTCATATTCATGCTATTTGTTTTGTTGTTTGCCTTAATGGGTCAAAACATTAAGTTCAACACACTTTAAGTGTCATATTCATGCTATTGTTTGGTTGTTTGCCTTAATGGGTCAAAACATTAAGTTGAACACAGTTACACAAATATTACCAAAACATTAACTTCATTCCATCTTCACAAAAGATTACAGTTAGATAATTCAATACAGACCCATCATCACATTACTACATCATTAACCTACATTAACCATACCATTCTAATACATTAACCCATCAACCACATATCCAAACCCTACATTAGTGCTTCAGATAGTACAACACAAACATCATCCATGTAAACCCTAAACCCAGTTTCAGCATCCTGTTTTGCCTCGACATTTTCTTCAAAAGCTGATCAGCTTCTTCTTTCCTGGAAAACATCCTCCTAACATTGGCTTCATGCCTCCGTATTGTGTCCAAGAGAGCAGGTACCAGCACAGTAGGGTTGGTACACATAGGGGGCTCAGCCCAGTCAACGAACCCACACCCAATTGTGCAACAGTAGAACCTACGACCTGGATTCTGAGCTGTCCGGGAGATTTTGAGGATGGTTGTTGATCCACACGAGCACATCACCATGCTTTCAGGGATGATTTGAAGTTTTGATGGTTCGATTGAAGTTGTGTTGTGTTTTAGGGTTTTATAACCTTTAAATAGGGGAAAACGAAGATGACTGGGTTTTCTTTTTTTTTATTTAAAATTATCATAGGTTATCAAATGACAATATTGCCCTTCATTAAAGTGGGTAAAAGACAACACTACCCCTGACACTAACGACGTTTTTTAACTGAGTTAGTCAAAAGGACGAATTTGGCAAAAAAAAATCCAAACCACAGGTAAGGAATTGCAAAAAAAAAAACTTTTGTACTGGAGTGGCAAACTGGACCAAACCACAGGGACGAAAATGGCTATTAACTCTTATTTCTATAAAAAATAGTTATGTCTAAAATGATAAATTTACTCAAACATAAAGGGCCATTTTGATTTTGATAGAAAACTCAAAAATAAAATAAATTAAATTCAATTCAATAAAAATAATAATAATAAATGTTCCTATTCTTCTATTTCTCTTTACCATTTCAAGATCCTAACTATATATATCCGTATACAAATTCCCCATCTGAAACCCCTCTCTTTTCCCCTCAACCGAGTCACCGGTCACCATCCACCGTCAACCGGTTACCGGTCATCTCCATCTTCACCACCTCCTCCTAATGCACCCCAGATCCCCTTAGATCCAACAAAACCCGACCCGTTTCCCCCACAATGTCATCAACCAAACCCGCCCCATCAACCCGGCTGTTCACAATCGGGCTCGTAACATCATGGTACTCATCCAACATCGGTGTGTTATTACTAAACAAATACCTCCTTAGCAACTACGGGTTCAAGTACCCGATCTTCCTAACGATGTGTCACATGACGGCCTGTGCGTTGTTAAGCTACGTGGCGATTGCGTGGCTTAAGATGGTGCCGATGCAGACGATCAGATCCCGTGTCCAGTTTTTGAAAATATGTGGGTTGAGTTTTATATTTTGTGGGTCGGTTGTTAGTGGGAATATTTCGCTTAGGTATTTGCCTGTCTCGTTTAATCAGGCCATTGGTGCTACGACGCCGTTTTTTACTGCCGTTTTTGCCTATTTTATTACTTTGAAGAAGGAGGCTTGGCTTGTTTATGTTACTCTTGTTCCTGTTGTTACTGGTGTTATTATTGCTAGTGGGGTATGCTTCTTTTTTATTATTATTATTATTATTTTATTTATTTAATTTATTTTTTGTGGGTGAAGTTTATGTTTTATGTGATTAATTGCATCATTGTATTAGACTCCGATTGATTAATCGTCGGTGGCTGTCCAGCTAAATTCCGGCCAAAATCTGTAAATTTCGGTTAGATTCCGACCAAAACCTGTAAATTTTTATCGATTAATCTTATATACATAAATATATGAGTCGAGTAAGGGGTTAAAACATGCATACTTAGAAAAAACTACATATAAAATGTGTGTGTATATAAAACTGAAATTTACATATAAAATCCCAATACGATTAATCCCGATTAATCGCTAGTAGGTACCTCACCGACTGACTAGCGCCTACCGATTCTTACAAAACTGATTAATTGGTAGATTATGTTAATTTTGATGGTAAATTGTGGGAATAGAGTGTAAGTTTAAAGCTTGGACATTGAAGATTGAAGATTGGTTGGTTAATCTTGACTTGATTAGTTTGTTAAGTTGGTTCATTCGATGGTTTGATTCGGTTATTATGTATTACGCAGCAGGTTGAATGAGGTTATATTAACTAGTAATAAATGAAGATTTTAGGAATTATAAAGCGATATTATTGAGATCAGATGTGATATTCAGGTTAGTTGTTTAGGTATAGGTATAGAAAAAGGGATGAAATAAGAGATACAATTAAGCTCAGATAATTACTTCTGTCACGGATTAGTTTAGGTATACTGTTAACTCTGCACTCAGGACTACAGACTACTACAATGCCGTGACAGATTGGCAGCGGGTTGATTAATCGTGACTTGATTAGTTTGTTAACTTGCGCCTTTGTTAGTTTTATTCTGTTTTGGATTTGCTGTAATGCATCGTTTATCTGCATGATGCATCTTAAAATTTCATGATTGACAGTAGGAAGTCAAAACGGATTGTTAATCGAGAGAAAGGATATGTTAGTTTGAATGAAAGAGGTTTTCAATATGGCTGTTATTTTTTTGTTAAAAGATTTGATTCTGATTAATCGAGAGAAAGGATATAGTAGTTTGAATGCCATGGCAATAAGTTTGGTCAATCTTGACTTGATTAGTTTGTTAAATCGCCCTACGATTCTATTTTATAATTGATATGTTGGTTTTGAAATTATAAAAAAGATTATTTGGGATCACCTACTTTGTGGTTGGTAAGGTAATGCTTTGCATGAACTGTTAGTGAGCATAATGCATCTTAAAATTTTATTTTATTTATAGAAAGTCAAACCGGATTGTTAATTAAGAGAATGTATGTATTACTTTGAATAAAATAAGGTTTCCTGTAGCGCTGTATTTCTTTTTATTACATCTGGTACTGACTATTGGAATTATCTACTTTGTAATTGGTAATTGGTAATGCTTTACATGAATTGTTTATATGCATAATGCATCTTGAAACTTTATAATTGACTATAGAAAGTCAAACCAGATAGTTAATTGAGATAAAGGGTATATTATTTGGAATCAAAGAAGTTTTTAGTATGGCCATATTTCTTTTTATTACATGTGGTACTGAATATTGAATTCACCTGCTTTGTGATTATTTGCAATTGCTACTAATTTTGATTAACGGTGACCATTTTGATGTACTAAGTATGCATCATCTCATAGTGTTATTTGGGGAGAACGATTTGATTCTGACTATTTGCATTTGCTACTAATTTCTTCTTAGGGCGAGCCTAGTTTTCATCTCTTCGGGTTTATAATGTGTATTGGAGCTACTGCTGCAAGAGCTCTAAAAACAGTGGTTCAAGGGATATTGCTCTCTTCTGAAGGGTATATACTTGTCATTACATTTTTCCATGATATAGTTCAACAATTTCGTTACATTTGTATTATTTATTTAAATAATATGTTACGTTTCTAAAGGGAAAAGTTGAACTCTATGAACCTCCTTCTGTACATGGCTCCTATTGCTGTTGTACTTCTGCTTCCTGCAACGCTATACATGGAAGAAAATGTTGTCGGCATAACAATAGCACTTGCTAGACAAGATTTTGGGATTGTTTGGTTGTTGCTTTTCAACTCTGCACTCGCCTATTTCGTAAACTTAACCAATTTTTTGGTCACTAAACACACCAGCGCTCTTACTCTTCAGGTACGCTTATTTGTTCATCTTTTTACCATGCTCATAATAGAGTTCATAACACTGTTTCGTTTTTGTGACTAGTTATTTGTTGCATACATGTTAAGTTAAAATACAAAGATTCTTAATAGATGTATGTATGTGATTTTCAGGTGCTGGGAAACGCAAAGGGGGCGGTAGCAGTGGTTGTTTCGATACTGATCTTTCGAAATCCGGTTTCTATAACTGGGATGGCTGGATACACGCTGACAGTGATCGGAGTTGTTCTTTACAGCGAGGCCAAAAAGCGTAGCAACAAATGAGGATTATAATCTTAATTAGAAGCGTAGATCTGATCATCTGTCTGTGTTGGTCTCTTTGAGGCTTGCCATTTTGCCATTTAGGTTGAGGACTGTGAAGCTTCACACTTGTAACAGCAAAATACGAAAATAAGCCATTAGTTTCATGTGTTTAGGGATCATAGTAAAGGATTGTAGATTTAATACCCTTGAAAATTTATGTTATGTTTAAACTTCTACAGATTATTTATTCAAGACTGCGGTTATTTTTTCGTTCTTGTGACGGTTACTGCGTCTTCATGGTTCAAAGATCTAAAAGAGCCAAGCTGCTCTTGGCTCTCTAAGACCATCAGGAGTGGGGGCGCGGAAAGGGGCGGGAAGGGCTTGAAGGGGGGGAACACCACCGCCAAGGGGGCGGGAAGGGGCTGGCGTGGAGGAGGGGATTGGCGTGGGGCTCTCTCTTGTGAATTTTGATTGGCTGAATTTTTTTTTTAATATTTACACACACAATAATAATAATAATATTCCTTCCCCCCTTCCACTCCCCACAATTTTCATCCCCTCCACGTGGGACCCAAAAGTGTCATATGGCGCTTCATCCCTGTCTCCCCCCCCCCCCCCCCCCCCCCCCACAACACACACACACACACCACTCATAGTCTAAAAACTTAAATTAAGCTGAGCTTTTAGCTCACTTAATAAGTGAGCTAAAGTCTGAGCTTGAGTTGGCTTATAAGTAAGTTGTTTAAAACATCTTTTTATTGGTTTCTCTTTTCACCATCGCCGTCTGTGTCATAGTATGTCGCTCACCACTAACCGCATGAAAACATATATAGCTGGTAAATTAACTTACATACTATCAATGAATGTGAGTTTTCTTTGAAAGGTATTTGTGGTAGAGAAACCAAACACTGATAGATTGATTGAAAAGATGTTAAGTTCCTCTTCTACGTTAAATACCAACAATGAATATGAGTTTTCTTTGTTTTTTTCACAAAAAAAAATGTGGCTCCCTTATCTACACACACACATATGTGTGTAGATACATATAAGTGTATTAAAGGAAGTGTTTAATACATACCCAGCGAGTGTTGTAAACGCGTTATGGTTGGCTTTGCCATGAGCAGAGTGCTACGACTGCTACGTCTACCAAATTGAACTTGTAAGATCTCTGTTCCTCCCTTTATTGAATGCAAAGATTCCTCTATGATGTTTGGTCCATTTAGCCATGTTTATTTACTATACTTATGTGAGATAATTAAAGAGATGTCAATATTGCACCTGGATATTTGATATTGGAAGTCATACGGGTTGCTGGATTTCGTTGTGGTTTGGACACACGTACACATCAATGTTTATTCTCATACTTGTAATAACTTTCATCAATCACTGCATCTGTGGAAGTACCATTGGCAAGGTTCATATATGTCTAATGGATGGAATCAAAGTGAAATTTGTGTTCTGCGCAGGGAAAAGGAATCTAAATACGACAGGCAAGTTAACGATAAGAGCACATCTCTAAATATAAGTACGTATGTGTACACAAAATTACATAAAAACATTGTTTTGAGTCGAGAGCGTACTTGAAATCAATAAGTATAAAAATGAATAAAACATAAAAGTTGGTACATAAAATCCCAAATTCAATGGTTAACAAAGCCTATTGTTTCATTTTTAACCTGCAAGGTGGTGCAATGTTATTTTATTCAATTAAAATCTGAAAAAAAAAGATTTGTTTCATGTATAGCCTAATCTAATTAAAAGTTCAGACATGTATTCATGCCTTTTTGTAGATATATGTATTTTTTGTCTATTTCTCTAAGTCTGACATGAACAAACATATTGTAATTATATAACTTATGAATCTGGATGAACTGGAAGCAGCCTCTATATTCTTAGAGGTAGAGGTAAGGCTGTCTACATCTTACCCTCCTCAGACCCTACCTTAGCTTTGCTATAGGTGGGATAAACTGAGTATGATGATGATGATGAATCTGGATGAAAAAATGTGTATTACCCTGCAAGAATGGAGTTAAGCTGCTCTGTATATGGGTTAAGGTTAATGAATATCACAGACGTGGAGCCTACATGAAGCGCACCTGTTGTGAAAGGCGATACGTATAAAAATATGAAGCACGTCCGTTTTTTGTACTTGAGCATTCTTTTACTAAACCGACTCACATCAACCAAATCCGTTTTAGTCAGAACCCATTTTACGCAAACCAAATACAGTAAAAGAACACATTAAAAACGCAACCTAATTCAACCAAAAACTAAAATTAAGTTAATGAAACCCACTGCTAGGGTAGAGGTTTACTGATATGCTTTCACTACTAGCACAAGAAAATTAACCCCATCATCATAGATTATAAACAAACAAACAAACAAATTCTACTCTTCATCCATCACTTGAGCTTCACCATTTGTTTCTTTCTCAATCGTAGGCTTCACATCCATAACCTCATCTTCACCGTTAATCTCTTCCTTAGGTTTCACAATCCCATTCCCAGGCTTAGAACCGATAACTTCAACATAACCATCAGCATCAGTTTTCGGGTTGACTTCAATCTTTGGCTTCAGTTCCTGTTCTTCGTCATCAAGGTCGATCTTCATGACCCGACGTTTTGGTTCCCCATTGGTATTAGGCTCAGTTTTCGGTTTCTTTTCTGGTTGTTTCTTGGTTTCCGCAGCTGGCTCGGCTTGATGACCACCCATCTCCTCGTCTTCTTCTATCTTTGGAGCCAGATAAAACCTTAGGTAACCCATTTCTGCAATCTTGTATTCCACCACAATCGGCAGTTCAGAAGACAAGCTCATTGTCACTTGGCTCGCCAGCGGGGTCGCCTTTGTGAAAGAGTTCATGTACCTCAGTGCAAATGTCAGAGAAACCGGTGTCTGCATTTCGATTATAGTAGCTTCTTCTGGCTGCAAAAGTTTTACACAAAAAGTAATCAAAATTCACAATCTTTCCTCAAATGGTCTGAATGCATATAATTACAAGTCTTAAATCTTAAACACCTTATCAACAGAAGTGTTTTGTCTGCACACAATATTTGCAGTACCAATGTCACCTTTGGTCGAAAACTTTACGCCTTCCTTTGTTACAGATATCACAACTAAAAAATTTTATTACAACATTAGTAATTACGTTTAAAGTTTAAACCAAATGATTGTATTTTATATGGATGTATGGTGAATGAAATGATACCAGTGTCTCCAATGGAGCTAAGATCTTTGCAGATTCTCGCAAACTCAGACGATGGCATTCGAACAATAGCTTCATATTCTGCTTCTGGAATCCCTAAATGCTCACTGTCAATGTCCATCAGCTTCATCTCAAAATCAGCAATCTTATCTTGATCTGAACCATTTCAAAGGTGTTTCACTCAATAAACGCAACATATCGTAAACTAGAACCCCAAAACAGGAGTAAACACCAAAATCAGGTTAAATATGTCAAATCCGGAATGAGCAAAACAGATTGTGAGCTATTCGAGATCGATAAGACCATGTGTAGTGGTTCACGCTTCTTAGGGGCGTTTTCCGCCATGTGGCGTCCATGTCAGCAAACTCATTTTAAGTGAAAAAGGTGTGTAGTGGTTCATACTCATTTCACACCCCTTCAATAATTGCCCAATAATTAAATGAATTTATGTTTTCTTTTATTCAACTATTTTTAAAATAAATAAAATTTAAACTAATTAAACATAAAATAAAAGATCTATATAAATATTCTTTCTCCTCTAAATGTCGAATGACTAGCATTATATATAAAATACTTAATAACGAATATTACATGATACAATATTTAAATAACCACTATTTATAAAAATTTTAAAACCTGAAAATACTATTATATATATTCTATTTCAAATGACTAGCAAACGTGGCAACCCAGAATAATTGTGTGCTGTCATTTTTGCTTCTAGTGTGTATATCCAAGGTAATTATTAAATGAATCAATACTTATCGTAACTGTCATCTTATTGATTCTCTCAAAAGTTTAAGCGTGAAATAAACCACGCCACATACCCTTTTTTTCTGATTTAACGCCAACGGGGGTGGTTGCTCGGCGTGAAATTGGCGTGATGAGGGCATTACACGCCTCATTACGTTCGGTCTAAAAGCTCAAATAGAGCCGAGTTTAAACAAGCTTGAGCCCAAGTGGCCAAGCTCAATCCTAGAAAAAACTTGGTTAACATATGAGCCCAAGCTTCAATTATCGAGCTTGAGCCTACTCACAAACCTAAACAAACATATTCTTTAAATCATTTGTATTTAACATATTCATACAATAGTAATAATTATTATATATAAAATTATCGCATAAGTCATCCTGTAAATCTACAATCCTTTTATAGCTTTACTAGAAATAAGCCAACTCACAAGCCTATTATTATTTACATAACTTTTATTTAATATACATTTCGTTATAGTTCATTATTATGTAAAAAACTAAGATAAAAATAACTAAATAATACATTCTATCTTATAAATAAACACAAGTTAATTAATATAATAATAAACGAGCCGAACCGAGCCAAATTAGAAACACTACTCAAAACCCTAATTCTAGGCAAAAGCGGCTCGGTTCGGCTAGGCTCGGCTCTTTTAAACCCTAGGAAAACAAAACCACACAAACAAACAAATAAAAAAACAAACACAAAAAATAATATAAACAGGAAGAAATAAATCATTACTAGGGCTTTCAAACATGAAAGTGACGCAATCACCACCGTCATCAGCTTTAATGGTAACAATATCATCATTTCCAGCACAACGGAGCATTTTAGCCATGTTACCGAGGTTCATTCCCATGGAGAGGTTACGGTCACATCTGTAGTGCTCGAAACCCTCTGATCTGAGAAGGAGGGATACGAGTGCCACGTGGCTTGAATCCATTGCTTGCAGTGAGAAACCGGTCGCTGAACAGTCGAAGTTGGCGTCGTTCACCAGATCCTTTATCGATTCCATCACCTTCTTTAACAGACTACCCTGCACCAACCTTAGTTCCAACATTTTTTGTTTCTTTGTGTGTTTAGAGAGAGAAAGTTAGAGAGAGAGAGAGTATGGTATGCAGAGAGTGCCAGAGTGGAGGAGAGGGGGTAGAAGATGATGGGATTTTTGGCGGGAAAGAGGGTGTGTGTATTCCCGCCAGAAAAAAAAAACTAGGGTTGAAACGGTGTCGTTTTTGGTATATGTTGGGGGAAACATAACACACTCCGGATTATCAAGTTTTTAGGGCTTTACAAAAAAGTAATTAAATTCATTATTTAAGATTATGCACTATTAGATATAGAAAAACTAAAGGGTAGTCATGTGATATACCTCTTAAGAGGGTTCCCGTCCGGGCTTGGTCTTGAGTTCGAATCCTGCACACCACGAAAAAATTCCCTGTAACGGTTTGAGATAACTTCAAAGTGGACACTGGTGTGTGGGTAGAGATTCGAACTCGAGTCGAAGGGTTGTCTGTCGATTGGGTTTACCGCTGAAGCACACCTTCCAAAAAAAATGTGATATACCGGAACAGACGCTAGTTAATTAATTATATATGTTAATTTTAAAGGTTTAAAGAAAAAACTTATGTTAATTTTATACTCAAACTCAAGATAATAAAATGCTTGTGTAATTTAAAAAAAAAATTTAATGTATGAAAAATTTATAATAGTTAAAACTCAGGGTTGGTTTAAAATTATGCAATATATTTAAGGAATTATACCATATGTGTTTTTACTTAAAGATTACAAATTATGTAACTTTACCTTTTTGCATCTTTATATATGTTATAATATATTATTATAATACTAATTAATCATCATTAGATGTATTTAATTTTTCTTTATCATATAGGCTTTTTTTTGGTGTAGTGAATTTCAATAATACATGTATTTAATTTAATTTGATTATATGAAAAGGTTAGAATTTAGAAATATCACAAACATAGACAATACAAATAAAATGGAATTGGATAAGTCATTCTTGAATATTTATATAATCATGCTTTTTGCTTAAAAAGGCTATGACTAATAACTGGGCTTCTCGTTTGAACTTTAAATTGCATGGGCAGTTCGGGACCAACAGTCCAACATGAGATATCAAAAGTCCGTGTTGGAACGGGTTTGGATTGGGCCTTCATGGGTTTTGGATTGGACCAACAGTCCAACATAAGACTTCATAGTTTTACTTTTATCTAGAGATGCACAAACCGAGTTTTTCAATACCTGGTTCCAGGTATGGAACCGGTTCTGGGTAGGTTCGGAATCGGATATTACTTTGACCGGGTATTGAAAGAACCGGTTTCAGTCCGGTTCCCAACATAAAAAACCATACCCAGTTCCGGTTTTTCAATACCCAGTTATGGAACCGGTTTCGGGTATATCGAGTATTGAAAAAAACCAGGTATGCTGGATATTGAAAAAAAAAAAACGTTTCCAAGTATACAGATATTGAAAAAAACCGGTTATGGAACTGGTTCCGGTTATACAATCATGTCGAAGGGTAGTGCGACTTATATGATTATACGCGGTTGTATAGTTCTTTGGATGAGACGCGTCAATCTTGGGTTGTCGAAGTGGTCAAATGGCAACCCCTCTTGAATAACAAAGTGACCCATTCCTTCCCGAACCGCATCAACATCAAAATGCCAAATAGTCCCGTTGCTTGACATATACTTTTTGAGTATTGGGAAAACCTGGTTCCGGGTATTAAAAAGAGCTGGGTATAAATTAGGTCCGGTTTTTACACAACAATTTATACCCTATGCGTACCCGACGGGTAGTGTCGGGTACGGTTTCAGGTTTTTTTCCGGTTCCAGTTCTAGTTTTTTTTTACGCACCTCTTATTTTATCTATTACTTTCACACTTAATAGTCAGTCCCTCACAGCCTCACCACCACAAGACCACAAAATTAAATGTACCCAAAAAATGTTATCGTTACACACATTACCTATATATTAGTTTAGAAACTTTCATGAATAGTACTAACGGAGTTACTATTCAACTCCGTTAAGTTACTATTTAATTCTGTTAAGTTGCTATTTAGCTTAACGGAGTTACTATTCAACTCCGTTAGGTTACTATTCAACTCCATCAAGTTACTATTTACTCTGCTTTGTTAATTTTTTTTCCTAAATCTGTTATTTTTCTCCGTTAAGTTACTATTTAGCTCTATTTTTTTAATTTTCTTTACTCAACTCTGTTAGGCTACTACTCAATTCCGTCATGTTACTACTCAACTCAACTCCGTCAACTACTATCCAACTCCGTAAAGTTACTATTCAAGGCCGTCAAGTTACTACTCAACTCCACTCAACGCCATTAGGTTACTACTCAACTCCATTAGGCTATTGTTCAACTCCGTTAGCTTAACGGAGTTACTATTCAACTGCGTTAAGTATTTAACTCCGTCAAGTTACTATTTACTATTTTTTTTTAAAACAAAATTCCGCAACTTCGTTTTTTTTCTCTGTTAAGTTACTATTTAGCTATGTTTTTTTTTAAATTTTCTTTACTCAATTCCGTCATGGTACAACTCAAGTCAACTCAACTCCATTAACTACTATCCAGCTCCGTCAATTTACTATTCAATACCGTCAAGTTACTATTCAACTCCACTCAACGGTGTTATGTTACTACTCAACTCCGTTAGGCTACTATTCAACTCCGTTAGCTTAACGGCGTTACTATTGAACTCCGTCAAGTTACTATTTACTCTGTTCTTTTAATTTATTTTTTCCCGCAACTCCGTTTTTTCCTCCGATAGGTTACTATTTAACTCTGTTTTTTTTATTTTCTTTACTCAACTCCGTTAGGGTGCTACTCAATTCTGTCATGTTACTACTCAACTCACCTCAAGTCTGTCAACTACTATCCAACTCCGTCAAGTAACTATTCAATGCCGGCAAGTTACTATTCAACTCCGTTAACTATTGGTTCGCTACAGATCCGAAATCCAATATTCTTGCAACTTATACTCCAGTAACAGACACTAGAAAATTAAAAGAAAGGCTGTTTTAATACTAAAAGAAATTGCGTCGTCCTTCCACTGTTGTGCGTTACATATACAGAATTAGATACCGGTTGTACCTAGGCGCAACGCGCCGCCTCGATTACCACTAGTTGTATAGTATTAATGGAATGGGCTAATTGTGTGTCAACACCCTGACTTGCAATTTTATAGTGCATTTCGGTTGACATGCTAGACGTACACTTATTCTAGATGTACACTTAGGTGTTGTTTGTTTTTCTGCAGGAAAAGGTCTGCAGTATGCGGACCACATCTGCAGACATCTGCAGGAGAAGAGGTGGACTAAAGGTCTGCAGTCTGCAAGAAGAAGACTGTTTGTTTGTTAACGTTTGTAGGCTGCTGAAATAAACTAAAATTTAAATAAATTGATTTTTTTACAGCAGTCTGGTGGTGGACCGTGGTGGTGGTGGTGGTGGTGGACGGTGGTGGGGTGGATCGTGGTGGTGGATGGTGGTGGTGGACGGTGGTGGTGGTGGGTGGTGGACCGTGGTAGTGATGGACGGTGGTGGGTGATGGTGGACCGTGGTGGCGGTGGTGAACGGTGGTGGTGGACGTTGGTAGTGGTGGACAGTGGTGGTGGTGGGTGGTGGTGGACGGTGATGGTGGTGGTGGGTGGTGGTGGACGGTGGTGGTGGTGGTGGGTGATGGTGGACCGTGGTGGCGATGGTGAACGATGGTAGTAGACCGTGGTGGTGGTGTACGGTGGGTGTGATTATATATATTACATTGAAATCATCATACCCTTTATCCTTCACTATTATTGTCCATTGTTATATATGGTTCCTTTATCCACTCACTGGGCATTATGCTCTCTTAAGTGTATTGAGTTTTCGCGCACGTCATGTTTAAGGGACATTATGCTCCAAGTGTATATATCATTTCATCGAAAAACTAAAAATTTACACTCACGACTCACTATTATTTCTCTATATTTCTCACCTATGCACACACATACACCCTCGGCTTATCCTCACCAAAATTGGTACCCAAATGGGGAGGGATAGTGCTGCCGATTGGGTAGGTCATACCTTTTTTTTTTAACGGCCAACGAATCAATTCCGAGCACTCTCGGGCACCCTTTTGGCGAATCAGGTACTCGAGAGTACCTGGGCCATCAATTGCCACCATTTCCCGGGAAAACCCGACCACTCACCCGCTCGAAGGCACGACAGTGAAATAATCGGTAAAATCAGTCGGGATCAGGACTCGAATCCAAGCCAATGGCCGAGTCATCCCTCATTTCCCTCCACCAATGTCCTCCAAATGTAGCTAGTGGGAATTGAACCCAAGCTTCCCATAGAAAACTTTAGGCCCTCAACCAACTGGACTACAAGTGTTGGGCCGGGCAGGTCATAACTGATAGCATACTCTCCACACTTAGAAACACCTAAATATGAAGATCTTGAGTTGAAATCTCACAAATAACATAATTAAAGAAATTAGCGCTTCTAAAAACGTGTAAAGATAGTTTTAACTAAATTTTCTATAGGTATATAATTAAAAGAAACTTATAACTACTTAAGTTTATATCTATAATTTATAATATATAATAAAGTGATTGGGTGGAGATACATATCACTTAGGGGCTGTTTGGTTGATTAAGTGCTGAATCATTAAGATGATCTGAATGGTTAAGAGTCTCTGAATGGTTAAGAGCTTAATCATTCAGCATCCCTTATTAGCTTAATGGTTCAGCACTTAATCATTCCATTCAGATGTTGAAACAAACAGTCTGAATGCTGAATGATTCAGAGCTGAATGGTTAAGAGGCTGATTAAGAGGCTACCAAACAGCCCCTTAGTAAAACCATCTCCACATTTGAATTTTCGTAAAAAAAAATTAGGTTATGAATAACCCAATTAACCAAATATTTATTAATTTATAATCTTTATATTTTTACATAATAATTAAAAATCTTATGATTATCTCACTTCTCTTTCATATGAAATAATATTATTAAATCATAATATCATGTTTATCTCTTTGTTATTTAATATTTATTTTCTTAACTAATTCTTTTTAAATTTTCGTTTATTAAAAGCATTTAATATTTTATTGATCAAACCTCATATGTAACATTAAATTTTCTAACATAATAATTAACAAAACAAAAAAATTGTTATAACCCGTGTGATAAACAATTTCCTAATGAAGTGTTTACACTAAATGAAACTGTAAATGAGAGTTCTCTTTTCATTCAGAGCAGAATATGGAAAATTCGATCGTTTCTAAAAAACTATACATTCAAGACCACCATTTTAATCACGCCCTGCAATTGTTGCTGAAGAAACAATAGGTATCACGGAGATTACGTATAATCTACATGGGGTTAATACCTAAGTCCGTCAGGATTAATCCTTTACCCAAACCGTAAGGTCAAACCCGTTTAATAATAATGCAAGTGTGTGTGTGGTGAAAGTAAATACGAACACAAGATGTAAGTGGTTCGGTCGAGTAATGACCTACGTCCACTGTAAGTAGCCGATAGTATTATCGATGAACGAATACAAAGGTTACAAGTGAGAGTATTCTAAGCTACCAATCACTATTTTCCGATCCCTTAGCAAGGAGAGGTATCCTTGTATTTATAGGAGAACTCGTGGGCTTGATCGAAAGGCCCACGAGTAACCATTCTTTATTGGGCTTGGTCCGGGCCCAAGCCCAAGGTTTCCCCTGGAATTGGCGGGAGAACAGGTGTACTGTTCATGACGTCATTCAGGCAGCATGGTTGTTGCTCGAGGCAGACACGTGGCGCTCTGTGGTTGGCAGACGACACACCTGTCAGTCGTTGACCATGCTCCTGACAGCAGCAAGGTATGTCTGCTGTCACTGTAGACGCTGGTATGGTGGAAGCATGGCTGCAGCCATGCTGCTGTCCTTGTCTTGTAGTTGTTGGACCACTTTTGCCACCTGTAGCTTTCCTATTGGCGCGTACACTGTCAGTAATCTTTGTGAATCTTCCTTTTGTTGTCTTCTGTACTTTGTACGATGGTTGTCAAGGGAAGATTCCGCGTGTGATGGTACGCGCTTATCAGGTGATGCTATTGCTTATCAGTTGTTATTCTTGCGCGCCTCCCTGCATACACTGCTGGTTGCGCGCCGTTGGTTCCTCGCGCCACTGACTGGCGCGGGGAAGCTGAGTTATGGGGATAGGGATGCCTCTTCCGCCTGGATTAGGCTCCCTATCCCTTCAAGTCCCCCTAGTCTAGGGTTCTCCTATTCTTTGTGAAGAGTAGGTGGAGCGCTAGACTCAAAATATGAGGTCGCAGATGAAAGCTCATCTGCTGGTGTGCCTTGAAATTCGTTCCTCTGCAAATTTTGGCGGAGAACGTCTTTTTTGGTTTTACGTCAAATTTGCGCCGTGGAAGAAGTTTGCTGCCATGACCTGTTAAGGCGCTGGGCGGAGAACGTCTTTTTTGGTTTTACGTCAAATTTGCGCCGTGAAAGAAGTTTGCCGCCATGACCTGTTAAGGCGCTGGGCGGAGAACGTCTTTTTTGGTTTTACGTCAAATTTGCGCCATGTTGTGGTTCTCCTGTTGTCGCGGAAGTGTACCAGCAGTTGTAATAAATCTTGAATCATTGGCATTTAATTTGTCTCTCATGAATGGGAGTTAAGGCGCCTGGAATTCGAATGATCAGTTGCTTCTGATGGAAGCCTGAGGGTTGCTGATGAGTCAGCCTCGTCTGCTGTGCTGACTGTTGGCTGTCCCCTCACTGTGGTGCAGTTACCAACATTTCGTCTATGTCAGGCGCGTGTGTTGTCACGCGCCTCACTTGTTGTTTGTGTGGTTGTGCTTGTGCCACGTGTTGAGTGGCACGTGAAGTTCGTCAGACGCGTGATGCTTCACGCGCCTGGTCAGTTTAAATTGGTGAGATCTAGTGACACGTGTCAGCCATCCGCCGAGTGACGGTTGGATTGTTTATCCTTGCTTGATCTTAGCCGTTCACTCACGCATGAGGACACGTGTCGTCATCTGCTTCTCCAAATTTGAAAAAGGGGTGATGGCGGTTGTCTTCCCTTGGGTCCCACTGTCATTAATGCAGTGGGTATATATAGGAGTTGGGAGGCATGTTGGACGGTTACTTGTCCATTTGCTCATCCCTTCTTCTCACTTGCACTCTCTCACTCTCAAAAACAATTCAGATAATTTGAAGTTTTCTTTGAATCTTCAGAGATTGTTTGATCAATCTTCAAAGATTTATCGTGAAACTTCTTCTTGATCTTCATCGCCTTCTTTGTTTGTTCTTAGTTTGTTTCCACTTGTTTGTTCTCTTTGAAGATTCCGACCAATCTTCAAAGTTTCCTTTGAGTCTGTTGAGTTTTCCGGTGAACCCTTTGAGTTTTCCGGCGAGTCTTCAACCGTTCTTGTTGATTGTCCAGATTTTTCTTTTCCTTTCCTTCATCTATTTGTTAAAATGTCTGAAGCCTCCAATGTTGGGTCTCCCTCCGGTGATGTTACCGGGAAGGAACCGGTGATAGACGACGTGGAGGAGGAAGTGCAGGCGGAACATGGCAAGATAAAGGAGCGAAAGCTCATGACAAACACGTTTTGTGTTTGGACTGAAGAAGCTTTCGACAAGTTTTGTAGGGGTTATGACATCTTGCCGGAGTGGGAGCCGACTCTGCCATCACCGACGGAGAATGTCCTTTCTGCTGGGCCTGGGCAACTTGCCCTTTATGAAGCCCATTTCACCAAGTGTGGCTTCCGGCTACCTTGCACACGCTTCCAGATCGATACTCTGGTAGCTTATGGTGTTGGGCCAACCCAACTTACCGCCTTTGGGATGCTAAGGCTGGTACATTTTGAGGCGTCTTGCCGCGCCTTGGACATTGAGCCCACTGTGGAGATGCTCAATGTCTTCTATTTTCTTGCGCGCGACGAGACGTGGTTCTCGTTTAAGCCGCGCCCCAAGGTGCCCCCAATGGCCACTCACATCCCCAAGTCCCTTCATTGGGCTAAAGAGAAGTTCTTCTTTGTGAAGAGGGGGGTCATCCCCATTAGTCTGCCTTGGAAGGTGATTGCAGACGGTCAGCGGGTGGCTGACATACCAGTGATGAAGGATTATAAGAAGCAGGCCTGGTTTACCACGCTCACCGCCAACGCCACCAAGCTGGAGTTTAAAAATCTCACAGATGGTATCTTTTACCTTTTGGGGATGAGCCGCATAGCTTTGCGCCCGGGGAAGGAGCCCTACATCGCTCAGGAGGGTAAGCACAGTTTCTATGTTGACTTCTTTATTTTGCATTTCATATTATTCTAACTGTTTCTTGCGCAGGTGTGAGCAAGTTCCAGTTTTATGCTGCCCGTCAGGAGAAGGGCATAAAGTGGAGGCGTTTGGCGGAGGGGGAGGTATCTTGCCTCGAGGCGTTTGTGGACAGGTTTTATTATCCTGACATGTCCATCGCGCCCAAGCCTTATTATACCACAGGTGAGTCTAGCCAACTTTTGTTTTCTAGCCTCTTTGGCGATGATGCCTCTGACTCCTCAGTGGAGATTGTGGAGGTTCAGAAGGCGCCCGCGGGGCGTGGCCGTTGGAAACACGCTCCGCGGAGGCGTAAACGTAGCCATCGTCCTTTAACAAGTTCTGATTCGGGTTCTTCCGTTTCAGTAGGCGAAGTGGTAAAGGGGCGGCGCCGGAGGAAGGACGGGCCCGCCTCAGAGGATGAAGAGGAGGAAGAACCCTCCAAGTTGGAGAAGAGAAAAAAGAGGCGCACCACTGGTGCCACTTCTAGCAGCGCAGCTGCTAACTTGGAGAAGGTTGCTGCTACTACCGGCGGGGAGGGTGGTGGGGTTGAAACCCCTGTTACAGAGACCACTGCCTCCCCCTTGTCGCCGGCGCAAGGGGTGGTGCTAGAGAAAAGCTCGAGCGTTGGAGGGGTTGTTGCCCCCACCTTTAGTGTGGGTATAGGCGCTGCGCCCACACGTCAGCCTCTTTTTCAGAATCTGATAAAGAAGAAAGCCCCTGGTAAGTTTTTCTCTTTTTCCTTTTTTCCTTAAGTCTTTTCATTTGTTCCCTTCTTTATGCTTTTGTCTCTGTTGCAGTTGCGCCCAAAATTATACCAACTCCTTCTTCCCCGTCTCCATCTGCGGAGGCTGGCAGGACAGAAGTGGATGTGCTCTTTCAAGAGCAAGAGGCAGCGCAGCGGGAGGAGGCCCGTCTGAAGGCTGAGGCCGATGAAGCCCTTCGAAGGGCGGAGGCCGAGAAGAAGGCAGCGGCCGATGAGGCGCTGCGAAGGGCTGAGGCCCAAAGGAAGGCTGCCGCCGATGAAGCTAGGCAAAAGGCTGAGGCGGCAAAAAATGCTGAGGCGGAACGTCTTCGTCTCCAAGAGCAACAGTTCTTGGAGGAGAAGGCTCGCCGGTTGAAAGAACAGGCGGAGCAAAGTGCTCATGCTAGCGCCGAGGGCTCTCAAGGGATGGATGGATTTGAGAGGGCCCTTTTGGAGGCGGGCGCTGGTGGCAGTGGTGAAGGTTTGCACCACTCTAGGCGTGAACCTTTTGTGATGAATGAAGGGGAGCCGTCTGGAGACTATGATGGCTCCCAGTGGGTTGGTGGTGATGCCATTTGGCGCCCCCGTTGGGCAATCCGGGAAAACACATTGTTTTCCAACTCTTGGGCCGCTGAGGAGTTTGTCAGCGGGGTGGTGCCTCCTTATGAGCGCACTCACCAGGATATGCTGAGTCGTGATGCGCTGATCTCTGCCTTATGTGTGAATCAAGCGACTCAGCTATCCATGATTGACTCGCTACGCCGTCGTGATGCGGCGGTGTGGCGAGATATTCATCGCTTGGAGGCGGAGAAGGCAGGCCTTGCTGAGAAAGAGGCTGCCTTCAAAGCTGAAATATCCAAGTACCGTCGCCGCGCCCATGATGCTGAAGCCAAAGTTACCAAGTTAGAAGGGGACGCGGCGGCGGATAAGCGCCGATGGTCAGAGTCTTGCAAGAAGACTAATGCTGAAACTATGAAGTTGAGGCAGACTCTGGCCGAGGCACAAGAGGAGAGCCGGGCGCTGACTCGGCAGTTGGAAGAAAAAAGCAAGGCCCTCTCCGAGCGGACTGCGCAAGTTGTGGAGAAACGCTTGGAGCTTGAATCCAAAGATGCAGATCTTGTCAAAGCTACCGAGCGCGTCTCTTTCTTGGAGCAGGAGAGGGTCCAGATCCTCCATTCAAAAGAGGATCTGGAGCAAGACCTTGGCTCTGCCGAGGAGGCCCGCGCTGCGGCTGTCAAAGAATGTGAGACAGCCCAGCGCCTTTTGGATGAGGCGATGGCCGCCCAGACGCAGACACAGGACTCCATCAAATGGATGATGACGGATGGGATCGCTGGGGTAAGTGCATATCTCTTTTAGCGCTTTTCTTACAAACTTTTGAAGTTCTATATGCTAACTTGTTAAGTCTTTTTGCAGGTCTTCAAGAGGTTCTGGCAAGAACCTAAGCTGGGCGACCAAGTCGCTGCCATAGCCGCCACCGCCCATGCCTATGGGTATGGTGAAGGCTATGAGGATGGTTTTCTGGCCGCTCAGAATGGTGGGCGGATTGAGGATGCGGAGCATTATGGGAAGCCACTGAAAGACGAGTACGAGGCGGAGCTGCTTAAATTTGAGAAGGTGGACTTCCCCATTCTTCAAGTGGTTGCAGATTGCAACAAGAATGCTGATCCTCTGTCTGCGCTCAAGTATTTTATTGATAAATCTGACGAGCTGGCCAGGGAGGAAGAGCGCAAGCGCCTTGAAGAGGAGCGCCAACGAGCCAGTGGCGAGGGTACTTCAAATGTATAACTTTAATAGGCGCTTGTCTCTCTCTTTTTTTTTTGTCTTGTAAATATCTTGTAATTACCAAGGGTTTTTAAATCCCTTATTATGAATGAAAATTTTGGTTCTTCCTTATATCTTGTGTTTCTCATCCTAACTTAACTTATCTAACCAAGTCGTCACCCGATTTAATAAGTTAAAATTAGGCGCGCGTCCTGCTAGATAGTCCGGCATGTTAAGTATTTGCCTTGAAGACTATAGCGGGGCGCGACTTGTGCCATAAGGTCCGAGTTAAGCGCGTGTGCGCCTTGCCTAGAAGACCCACGACTGCGCGGTCAACTAGCTTGCTCTTTGTCCAACTTGTTACAAGTTTAGAAGACAAGGCTTTAAGTTTGTACTAGTGACGCGCGTCTTTAAGTCCGGCAAGTAAACTTGTCTTGAAGACCATCTTATGCGGCGTTGGTGTATGACTTTTATAAGTCCGACGTGCGCGAAGCATGTCTAGAAGACTTTGTCATGTTAACACCGCCCTGTTTGTGGTCCGACGATAGTTTTGCTTAAGTCTTGAAGACCTTGGCGCGGAAAAACAAGTAGAATAACAGATATAGGGAACAATTTTCATTGATAGACGCGGCATGTGTAGCCGTAATTACAAATATTTTACAAGTAGCAGCGGCGCAATTGTGCGGCATTCCAAGATCTGGGAATAGGTGTTCCATCAAGCCTTTCTAGCGCGTATGCGCCTTTGCCAAGTATTTCTTGTATCTTGTATGGGCCTTCCCAAGTGGGGGCTAGTTTTCCAGGCTTTTCGGCGTTGGAAGCCTCGTTGTTTCGGAAAACGTAGTCGCCGATCTTGAATGTGCACGCTTTGACGCGCTTGTTGTAATAGCGCTCTAGCTGCGTTTTGTATTTCGCCTCTTTGATTGCGGCGAGTTCACGTCGTTCATCTAGGAGGTCAAGGTTTAGGCGGAGCTCTTTGTCATTGTCTCTCTTGTTGGTCATGAGTATTCTTGCGGAAGGGCAACCGATTTCGGCGGGGATGACCGCTTCCGTTCCGTATGTCAAGCTGAATGGCGTTTCGCCATTGCTGGTTTTCGTGAGGGTGCGGTATGCCCATAGGACATGGGGTATTTCGTCCACCCACCCTGTTCTTTTGGTACCCAGCCGTGCCTTAATACCTTCAACGATCGTACGATTGGCCCTTTCAACTTGACCGTTGCCTTGAGGGTGCGCGACAGATGTGAAGATTTGTTGGACACCCATTTGAGATAGCCATTCTTGTAAGGATTGGTCTTCAAATTGTGTGCCGTTGTCGCTTACCAATTGCAATGGTAGGCCAAATCGGCAAATGATGAATTCCCAGATGAATTTTTTGACGTGCGCGCCGTCAATTTTTGCTAGTGGTTTCGCCTCAACCCACTTTGTGAAGTAGTCGATGGCGACGATTAGGTATTTTACATTTCCTGGAGCCGTTGGGAATGGGCCTACCAAATCAATTGCCCATTTTTGGAACGGCCAGGCCGCTGTGACTGGCACCAGGTTGTTCTTGGGCCGCAAGGTATTCGGGGCGTGGCGCTGGCAACTGTCGCATTTGCGCAACTCGTTGACCGCGTCCACGTGCATGCCCGGCCAGTAGTACCCCGCGTTCATTAACTTCGCCACTACCATTCTTGGGCCCGCGTGCAATCCGCATGTCCCTTCATGTATGTCTCGCAGGAGAAAGGAAGCATCTGCGGAGTCTACGCAGCGCAATAGCGGTCCCAGGTAAGAGCGGCGATATAGGATACCGTCGATGAGTTGGTATTGTAGGGCCTTGTTCTTGACCTTCCGGGCCTCTGACTTGTCGTCAGGCAGGGTACCGGATGATAGGTAGGCCTTGATCGGAGTCATCC
Organism: Ambrosia artemisiifolia; assembly: GCA_032199755.1. Lineage (NCBI taxonomy): Eukaryota > Viridiplantae > Streptophyta > Magnoliopsida > Asterales > Asteraceae > Ambrosia > Ambrosia artemisiifolia. The sequence continues at coordinate 19,491,472 of CM063518.1, forward strand.
AGGATGCGCTTCCTGTTTGGATTATGTTGACTTGTCGCGGGGGAACAGATGGTTTATCCAGGACTTCGATGCGGACTTCTTTAGCCATATGTTCAAAGACCGTTGATGCCATTTTACTTAGCGCATCGGCGGGCTTATTTTCGCTGCGCCGGATGTGCTCTACTTTGCATGAGTCGAATCGGCGCATCAGCTGTTTGGCCTGTTCCAGGTATAACGCCATGGTTTCGTCTTTCGCATCGTAAGCCCCGTTGATCTGCCGCGTTACAAGTAGTGAGTCCACGTGTGCCTCCACGTGCCTGGCCCCCATTTTTTCCGCAATGCGGAGGCCTGCCAGCAGCGCTTCGTATTCCGCCTCGTTATTCGTGCTTTTGAAGTCGAGGCGGATGGCGTACGTGAACTCTTGTTTATCTGGGCTGATAAGGCGTAATCCCGCGCCAGCGCCATCCTCGTTTGAGGCCCCATCCGTAAATAAGGACCATTTTTGTGATGGGTCTTGCGCTAATGCGGGGGTTTCTTCCGCTTGACATTCAAGTACTTTATCTGCGGGGATTTCCGTGGCGAAGTCCGCAAGAACTTGGCCCTTGATGGCGGGGCGGGGTTTGTAGTGGATCGTGTGTTCCCCTAGTTCGATGGCCCATTTGGCCAGGCGCCCCGACAACTCGGGCTTGGCGAGTATATCGTTTATCCGGTAGTCCGTGAGGACGTTTATCGGATGCCCTTGGAAGTATCTGCGGAGTCTTCGGGATGCGTGCACCAGAGCGAGAACCAGTTTTTCCATAATTGTGTATCTTGTCTCCGCGTCTAAGAGCGTACGGCTGATATAATATATCGGCGTTTGCACGCTCTTGCGTTCCACCATGAGAACCGCGCCTATTGCTCTGTCCGTGACCGATAGGTACAGTGTCAACGGTTCTTTGGGGAGGGGCGCTGTTAGCGTCGGAAGATTCATCAAGCATTGCTTCATTTCTTTGAATGCCGATTCCGCCTCTGGTGTCCAGCGGAAATTGCTCTTTTTTAAACAATTCTTCAGAGTGTCCACAAACGGAAATGACTTTGAAGCGTAGTTGGATAAAAATCGGTTGAGGGCCACGAGGCGGCCCATGAGTGTTTGCACCTCCTTGACGGAAGCTGGTGAAGGCATTCTTTCTATGGCTTGTACTTTTTCTGGATTAGCGCGGAACCCATCGCGCGTTACGATTACCCCTAGAAATTTGCCTTCTTCCATCCCGAAGGAGCACTTGCTTGGGTTAAGCTTCATGCGCACTTTGCGCAACTGTGCAAATGTTTGCTGGATATCCTTAAGCATGTCGCTTTCATCTTTGCTCTTGATTACGAGATCGTCGACGTACACTTCAAGCCGTACGCCGATTTCGTTGATGAAAGCAGTGTCCATGAGGCGCTGGTATGTAGCGCCTGCATTTTTCAGGCCGAATGGCATTTTTGTGTAACAGAAAATGCCAGCGTCTGTGCGGAATGCCATTTTGTCTTCATCCTCCTTTGCCATTTGGATTTGATGATAGCCCTTATACGCGTCTAAGAAGCACTTAAAGCGGTATGGGGCTAAAGAATCCACCTTTAGGTCAATTTCTGGCAGAGGATAGCAATCCTTTGGACATGCTTTGTTGATATCCTTATAATCGACACACATGCGCCACCCGCCGTTTGCTTTGGCTACTATAACTGGGTTAGCTACCCATGTCTGGTACCTGATTGGGCGAAGTATACCCGCGTTGAGCAGCTCGGTGACTTGTTCGTTCATGGCCTTTGTTTTCTCCGGGCCCATGCTGCGCTTCTTTTGCACTATAGGTTCCACTGAGCGGTAGACATTGAGTCTATGTTCCGCTATGTCGCGCGGGACCCCAACCATGTCGGCTGGTTGCCACGCGAATACATCGATATTACTGATTAGGAGCTGCTTTAAGTGATTTCGAATGGCCTCGGAGATTTCATGGCCAATGATCACCGTTTGCTCCGGAAATTTAGGGTTGAGAACCCATTTTTCCGGCTCGGCGCGGGTGTCGGTTTTCACCATTTTTGGCGGTTTGGCGGTTTCTGTGGTGTGGCAGTCTTTGTTGCCTCTGATGAAAGCAATGCCTGTTTTGGTTGGGAACCCCACCATCGCATGCGCCGTTGAAGCATTGGCGTTAAAGCGTGCGATGCCTTCCCGTCCAAGAAGAATGTCATGATTGGAGTTGGCCGGTAGAACCATAAAATCACATATCTCCGTGCGCTCGTGAGTGCCGTCAGACCATGTTACTGGCATGGACAGCATACCCCGCGGCATGATGGTTTCGTGGATGAAGCCGGAGATGGGCTCGTTGACTGGGACGAGCTTTGCTTTGTCTTCCGGGTCTAGTTGTTGAAAGCATTGCTCGTACATGATATCAGTACTGCTGCCGCCATCTAGGAACATATATCGCGTGCGATAGTGTCCAAAGATAGCGGTAATGACAAGAGGGGCTGTGCATGAGGCGCCGCCTCTAATCTTTGGCATGAGGACGTCAGCCTCTTTCCATGAATCGCTTGGTGGTGGCGCTCGGGCGCGCTTTCCTTGGTAGGCGCTTTTGCCCTTCTTTGTCATGTTGCAGTGGTGACGAGGAATCAATGTGGCAGCGTGAGTGTTTAGGTCGCGGATCTTTTTTCGTGATCCTTCATCTTGATTCTCGTCACCTGTTTGATTCTTGCCTGTGCGGTGCACGTTCTTAACCAAATGGCCGAGTTGTCCTGATTTCAGCGCGGTTTCGATTTCCATCTTTAGGGTGTAGCAATTATCTGTGAGGTGACCGTAGTCGTTGTGGTACTCACAGAATTTGCTGCGGTCTACGTTCCTGCGCTTGGCCAGGGGAGGGGCGGCCTTCAACGTGACCTGTTCAGTCTTTAGGACCTGAGATGGTGTCTTTGTCAGCGGGGTCCAGTCATAGTTTTTCTTTGAATGACCGCGCTGGTCCCGTGTTTGTTTGGGACTGATCATCTGCCTGGCGTCCCCGGCTGGGGAATACTTTCCCTCATCCGCGGCGCCGGAGATGCGGCTCCAGACTGATTTGTTTTTATTTTTATTATTATTATGGTGGTGTTGGAAATTGTGTGTCTGATTGAAGGATTTTTCAGACGAGGCATATATCTTGGCGGAGTGGATGAGCTCATCCCAGGACTCCGGTATGCCATCTTTGCCTGTGAGGCATTTCATTAACTCTGGGCTGCGTACGTTATGCACGAACGCTGCCCTTGTGAGTTCTTCCCCGCACCCTATTAGCAGGGCCTCTTTGTTGAATCGAACAATGAAGTCCTCAATGGATTCATTGTTGTTTCGGCGGCACAACAGGATGTGCGCCTTGTCTTTCTTGTGCTTGCGCAAATGCGAGAAGTGATTGTTGAATTTGTCGGTGAGGTCGTCAAAGTCTTTAACGCTCCCCGCAGGGAGGTTATCGAACCAGACCCTGGCTGCGCCCGTCAGAGTTTGCGCGAATAGGTGGCACCAAACCTGTACGGGCCAGTCTACCGACATTCCCGCGCACTCAAAGTCGTGCACGTGGTCATCTGGATCACGCAGGCCATCGTATCTGCCGATGCTGCTAGGAAGTTTTGCTTTTCTTGGTATTGTTGCTGTCGCTATACGAGCGACAAATTTTGACTTTTCGGCGAAAGCCTTTGGTCTGAATGGCTTGACTAAGTCATCATCCTCGTTATTGTGGCACGAGCGATGATCGCTTTTCTTCCCTTTGTAGCCTGAATCACTACTAGAGGATTCGTAGCCATCCGGCTCTGTCCGTTGCTTTGCGTAGCCCCGAACTCTGGCGTCTCCGCCGAGTTCCCCGCTACGACCAGCACCCGAGACAGCTGGGTCTTTCCCCTTTTTGGACGGGGTGTCATAAGTAAGGGCTTTGCCCTTTTTCTTTGCTTGTTGCAGGAGCTTACGCTGGTAAATTGCAGCGTTTTTCGTATTCTGACGGAGGAGCCATTGGTCAAGGTCCTCCTCAGAGCTAGCACTGCTGTCGTCGTCAGAGTTAGCGTCCCGAACCTCAACTTCTTGGCTTTGAAGCCTGGAAGTGGGTTTCTTGACGACTGTGGGTGGTGTTATTTGATTTTCCGGGAGCTGGGTGTCCCCTTCCCCGGAATGGTTTACGGCAGCAGTATTAGGGTTGGGTTCAGCCATGGGTGGGTTGAAAAGATGAGTAAAAGAGCGGTTCTAACCGTTGGATGGCGCCAATGAAGAAACAATAGGTATCACGGAGATTACGTATAATCTACATGGGGTTAATACCTAAGTCCGTCAGGATTAATCCTTTACCCAAACCGTAAGGTCAAACCCGTTTAATAATAATGCAAGTGTGTGTGTGGTGAAAGTAAATACGAACACAAGATGTAAGTGGTTCGGTCGAGTAATGACCTACGTCCACTGTAAGTAGCCGATAGTATTATCGATGAACGAATACAAAGGTTACAAGTGAGCGTATTCTAAGCTACCAATCACTATTTTCCGATCCCTTAGCAAGGAGAGGTATCCTTGTATTTATAGGAGAACTCGTGGGCTTGATCGAAAGGCCCACGAGTAACCATTCTTTATTGGGCTTGGTCCGGGCCCAAGCCCAAGGTTTCCCCTGGAATTGGCGGGAGAACAGGTGTACTGTTCATGACGTCATTCAGGCAGCATGGTTGTTGCTCGAGGCAGACACGTGGCGCTCTGTGGTTGGCAGACGGCACACCTGTCAGTCGTTGACCATGCTCCTGACAGCAGCAAGGTATGTCTGCTGTCACTGTAGACGCTGGTATGGTGGAAGCATGGCTGCAGCCATGCTGCTGTCCTTGTCTTGTAGTTGTTGGACCACTTTTGCCACCTGTAGCTTTCCTATTGGCGCGTACACTGTCAGTAATCTTTGTGAATCTTCCTTTTGTTGTCTTCTGTACTTTGTACGATGGTTGTCAAGGGAAGATTCCGCGTGTGATGGTACGCGCTTATCAGGTGATGCTATTGCTTATCAGTTGTTATTCTTGCGCGCCTCCCTGCATACACTGCTGGTTGCGCGCCGTTGGTTCCTCGCGCCACTGACTGGCGCAGGGAAGCTGAGTTATGGGGATAGGGATGCCTCTTCCGCCTGGATTAGGCTCCCTATCCCTTCAGTTGCTTTTGTCTCTGCTCCTCGTCCAAATGCACGTTTTTTCTTTAATATACATTTTCATTTTTATTCACATAATTAAAATTGTTGTTTTTCCATATTAGTACACTACATCGTAACATATATTATGTCACTTAATATTAAATTTGTCTCTAGGAGATATTAAAAGAAACAAAGATAGGAATAGAATATAAAAAAAACCCAAACCACATGACAGGGTGTGTTAACTAAACGCTCCAAAGTCCAACCCACACTATATTCGTAAACAATAATATCTCCGCCCAAAACACAACCATCACTCAATAATGGCCAGCTTATGGCGAGCCGTGATGGGCGACACACCACCCAACCCAGACGACTACGACAACATCGAGTACTGGTCCAACCCAGAACGCACCGGCTGGCTTACCAAACAAGGCGAGTACATCAAAACCTGGCGCCGCCGTTGGTTCGTCCTCAAACAGGGCAAGCTCTTCTGGTTCAAGGAGTCCATCGTCACACGTGGATCAAAGCCACGTGGCGTCATCCCAGTGGCCACCTGTCTAACCGTCAAAGGAGCTGAAGATGTTATTAATAAACAGTTTGCGTTTGAGCTGTCTACTAGATCTGAGACTATGTATTTTATAGCGGACTCTGAGAAGGAGAAGGAGGATTGGATTAATTCGATCGGACGGTCGATTGTTCAGCACTCCAGATCTGTTACTGCTAATGAGGTCGTTGATTATGATAGTAATAATCGTTGATTTTGTTTTGTTTTGTTAAATATATGTGTAAAATTGAGTATTGTGTGATGCTACTTTTGTTTAATTATGAATCGAATTGTTGCTCTTCTGATTGTTATTATTATTATTGTAATGATTTGAGTGTTTTGTTAGATTATTTGAGGTCTTCAATTTGTTGATTTCTTTAGGTTTGATGTTAGGGTTAGGAATTAGTTCTTATTTATTATTATTATTTATTATTTATTATTTATTTTGAGTGTTTTGTTAGGTTTGGATTTTTTTAAACCATAGTTAACGGTTCGACCCAAAATCTTGTCAAAATTAGTTGGACGGATCGGCAGACCGCCCCTGGCCCTTTGATTCTATGCTACAGTTAATGATATGCATTTTATAGTATAGAGCTGTTGAAACCGTTAGATTTATACCATTTAGTTAGGGTTTAACGGTTTGATTCATGGTTTGAAACTTGAAGCCGGTGGTGTAAAGAACAATAATCTGTGTTATTTGATGTTCATTTAGTTTTGAAATATGCATTACTACATATATATGATATACATTCAAATTACAAACAAACATGCTCAGTGCTATAATATACATGAACCATAATTCATTTATAAAAATTGATTACAGGATAACTGTATGTATATAAGAACCCCCCCTAAAGAAAACCAGCTTAAACCATCCAACCTAACCAACCAGGCAAGTTTAGTTTTCTGTGTTTTGAAATTAAGTTAGCGGTTAAGTCGGGTTTTTATCAAACCAGTCAAATCGGATGGTAAAATACTTGCACATATTGCAACTGTACTTAAAAGCCTACACTAGCAAGTAGCAACATAATTTAATTTCCTACAACAATATACTAATCATCCTATTGTAATTCTGACCTATTAAGAAATCAATGCTGACTCATTGCAAAAGGCCGACTCAGCTAGGTCAATGGCTCGAGCCAATCCAGCTACTTTGTTTTCGCATTCCTGTTGCTCATCCTCTGGAACACTATCGGCTACAATACCAGCGCCAGCTTGAAGGTATGCCACCCATTGCTTTTTCTTGGTGTGTTCTTTCTGAAAGTACATTGTGTCAAAATGGGTGTGGGTTGTGAACACCATGGTCCTTAGAGAAAGGGCCATGTCCATTTCTCCTGAAAATGAAATTGACCCGAATCCACCACTGTAGGGACCGCGCCTTGTAACTTCTAGTTTATCGATTAGTTCCATAGCCTTCACCTGTATCAGAACAGTTTTTTTGATGAAATTTTAAGTGAAACTAATAGAGCGATGATTTTGACCCGTTAACTAGTGAATGGGCCGTCAACTTTTATCTCTAACCGGTCAAACATGCAAAATCATAGCTAAAAAGAGAGTTATTACTGAAGTAATAAATGCTTGTAATATATGAGATGCTAACAAATTAATGTAGTTTTTGGTCAATAAGTGCTTTGTTGAACTTGACCGGATGGTGTAAAAAGGGTGAAGAACAAACCTTTGGAGCACCGCTAACTGTCCCAACAGGAAGTGCAGCGCGAAGGGCATCCCAGCAAGTCAGATCATCGAGCAACTCGCCAGTTACCTTTAAGAAACAAAAGGAAGTTTAAAGGAGTCTAATTCGAGGTGCCAAGTTTTCAACTTTGGCGTTTTGGTTAACGGACATTTTTTGTACGAGGTCAAATAAGCTTGGTCGGGTTGTCCCGCATACACTTTTTTGTCGTTTATTTATAAATAATTACTGTGTTAACTATGATTACAAAAATTAATATTACTACAATAACAATCTAAATCTTTCAAATAAAACGACTTAAATAGGAACAAACTTTGATGGACTTTCAACCTCTTGACCTATTCGATCCATTTTAGCTAAACAAATTTATCTAACCTGCTTGAGATAAAACAGAACCCAATTTGACCCATTTACGAACAACTTAGTTGGAACTGCCTCCAATAAATATAACAAAAAAAAAAAAAAAAAAAACCAGACAAGCAAGTGACTTACTGTGGAACTGATGTGCATCACATGGGAGTACCGTTCAACTGTCATAAGCTTTTCTACCTTAACCGATCCAGGTTTGGCGACCTACATACGAGTTGTAAGTCAGCAACGGATGTTGAGAAATCAGCATTTTTGAATCAGTTTGAACAACGAAAACACTCAGTTGAACTAAAAAAGTCAAAATAACCTTCCCAACATCATTCCTTCCCAAGTCAACCAACATGATGTGTTCTGCGCATTGCTTTTCATCACTCAATAGCATCTTCTCTAACTGTTCATCTTCGTAAGGAGTCTTTCCTCTTCTTATAGTCCCAGCTAAAGGGCGATTAACAACCGTATTCTGGCAAGAGATATATAATATCAATAACTAGTGTATTTTTTACAATAATAGGAATACATATAAACAACTAAAGGTAAAGTAAGAAATTACAGATTTCACACGAGTTAAAATTTCCGGGCTTGAACCAACCAAGATACACCCTCGAGCCTGACATCAAAAGGAGTTTAGTGACAGAATGAATATGAGAAAAAATAAACAAAATATAGTATTTTATAAACAATGCACCTGTAAATAAGTCATGTAGGGACTTGGATTCACAACTCTTAATGCTCTGTATATTTCAAAAGGATCTGCATATGTTCTGCGTTCAAAGCGTTGACTTAAAACAATCTGGAATATATCACCTGCAAGAATGTGTTCTTTTGCTTGCAATACTGCTGCCATGTATTCTTCTCTGGTCATGTTCGACTGGGTCAGAAGATTTCCGAATTGTTGTGTGCTTAACTGCACAGAGCCCGGAAGTAACTTCGGGCTAATGAATGAGAACTAATTAAGGATATTTAAGGTTGAAAAAAGGAATTAAAACCATCTGTATGCTATGAAATAGACTTAAGTCACTTACGGGTCAACATAATGTACTTTAGACACTAATTTCTTCAACCGTTTAATTCCATCTCTATAAGCTTCTTCGGTAGATGAATACTGATCAAGCCTTACCCAGTGAATTATATATGCTTTCTGAATATCAAAGTTATTTACCAAAAAGAGTCATAATCATGATAAATCATAGAATTCTGGAAAAGGGTATACAATTATGCAATCGACTACCTTTTGCACGTGATCAAACACGATCACATCTTCATATAATCCAAGATGAATGTCCGGTAGATTCCTGTCATCTTGTGGTGCATCTATAAACAGCAGTTTTCTCTTCTCTACATAGCGAACCGTGTCATATGAGAAGTAACCAACCCATCCACCTGTTCATGATTGAATATTTTTAAAGTGACCAACATACCCATATTATAGTTAAAAACGATCTTTTTAGGCTTTCGGTTTTTTTTACAAATGCTTAACTTTTGGTTGCTAATTACAAGTCAACAATAATAGCTCTCCTTGGTTCTAAAGGGGCATTTATGTTTTGGAAGTCTACAAGTGATCCTTATGGCAAATCAAAACCGCTGATACATAATTCGGTTAATTACCATCCCTCAAACATCCAAGGCCTAATAAGGAAGTTATTTTGAGTAGTAGTTAATGTTTCACCAACTGATATTGATTCAACATGATGATTAAATGTGTATCTAAAAACTAAGTACATCAGACAGTTATGTTTGGTCCAAACTTAAAAGCATTGCAGCATGTATGCAAGAAAACAGTTGCCAAAAAATGGATGCCAATTAAAGAAACAAGGTCACATGAAACCTGTATTTCTTTCAACTACCTCACCACATGACATTTAAGTTATACTAGTGGCAGCAATTCTTGACACTACAGAGCATGATATGGAAAAAAAACAAGTTTTGGGTCGACTAACAAGACCCGTTTTAAAAAGACTGGTAGTGTTGAGTTGACCCATTACATATTTTGTTTTAAACTTTTTATAATCTTATTTTGTATTAATCTTTTTTTATGGTTAAACATAAATTCATAATAGTTAGTTTTGTCACACTATTATCTATTTGTCACACTCATACTCAATAAACATGTTATCGACAACCCGCTTACAACTCAACAACATTTTAACTTATTTAAAAAAATAGGCGGGTCGTGTTCAAGTTGACCCGGATTTATGTGTGTACAGGTTAGGGCTGAAACTTTTGACACGAATAATAATATAGTATACTCTCCCTTCACATCTACATGAGCAGACACATTTATGACCAACATTTAATAACCACAATAGCTACTAGCAGCTATAGTAAATTATCTTGCAGTGCAGTTAGCTAATATATCTACCTTGTAAATTAAAATATGAGGGCAATAATTCTAACACATTATACATGTTCACGAGTTGCAGATTATTACTATTGGGACCTAAATGTTGACGCGTAATAAAGTTTGTTTGGCGCCGTTCAAAAAAAATAAATAAATGTTTCAGCAGACAAAACATTTATTCCCTTTATCTGTAGACCATACCGCAAAATGTATCCGGAAGACCATCAAGAAGCTGAGGCTCCCAACCATCAGACAGACTTTTCGGAATTTCCAATGGATCATCGACGACTTTTTGAATCATACTTCCTTTCCCATGATCCACAATGGTCACACTGCTTTCCTTAGCAATAACTTCAATTGTTGGATCAGATCCAACCACACTGTATCTACCCTGCAAATTAAAAACATATAAATATATCATAAGAAATCATTCAATGCTATTGATATCTTACCCAATATAAATACGGACAACAAGCTGCACCGCTAGTAAAAAGTAAAAACACTAGACTATTTTAAATTAATAAATTATTATCAGGACTTACAACTTGTGAAGTTCTAAAACCAGGCTCCACTGACTCAAACAGAAAGCTAGGAACATCCCGATCATCTTCGTTAACCAGACAGCGATAAGCAAGCACAGGCGTTAAGTGATCGGCGAATATGCATCTGTGAAGTGGCACCAGATTCCCTTTCCTTGAAGCTTCAATGAAATCCGCTTCTTCAGCACCTAAAAGTGAATTGTTCGATCAATATATATATAAATTATGTAACATCTTTAATTAGCAGATAAACTTGTGTGCATTTAGAGCGTTTACAAAATTAGAATAAAGAACTGAAATACGCTTCCGGAAAATCATGAAAATAGACAAGTTGACCAAGTAAGTAATCAAAATAGGCATTGCGTTTTAAATAGTTAGGCTATGGAGATGTCGGTATATCGTAGTGTGGGCTATGGAGGTGTTGGCGTATCAACGTGTGGGTTGTGGATGTGCCAATGTATTGGAGTGTGGGCTAGAGAGCTGTCGGCTTAATGTGAGTGTGGACTATGGAGGTGTTGGGTTATATATAGAAGTGGGGGCTATGGAGCGGTCGGCTTAATCTGAGTGTGGACTATGGAGGTGCCGCTTTAATGGAGTGTGAGTTATGGAGGTGTTGGGTTATATATAGAAGTGGGGGCTATGGAGCTCTCGGCTTAATCTGAGTGTGGGCTATGGAGGTACCCGTTTATCGGAGTGTGAGCTATGGAGCTGTCGGCTTAATCTAAGTGTGGGTTATGGAGGTGCCAGTTGCCTGGCTCTGCTTATTTGTCATTCTCTTTATGGTTATTTTGGATCACTTATTTTATGTCCACATATTCAATGTCTATTTGATACTTTTCTTGGTCTAACGAGTCTTTTCCACTTTAAATCTGAAAAAAAAAAGAAAGATTACCTATAGTTGGAGATTGAAGAACACATCGAGGTGGTTTAAGAATGCGAAAAGAAAGCGAAGCACGGCTGCTTATGCTTCTGCAGGAAGTGGTGGTGAGTTCAGCGTTCGACGGTGGAAAACCGCGGTGAAACGATGGTGATGATCGGAGATTAACAGCTAGAGATTGCATTATTGATGAGAGAGTGCAACATGCACATGAAATATTATGTGAGGGGAAGGTTGAGATACGTAAGATGTGTAAATGTGGGTATATTATATAGGCAGCACAAAATAAAAGCAGGTTAGTGAGTTGATAGTTGGGACAATGACATGGAGGGCTGTTTTTTTTTTCGGTTCCAAACCATTTTTTTTGAACGGCCAACGGTACACATTCATAACGAAGCCCCGCACCTTTCAGGTCTGGTCCCCAGGCTCCCCCCCCCCCCCCCCCCTAAGGTCCAGCCCCGCATTTCAGAAGTGGGATTCGAACTTGTGACCTCCCAGGGCAGGAACCCCACAAAATGGATAAACCTTCCTACCTCCATTGCAACCACTACGCTACAACATAACCAATTAAATCTGCAAATGAAATGGATAGAAACTATTTAAAACCGAATTGACTTAAATATTTGATTTAGATGGGAATGAGGTTTTAAGAATACCAATTTAGTTCAAAGTGTGGAGGGAAATTTGTATATAGAAAAAAACAAAAATAAAGTTAAAGAAAAGTACAAATCAAATACTAAAACTTGAAAAGGCATACAAAAAATGATTAAAACATGGAATCCTTCGTAGAAATAGTAGACTTTTGGTTTTACAAAGTGCAATTGGTAGCCATGTAAGAAAAAAAAGTAAAAATGGTGATGTAGCTGAACCAATCAGCGACATCAACCCTATGGTTCTTGCCAATCATTTTTAGCTGGTACGTGTGTAAGAGTTGTCCCCTGATGTCGCTGATCCAAACTAAGGCATCACTGATGTTGCTGTTTGATTATAAGGCATCACTGATGTCGCTGAACCAATGTGAGGCATCACTTACTAGATGTTTTCTACAAGTGCCTGCCAGTCCGTACCATGGTTCAACATCGTAACTTTAATTAATAAAGATTATTTAATAAAAATTAATGTTTAGATTTATTTTTTTTAATTTAATAAATAATTTAGGATTATTATATTACTTAATAATACTAAATTTATTTAAAACGAATAATCTTTAATGTTTAATAATTGTAAATAAATGTAATAATGATAAATTTATTTAAACTAGGGTTAAGACGTACTATGTAGTAGACCTTTTACAAGGAAGTTAGAACATTTGTTTATTTAAACTAGGGTTAAGACGCACTATTTTTTTTATTCGACACCCTTTTTGGCAAGGAAGTTAGAACATTTGTTTTACCAAAAAAGTGTGTTTTATGTCTTTGAAATGCAAAAATACCAACATTGACATTAGAATCCTTCGGTTGTTTAAGGAAAAAAAATCGTATATAAGGAGGGGGAAGGGGGGGTCGCGTATATTGTAGCAGTGCATACTCTGGGTTTCAAGTCAACCTAACCAATTCCAAATGTTACCGGCCACTATATAAAACTAAGCAATTATCAGAATGTAAGTAAATGATATTGTATAAAAACAAATTACAACTAATATCACGTGTGTACGTCTTTTGTGCTACGAGATCTCGTAGCTGTTTTTATGGAACCATAATATATTTTACTATTATTAAACATTAAAGATTATTCGTTTTAAATAAATTTAGTATTATTAAGTAATGTAATAATCCTAAATTATTTATTAAATTAAAAAAAATAATCCTAAACATTAATTTTTATTAAGTAATCTTTATTAATTAAAGTTACGATGTTGAACCATGGTACAGACTGGCAGACACTTGTAGAAAACATCTAATAAGTGATGCCTCACATTGGTTCAGCGACATCAGTGATGCCTTAGAATCAAACAGCGATATCAGTGATGCCTTAGTTTGGATCAGCGACATCAGGGGACAACTCTTACACACGTACCAGCTGCAAATGATTGGCAAGAACCATAGGGTTGATGTCGCCGATTGGTTCAGCTACATCACCATTTTTACTTTTTTTCTTGCATGGCTACCAATTGCACTTTGTAAAACCAAAAGTCTACTATTTCTTTAAAGGATTCTTAAAACATGTGGAGTGAAAAACTGGCAAAACAAGAGAAGTAAAAATATTGATAATAGGAAAATATATAATGATAAATGTTATTATTATCTTTACTACATTATGAAGAGGGAGTAATGGGCAAAGATGTCTAACTTGACAAAATTTACTACATTATAAAGAGGGAGTAATGGGCAAAGATGTCCAACTTGGCAAAATTAAGATGACATCTCAAAAGTCTCAAGTGTAAATCTCTAATTTTTGTCATGTTTCTTCCATTTATGCCTCACGTATAATCTTTAACGATGATTGTACATAGATATGATGCACACCCGTATGATGTAACCGAGGTTCATGAACATTCGTAACCCCCGATCTGAATGTTAATAGTGAATGATTGAATTAAACATTCAATTAATTCATCAATCAGTTACGGCTTTTGAGAAATGCAGAGCGAGGGAAAAAGGTGTACAAAAGGGGTATTTGAGAGAGAAAAAGGTGGAGAGTTAGAAAGAGAAGAGAATGGGAGAAATCTGGGAACCGTTAAATACCGACCATCAGAACAAAGCACATCGTTAGACCATCCTGTGAGCTTTCTCATCAACATCGTTTTCGTGCCACTGCCTTTTACATTAGAATAATTTATGGACTATCAGAATACGAATATGGTGTTTTAGTACTCTACTATGTTATCAATGGGTTCTATTGTGTATTCTTTGGATGATAACACTTAGATCATAAATATCTTTGAGTATGGTGTTTTATGTTGATAATGATGTAGTGTTTTATATTAATGGTTGTATGATGTTGTGTTGGAAGCTTTTATGAATTGTTTTATAAGACTATGGGGTGTGGAACCCTTCCACACCCCCTACTCCTTCTCTACATCAGCGTCACGTTATCACTCCCCTTCTTCCCCCCCCCCCCCTTTTAAGGGAAATGGTTCCCCTTTCCCCTTCCATTATTTAAATGAAAAAAAAAACAATAAAAAAATGAACGGTAGACACACACCCAAACCAAACCCAAATCCATTCTTCTTCAACAACTCTCTCTCTCTCTCAAACCCATCTTCATCACCACTTCAACTTCATCTTCATCATCCCTTCAACCACCACCGTCTGTCTCCACCAGCACCAACCGCCACCGTCTGACTCCACCTGCACCAACCCCACCACCGTCCGCCTCCACCTGCACCAACCCCACCGTCGTCCGCCTCCACCTGCAACCAGATCTGCTTCTCTCTCTCTCTCAAAACGTTTTTTTTTATGCAACAGTCAAAAAATCATTGGAAAGTGGGACGGGGAGTATCTCCCGAGCACACCGAAGGTACATCGGGGGGGGGGGGGGGAGGGTGTTCCCTTTCGGGGAAGGAAGCCAGCTCAACTCCCCGAGCATCCTTCCCGAACCACACCTCATAGTCTAATATTGTTTTACTACACTCTTATGAGTTTCTACACTTTTTGAGAGTTTTGAAGTTTGTAGTTAAACTCTACCCTTATTTATTATAATAACATTTATCATTATATATTTTCCTCCACCACTAGAACATGTGACTACCATTACTTTGGAAGTTTTTGTAAACGAAATGGTTTTTTAGTGGATATTGTATAAAGGGGGTTCTTTATATTTAGTGGTACCAACTGAGGTCGATGTAATAGACTAATAGATAACGTTGGTTTTTAAATGTGATAACATTACAAAAATTACGACACGTGAAGCAAATTACAAAAGATTTGAATGTTTCTATGTTAAGTAATATAAAACCTGAGCTCACCTAAATCAAGCTTGTTTAACTCAAGAGAGCTCGAATTTAGGTTTAGCTAGTCTAGAATTTTTTTTTGTCTCTTGCATTATCTGTTAATTATTTAATCGTAACTAGTTTTTCGGCAAGCCTGTGCTTCGCGACATGCGGTGATTTTTCCACACGACCTTTGATGGGATAAGCCCTTGATTGTAACAATTTTAGGGTAACTGTTTCAATTAATAACAAACTAAGGACTTTTGATGGGGTTTCATTCGGCCATGGTTGTACGAATGATGATGGGATGAGGACATGAGGTTTTCAGTTGATGACTCGTACCCACATGTAATTTTAAGATACTAAATTCTTGTAAAATACTTGCCAAACGTGAGGATTTTGAATCAAAAGAGTTTAATAAACCCAAGATGAAACCTCTATAGGGTGTTTGGGATTGCGTTTTGAAATGGATTTTTAGATTATTGCGTTTTCAAAACGCAAATGATCAGTTTTTAGTGTTTGGGTTTGAGTTTTAAATAGATTTTTAGCCTACAAAACGCAATAATCTAAAGACAGCTCCACCACTGCTTTTTCCAAAACGCATAATTTGTTTTGAAAAATCAATCCAAACACCCTCTCAATGTTTACGACGCAGATTCTATAATCTATATACTCTACTCAGTTTTACAATCCCAATTAGAATTAGAAGTTGATGTGTGTTGCTAATTTCATGGAGAGTAAAAAGAAAAATCAAAATGATATGGATTAATTTTTGCAACGTAAAAGAAAAATTAAAAGGATACGGATTATTTTTTTGCAAGATTTAATTAAAACTATGTAGTTTTAATTGATTTCATATCTAAGGTTAAATGTGTAACAACTTCATATTCACTTTCCTTTTGTAAAATTATAAAAGTAAAAAAAAAGGTAAAGATTAATAGAAGTGATAAGAAAAGAAACTAAAAGTTGGTAATGCATTTGTAGAGTAAAGATCAAATACATATAGTTTTTTTGTAAGAACTGTGAGAATCAAAGGGGGTAAAAAAAATTTATTTATTTTTTTTAGAATTTTTTTTCCCATGTGCTTAAACATTCTTTCTAGATGAATAATACAAAAAAAAAAAATTAAAAAAATTTTTTTTTAGTGTAATTACGTCGTTAACGTAAATACATTAGTTTACACTAGAGTAATTATGTAATTACTCTACACGTAATTACTCTACACCAATTTTTTTTTTTTTTAGTTTTCAATACTATAATACATGTTTAACAATATGGGGAAAAAAAATTTTGAAAAAAAAAAATTAAAAAAAATACCCTCCTTTGATTCTCACAGTTCTTACCAAAAAAGCTATTTGTATCGGATCTTTCCTCTGCATTTGTAATGGAAACGTGAAAAGCATAACTCAAAACACCAAACATTGATGTATAACGCCCCCACTGATGTGGTCGGCCGACTAATTGAAAGGGTCCAAAACAACCGGATCGCCTGAGCCAAAGACATCATTGCCCAGCGGCATCTTGATGGTGAGATAAGACTTAGGGACTATAAGGTTCTGGGTTCGAACTCACAAGGGGTTGTTTTTCATAATTATGAGTTTCCTTCTAAATTGGTGACTTGATGGTGGAATATGATCGCATGGTAACACTGGTGACAAGATGATACTCCAGTGATCCGTGAGTGATTCCAATTGGCCGTTCAAAAAAAAAAAAAAAAAAAACCGGATCACCTGAGTTTGTGGTTTCAGATCTGACATTTTAGGTCTTCGAAACAATTATTATAATAAAACATTCTAATTAATGTCATGCAAGACTCTCTCCATTAATTTAGCAATAATAATGTTAATATTAGACTAGTGGGTATGGAGACAACTCAAATGAGATATCCTTCATGTCACATAGACGCCACGTAAGCAAGGGTGAGATGTCCTTCTTTTGAGGACTAACCACGGGTATGGGAACAACTCACTCTCATTTATTAGTAATCATTTATTTCTTTAACTTTATTATTTTTTATTCTATTTCAAATTAATAAATGATTAATATAAAATTAAATTAAATACTAATATTAATAAATAAAAAAGTTACAATAAAAACAAACATAGACTAAAAAAATACAATTGTTCATAAAATTTTAACAAACTAGACATATTTGTTATGTATGTCTTCTTGTAATTTTGCCAAAGCTTCACGATTTTCTTCGGGCAAAGTCAAAATGTCGATTGACAAAATCTTGAATTCCTCAAGTGCTTTGTTTCGTTCTATCAACTTGATCTTCTCGGTCTTCACCTGTATCTTTTCGGCTTGTGCTTCGTTAAACGCTTCCATTTGGGCTTGTATACCATCTAGCCGGAACCGTCCCCTCTACCGCTACTTGATGCGGCTTTTTTTGAACCCGACGCTAGCTTTTTTGCTTGGTCGCGACCTATGTTAGCAACAAAATAATTAGTAAGAAACAATTTAAAAAAATAATTAATACGTAACAATTTAAAAAATAATAATTAATAACTACCTATGGGACGTGGCTCCTCTTCAACCGGTATGTCATCAAACTTTGCCTCCATGTTTATATCAATGTGAACCGTACGGCTCAGCCCACCCGTGCCTCCCGCGCTATAACTTCCTTCCTCGGACGTTTTAGAACGTTTCGCTCTTTGAACTTCATTTCGCACCGTCACCCACTTTCGATTTGTTTTCAAATTCGACCAAGCCCTCACGTGCGAGAAAGGCTTTTTATGCTCGGCTCTATACTTTCACATCGCCTCCTCAAAAATATTTTGTTCGTTCCACCTGCTAGGTGAGTTCGATTTTATTTGGTTATAATAACCATTGAAGCATGTACAAACGCCATTCATTTTTCTCCATTTCGAGCTAAACGAATCGTTATTTCGATACGACGCTTGTTGCATCAAGTTGTGAAATGATCCATCGTTTTCAACCAAAAACCGTCACCAAATTGGTTTGTACCTACATTTAATCAAAAATTATATATTAGTAACATTATATATTTATGTTAAAAAAAATATATAAGTAAAACATATTTGTAAGAAAGAAAATTATTACAAACAATGAGACTTTTTGACGTAGCAAGCCACGCCTTAGCCAATGCCTCCTCCTCGACTTCACTCTTATTCTTTGGCGCTCCATCTAGTGGCTTACCTCGTCCTTGACCTTTACTCTTACTTGGACGTTTACCTTTAGCTTTCGCTTGTGGTGGCGTAACTTGAGTTTCGGAAACGATCTCTTCGTCATCAGTATCCTCGTCGACGAGGCCATGAGAAGGACCGATCGGTTGGCTTTGTTGGGCAGGTTGAGTAGGAGTAGGAGTAGGAGTAGGAGGAGTGGGATAAAATTGTTGTGGGGGAAATTGTGGCATTTGCATAAATTGTTGCATTTGCATATATTGAACTAGGGTGTTTGGGATTGCGTTTTGAAATGGATTTTTAGATTATTGCGTTTTGAAAACGCAAATGATCAGTTTTTAGTGTTTGGGTTTGAGTTTTAAATAGATTTTTAGCCTACCAAAACACAATAATTTAAAGACAGCTCCACCACTGCTTATTCCAAAACGCATAATTTGTTTTGAAAAATCAATCCAAACACCCTCTCAATGTTTACGACGCAGATTCTATAATCTATATACTCTACTCAGTTTTACAATCCCAATTAGAATTAGAAGTCGATCGGTTGGCTTTGTTGGGCAGGATTGAATTAGGCGAAAGCATTTCGAGCTTGTTGGAGGTTCGCGAAAGGTGCTACTTGTTGTGAAAGAGGCGGTTCTACTACCGGAGTGTAGTAACCCGTTGTTGGAAGTTGGTTGAAATTGTTGAAAGGGATTTTTGTAATAGAGTGTGTAGTTTTAATAAAATATTGGATAATATGAGGAGATAATATGGTGAAAACACTAGCCGTTTGATAAATTAGCAATAGTCAAAAATTAAAAAGGAGAGAGAACATTGTGGCCCGTTTCAAACGTTCTCGTGAGAACGTTCAGGACGAAGACATCCTTACCGAGTAGCCTTAGGGAGAATTACACGTCTAGTCATTTATGTTTACCTCAAATTGCACCGCGTGTCCTTTATCTTTAAAAATTACACGGTGTATCCTTTATTTGAAACTTTTGCACACCACAAATCCTTTACATTAACTCCATCTAATATCTTGGTTATCTTTAATTATATATTATTCATTTAATGGTTCTAATAATTATTTAAAATACATTTACAATTCCAAAAGTTCTATAAATTTTACAGAAGCTTATTTACATCCCAAATTTCATCATTTGTATTTTTACTTTCAGAAAATATGCTTCTAAATGTATTTAATATATTTCCTTTTTTAATTCATTATAAATCCGATTTGAGTGATTCAAACGCCCAAAATTTTATAAAAATTATTTTATCATATTTAGCCTCTAGGAAAAAAAATAATATTTTAAAATACTATATTTTAATATTATTAAGCATTTTAAATCAAGTTATTCATTATTAAGGAAAATAATTAAATTTAATATTAAATGAAAACAGAAAATATTTTACAAAATTATTTTCCGACTTTGCACATCAATATATAAGAAAATGGTAATAACTTTCATTAATTAGTATAAAAATTATAAAATTATAATTTTATTAGAAACCAATTAATTGTTACTAAGGTATAAATTATCTGGGATATCAAGTCGCTTAGTTTCCTTTAAGTTAGGACTCGTTCCAAAAATTGTTGCTTAGATTAGGCTAAATGGTCCTCTTTTGATGTGCAATTGTTACTTTTTCTTATTGTCTTGTTTGCTAAGGGTATTCATCAAATCGAATAACGATATAATAGAGTTTGATAGAATGGAGTTTTTGTTATGACATAGTCCTTGTTCTGGATCATCTTGACACGGTTACGTGAATGGTCCTTGTTCTGGATCAGCTTGATAGAATGGAGTTTTTGTTATGACATTTTGAACATCGCTATCATAATAACCAACTCATAATTTTTATCCTCCATATCACATTTGTTCTCCCTTGCATTTTCATCTTCATCTTCATCTAGCAAATCATCACTTGACCTTCAACCCCTCATCAATCTTCTCCCTTTCGATGTCAGCTTTTTCTCCAACCACCAATTCCTTACTTGGATTATCATCCTTCTCCCCAACATCTTTCTCCCAACTTATATTATCAATATCAATTTCCATATTTTTGTATAAACCATCCCCGTGTTGTTCTTCATTAACTTCAGTTGTAGGTGCATCGTTCTTACAGACAACATCCCAGTTGTTACACCTCTCTAACAACTTTGGAATCCAAAAATAGTTTCTTCTTATTCTTTGAACCATTTAATCCATCTCTTTCTCAATTTCTTGATATCGTTTAATATTCATATCCATTCTTGATATCCAATCCTGAAAAAAAAAACCACTTACGTTTTAGATTTTTATGCTTGCATTTTAGACAAAAAAAACATATCGTATTTTAATGTTAAAATATAACTTGCATTTTTAGATTTTTTATGCTTGTGTTTTACAACAAAAAAAAACACACATATCATATGTTGAATGGTAAAATGTTACTTGTGTCTAGATGTTTTATGCTTTGCGTTTTACATGTCTGGATTTCTTTGATTGCTCATCTTCTTCACATTCTCTTCCCAAATCCATTTATACCATAGTTCATATTCTTCAACTTCATCATCAGAATATTCACATTCGTCCTCGCACTCATAATAATCTTTGCTGATCAGAGTTTTAGCCGGAGGTATTGTGTAATCATCATCCAAGCTCAAATTTTGTTGCATTTCTTGTGTCGGTATTAACAACAATGCATCCATAACTTCATTCACATTACTTGGGCTAACTTCATTTACATCATCCTTTTTCCTAGCATTTGAATTATTATTACATGCAAAAGGACCAATGTTGTATACATATTCTTCCATTTCAGCCACCATGGATGATGTTATGTAACCAATGGCTGGTGTTCTTATTTGAACCTCTGACTTGTGGTTTTGGTGGAACTTATGTGTGTACAGAATCTGTGACATGTAACATAACATCTAAATTAATTTGCGTTAGAATGTTTTAAATATATAATTTAGATGGTTTTTCAAAGTTACTTACTGTCAGCAAAGCTATATGACCATTATACATCTCCTTATAACCTTTCCATCCAAATTTGGTCCTCTTCAAACATTCAGCCATGTAGGAGCACCAATTCATATTTGCAATTTCACCATCATCCTCAATCCCCTTCAAGAATATCTGGTGTATAGTTGTTGACTTCGTTATTTCTCCAAAAAAATGTGTTCCAAAGTACCAAAAAATTAAGTTTAAACAACCGCCCACCGTTTTGATTGCTTTTTATCATCCTCAGGACATTTGTAACAGTTACTTTACTCGACTGGAATTGATTTTTGAATTCATCAAATGTTTTATCAGAGCCTTTCCTAGGCCTATTCTTCTCTAGTACTGTTTTTTTACTGGGATCTCGAAGACCTCATGCATTGTTGCGTCTGTTATGTTAACTTTATGATCCCCATAATATAGCTGGCATGTTTCATCATCAAAGTTCATGAGCAACCAGTATCCTAAACCTGTTGCAATTGAATCACATTCAGTAGGCAGAACTGATTTAAACCTCATTCTTTTAACATCTTATTTTTGTTCATCTGTTAATTCTTTAATTGTTGCCACAAAATCTACAGGGAACATCTCATGGTTATCCTTGTGTGCATGTACTCAACAAATTGCTTATTCTTACTGTTTTTAAGCTTTTTATTTTTTGCGTTTTTTCATCTTTTTTTCCCTTTTTCTTCGGTAAAGCATCATCATCTGATGATGATGATGAATCAACAGCCACTTGCTTTCCTTTGTGTTGTTTCTTCACCTTATTCCTTATCTCTTCAACGTGATCAGATGATGACGATTCAACAACCTGTATCTTTTTTTTGCGTTTTTCCATCTTTTTTTTTCCTTTTTCTTTCGTAAAGCATCATCTTCTAATGATGATGAACTAACAACCACCTGCTTGCATTTGTGTTGTTTCTTCACCTTCTTCCTTATCTCTTCAACATGATCAGATGATGATGAGTCAACAGCCTGTTTTCTTTTCCTTTTAACTTGTTTTTTCCATATCAATGTACTTATTGGTTGTTCAAAGTCATTAGTTTGTACAAACGAAACTATCACATACTTCGAAACATCTAGTTTTTAAGAGGACAAAATTAAACGCAAAGTTCTTTATAATTACAAATGCAAGTATTAATACAACAATACATGCAAGTTCATTTTCATATCAAACTCATTATATCCATGTAAGCACGAACAAAATGCAAGTTTACCTTTATACAAAACGCAAGTTGTATATCTTAAAAAAACACTTAGGAATAACATTTGCGTTTTAACTTACTTCCAAATTACAATCTAGGATCCTATATTTACTGTGTGTGCATACAAGGCATCACTACCGAAACATTTAATCTATAAAGCAAAAATCAGTGAGCAGAGCTGTCACAATCCCTCGCTAAGCATGGCTAACACTTCTGCTGGAGTGTATAGGACATCACCATAAAGTTTGTCTTCAATACCTTCTTGCCCTGCTACAACAACACCAGGAGCAACATTTTCTTGAAGGTTATTCTCGCCTTCTACACCTTCTTGATGTTGCACATTCCCTCCATGTGCAACATTCTCTACTGGAGGAAGGAGAAACTACCCTTCTACAATTTCTTGATGTTGTGGAATATTCTGTTCATTCTGAAAGGTGAACTGGTTTCGATTTCTATGGCGGTATACCAAACCATACCATCTTAGGCCCTGCTGCCCTTCGGGGTCTGGCATTAAATGCTTCCAAGCCTTTAATACCAATGGCTGGAGGTAACAGATCATCGAAAATCACATTCTGGTTTAATAACAGTAGACCATCAACAACATCAAGTTCTGCTAGATACTCTCTAAGGCTTACATAACGCCTTGCCATTTAAAAAAAAATAACCAAATAAATTATGAAAATAAAAACGCAAGTTGATTCTATCGTGACCTCTCAGTAGATATGGCACCTGACTTATAAAGAAGTCTTATAAACAGACTATAGGTTTTCATTACTAACAAATGTATATTTTATGCCTGACACAGCCGACTGACACCAACGTCATCACATTATTACAGCTTATTAATGATGATTTAGAAAGATTTACACACTGATGACTGGATAATCATTCATTATAATAATTTCAAACGCAAGTAGAACTACATATTAACTCAAGTTCGTATCATATAAAACGCATTATATATATATACACGCAAATAAGTATCAACAAACAAACGCAATTTACACATATATGAAACCAACTAACAAAAACAACATTCTAGCCTACATTTTTTAGGTTTAATAAACGACGGGTAATTATCTAACACCGAAGTAAACAAACCTGCTTTTGATGTTTTAGCCGTTCGATCGTTGTTTTCCTTTGATCTTCTTTCATATCCAATCATTTCTGTAAGGTAGCAATTCACATTTTCAGCAAGCTATATATATATTCACATTTCTGTAAAGTGTGCAATGTAAAATGCAACGTATAAGTAAGCATTAACTTGTAAAATTACTAATCAACATACCTGCATTCTTCTTCGAATCCATTATAAAGTTGATTGCTCTATTTTTTTTTCTCAACGACAGTCGTATAAAACCCTAATCAGTTTATGTTATAAAGAGTTGATGGTTTTCAACTATGTAGTTTGCTAATTTAGAAACCCCAAGGTCGATTGAGTGAGAGTTTATTTTGCCCGCTTTTTTTCATCTAATAATAATATACCATTCTCCATGTTTTTTGACACAATGATTTTACCATCGTGCCCCTGATTATCTACTTTAATCTATGGCTATTAACCTTTCTTACACTTTTTTACGCTAACCTCCTTTTTACATTAGCCTCTCTCATTTCTCCTCCTATGTAGTTTAAACAAATGTATGTTAACTATGTAAACTATTTATGTTACCATAAACTATTTAATAAACAATATCATACTAGCAGGGAACACGCGCGTTGCGGCGGAGTCGACAATACAGGGCGGATACATAATTCAAACCTTAAAACGATTAAAAGAATCAATATGTAAGGTGTATGTTTGTGTTTGTGTGTAAGCACATGTGCTTCGTAGTGGGGTAATTTTTTAAATTCTACAAGAAGACATGATAGCATGCTACATTCTATATACCATATGCAATTTGACCTACATGCCGGTAAAAAAATGGAAGTAGCGGTTTGACTCATTAGCAACTATTATTATACTAATAGTCCCAATCAATATGTTGAAAGTGCCAAATCTGAAGAGATTACCGAGGAGAAAAAAGCTTTATAAGATCCACATTAGCAACTTGCAAAGAAGCATATCCATAACATTTTCCACATGATAAAAGCAACGCAATAAAACTGGTAATCAAGAGCACCATAAATTTCTATCAGTGGCATCGAAAAGTGAAATTGGAAGTTAGGTTAGTTGAAAATATTCCACATAAGACCTCCTAACCTGAGAACTTTATATACGTGCACAGATCGGTTTTTATAGGAATTGAACCCCAAATCGGTTCGTGTCTGAATCGGTTTCGGTTCGGCCCCGGTTTTGCTTGTTTGAAAGGCCAGTTTTGGTTTGGTTCAGTTTGGTTTGGGTTCATGAACCAATTCATGCGCACAGTTTTGGTTTTGCTTGTTTGAAAGGCCAGTTTTGGTTTCCTCTCTCATTTAACCTCTGACGTCTTCAAAACCTTTCACGTTGTTTGACTTCAACCCGACCTCAATCGTGGCTCAGATCTAGTCACTTCCCTCTATCTTCGGAGAAGACAACCAAGCCAACATCTTTGTATCTCTGGCTAATCACAAAACAAAGGAAAAAGAAGAAAAAAAGAAAAAAAAAACAACCAATCCATAAAAACCTTACCTCAAGTGTATGTGAATATCGTTGTTTGTTTGTTGGAGGAAAACAGAGGAAAATAGGGGAAAAAGAAAGGAAAATGTGAGTTTTATTTATACTAATTGTGTTTTACAAAACCAAGTGCATTTTACAAAAAACAAGTGCGTTTTACAAAAACCAAGTGCGTTTTTGTAAAATCAAGTTTAAATAGTGTTTAAAAAACCAAATGCGTTTTATAAAAAAAATCAAGTGCGTTTTATGATTTTCTGTTTATCAGTTTCTGATCTTCATCGTCTGAAACTTTTTTGAAAAGCCATTTTTTTTCTTTAATTCTTCTTCTATTATCAACACCGTTCGTTATGTGAATAATATACGCGTTGATAGTGATTTTTGAATATGATTCGACTAATTTTATCAATTGAATTATCATACTCTGGTTTTTTCTATTTCTGCAAATACGTTTTGATTTTTTTTGTAATCGAATGTTTTTTATTGTTTAATCATTCTGAACGATTAATCGAGTTGAAAAACGATGAAAAATCAGGTTCAATCGTTGAAAATTTTTGCATCGATTATGTCTGTTGTTACGATTTCACAGAAATTTAAACGCGTTTTTCTTAATTTACCCTTGGTTAGATTAACCCAAATATGATTAGGATTGTTAATTACCATCTTGCCACCGGCTAAATCTAATGGCTGAGAATGCTTCTTACACTTTATACATTAAGAAACTTTGTACGTTATCTCTTCCCTAAATCTATACATATAATAAACCAAAGCAATTTTAATGACATGGCACTCAAAGAGTCATTCTCCTCCTTGAGTGTGCCATGTGTCATCTCATGTGGCATTGAGATATTTTAGGAAAAAAAATTTAAAAATAAAATTGGATTTTTCTCTCTTATGTTTCCTCCCATAATTTTTAAAGGTTAATATCTTTTATATACGAGATTTTTTAAAGAAAAAAATTACACCAAATTAACGAGCGTTTTTTTATCTTTCCAACGAGTACCATAGTGCTATATAAAAAACGGAGAAAAAAAACCGACTATTTTTTGTGGGGTTTCGTTCACACAGGAAAAAAAACACAACATGTTCATGTAAATTATTAATCATGTATAGGCAAGTCACTAATTATGTTTAAATCAGTAAATATGAATTCTATTTTCAACATGCGTTAGCATTGGAGTTATACATTGTTTTAGGTTAGATATTAACATTAGAGTTATACATTGTTTAAGGTTAGACGTTAACATTGGAGATACATTTTTTTAATTGTTTTAGGTTAGGTGCTAATCGGAACTTTCTTGCATGTAATTGTAAAGCGAATCATTCTATTTCATATGTAAAATTAATATGTCATATTAGATTTCTCAACCCCGGGACATTCCCGGGGTATAATCTAGTTAATAATAAGTAAAGTTGTATTATGTCACTTGGTTTGTATAAATTTTATTTAATATACTTATGATTAATGCAAATTAAATTTTTCACACCATAAAATTCGGGTTATAATCTATTCTTACATATCTCATAAAAACTTGTTTTACACACGTTATAATAAAAACAAACAAAAGGTGGAAGTCTTTAATTTCTCTTAGCTATACGTTGGCAGCCAAACCTACCTTAGAGTACTAGCTATAATTGATTTCGATGTTCGTTGTTTTATTATAGAAAATTAATATTAATTAGACAACGACATTTATAATAGGATAATTTTATTTTCATTTTCAAAAAACACAAACACACGTGTAAAATTTATAATAATAAGGATTAATTACATATATCCTCTATTTTAAACTCTAATTACATATTTACCCAACCCAAAATTTAAATTACATATTTCCACCCCTTATAAGAAAATGACACAATTACCCTTTTAAAATATTTTGAAAAACCTATGACACGACATTTCATTAAGTTTTAAGAAGGGGAAATATGTAATTTAATTTTGGGGTTGGGTAAATAAGTAATTTATTAAGTTTGTAGGGGATATACATAATTGCCCCTTATGATAAAATGAGCAACAATCGAAACAAACCACCATCTCAACCCTCTATAAAAATATTTTTTTTACTAGGTTATATCTCGAGAATTTATCAGGATAGACATATTTAATATAAAGTGACAATATATATGTTACGATTTAACATAGAAATTAATGTACTATAATATGAGAAAACAACAATTTTAATCATGTGAATAATAATAAAAATGTATATTAAAGAGAAAGTACGTTTGGATGAGGAGCAGAGGCAGAAACAACCATCGTAGGGTTTGACTAAGGCGGTGGTCATGAAGGTGTAGCTTTTTTTAGAAACGGACTGGTTTTAATCTATTCTGCCCTGGATAAAAACAAAACTACTATTTGTAGTTTCATTTAGTGTAAATAATTCATTGGAAACTTGTGTATCACACGGGTTATAAAATTTTTGTATTTTTATTTATTATTAGGCTAGAAAACTTAATATTACATGAGATTGATAAAATATCAAAAGTTTTAATAATCGGAATTATAAAAGAATTAGTTAAGAAAATAAATATAAAATAAATAAGAGATAAACGTGAAGTTATGATTTAATAATATTATTTCATATGTGAGAGAATTGAGATAACGATAAGATTTTAATTTATTATATACTAAAGTAATAATAAGACAAAGATTATAAATTAATAAATATTGGGTTATTTATAACCTAAAGGGTGGGGACTACGTCATCAAGTGCCATGTGTTTTCAACCCAATTTTTTTTTGTGTGTGTATATAATATGACGATTGAGCTGGGGACAAATGACACTTGGTGAGACCATCCTCATCCTTAAATTCCTATCAAAAATTTTAGATAATAAATAACTCAACTAACCTAATATTTATTAATTTATATTTTTTTATCTTTATTTTTATTATTATTTTACTATATAATAAATAAAAATCTATGATTATCTTATTTCTCCCTTATATGAAGTAATATTATTAAATCCTAATTTCACGTTTATCTCTTATTTATTTAATATTTATTTTCTTAACTATTGTTTTGTTATATTTCCGCTTATTAAAAACCATTTAATATTTTATTGATATGAAAGTTATACCTTCAAGACCACCGCCTCAATCAAGCACTGCAACGGTTTTTTATGTCTTTGTGATATATGGGTTTTATTAGTCCCGGGGGTTAAATTGTAATAAAGGGAACTAGAAGGATTAAAAAGGTCAAAGTTGTAATATGGTAGTTAAGAAGTTAGTTAGCTCAGGGTCGTTATATACGGTTAAAGAATAGTGAATAAGAGAACTGTTGATTGAGCTATTTCTCTTATTCTTCTTCCTCTCTCTCCTATCATCTTCTTAGGCCAACCACCACCCTATCACCACCATTCTACCACCATACAACCACCATCACTAACACCCTGTATCATTGGTATCAGATCTAACTCCTGGCTCTCACCTGTGACATTGATCAATCCGTTCTATTTCCAGTTATCTTGTTTGGATTGATTGATTCTGCAATCAATTTCTTCTTCTGATCTTAAATTGATCTGTTCATTGATCAATTTTTCCTTTCTTTACTCTGTTTCTTGATCTTTTCATTTCGGTCCCAGGTTAATCATCAAGATTAATTCCTTCCAATCCTTCATTTATATTAATCAATTCTTCTGATTCTTTCTGCAACAAAATAATAATAATATCACTACAAATTTTGTAATTCAATCCGTTTCATAATAATAATAATACTTTCACAATCAAAAAACGAATATGAGTACTACAAGGAGCCAATCTGATCCTGAAAAGACAATTAAAGATCACACGACTTCTTTGTTAAAATTTGATGCTTTCATGGAGACTGATAAATCTTTTCAAGAAATGAGGCAGATTCTTGACAAACTATCTCAAAACCAAATTCATCTGAATAATCAAACACATTCAACTAGCAGTTCAGGTAATCATATGGATAACATCCAGAATAATAATACACGAACAGAGAGGTTGTATCGTTTGGGAAAGATAGAATTCCCTAAGTTTGATGGTCAAGCAGTTGAAGATCTACAAATGCGAGCACTTCTTTGATGTCGATGAAACACCAGAGACATTCAAAGTCAGATATGCAGCAATCAACATAGAAGGTAAAGCTATGAAATGGCATTCGTCATTTGTCAAACACTTGATTAAGCTAATTGCAGAGGTTACATGGACTGAATATTCTGCAAATGTGTTAGAAAGATTTTCTACACATCAATACACTGCTATGGGTATTCTCACATCCACTATTCAGACAGGGGAATTGGAGGCATATTGTGAGAAATTTGATGATTTGTTGAGAGTAAGTATCTGTGAAGAATATGATGTTAGCATATTCTTGAATGGATTGAAGCCTGAGTTGTCAGGGCCAGTAAGGATGTTTGAACCAAAGAATATGAAAGAGGCTTATAAGTTTTCTAAGAAGCAAGATATGGCTAACAAAACTGCTCTAACCAAAACCAAACCATATTCTAACCAAACAGGCAAGTTCTACCCTAATCCTACACCTATCTCTTCTTACAAACCAAATCCTACTCTTAAACCACCAGTTAATACCACCCATTTACCATTATTACCCTCACCACCACTGAACCAAAGAATTTTTCCTAACAAAAATAGATTGAATGTACTAAACAAAGAAGTGGAGGCCAAGAGACTTAGGGGTGAGTGTTTTTGGTGTCCTAAGAAGTTCACATCTACTCAAAAGTGTCCCAATAAACAACTGTATGTTTTAGAAATTGAAGATGATGAAGAAGGGGACAATGGTGTTTAACAAGATTCTGAACCCATGATTGATACAACCACCAATGACCCATTGATTTCCATACATGCTTTAACAGGAGTCCCTTCTTTCTCTACCATGCAAGTTGTTGGCAATACTGGTACTAAAACCTTAAGAATCTTGACTGATTCAGGATCAACACATAACTTCTTGGATGAAAAATGAGCTATCAAGCTTAATTGTCATCTAGAAGATATCAGTCCTATGAAAGTGGGAGTTGCTAATGGGGTACCTTTAATGTGTAAGAAAATATGTAGGAACTTTGAGTAGTAGATGCAAGGTTTGTGGTTTAAAGCTGATGTATTAGTCACATCATTGGCAACTTATGATATGGTATTGGGGGTGCAGTGTAATTCAGGGTGGGAAACAAAACTTACCATTTTATTCAAGGTCATGTTTGCAAGGTTTGTTTGGAATTTTAAAGACCTTACCATGCAATTCAGGGTGGGAAACAAAACTTACCAACTAAAGGGCAGTCATAATAACAAGCTATCTTTGTGTTCAATGGAGGTGATGAATCAATTATTGTCCAATGAAGACCATTTTATTCAAGGTCATGTTTGCAGCATTAAAGTGGAATCCTCTGATGATCAATATAAGCATAAGACTGTGGTGTCTAATCCTGTAAGTCCTGCTATTTCTTATGACCTTTTGAAAGAATTTGATGATGTGTTTCAGAACCCTACTACTTTACCTCATGGAGCTTTTGACCATAGAATTGTCTTAAAAGATGAGTCTATTACTATTAATATCAATTGACTCAAAAGGACATTATTGAGAAAATGACAAAGGAACTTATAGACACTGGTGTGATTAGAAACAGTGTTAGTCCTTTTGCAGCCCATGTAGTCTTGGTTAAAAAGAAAGATGGGAGTTGGAGAATGTGTATTGACTACAGGAAGCTTAATGATGCAACTGTTAAGAATGGGTTCCCTATTCCCTTGATTGAAGACTTAATGGATGAATTGAGGGGGGGGGGGGGTCTACTATCTTTTCTAAATTAGATTTGAGATCAGGGTATCATCATATCAGGATGTACCCTGATGATATTCCTAAAACTGCTTTTAGAACTCATGGGGGACATTTTGAGTTTATGGTCATGCCCTTTGGCCTTATAAATGCCCCAGCCACTTTCTACGCCCTCATGAACCATACTTTTAAACCTTTGTTAAGGAAGTCAGTCCTAGTCTTCTTTGATGATATTCTAGTTTATAGTAAAAATGTGGAAGAACATGTGAAACATTTAAGGGAGGTGTTACAGATTTTAAGAGCCAGTAAGTTATATGCAAAGCTGTCAAAATGTTCATTTGGTGGCGCCTCTGTGGAATACTGGGGTCATATTATCAGTTGTACAGGGATTGCTACTGATCCAAAGAAAATTGAGGCTATTCAATCCTGGCCTGTTCCTACTAATATTAAGCAGTTAAGGGGCTTCCTTGGTTTATCAGGGTATTATAGGAGATTCATCAGATCCTATGGTATTCTAGCCAAACCATTAACTACCATCTTAAAGAAAAACAATTTTGTTTGGACATAAGCTGCAACAGAAGCCTTCAATACCTTAAAACAAGCATTATGTTCTCCTCTTGTTTTATCCCTTCCTGATTTCACTAAACCATTTATCTTAGAAACTGATGCTTATGCATTGGGCTTTGGGGCTGTACTTATGCAAGAGGGTCACCCTTTAGCTTTTATCAGCAAAGCTCTATCCCCAAGACAACAATCTTATTAAGTTTATGAAAAAGAACTATTGGCTATCATTTTTGCAGTGAAGCATTGGCAACACTATCTTTCTATGGGTCATTTCATTATTAAAACAGATCAAAAGAGTCTCAAACACTTACTTGA
This sequence comes from Ambrosia artemisiifolia, assembly GCA_032199755.1. Classification (NCBI taxonomy): domain Eukaryota; kingdom Viridiplantae; phylum Streptophyta; class Magnoliopsida; order Asterales; family Asteraceae; genus Ambrosia; species Ambrosia artemisiifolia. The sequence continues at coordinate 19,523,334 of CM063518.1, forward strand.
ACAGAAGTTAGACTACACCACTACAACATGTTTGGTTATCTAAACTCATGGGGTTTGATTATGAGATCATGTATAAGAAAGGAGTTGAAAATAAAGTTGCTGATGCACTCTCTAGGGTTCAAGGGCCTACTCTATGTGTAATCTCCTTATCTACTTTAGATGATACTCTGTTCAAAAGAATCACTACTTCTTGGCACAATGATGAGCATGTTCAAAAGAAATTGCAAAGACTGATAAATGGAGAGGTTGTTGCAAAGTATCAGTGGAATTGGACTGTTCTTACAAAGAATTCTAAAATAGTGATTGGGAAAGATGAAAACTTACAGAAGCATATTGTTGATTTAAGTCATAAATCAGCAATGGGAGGCCACTCTAGGGTCCATGCTACTGTCCAAAGGATTCAATCAATGTTCACTTGGAAAGGATTACACAAACAAGTTAGGCAACTTATCAGGAGCTGTGATGTTTGTCAGAGAAAAAAGTCTGAAAACATAGTTCCTCCTGGCCTGTTACACAACTTGCCCATTCCAAGGTATGTTTTTTCTGATATATCTATGGATTTTATTAGGTGGTTTCCTAAGATACAAGGGAAAGATTCTATTCTGGTAGTAGTGGACAGGTTAACAAAGTATGGACATTTCGTTCCTTTGGGACACCCTTATTCTGCTGAGACAATAGCTCAACTGTTCTTAGATCATCTCTTTAAACTTCATGGTTGGCCTCAAACCATTGTTTCTGATAGAGACGCTGTTTTCCTTAGTCAATTTTGGAAAGAGTTCAAAAAATTACAGGGAATTCAATTGTCCATATCCACTGCTTATCACCCTCAGTCTGATGGCCAGAATGAGGTAGTCAATAGATGCATTGAAGCTTATTTGAGGAGTATGACTTTGTCTACAAACTCTAACTGGTTGAGGTGGTTGTCCCTTGCTTAGTGGTGGTACAATTCTAACTATCACACTTCTCTTAAAATGACACCCTTTCAGGCCTTATATGGTTATCCACCTCCTATGTTTATTCCCTATATCCCTAAAGATTGTCCTCTAGATGCAATGGATTACCTGTTGACTGATAGAGAACACGTGATTCAGCAGCTGAAACAGTCTCTATTAATGGCTCAAAACCTAATGAAACAAATGGCAGACAGACACAGAACTGAAAGGGAGTTTCAAGCAGGTGATTTTGTCTATTTGAAAATACATCCCTATAGACAGCAATCCTTAAGACCTAATAAACAGTCCAAGCTAGGCCCTAAGTATTATGGGCCATTCATGATAGTGGAAAGGATTGGGAAAGTTGCTTATAGATTGGACTTACCTGTGGAATCTCAAATCCACCCAACTTCCCATGTTTCCTTGCTCAAATTAGCTCGAGGGGATCATTCCAAAGTTATTCCTTTGCAAACTCAACCTCGATTTCAATATTATCCAGCTGCAGTTATTGACATAAAGATTGTTAAGAAACGTAATAGGGTGGGTGTTCAAGTTTTGATTAAGTGGCAAGACTTACCTGTAGCAGAAGCTTCCTGTGAGGACTTGGAAGAGATGCAATTAAGGTTTCCAGATTTTGATTTTTAAATTTTAAGGTTTCCAGATTTTGATTTTTAAATTTTAGGGCAAAATTTCTATTACGGGGGAAGTATTGATATGTGGGTTTTATTAGTCCATGGAGCTAAATTGTAATAAAGGGAACTAGAAGGGTTAAAAAGGTCAAAGTTGTAATATGGTAGTTAAGAAGTTAGTTAGCTCACGGTCGTTATATACGGTTAAACAACAGTGAATAAGAGAACCGTTGATTGAGTTATTTCTCTTGTTCTTCTTCCTCTCTCTCCTATCATCTTCTCCGGCCAACCACCATCCTATCACCACCATTCTACCACCATACAACCACCATCACTATCACCCTGTATCACTTTGCACCTCATCCAAACATACATTCTCTCTTTAATATACAGTAGATTATATCCCGGATGTTTTACGGGATAGATAAATTTAATATGAAGTGATAAAATACGTGACATGATGTAACATAGAAATTAATGTACTATAATATGAGAAAACAAATATTTTAATCATGTGAATAAGAATGAAAATGTATATTAAAAAGAAGATGTAGGTTTGGATGAGGAGCAGAGCTAGAAACAACCATTGCAGAGCGTGATTGAGGCGGTGGGTCTTGAAGGTTGGTTTTAACCTATTATGCTCTTGATGGAAATAGAATTCCTAGTTTGAGCATCATTAGTGACTTGCTTAGACATGATTAATGAATTACCTGAACACATTGTGTTTTTTCCTGTATGAACAAAAACCCACAAAAAGTCACTATGGTACTTGTTGGAAAGATAATAAAACGTTCGTTAATTTGGTGTAAGTTTTAAAAAAATCACATATAAAAGTTATTAACGTTTTAAAATTGTGGTGGAAACATGAGAGGGAAAAAGACTTTTGGATGGAAATAAGTAGGAGGATGCCACGTGGCACACCCAAGTGGGGAGGATGACCTCTTTGAGTGCCTTGTATGATTTAGTGCTTTGGTTTATTAATATACTAGGTTATCCTCTGGGAGCGTCCCGGGTTAGACAAATCCAATGTGATATGACAAAATATTTGTACTATAAAAGTAATGGGCCGTTTTTTAGAAAAAAAATGTAAAGAATTTTGTATCAATGATATGTCATGATGATGATAGGCGATTATCATGTACATAGTGAGCATTTGTTAAAGAATGACATGGGTGTTCAATCTTTATTATGGATACACAATCAATCATCTTTTTATATTTCGTGACTGTCTTCTTCACTCATACATAATTTAAATATCTACTTCAATAATCACCACATAAAAAGTCGTTTTCTTTTTTCGTTTTTTGTATAGCACTATGGTACTCGTTGAAAAGATAATAAAATGTTCGTTAATTTGGTGTAATTGTTTTTCTAAAACAATGTCATATAAAAAGTTATTAGCGTTTGAGAAAACATGAAGGAGAGTGAATGTGTCATGCACATAAGAGAGATATATTTTTTATTTATTTTAAATCACTAATGACATGACATGCCACATGGCATATTCAAGGGAAAGGTTGTCCTCTTTGAGTGTCATGTAAGATTTTAGGCTTTGATTTAGATAGATATATAGATATAGATATAGAGATATAAATTTTCATTCTTATTAACATGATTAAAATTATTGTTTTTTCATGTTATATTAATTTATATAGTATATCATAACACGTCTTTTATTTTAATATTAGATTTTTCTATCCCGATAAAATCCCATGATATAACTAGGTATATATATAGATATAGATTTGTTATATGCAAGAAAAAAAATCTCTGTTAGTATTATTTTTCTTGCTAATATAAATTTGGATCATTGGCACCAGAGGCTACCCATTTTCAGATCAGGATCCATCGGATTATTCATAGTAGTGTCTTGGCTTCGGGTAGGCAGGTTACGTTTTTAATAGATTAGGATTTACTACCCACCTGCCTGTTATCTTGATGTAATTTTCTTTTGTTCTGAAATGAAAGTATTTCTAAAAAATATATATATAAATTTATAGCATCTAAATATTTTTTTTTTCCGTCTAACCCCTAATCCCTAAGATACTTGTAACGCTTTTCCCTCCACCTTAAGTAATTGAAAAAAATGCTTTCTGAGTTGGCCTCTCTTATGGATTATGGATTATGAACTTGTGACAAAACTAGTCCCTGTATATTTTTATTTTGCCTTTATCCAATCTTTTTAAACACATTTCTCACGTGCCATAACTGTCACTTTAACATTCTATTATTGAGTCACTTTAACAAAACTAGTAACTGTCACTTTAACTGTCGTTTTATTTTTTTTAACGGCGAAACTTCTATATATAAAATATAGAAACCGGGCCAGCAAGCGACTGGAATCCCGACAAACCAGAAAATTACAACCGATCAGATTACAAAATTACATCACGTATGCTAAACTCAAGCCACCTATTCCAATTAATGCCCACATACTTAGATCTACTCGTTATCCAAAGGAAAGAGTTTTCTTTAATTAGTTCCGCCGTCTTGGTGAAGTGAATGTGATGGTTGTTGAAAGTCTTCTCATTTCTCGCCTTACATGGTGTTGGCTAGTGTCTGGCTAGCCATTTGGTTTGAATAAATATTTTGTTGCTCTTTAAAAAAAACAAAAAAAAATTTCTTATTCATTATTTTTATATTTACATATGACTTCCATACAGGGTTTCGAGCACGTACGTGACTGTCGGTGGCGGACAGTGCAACCCCTCAATTTTCAATTTTTCTGATGTAGTACAATTTTTTATTAGGGCATAAGGGGTCCTTGTAGAGTTATTATTTCTTTCACTGATTTTAACCAATCCTGCAATGCTACATCACTTCACTTATTTACTTCACTGAAATATTTTTTTGTAGGCAGCACTCCACTGATTATTTCATTATATTTCATTTAAAATTGAGAAAACTAACCGTTGTACAGTCAGACGATAATTAGTTTTGTTACCGTTACATTTAAACCGTTGCAACAATTGGAATCTGTACCGTTACGGTTTGGTCTATAAAAACGCCTTAATCCAACACAACAAAATCACACAATAACCCGGTTATACTTTAATCGTTTCGTAAAAAATGGACCTGTGGAATGCAAATGAGGATATCGCGTTAACGAGGGCCTACCTCGTAGTGAGAAACACATGGGTTCATGAAGTCGATACCCCAATTTCGTTTTGGCACCGGGTGTCGGGGATATTCAATAATTTAACTGGCACAAATGACCGCTCCAAGGATTCGATCGTCCGTAGGTGGTTTCTTCTCTGGTCCAGGTGTCTCCGTTGGAACGTCCTTTATAAATCCACGATGGAGAGGCACCCTAATGTTCAGGAAGATATTGCAATCCAACTCACTCGTGGCATCTACTACCGTGAACAAATGACCAACTTCACCCATTTTGCGCCATGGCGATTTTTGCGAGATATAATTAATAATTAATGTTTACGGTTGTTTAATGTTTATTTTGTAATGGTGTTTAAATTTTTAATGAAAGCTCACCGTATTTATGTTATGTGAAAGTATGATTTGAATAGGGGTAAAACATAAACCAAGGTCAAAATGTAAACGGTCAAAAATAAAACACGGTCAAAAGATCACGGTCAAAGATGAAGGTAAAACGTGGCATATTATCATTGGTCAAGAAAAAGACCGTTTCTTTGTACCAGCACGGTAACAACAACCAGAAAACGGTCCACGTGAACCCTACCAGCACATGTGGCGGTGGTGTTACCATGCTAGTAAAGGGATACCCGTGCCCAATTCTGATAGCGCCTCGTCCCCCCTTATATGTTAAGTTATTGTCTTACGTTATCTCTATATAATTATATTAATATTATCTGTGAATTTTTTAAACCCAAAACACTCTCAAAGTATTACTATTAGTATTTACTCCAACATAAAAAATATAAAAGTCTATAAATCAATAAGGTATTGATTCATTTCATTAGTTAATTATAAGATGGAAATTCATAAGGCTTAAACCTAATTAGTACACATATTGGGGTTTTTTTAATACCTGGTTCCGGGTATAAAACCGGGTGCGGGTATGAACGGGTATTGGAAAATAGGGTATTAAGAGAAACCGGGTAGGGTATGATCAGGTTTAGGTATAATCGAGTGTTGGACTCGGTATAGGTCCGATATTAATACCTGGTTTTAAAAAAATAAGTTTTTTTATATTATTTACATAAAATGAAATTTGTTTAAATGTTATAGTTGGTGTGTAATTTGTAAAAATAATCAAATAAATTACAATAACATAAATTCACTGAAATACAAATTACATGCTTTATAATATGCATTTTTAACAAACTTGAATATAAAAATTGTGAAGTAATCATAAATATACTTTGAAAATTCGATTATTGAAAAAAAAAACCGATATAGAGCATAACCGTGTTCAATTATAGGGTATAACCGATTTTGAGTATTTTTGGGTATAAATCGAGTATGGTTTCGGGTACGGGTACGACAATTGAGCCCAAAATGTATAAATTTGGGTGCAAAAAAAAAAGAATACTAACTTGACAGCTCAATCAATACAGAAAGAGATTAACGATTGTTTCGTTTACATTGTATGAAAGTGCGTTTTTAAACACTAGTCCTAAAATTTTGGTCTAGGCTTGTCACTGATGATTGTGATTGTGATTGCTCATGTAAATCACAATTGAAGGAGGTTGTGGTAATAGATTTGGAACGAATTAATAAGGGATAAAAGTTTAACAATGTTTAAACGTAGTGTAGGCCAGGAAGGAATAACCATGTTACTTTTCGTGTGGGCACGGGTCTTGAGGAGTTTGGGACGTCCGGGTGTTTATTTAAGAGGGACTCAAGCTAAGAGCGTTCACATCTCTTCCCTTGTAAACAACCTATTTATAAACTTGGGGGGAAGATGCAAAAGAATGTATAAAATATCTCTACATCTCACCCCCGTCCCCATCCACCATATTTTAAAAGGAATAAGAGCATTCACATCCTCTTCACCAAATCTCATCTATCAAATTACACTAAAAATCACTACTCCACCCCTAAATCTTCTCTAACCTAATTAAAATAATAATTCTTTTTCATACTTTTATCATTATATTTTCTCTCTCCTCACTCACAACTACTTACAAAAAAATTAAAATATATATAGGGGTGAACAGTAGCTTTTCATATATAGGGTGGAACAGTACTTCCACCAAATATTTTCTCTCTCCTTCACTCACAACCACTTACACTCACCCCATATAATTTGGTGGACACACTCACATACATTTGGTGGACCAAATGTGAATGCTTTAAAAGAGCATTCAGAATATGTTTCTCACTCCCATCCGCATATTACATTAAAAATCAATATTATTTCTCTTTTTCAATTAAATAATATTTTTTTTATATTTTCACTATTACCTTTTCTTTTTACTCCACTTACAATCACTTTCAAAAAATATTAAAAAAATAAATGCAGGAAAATGTTTTCCCCCAAATGTACCTACATTTACTCCACTCAGAACTTGATCATAAAATATGAGGGATTCACTCATAAAAATATAGGTAACCTAATATGAATGTTAAGCACTTAAATTTGGTTCCTTTTTTTTTTTTGAATGGCAAATTTCTACTCCTTATGGGACTTGAACCCATGACCTCCCTTTAGGTGTTCCTAGAAGCTTTGCTTCTACCATTGGGCCACCAACCCCAATACTTAAATTTGGTTCCTGATTTTGATCTCCATAATTTTTTTTAATACTTTTTGTTGATGGATGTAAGCGGAAGAAAGAGAAAAAAAAATTATAAAAAGAATAATAAAATAGTCTTGTTGAACTAAATAAAAGTAAATATAGAAAATGGAATGTGAGAGGTTCTTAGAAAATGTTATAAATTTAAGAAATTATGACTTTTTAACGGCCAACGAAATTTACCAAGAATTCCATATGGAGTTCCTACTCAGTCAAATCAGGACCCCTTCCACCCGGTATAGCTAGACATGTAAGGGAGTTTTTGGTTTCACCAAGTTCACCAGTTTCGAGAAAAATCCGACTATCCACCCGCTCGAAGGCACGACAATGGAATAATCGGTAAAGCCCGACGCTCTCAAGAATCGAACACACGACCTTTCAACCATGAGTCTTCTATCATTGAGCCTCCATACCACTCCATCATAAGATGATTAGTAAATTATGACTTTTAATAAAATTATAGGTAACTGTGAATGCTCTAACCATAAAAGATCATTTTATTTATTTTCTTCTTAATCAGTGTAACCTTTTAATGAGTTTTTCTTTTGTTTGTACGGATAAATTCTTTGTCAAGATTTTCATTTATTTTTAGGGTTCTGGTTTCATACATCTCATGACATCACATTTTGAGGTATATGGTAACTTTCTATTGGTGTATAATATAGGCTAGAGTGTATCATTCCTAATTAAAAGATGTATGGTTCCTAAATTCCTTATTTTAATATCGTTGTATATTATCCCTAAATTTGTAAAAGTTCATGTTTTTAGATTTACATCCCATTTGAAAATATATATACATTATGCTTATCATCTATATATATACCTATATAGGGTGGGGTTCATGTACAAAGTGTGTTTTTCGTACAAAGTGTGAGAAGTCTATATAGACATTGTATTTTAAATTTTAGGCATGGTGGTTTATGTTCCTTTGGCATAGTATTATATAGAAAAACACAAAAATTAACAATTTAAAACACTAGTTAATGTATTCTTAACATGCAATCTAAAACACCCTACGAAGATAGTAATCAGTGTGTTTTAAATTTAATGTCTAGAATACATTTGATTGTGTTTTAAATTGTAACGTTTGGTGCTTTTCTATATAAATCAATGCAAAAGGAATCAAAAACATTATAGCCAAACTTTAAAACACAATGACTATATAGACTTCTCACACTTTGTACGAAAAATGTACTTTGTACAGGAACCTATACATACATGTATATATATAGAGGGGAAAGTTAATTTGAGAACACCTATATTTTGTGCGAACCGCGAAAACGCCATCTAAAACCATTCAAATCAAAAAAAAATTTACACGTATCTTGATTACTAAAATACAATCCCAAAAACACAATTTACGCATAAGAATTTAAACGTATACGGAAATAAATTGTTTTTACACATGTGTAAATTTACTGTTTGTACATGTGTAAACTGTTTCATTTACACATGTGTAAAAAGTTAATTTGAAAGTGTTTTTGCAAGAAAAGATGAATTATTTGGAAAGAAAATTCGTTTTTTAATGTTGTATTTTGATTATAATTAGGTTTGTATTGAAAAAAATGATTTTGATTGGTTTTCTCATTTGTTCTCACGGTTCTCGCGATATTTAGCGTTCTCAAGATAACTCACCCTTATGTGTGTGTGTATATATATAATAATAATAATAAAAGAAAACTATTTTACTGAAATGATGTTTATTTAAGCTATCATCCCCTTTTAGGTGTGTCATATGACACTAGATAGGGTTATTAAAACAAACCTTCAGTGACACATGACAATGGGTGATACATTCATTCTTCTTATTTCCATCAAAAAGTTTCTCTCTCTCTCTCTTGTTTCCCCCACAATTTTAAACGTTAATAATTTTTATATACGTTTTTTTTAAATTACACCAAATTAACGAGTGTTTTATTATCTTTCCAACGAGTATCGTAGTGTTATACAAAAAACGAAAAAAAAACTTTTTAGTGGGTTTTTTGTTCATACAGGAACTAAACACATAATGTGTGTAGGTAATTTATTAATCATGTCTAGACATGGAGACTTCACTCGAGCAAGAGGTGCACACGTAGAATTAGAATTACGTTTTGTGAGTTATCGGGTGTTGATCCTTTACAAAAAAAAATTCTGAAAAAAATGGTTTATTTTTTTTAAGATACACACATTTTGGGTATGTTTGGTAAAACTAGCTGGTGGCTGGTAGCTGTAGCTTTTTAAATATATTTTGGTGTTTGACAGAGTAGGTGGAGCTTTTAATAAAATGTAAATGACTAAAATGGGCATAATTAAAAGCTTGTAAGAAAGGTTTTTATTTTATTTTTATAATAGAATGGGTATTTGTGTCATTTACTCATTAAAAGCTTGTAGCTAGTAGGAGTTTTTTCTTAAACGCTAATACTACTAGCTTTTCAATATAGAGCTATTTCTCCTAACCTAAAAGTTTCAAGCTCTTTGGTTAAGTACACTTTTTCTCTAACCTAAAAGCTTCCAGCTCCTTCAACCAAACGAGGTCAAAACAATTAAAAACAACAATTTAATTTAGATTGAAATGACAAAATTAACCAAATCAGAAAGACAAAAAGTGTACTTAACTCCTCCTTTTGTATATTAGTAATCTCAATCCTTATTATTAGAATGAGCATTATTTTACTAATTCAGTGAAAATAACATTAAAAATGACGGACGGTTAATCATGCATCATGTGGTGGCGTTGATAGCCAAAAGACGAGGGGTACATGCACCAATCGGGTTTGTCCTGATTGCTAATTATTATGTGTCTTGTGTCCAAGGCTTAATACAAAACCACTATCGAGCCGAGGGTCTCACTGGAAGCACCACGGGATAGAGGTAAGGTTGTTTACATCTTACCTTTTCTCAGACCCTATCTTAGCTTTTGCTATTGGTAAGATTAAGTGAGTATGATGATGAATCCTTTTTATTAAATCTAAACTTATGGTCATGTGTTATTAACATTTCTCATGGTTCTAAAGTCTTTGTCATTATCCTATATGTTTATTTATGACTCTCCATAAATAGTACCCCCTTAGTTTTGAAATACTAATGCTTTTCATAATGGTAACAAAGCATGGTCCGATGCAGTTGGTTTGTGTGTTGTGTCTGACTTGCCGACCAGGTTCGATTCCTGTAAGGGGTGGTTTTTGGTCAATATTTTTTAAGCCATTTTTTAATTCAAAAAAATAAAAGGTGCTTTACAGGTGTTGGCTTCTTACGTTTACCACGTTGTATATAGTATGATTCATTGTTCCATTATCTGTTGTTTTGTTTATAAACTGGTTTATTCAAAGGATTCCATTCTTTTTCAACATTTGCACATTCGCCTCTTCTTAGCAGCTTAATAACAGGTAATGGCCATGAATTTAGGCTTCCATGTTTGCCTTAATTCATCAATAATTTTTTTTTTTGTCAAAGAATATGAGTTTAACAAACATTTATCTTGGGTTTATGTGAATGTGTTTGGAGATATACGTTGTTTGAAGCCTTAACACATTTTTTTTGGTCAAAGAATTTGAGTTCAACAAACTTTTATCCGGGGTCGGCTCTACACCACAGGCAACCCAAGGCCCTAGTTTTGTCAGGCAACCATAGATTGAGACTGGGGTTTGATGCAAACGATGATGAAGGGATTGAAGCCGACGGCGGATGAGTTCGCAAATCTGTAAACTTGGATTTACATAAGAGACAGGGGGTTGGAGGGTCATTATAACCGGCGGTGAAGATTGAAACCACAAACTCAGATCGAAAATCGGAGATGAATCCAGCAAACGATAAACGCAAATCTTCTTTTACATAGGTAGTTTTTTCAAAAGAAGAGAAACATCATCGTAACAAGGGTTATTAATATTTTGCAATTTATTGAGGATTTGACATGATAATGCTTTATATTGTTTGTAAAACTCACGCCCCATTCTCTTTCTCTAACTTTCAACTAAAAAATTGGGGTTTTATTTATCCTATTATAGTTATTAAATATGTTAATTTGATTAAAATAGGATTTTAATCTCCTTAATGTTGTTTTACTTTATGTTTCAGAAGAGGAATGTAACCAACTTGTAGTCATATTATCAAACATTCGCAAAGTAGGAGTTTATGGAACTTTGTTAAAGGTAAATGTTTTTTAATGATGCAGCAATCAGATTTCTATCTCTTTGAATTAATTTATAAGGCTTAAAGATTAGTTTTAATCGTTATGATTCAGATAGTAATGTTAAAATTTGCCAAATCGAAAGGCCCCTAATTTCTATTTCGCTTTAGGCCTTCAAATCGCTTGAGTCGGCCCTGCTTTTATCTTGGGTTCATGTGAATGTGTTTGGAGATATACGTTGTTTTGCTATAAAGAAGTTGCCAACGGATGTTGATCATGTAAAACACAATGTTTTATTTTGGGTTTTTTTTAAAATGTCACATGCATAAGAAAATGTTTTAAGTTTTGGGTTTGTAAAAAAAAATAAGGTTGATGTAAGTTTGGGAGGTGGTTTGCATGGATTTTTGGTTAATGTGTTGTCTTTGTTTTTGTTAAAATGTATAACATTTACTCTAATTCGATTTATGGGTTTGTGGATTGGACTGGATTGATTGGATTATAATATGGTTGTTATTGGGCTGGTTGTGGTTAGCCCAACTATGAAGTCCAGTTATGATTAAAGAGGGTTCATTGTTAATTTGGTCTGGTTCTGTTGAACCGGGTCATGTTTTGTTATTTGTGTTTGTTTGTGTGTTTTCTCACACAGATCGTTGACTTGGCAAAGTTATGTTCGTTGGATCGTTTTAATCGTGGCCGTTGATTCTCTGAGGCTTTGGCTATAAAAGGGCAGCTGATGATCGAGTTGAGAGTTTAGCTCTCATTTGTTTTGTTCGTCTCTTTGTACTCAGTCTCTAGGGTTTTTGTATTAGGGTTTGTTTCTGTAAGTTTTGGTATTATTGTTTTTTGTTATAATCTTCAACAACTGAACTGATTATTCAGTTGTTGATTGATAACTTTGTATTATTTTCTGATCTTAACGATTGTTGAGATCTTTGGGTTTGGTTGGGTGTTTTTAGGGTTGGTTAACTAATAAAAGTTTTGGTCACCGTTTTTGTCGCTATTTCTGTATCTTGTGGTTTGTGATTGTTGTTTATGGTTGTGGTTGATGTTTATGAGAGATTTGAGGTCTGTGAGAGTTAGATTCAATATTTTCTACATGGTATCAGAGCCATTAGGCTCTTGATCTTGGTGTGTCTTTGTTTTTCCGCTGTAGTTGTTCGAGGATCTGATCTGTTATAGATCTGGTTCTTGGTTTGTAGATCTGTTAATAAGTTTTAACAGATCTTGTGATTTAGTGGAAGGATCTGACCTTGTTTATAGGTCTTGTCTTTCCAATATTAGGTTGTGATAGATCTGATCTTTTTAGATCTTGTCTATTACTTGGATTTGGTTGTTTTTTGTAGATCTAGGGTTTATTGTCAACTATTGTTGGCTGGTGGCTCTGGATCTTGGTTGTGGGCTTGGATAGCTGTGCTGCTTGCTCTCTGGTCGTGTAACCCTAAGTGAAGGTTACAGACTACGAGTTTCTGGTGAGATTGTTCCATTCTCCTTTATTTTGTTTGTTGTGTCTAGAGGCACTGACCGGGTTAGGGTGGACCGGTATTGGCCAAACTATTTGGTGTCTTGTTTGTTAAGTTGTTTGTTATTTGTTCTTGTTCCATTGTCTGGTTATTTTCTTGGTTGTTATATATATAAATACTATATATATATAGATAATAAAAGGACTCCTGAGTTAAGAACTGGGTGGACACCATTGAGTGACGAATCCACTATCTGTACACTGACTCAGCTTCGTCCTTCTAGGATTGATTGATCTTGTTATCTGTTTGTGTGTTTGTTGTTTGATTGAGAATGGGTGATGTTGTTAACCCTGCTGGAGGAGGTGGAGGGGGTGCTAATCCAGGTTCTGATCAAACTTTGGTTAGTAAACTGGATATTAGTGATCCCTTGTACCTTCATCCAAGTGATACCTCAAGTCTGACCATTATTAGTATTAAACTAAAAAGAACTGAGAACTATTCTGTGTGGTCTAATTCTATGAAACTTGCTTTACAAGCTAAAAATAAAATGGGATTCATAGATGGAACTTGTGTTAAATCTGTTGATGATGAAGTTCTTGTTAATCAATGGGATAGGTGTAATTCTGTTGTCTTGTCTTGGTTGATTAATTCTGTATGTGAAGAATTGTATTTAGGACAAGTGTTTTCTAAGTATGCTAGAGATGTATGGATTGATCTTAAGGAAACTTATGATAGAGTTGATGGTTGTGTTATGTTCAACTTACATCAAAAGATTAATAGTCTGTCACAGAATGGAAGTTCTGTTGCAGAGTATTATCATAAGTTGAACACAATGTGGAAGCAGTTTGATTCTTTAGTTCAACTGCCTATGTGTACTTGTCAAGCTTCAAAAGAATTCAATGATTTTAATTCTCTTATTAAACTCATGCAATTCTTAATGGGGCTTGATGAAGTATACCAACCTGTTAGGACCACTTTATTAACCAGTGATCCACTGCCCTCTGTAAAGACAGCCTTTGCTATTGTCTCTAGAGAGGAATCTCATAGAGGTGCTAGCAGTGGATCAAAGGGTTCTGGTGTGTCCTTTGTTGCTAAATCTAACTCTGTGGATAATAGGACAAGGTCTGTAAATAACACTGGTAATAATAATGGAAATACTAGGGGACCTAATCCTAGTTTAAAATGTACTCATTGTAATAGAATTGGACATACTATTGATAGATGCTTTGAAATTGTTGGTTATCCTCCTAAAAGAGGTTCTGTTGGTCAGGTTAACAGAAATAATAACAACAATTTCAATAATTCTAGATCTAGTAGTTCAAGTAATAATGTTTGTGCAAATGTCTCTTCTTCTGGTTCTCCTTTTACTTCTGAACAGATTACAAAATTGATGAGTTTAATTAGTGAAAAACCAGGAGGAGATCCACAGAGTTCTAATGTTGGAGGTGAGTCTGTTTTGATAAATGGTTTCTCTAGTATATCTGTTTTGTCTAAGTTGTCTAGCATGTTTAACAGTTTTTCAAATTGTTCAAATTCACTCAAATTTGCTTTACTACTTGGTTGGATTATGGATTCTGGTGCTAATCAGCATATGGTAGGGAGTGATAAAAACATGGTTAATTGTGTAGATGTTTCAAACTATAACATGCTAGTAAAACATCCTAATGGCACTAATGCTAGGGTAACAAAAATAGGAGACATAAAACTTGCAGAAGGTGTTATCTTGACTGATGTTTTCTATATACCTGATTACTGTGTTAATTTAGTTTCTGTTCATAAGTTGTCTAAAGACAATAAATTGGATGTTCTGTTTAATGAACATTCATGTTCTGTCCAGGATTCCAACTCAAAGAGAGTCCTGGTGACTGGTAGACAGCAGGATGGTTTGTACTTTGTAGGTGATGATGTGAGTCTTAGTAATGTTTGTTTTAATAGTATAAGTGAACATGGTCTTTGGCATAGTAGACTAGGACATCCTTCTAGTCAAGTTCTAGCTGTGTTGAATGTTGGGTTAATATGAGACCACAGTTACCAGGTTTAACCATGTTTAGTTATATGTTAAAGTTGGAGGGTTAGATATGTAGTTAAAGCATAGTTGTAATGGAAAAACCCTAGACTGCGCACTTAAAGGAGGAGACTACGAACTTAATGTTAAGTTCGCAGTCCTCAGAATTCTCCTATAAATAGAAGCTCATTTGTGCAGCTAGGGTTAGGGTTTTTGATGTATCTTTGAGAGCACAAGTTAAAGGTGCGAACTTATTTCATATAGTGCGAACTTATCCATGGTGTTTACTGCTGAATCTTTAATGGAATCGTGTCTTTATGTTTCTTGTGTGTCGGTCTTTATAATCTTCATCTAGTTCTTTAACTTGTCTTGATTAATCAACTAAAACACCTAACAAATAGGTGTTTCTAGTTGATAACAATCTAGTGCACATTTAAGATCTAGTATTTTGGGACTACAATTTGGTATCAGAGCCTCTGTGCTCGAGATTGTATCTATCTAAAGATATCAAAACCCTCCTTGTTAGTTTTTACTTTCAAGTTTTTCAAAATTTTAGTGTTTATCAAAGTTTGAATATTTTCATTGTTTTGCCTTAAAATCTCGTGAAAAGTGTTTCTAAGGTGTTTAAAAGTTATTATCTTCATTAGAAACATCATTCAAGAGCTTCAAAACTATTGAAAATCTCTTGGACATGTTTTTGGAAAGTTAAAAATCTTCACAGCCGAGTTTGCGCACTTAAGTGCGAACTTAGCTCAAAATTTTGCGTACTTGTCTCATAAGTGTGAACTTGTTTCTTGCTTGTGAGTACCTGTCTTGTTTCAAGCATTAATTACTTAATTCTGCGTACTTGTCTCATAAGTGTGAACTTGTTTCTTGCTAGTGAGCACTTGTTTCAAGAGTGAGTACTTAGCTCATAAGCTGCATACTTGATATTTCAAGGTGTGCACTTATTAACAGCCACAGCTGCGCACTTAATCCAAAAGTGTGTGCACTTGTGTCTGTGTGAGCACTTAAATTTACACAAGGCTTTATAGCTTTCTCTCTCCTGGCACCACAACTAGGGTTTCTGCATACTTATCTGAAATCTCTAGTTGGTGTGCGAACTTACTGAAAAGGTGCATTTTCTGAGCACTTGGCTAGGGTTACTGCGAACTTAAATCTTAAACGAGAGTTTAAGTGTCTGCGTACTTGTACAAGTGCGCAGGCTGATCAGTCAAGACTGAGTACTTGTGCTGCTCTGACTTGGCTGAACTGCGAACTTAAGCCAAAGTGTGTGTGCTACAGGGACTGCGTACTTATCAGGAGAATCAGGGACTTATCTTTGCTGTTTATCTGTTTCAGGTTTCCAAGAACTGCGAACTTAGACTGCGAACTTGTGCAAACTGTGAACTTAAGCTGAAGTGCGTACTTAATTGCGTACTTGTGGACTGTTTTAACTTTTCAAGGACTTTGGACTATAACTTGCTAATCAATTCAATCACAACCCTAAAATCAATCTAAAATCAACCTAAAATCAATCTTAAATCATGTCTGGTAACAACTCATTCCAAGTTAACCCCATAACTCAAGCTGAACTTGAAACCGGCACTATAACACGTATTCCCAAGTTGATGGGTGCAGAAGATTATGGCACATGGAAGAACAGAATGAAAGCTTTCTACTTCGTCAACGATCACACCCAATGGAACTCAGTCCAGCTCGGACCTCACATTCCCACCAGAACCACTGATGCTGGAGAAGTGTTCAACACTGATCCCACCACATACACTGATCTCGACAAACAACTGCTGCAGAGAGATCACAAAGCCTACGGTGCTCTCACCATGGCTTTGTCAAATGACGTTTACAATATGTTTGAAGAATACGGATCAGCGCACGATCTGTGGTTTGCTCTGAGTGAGTATTATGAAGGCAATGCTGAGATGAGGCAAAACAAACAAGATATGATTCAGAAGGAGTACGATATGTTTGGAAGTATTCGTGGTGAGAGTCTGTCTTCACACATTGACAGGTTCATGAATTTGCTGACCAAGATGAAGAAAGCGGGTATTCCTGTAAACAACCGCAATTCCATCAAGAAGCTGCTCGATTCTCTCCCAAAGGAGTGGAGTGTTCAATGTATGTTGATCAAAAAGGACTACTTGGATGCTCAGTCTACTTTGGCAGATCTCATAAATACTCTGAAATCATTTGAGATGGACATCACTAAAAGAGAAATGAATCAGACTGTCCCGAAGGTGACTCCCAGTGGTGCTATGAAGAATCTGGCCTTGATGGCCCCAATTGGTGATATGAGTTCAAGTTCGTTGCATTCGTATGTGGATTCTGCAGGGATTGGTAGTTCAAGTTCTGGGAAAGCTCCAATGTATCCTGAAAGGGCTGCAAAGACTCTAACTCCACAGGCTGCTAAACTGGCTGCTGAACATGTGGAACTGTTCAACTCTTTCATGAGCAGTTTTGAAGCGTTGAAGACAGGAGAGATTAAAAATGAGATGATGTCCCCAGAGGATATGTACCAGGTTGACCCAGATGACATGGAAGAGATGGATCTGAAATGGCAGATGGCTATGATCACTTTACGAGTGAAGCGTTTTCAAGATAGAACCGGGAGAAGAGTTGGTATGGGAAAGGCTGGGTTTGATAAGTCCAAGATCAGGTGCTACAACTGCAAGGTCCTCGGGCATTTCAAGTACGAATGCCCCACACTGAACCAAGCTGAAATTAAGCCTGCAAAGAGGTTGGTGGCCATAACCGATGGCAATGAGGGAAATGATAAGGAGCCACAAAAGGCCTTGGTTGTTGAAGACTTCGACTGGGGAGAAGAGGCTGCCGCTGCTGAGGTTGAAGTTAACAAAGCCCTGATGGCCACAATCTGCACCAAATCTTCAAGTGGTGTAAACTCTGTTGAAGGATCGTCTGCTGAGGTTCTAAAGGGGGAAATGCAGAAGTATGCTGGGCTGAAGAGTGTGTTGACTGATGAGAAGGTGAATGATGAGAAGAGAGAGGAGGCGCTGATAGCTGAGAAGACTTCATCTGAGAAGGTCGCTGAGGAGGTGAAAGGTTCTTCTAAGAAAGCTGAGGAAAGGGACATGGTAAATATTCCTTTAGAAATTAAATCTAAACTGTGCTCACCTAGGTGTGTTACAGCTGTCGCATATTGTTTATCACACAACAGACGAGTTTTAAGAGAAATGGATGACATTCGTAAAATAAATACTGAAATGAAAGAAAATGAGTGGGCATATCAGCGAAAGTTAAATGCAACTCTAGCTGAAATGCAAACTTTAAAAGAATTTGTGCTTAAGAAAGATTTTCTGATAAACGATTTAACCTCAAAACTAGAGAAATCTAGAAATGAGACAACTCGTCTTCAAATTGTTGTGGATAAATGGAATGTGAGCAAACGGGCTCAAGCTGATATAATCGAATGTGGAAGACAATCATTCGTAAAGGATGGAATTGGGTATAAGGATAAGAATGGAATCGAAAGATCTCTATTCTTACCCTTGAGCCAAAGTGAATACATACCCATTCCATCACCTCATCCAAAAAATGACCTTTTTGAAAATAAATACGATGAATCTGAGTCAAATACTAACATAAGTAAAAGTAATGCAGATGTGACCCAACAGGCTCAGGTGGAGGATGATGTGTGTTGTGGTGGCCAGACAGTGGGTTTAGGACATCCGGGTGCCAATTACTCAACAGTGAATTGGTTTATCTGGAACAATGAAAATTCGAAAAACAATTTTATTTTGGATGAATGTAAAACTTTAACTAAATCGGATGACTGTAATAGTTTGCCTAGGATGGATGACTGTAATAGTTTAACTAGGTTGGATGACTGTAAACTTGATTTGAAAGGGGCTATGGCTCCCGATGACAGGAAGCCTCCTATCAAACGATCTAATGTTTGTGTTGAAAATGTTATTCCTGTGTGTGTTGATCTTAATGCTGCATTCTCTGATGATAATCATGTGGTCAAACCATCTGTGTTTGTGCCAGAACTTAAGCGTAACAGGTTTGGGAAATTTCTCACTGAGGAAATCCCAGAATTTATCCCCTCATCCACAGATGTATCAGGTTCTGAAGAATCACAAAGTGAAACAGGTACCTCAAGTTCTGAAGAATCACTGAGTGATACAGAGAGCAGCTGCAGCTTAACTAATCTGGACATCAATGAAGAATCAAGTAGCAACAGGGAAGAATCAAGCTCAACCGAAAGCTCAAGATCAAACAAGATCAAGAAAAGAACATCACAACCATCATCATCCAGATCTTCTCCTAAGATCAAGCCTAAGCATTCTAAATGCTTCAGATGTGGAAAAGAGGGTCACGTGGTCAAGAACTGTCACATAAAACCTAAATCACAAAAAGATGTCAAAACACAAAACTCTTTTTCGGATCAATTAAGAAATCTTCAAGAAACCGTAAAAAGTTTTGTTAAAAATACACAAATTTGGAAGAAACAAGAGTCAACTTTGGGAGAAAACCATGACAGATCAAAACTCAAACAAACTTGGATTCCCAAAGTTACTTAAGTTTCAGGCAGAATCACCACTGTACATAGACTTTCTTTAGTTTAGCTTTGTTTCTCTTTTGTTTTTGTATGTGCAGAATAAATTACAAAAATGGCTGATAGCTCTCATGAGATATCTATGGCATGTCGACAGCGGCGCTTCAAGACACATGACAGGATTGAAAGAACTCCTCAAGAACTATCGGTTCATTGATGGAGAATTTGTAGCGTTTGCTGGGAATGAGAAGGGTGGAAAGATCGTTGGCATAGGAGATGTAGTCTCTGACGCACTAACACTTGAGGACGTCAACTATGTTCCAGAACTGTGCTACAATCTTTTGAGTGTATCACAAGTCTGTGACAAAGGAATCTCAGTGTTGTTTAACGACATGGAATGCATCTTCCTAAAGCCAGGATTTAAACCATCCACTGACATGATCATGCTGAAAGCCCCCAGACAAAACAATACTTATGTGATAAACATGAGGGATGCCAAGTCTGAACAACCAATGACTTGTCTACTGTCAAAGGCATCCGAGTCAGAGTCACTGTTATGGCACAGGCGATTAGGTCATGTTAACTTTAAAAATATAAACAAACTTTCTAAACTTAATCTAGTCAGAGGTCTTCCTTCTAAGGAATTCCCTTTTTCTGAAAAATGTTTAGCATGTGCCAAAGGTAAACAACATAAGAAATCGCACAAGTCCAAAACAGTGAACTCAATTGACTCACCTCTTCAGTTATTACATATGGATCTTTTTGGTCCTATCAGTGTAAAAAGCTTGGGTAAAAAGTCTTACTGTTTGGTGATTACAGATGACTTCTCTCGCTTTACATGGGTGTACTTCTTGGAATTCAAGAGTGAGGCTGCTGAGACCTTGATGCTGTTCGTTCCTTTGATCGAGAATATAATCAAGTTAAAAGTAAAGTCAATCAGAAGTGATCATGGAACAGAATTCAAGAACCAAACTTTTGTGACGTTCTGCAGCGGGAAAGGAATTCATCTCCAATATAGTGCTACAAGGACTCCTCAGCAAAATGGAGTGGCTGAAAGGAAGAATCGTACGCTTATTGAAGCTGCCAGAACCATGCTCATTGACTCTAAGTTACCGATCATCTTCTGGGCAGAAGCTGTGAATACCGCCTGTTATGTTCTTAACAGGGTCTTGATTGTCAAGCCTCGTGGGAAAACAGCTTATGAATTGCTTTTCAAAAGGAAACCTCTCATTGATTATTTCAGGCCGTTTGGATGTTCTTGCACTCTTCTAAACAACTTTGAAAATATCATGAAATTTGATGCTGTTGGAGACGAATGTTTCTTTGTTGGATACTCGTCTAGTCAAAAGGCTTATCGAGTATACAACAAACGCACCAAGATGGTTCTGGAATCCTTTTATGTTGACTGGCAAGAATCCAACTCCACCAACGTTGGAACCGGTCCTGACTGGTTCTTTGATGTGGATGTTGTGTTCAATCACTTTGTCTTTCCTGAACAGCAAGCTCATGCAGAACCAGCTCCTGAAAATCAAGCCACAAGCTCTTCTCCGTTTGGAAATATTCTCTACTCTTCTGATGATGAAGTCGCACCGTTTACCACCCGTTTCTCTCCTCTGGTTGCTGATCCTATTGTTCCTCAACTTAATAATGGTGATACTACTGCTGAAACCTCTAACACTCCTGAAAGCACGTCAAATGCTGAAGGAACACATTCAAATCAGCAGTCTGTAAATGATCCATCCAGTTCTTCTACACCTGGAGATCATCTTTCGTACCTTCCTCTTCAAGTGCAAGAAGAAGAAAATATGGGATTTAAATCTTCTAAGAACCATCCAATTGAAAATGTCATTGGACCAATCAGTGAGGGTGTTCTTACCAGAAATCAGACAGACAAGCTCAACACTGCTCTCTCAGCATTCTTATCTCAAACCGTACCTTTCAGCATTGAAGATGCAGTTAGAGATGCAAGCTGGGTTGAGGCCATGCAGGAAGAACTATTTCAGTTCAGAAAGCTCAAAGTGTGGGAGCTCGTTGATCTGCCTGAAGGAAAATATCCTATTGGGACAAGATGGGTTTTTCGCAACAAGATGGATGAACGTGGAGTGGTAATCAAGAACAAAGCTCGTCTGGTTGTTCAAGGATTTCGTCAGCAGGAGGGGATTGACTATGAGGAAGTTTTCGCTCCAGTCGCTCGACTTGAAGCCATACGCATCTTCTTGGCATATGCTTCATATCGAAATTTTAAAGTCTTTCAGATGGACGTGAAGAGCGCTTTCTTATATGGGAAAATCAAAGAAGAAGTCTATGTGTGCCAACCGCCCGGATTCGAAGACCCTCATCATCCAAACAGATACTACAAATTGGACAAGGCTCTCTATGGTCTCCATCAAGCTCCTAGAGCTTGGTATGAGACCTTGTCCTCATATCTGTTGCAAAATGGATACACGAGAGGGAAGATCGACATGACCTTGTTCACCAAAGAAGTCAACAAACATTCTATCCTTGTTCAGATTTATGTTGATGATATTATCTTTGGTTCAACTGACGAAAATTTGTGCAGGGAATTTGAAAGCATCATGAAGTCTCAATTTGAAATGAGCATGATGGGAGAACTATCATTTTTCTTAGGTCTTGAAGTCCAACAAAAGGAAGACGGTATTCTCATTCATCAAGCTAAATACACAAGAGACATTCTGGCGAAGTACAACCTGTCGGATTGCAAACCATCCAACACTCCTTTTGCAGCTCAAACAACACTTGTACCAGATCTTGAAGGACCTTCTGTGAACCCGCACACTTACCGTTCTATGATTGGCTCCTTGATGTATCTTACAGCCAGCAGACCGGACATCATGTGGGCAGTTGGATGCTGTGCTCGCTTTCAGTCAAATCCAAAGCAATCTCATGAGACTGCAGTCAAAAGAATCTTCCGCTACCTCAAAGGAACACCAAAACTTGGTTTATGGTATCCTAAGAGTGACAATTTGGACCTAATTGCGTACTCTGATAGTGATCATGCAGGTTGCAGGATTGACCGAAAGTCTGTCTCTGGTGGCTGTCAATTTCTGGGGAACCGGCTCGTGTCATGGCAAAGCAAGAAGCAGACCACTGTGTCGATATCTACTGCTCAAGCTGAGTACACAGCCGCATCCAGTTGTTGCTGTCAAGTGTTGTGGATCCAAAATCAGCTGTTGGATTACGGTTTGAATATCATGAGAACCCCTATCTACATTGATAATGATGCCTGTCGTGACATCGTGAAGAATCCAATTGATCATTCAAAAACTAAACATATTGAAATTCGGATTCATTCAATTCGCGATGCGCACGACAAGGGGTACATACAGGTGTTGCCTATCGATACTGCTGATCAAAAGGCAGATATCTTTACCAAAGCTTTCGACAAAACCCGTTTTCGTCAGTTGGTGACTTGGTTAGAAATGATCAACTTTGAATGATTTAAAAAAAAAAAAAAAAAAAAAAAAAAAAAACTTTACTTTGTGAATAAATTATAGAAAAATCTTATGTTTTAAAATAAAATAAAGATTTTTGGGGGAGAAATAAACCGGTAGATCCCTGAATTTGCAAGTTTTAAAAACTTTTTCAAAAAACAATCAAGAAATGATAGAAACTAATCATATTTGTCAGCATGTGAATAGGACCCAGAGGACGTTGTGGCTTCAAGCAACGACATGTCGGTAGATTCAGCCTGGAATTGAGTAGACTGCTAAAAGATGACAAACTAAAAGTCTACACGAGGTGCTGGATTCCCACTGTGCTTCAGGCTTGCACAAGCTGAGTCCGGTCATACACAGGTTGAGAGATCAAAAGACACAGAAAATTTTGTGCATAAGCAATCAAAAGACACCTAAGAGTGCAAGCTACCAAAGCGGGGCTATCAAAATCAAAATGAGCAACAAAAGACACGCAATGTTAGTGACGTGCAAACATATAGATAGCTCAAAAGGCAATCAGATGATCATCTTCTCTGTTATGGGAACATAGACCTGAAGCTCTCATCATCTGATTGACATAATGATCATCTTCTCTGCTTATGGAAACATAGACATGAAGCTCTCATCATTATATCTCAATAAACCTTGAGGATTGGTAGGCTTACACCTGGCACAAGTGGGGTCCATTAACATGTCGTCAATATTACCAAAACATGATAAAGATCATCATATAAAGTATGTTGAAAGACGAGAGGCATGGATTTAAGTGGACAATTATACCGACAGTTTTTCTTGGGCTGCAGCTTTCCAACGGAAAGTTGAAACGTGGTCTGGCAGGTATGACTAGTATGATCTTGATGCAAAAGGTGAGAAACGGTTGATCTCTAAACTCAAATCTTTGGTTAAAAAGGCTATTTTGTTAATTGTTGGGCCTGCGCACTTAAAAGTTTTCTTTAAAATCTTAGTGGGCCTGCGAACTTAACTCATTGAAAACCTTTGTTGGGCCTGCGCACTTGACAAGAGTTTTGGGCCTGCGCACTTAAGGGCCAAGTACGCAGCCCAAACAATTTACCTATAAATACACAGTAATTTCATCTTTTTAACTTTTTATCAAATTTACAAACCCTAAGTTTATCATCACCATCAACTGCTGTCGTCTTGTTCTTCCAAACCACCGTGTTCTTCAACCAAAACAACCACCAAACCACCTGTGAACCACCCGTCTCAATCCATTCCCTCTACTTTCTTTTCGTGTTTTTGTGTTTGTTAAAGGTATTTCATATGATTCTAACAAATTTCTTTGTATTCACAGGATCTGAGGGTTGAAACATAAGAAAATCAGTTGTGATTTGGAGTTTTTCTCTGAAATGCGCACCTATTTCTTTGAAGATCTGCGCACTTGTTTCATATGGCTGCGCACTTGCATCATATGAATCAAGAACAAAAAACCCTAATGTGACTGCGCACTTGGGTGTGAACTTAAAATCCTAAACGAAGGTTTAGGTGTCTGCGTACTAGTCTAGTATGCAGACCTGATAACCCTTCCAAGCCGTTACCATGCCCGTGTAAAACCAAGTGCGCACCAAACATTCCCGAGTAAAACCAAGTGCGCACCAAACATTCCCGAGTAAAACCAAGTGCGCACTTAGGTTACCTAACCTGACCCGTTGATTTGGACTGCGAACTTAATAATTCTGTGGACTTAATCTTGGACCAAAGTGTTGACCAGTGACTTGACTTTTCAGGACATTTGACCGAACTACGTACTTTGACTCATTCATCCTTAAAACTGAAACTGGACTCAAATGACTATTAAAATGAAAAACGAAACATATCATATACACGTTAAAATCTAATCCATAAATTAATAACACACGTAAAACCAACTTAAAACCAAACCTAGTCTAAGTACGTCGTCCGTCAAAGAAAATGAAGTGTCTGTCATTAGTCAATTCAAAATCAAAAGTCTAACTTAATTTTCGTGCACGTGTCCAACACAGATGGCTCTTGAATGGGACTCTAGAGGTATGCACAACCAGCCGATCATTCTGGAAACTGACGATTCAAAGTTTCGGGACGTAGTTGCATGGATCAGGAGAAGCAGGATCGGATATGCAGTTGAGCAACAAGTTGAAGTCTACAGTTCTCACATTGAAGACTTCTGGAGATCTGCTAGAGTGGAAACAGTGGCTCGTGTCAAAAGGATCAAAGCCACAGTAAGGAACAAGGCAGTTATCATCACAGAAGACACAGTGAGAAATGTTCTAAGATTTCAGGATCAACCAGAGACTGTCAGATCTTTACCGAAGACTGTGATCCATCAAGAGTTCTTAAACTTTGGATACAAAGGAGACTTCGATGCCAGAGGTGATATCAAAAAGAGTCATTTAACCAGAGACTGGAAGCTTATCTGTCATGTATTCCTGATGTCTCTATGTCACCGAAAAGGGGGTTATAATGCACTCAGTCCCGACTGGGCAACAGCCATGATCAAGGTCTGCAAGAATGAGCCCTTTAATCTGTCAGGATTGGTATTTGATTGTATGGTGAGGAATGCTCAAGCTGAGAAGAAGAAGTGGACGATGTATCCCCGGTTTGTTCAGATGATGATTAACTCGCAGCATGAGGATCTGCCCCTTGGTGATAAATACGGTTTTGCCAAGGGTGCACGATTCTTCACTGAGTGCAACACACCTGATTGGGAACCCATGCTGGAAAGCATGTACTCTGCTCAACGCTATCCAGTTGTCATGAAGCTGTTCAGTGAGATGAAGAGAAGACGACAATATGCTTCTAGAACTCAACAACCAGCTGCAACCGAACCTGAACCTACTGAACCTGCTCCTACTGAGCCTGCTATTACTGTTCCTGTTACTACAGTGCCTCAGCACACTGCTGAAGAAGTTGCCCGTGAAAGATCTGTTGGTAAAAGAGCAGCAACTGATCCTGTTCCTCAGAGGCCGACCAAAAGAAACAGGCCTACTGGTTTACTACAGGAAGGGAGAGAATCATTGACTCCCGAGGAACTTGAAATAGCTGAGGCTGCCAGACAGAATGCTGAAATTGCAAAGGCAGAAAGAAGAAGGAGAAGAGAACAGCTGCCCGAGTCTGAAAGACCACGGGTTATGACAGAAGAAGATGAGGAAAATGAAGCGATTTTGGAGTCAATGTTTGGTATGGAGGGTCAACCTGGGCCTTCCACTGACAGGCCAGGGCCCTCTACTGCCAGGCCTGGTGCTTCATCAGCTAGACCTCCTATTCCCAAGCCTCCCACAAAGAAGCAATCAGTACCTTCCTCGTCAGTTCCTGGTGCATCTCGTCAAAAACCGGTGCATCAGGAATTGTATGAGAAGTTATCTAAGGAGGTGGGAAAGAATGCTGCCAAGGAAATCTGTGTGTTGAAGAATCAAATCTATAATAATCAGGAGTTGAGAAAGAAGCTGAAGAAGTTGAAGCACAAGAACCGAAGTCTTGAAAAGGTGGTTAAAGATCAGCGCTATTTGATTAAGTTTCAGACTGAGGTCCAGATGAAGATGTTTGATATGCTTCAGGAGTTAAAGACTCAGGGTACCGATGCTCCAAAATTGACGTTTGATGAGGTCTTTGATTTCGGAAAATTTATGGAAGAAGAAAAGGAGAAAGAAAGAAAGGAGGAAGAGAGTGATGTAGATGAGATTAGTGAAGACGAGATGCCTGAAACATTCGTAGAAATGGGTGCTGCGGAAAACACAGTGTATGAGATGGCTGATGGGTACGTATTGGATCCTGAGAGAGCAAGTTGGTTTCCAAGAAGACCAATCACCATTCCTGCCCTTCACCAGAATATTCACCATACTCGTGCATCGCATCAAGAAAGAGTGGTCTGCTGGGGATATGATGGGTTTAAGCGTCTGTTCTTTGTGAAGCGAAGGGGAGGTGCAATTCAGTACTTCAAGGGTCGACCAAATTTGAAGACCCTTCCAAGATGGGACATACGAGAGATGTGCAGAACACCATTTCTAAACCATTCTGGGGATACCACTGCTGATATGGTGTCTGTATTTATTGAAGATGAATGTGCACGTGACTTCAAAAACTGGAAGCCACAAAAGCCGAGGCGAAGGATGTCGAAGAAAAGAATTGATCCTGCAACCGGACGGGGAATGATAACCTATGTGATAGACCCTCCAGATGTCGTCACTAGGGTTCCCATTCGTCCAGAGCTTCCTGTGCTTTTGGCAGACTTCAAGAAATGGTTTTATGACAGCAGAACCGGTGAAGCCGTGATTAAACTGAGAGATGACACAGAAGCATTGAGAATAGTTGACCCAGTGGACGTGTTTGCTTTGAATCCATCTGATTTAACTACTCTCTTTGCTAATCAGATAAATGTTGGTGCTGGTAATGTGTTGTTTGAGGAAGCTGTCTTGTTTAGAAGGGCTGTGGAAAGAGCGCTGAAGCGAAAGCAAGAACTGATCGATCTGGTGGCGAAGATCAACGCAGCTGACAAAGCAAAAGATGACAGAGCGCTAGCTGCTGCTGCTGCTGCTGCTGCAAAGAAATCAGAAGCTGAAGCTACTCCAGAGGTTCAAACACAAGCTTCTCCAGCAACAGTTGATCTTGAATCTGAGCCTTCACAAGTACCACCAGTCTCCCCAAGCACAGCTCCAGAGACTCAGCAAGATCAAACAACTGTAGATCTAGCTGAGTTATTCATTCAAGAGCCACCCTCTGAAGTGACATCCACTGAAGAAACACATGCTGAAGCACCTCATAATGAAGCACCAATCATTGAAGAAAGCATAGTTCAGGCACTCCCGGCACGTCAAGCAAGAGAAGAGGGGGAGTTGAGTGATGTCGAGATAGATTGATAGTGCAGCACTGGTAGCTGTGGTCTAGGGGGAGTATTGTTGGGTTAATATGAGACCACAGTTACCAGGTTTAACCATGTTTAGTTATATGTTAAAGTTGGAGGGTTAGATATGTAGTTAAAGCATAGTTGTAATGGAAAAACCCTAGACTGCGCACTTAAAGGAGGAGACTGCGAACTTAATGTTAAGTTCGCAGTCCTCAGAATTCTCCTATAAATAGAAGCTCATTTGTGCAGCTAGGGTTAGGGTTTTTGATGTATCTTTGAGAGCACAAGTTAAAGGTGCGAACTTATTTCATATAGTGCGAACTTATCCATGGTGTTTACTGCTGAATCTTTAATGGAATCGTGTCTTTATGTTTCTTGTGTGTCGGTCTTTATAATCTTCATCTAGTTCTTTAACTTGTCTTGATTAATCAACTAAAACACCTAACAAATAGGTGTTTCTAGTTGATAACAATCTAGTGCACATTTAAGATCTAGTATTTTGGGACTACATTGAAAGAGTCTCTTAACATAGGTATGCCTGACTCTCAACCTTGTGATATCTGTCACAAGGCTAAACAAGTCAGGGTACCATTCCCTATTAGTGATCACAAAACTAAAATTGTAGGGGATCTAATACATCTTGATGTATGGGGACCTTATAAGGTGACTAGTAGGGAAGGGTACAAGTATTTCTTAACTGTTGTAGATGACTATTCAAGATCAGTATGGGTTTATTTGTTAAAAAATAAAACTGAAGTGTTTGAGAATATTGTTAACTTTTGTGAGTTAGTCAAAAATCAGTTTTCTAAAAATGCTAAGGTATTAAGAAGTGATAATGGGTCTGAGTTTGTAAACAAACAAATGACTGAGTTTTGTAATAAAAAAGGTATATTACATCAAACATCTTGTGTTTATACTCCACAACAAAATGGTGTTGTGGAGAGAAAACACAGACATCTCTTAAACACAGCTAGGGCATTACTATTTCAAAGTGGTGTTCCTCTTAGATTCTGGTCTGATTGTGTTCTTACTGCATCATATCTTATTAACAGGATTCCTTCATCTGTATTAGCTGGTAAGAGTCCCTATGAGTTGATATATGGGTTCCCCCCTGAACTTAGTCATTTAAGGAATTTTGGTTGTCTTTGTTTTAAAACTGTTTTTAATGATCCTGATAAAATGGTTAGTAGAGCAAACAAGTGTGTTTTAATAGGTTATTCTTTCTTAAAAAAGGGGTATAAAATTTTAAGTTTAGAAACTAAAGAAATAGAATTTTCCAGAGATGTAAAATTCTATGAGAATATATATCCTTTTAAAACTGATATAAAACAAACTGTTTTTGAAAATTTAAATCATTTAAATTTTTTCGATTGTTTTGAAACCAAAAATTCTTCAAGTGACTATACTCAAACAGACATGAGTCCTCCCGATGATGAAGGGGAACCAAGTAGGACTCATGAGTCTTCTCCTGAGGGTCAGTTAGGTGACCCTCCTGGAACCACTAGAGAGGTAGATCATGATCATGATCAGCCACCTAATGGTTCAGAAAGGAGGGGGGCTAACGTCTCAGAAGCTGGAGACTCAAGTGATGAGACTGCAACCCCTGAGGGAGATAGGATTAGTAATTTTAGACATTCTACCAGGGAGTCTGTTTTACCTAAAAGATTTAATGATTTTGTTCTTGATGGTAAGGTTAAGTATGGTATAGATAAATCTGTTAATTACTCAAATTTATCTGTTGAAAATATGTGTTTTGTTTCTAATATGAATAAGTTGTTTGAACCCACATCTTACTATGAAGCTTCAAAGAATCCTAAGTGGATAGAAGCTATGAATAGTGAGATGGAGGCCTTGTATAGGAATAATACTTGGATTGTTACTAACTTACCTCCTAATAGGAAGGCTATTGGGTGTAAGTGGGTATACAAAATCAAGTATAAATCCAATGGTGAAGTAGATAGATACAAGGCTAGGTTAGTAGCCAAGGGCTACAACCAAAGAGAGGGAATAGACTTTGGACAGACTTTCTCTCCTGTGGTTAAAATGGTAACTGTTAGAACTATTATAAGTTTAGCAGTTCAAAACAGTTGGCCCTTGTTTCAGTTAGACATTAACAATGCCTTCTTGTATGGGTCTATTAGTGAAGATGTTTATATGACTCTACCTGAAGGATATTCTTCAGGAAATGAGACAAAGGTATGTAAACTGGTTAAATCATTATATGGGCTGAAACAGGCCCCTAGGAAATGGAATGAGAAGTTAGTTGATGTTCTGGTTAATATTGGGTTTGTTCAAAGTATTTGTGACTACTCTATGTTTGTTAAATCACTGAATGATGTGTTTATTGTGTTACTTGTGTATGTTGATGACATTGTCATCACAGGAAACAGTGAGTCTGAAATTAATAAAGTCAAAAGTCTTTTAAAAGAAAGTTTTCAAATAAAAGACTTAGGAAAACTGAAATACTTTCTTGGTATTGAAGTTTTATATACTGAAACTGGTATATGTTTGAATCAAAGGAAATATTGTTTAGATTTGTTAAGTGAGTTTGGGTACTTAGGCTGCAAGCCTGTTAGTGTACCATTTGAACAGAATTATATTTTGTCTATGAAAAAAGAAAAATCTGAAAAACTTTTACAAGATGTAACTGGTTTTCAAAAATTGATAGGTAAGCTAATTTACTTATCTCTCACTAGGCCTGATATAAGCTATGCTGTACAGTTCCTAAGTCAGTTTATGCATAAACCAACTGAGGCAACTTCACACATAGCTTTAAGGTTACTTAGATATTTAAAAACATCTCCTGGTAAAGGGTTGATGTTTAGAAAAGGTAATGAGTTTGGTCTATCAGCATATGCTGATGCTGATTGGGCCAAATGTCTTGAAACCAGGAAGTTAGTTACTGGTTATTGTGTCTTCCTGGGTTCCAACTTGGTTTCTTGGAAGAGTAAGAAACAAAGTGTTGTTTCTAGGTCCTCTGCTGAGGCAGAGTTCAGGGCTTTGTGTACTGTCACTTGTGAGTTGGTTTGGTTATTTAATCTACTTAGTGAGTTAAGTATTAAAATCGATCTACCACTAAAAGTGTTTAGTGATAGTAAGTCAGCTATCTCTATTGCTGAGAATCCAGTGTTTCATGAAAAAACAAAACATTTTGAGCTAGACTTACATTTCCTAAGGGAAAAAGTAAGTAGTAAATTTGTTGAGATTTTAAAGGTAACTTCTGATCAGCAGATTGCTGATATTTTCACTAAGGGATTATATGGGTCACAACATGATTTGTTGTGCAGCAAGTTAGGATTAACAGACATGTTTAGTAAATCGAATTAAGGGGGGATGTTAAAATGTATAACATTTACTCTAATTCGATTTATGGGTTTGTGGATTGGACTGGATTGATTGGATTATAATATGGTTGTTATTAGGCTGGTTGTGGTTAGCCCAACTATGAAGTCCAGTTATGATTAAAGAGGGTTCATTGTTAATTTGGTCTGGTTCTGTTGAACCGGGTCATGTTTTGTTATTTGTGTTTGTTTGTGTGTTTTCTCACACAGATCGTTGACTTGGCAAAGTTATGTTCGTTGGATCGTTTTAATCGTGGCCGTTGATTCTCTGAGGCTTTGGCTATAAAAGGGCAGCTGATGATCGAGTTGAGAGTTTAGCTCTCATTTGTTTTGTTCGTCTCTTTGTACTCAGTCTCTAGGGTTTCTGTATTAGGGTTTGTTTCTGTAAGTTTTGGTATTATTGTTTTTTGTTATAATCTTCAACAACTGAACTGATTATTCAGTTGTTGATTGATAACTTTGTATTATTTTCTGATCTTAACGATTGTTGAGATCTTTGGGTTTGGTTGGGTGTTTTTAGGGTTGGTTAACTAATAAAAGTTTTGGTCACCGTTTTTGTCGCTATTTCTGTATCTTGTGGTTTGTGATTGTTGTTTATGGTTGTGGTTGATGTTTATGAGAGATTTGAGGTCTGTGAGAGTTAGATTCAATATTTTCTACAGTTTTCGGGTTGTTTTCCTACTGGTTTCAAACATCTTTGTTTCCAAGCAAAGCGTAGGTGGTTGACATGGAATTTTTGTCTTAAACTTCATTAATCTTTACAGGTTGTTATCTTATCCATGCACCAAGCTAGTGCATCTAACTGGACCCATGTGGTGTTTGGTGTTCTTCCGAATCCAATGAATTCTTCAATCAATCCCTTGTCTTTAAGTGTACTAAGATCATCTTTACTTGATTTGTTCAATCAACGATACAATTTGACTTTGACCCCATCCATTTTCGATCAACCGTCTTCTTTCGACATTGTAAAGTTTCCGGGTGGAATAACAGTTATCCCAACCAATTTGCAACCATTTGGATGCCTAGGCAAGCCCTTTTCAATTTTACCCTCCGCCCTTTTCAATTTTACCCTCCCGAATTCTATACGGGAAATAGATGCAAACTTTGGTGAGCTAAAGGAACAGCTAAAATCAGGGTTGCATCTAAAGCCTTATGAGGTAAAAAAAATGCTCAATTATTATTTTTACTTTTCATGGTATCTGTAGGTGTAAAGTTCTATCGATTCAGTTATGTTAAACACATAAACTATAAAAAACTTGCCGAAAAGGAAATGGGTGAAAGTCAAACGGGTTAGTAGGTGAATCCCGTCGCCCAAACTGTATCTTTGACGCATAAGCCTCCTAGATCATTTTATCCCAAAAGTTAGATTACTATTCGGTTAATGTAAAATATTTAGAAGAATGTTGTTCTTTTTTTTCAACATATTATAGTTGTTCTTTTTTTTCAACATATTATAGTTTTCGGCTGTTTCTCTGTTGTGGTCATTTTGGTGTATACAGTTTCTTTGGGTCAGTGGGTTTTAAGGCCTTTTTTCTAACCAGTTAATGTTTTGGTTTGTTGCAGTGTTTATAGAATTAGTTTTGGGTTGTCATTTTTTGATAGGCCTTATGTTTAGTATGTGCGCTTTCTTTAATTTATGGCGATTGTTTTGATTTGACAGAATTATACATTTTAGGCGTTCCAAAAGAAACGTTTCGAGTATATTACTTTAGGCGTTTAAAAGAGGGCGCGTAAAATAATATAGTTTTTACGTTTATTTTGAAACGTCTAATGTCTGTGGTTTTGGCGTTTCGTGTTTTTAATAAAAAAAATTGATAACTTGATTGTAGCAGCGGCTTGTTTATATAATAGATGTGTTTTTCATGACCATTGTGTCCATTACTTTTTCCTTAATGTTGTTGTCATTATGAGTATGTGGTCTTAGAGTTTAGACAACATATATTTTGTGTATACAGTTTCTTTGGGTCATTGAGTTTTAAAGCATTTTTCCTAATTAGTTAACGTTTTGGTTTGTTGCAGTGTTTTTAGAATTAGTTTTGGGTTATCATTGTTTGATAGGACATATGTTTAGTATGTGCGATTTTTTTAATTTATGGCGATTGTTTTGATTTCGCAGAATTATACATTTTAGGTGTTTCAAAAGAAATGTTTCAAGTATATTAGTTTAGGCGTTTAAAAGAAAGCGCGTAAAGTGATATAGTTTTTACGTTTATTTTGAAACGCCTGAGGTCTATGGTTTTGGCGTTTCAAGCGAAACGCCTCAGGTATATTGTTTAGGTGTTCCAACACGACATGGTATTTCTGATGGGTCAATTGATGTTTCTGACGTGTTATAAGTCTTTGTTTTTACGACTATTATCACAAAACAATAATTACTAATACTTTTTTTGGTAACAGCAGAACCCGGGAATCCAGCCAAAAGACCGGCCACTAACAGCTAAATGCACACCGCGTAGCAAACAACAACATAATGTCGCTTAACTTTTAAACCTTTTTGTTTAATATGAAGGCTGTTCTAGGTAGCTGTCGTTTCCAGATTCTGTTTCCAGCTATCATGCCACTCCGCTTTCTATTTTGGATGTTGTCGTTTTCAGTTTCTGTCTATCATGTTCCACTTTAAAACTTTTTTATCAACTGCTTTATGTATGAATCTGTTTTGGCTACAAAACTACTGCATAATAAACATATTGCTAATGGTTCACAAACGTTTAAGAAAGTTGCGCAACGCGCAACATAGAATCCCACTAGTTATAAATATTGTCGGTCTACTTCCTATATCATGGCGTCTACCCTTTTGTTGCTTTCCTGCAACAAAGTTTTTTTTAGTACTCAGCCCAATATATTTTCTTTTACGTACGTTCACTTCGAGATGGAGATTGCTCATAGTGAGAAAGCGAAACTCTTATCCTAAAAATTGACATCAAGATTTTTTGTTTTCTTTTAGTGCTTGTTTTTTAATAATTCTTATTATCCTTGTTATATCTATCTCTCGATACATATAAATGTACATGATTAAAAATATAGAAGAGTAAAATATAATAAATAAATAAAATCATACATGATTTGTCTATGTCATATAAGTACCGATGGTAACTGTGCAAATGATTAGACAATGAATGTTCTCTATGCAAATATTGTAAGACTCGTTTTACATTATAAGTCATGTTCTATTAGGGTGCCTCCACGTCGTGATGGGACGAAAACATTTAGGCAATGTTTTCACAACCGGAGAAAAGATTTAACCGGACGACTCAAAGGTTCACTTAACGCAACTTTCTTCACGTCGATTTAGCCTTATCAGCTCAACTGCTCAAGCAATTAACCAATTCATACTAACATTAAACACAATTAACCGATAAATCCCCAAAATCCATCAACTAAAATTAACATTCAACATTTGTACATCTTACTATAATATCATCCAAACGATTAAAAGGAAGTCTTTACAAATCTAAAATCACATGAATAATATTACTACTATCAATCATCCAACTGAGTATAAATTTCAAGACGTGACATGTTATATGGTTTGCCATCCATTAGTTGTTAAAGCTTTTTTATAATGTTTATATCTTTTTATTAGAACAATATCATCACTTTGGACTGATGTTGATGGTGGTAAATCAAGATTCCTCCAAACGATATCTAACGCGTCCAATGAATAAATTGACGTGCAATAAAATAACTTAACTTAAAGTAGACACATTTATGATAAACCCCAACTTTTGTGAAGTACGTTAATAACCACAATCTGAAATATTTTTACAAATGTCGGTCACACGTATAAGTTTCTTTATTGTTATATCTAAAGCTTCAATGGAAATATTTACACGTAATAAGCTGAAGCATGATAGGTTAGGTTGATGTTTCATAATAGATGTGATTTTTTTCAAAACTTTCTTTTATTGTTATAAGTTGGTGCATGGTTTCATGTACTTTTATCAACCACACTTTAAACAATTAATTTGAAATCCTTGAAAATTACGAGATATAACTTAGACCCTGTGTTATGGACACGTGAGCGACCAGGCGCGGGCAGCCACAACAGCCCCCGCTCACCTCCAGTCACAACAACCCCACGCTAACTTGACGCGAGCGGGCCAACGCGAGCAGGCTCACGACAGCTCACTACACGAACAAAGGTATTTGAGTTGGATTTGTAGGCTTTGGTCGCGCCAGTGCTCACCCCCAGCCACAACAGCCTAGCATGACCGAGTTGCTTGAGAGTCACGTCGGTGGCTCACGGCGGTGCTCAGCGCGAGCCACAACACCCAGTCTTATAAGAAATAATTAAATACCAAACTTTGTTTGATTGATGTTACATGTAATTTTTCATGTATGCATTTAAATTTTAAGGCAATAATCTTGAATTAAAGAAAGTTGGGGTCTGTTTTGTTAAGTATTATATGTTCCCATAGTTATAATTACTTGGTAAGAAAGTTTGTTTATTTTTGGTAATCATGTTTAGGAAATGCTTAAAGTCTTTTTAGTAGAACTATAAACCAAAGTTGTTAAAGGCGCAAGGCACACTTAAGGCGTTAAAGGTGAGCCTTGAGCCTCAGTGCAAAGTGCTTAAAAAACACTCGCTTTTTTAAGCGAGACACATGGTATAAAAAAGTACATTTTTAGGAACTTTAAACATGTTTAGGATTCTTTAGGGTTAATTTAACTTGTTTTAGACTGATTATAGACTTGTTTAGGGCTGATGTAATTGTCAAAGACGTATTCAGACAATTGTTGACCGGAATTCCGTCGGAACTTGGGCTGAAAAATGTGCTCGAGGGCCTGAAAGTGGGGCTTTTAAAGCGAAGCGAGTAGGTTGCGATGGGCCTGAAAAGTGGGCCTAAGCACGCGTCTGAGTGGGCTTTGATAGGAGACCTATAAACAGGGATCCAGGTTTTTTTATGTGTACATTTTCCTTATAAGTTTGTAGGTTCGTTTGATTGAATATAAAGAGTTGTGGGTTTGTCCCCCAAAATATCTTGTGTTCGTGTTCGATATGGTTGTTTGATCCATCTGGCCCAACAATTGGTATCATAGCTGATTGTGCTTTTGAAGGTCAAGAAACGTGAATCAAAGCAGCAAGAGTCAAAACCCTAATTTCTTCTCAGAATACTGTTACGTTACAACGTTGCCACCACCGTGTTCCCAACCTTCCAATTAGAAGATCGTCACCACCGTAACATCGCTAATGCACCTTGAAGCACCAGCTAACCTTTACGACTAGGCTTTACACGAGCACTTCTATGGCGTATGAGGAAGCATGTCACCTTCCATTCATCTTCATTTTTACAGGGGGTGAGAATACTGAGACGCACATCCCTGTGTGCTCGAGTTTTTTGATTCATTAAAGTTTTGTTCAAATCTAGTTCGGGTTAATTCTCATAGAAAGAAAGAGAAGAAAAGTTTGTGGTGTTTGGTTATTTATAGAAGACCGGTTTCAGGATCGTGAATCAAGTACAACCAGAAAACAAATTAAAGATATAAAAGGCATAATGGTGATTAGGGGACTTCCAGTATTGGCAAAACTGAACTACAATGTATGGTCGTATACATCTTCTTTTCATCTACAGCTACGTTGGCTATAGGTTCAATAACATTCCACAAGTCATAGTCTTTTATAAATCCGTCCATTTTTGTCAAACATTGGGGAACATGTGTCAAACCCAACTAGAAGACATCTTGGTACAATTTGGCATACTCATGAATGATAAGGAAGTATGGTGTGCTTTGAAGATTTGGTTTCTTGGAATTGATCACGTACGAAAGGAAGAAAAAAGAAAAGCCACCTTAAGAAGCTATTGAGAAAGAAAGATTGGATGTGATTATTCGAGAAGAACAAGCACGCAAGAAGGAAGTTGCAGAGAAAAAAGTTATTTTGCAAGTTGTTTTGGTAACTGAAAAAATGAAAGATTAAATAAAGAAAAATATCTAGTTGCTTTGAAAGAAGAAGATAAAAATATAAGTGAAAAAAAAAAAGATGAGTATGGTGAATTGGGCTTGAAGCTGATAACTAGGATTGGAGATGATAATGGGCTTGGAGCTTTAGACCTACCTATATAAGGAATAGAGAGAGATATTTCTCATTCTCTCTCATTTTTTTCATTTTATCTCTCTAAAAGTTGTTCCAAAGAGTTCGTCACTGTCTATCTCCTAGTGTTTGTCTATCTTCTAGGGTTTAATTTCAGATCCTTTCTAATCTAGTTAATCCCTTGTTTGATTCATAGATTCTGTGTGTTTTGAGTCTATTAGTGTTAGGCGTGTCAGCGGTTTTATACAGATCATTGTGTTAATTAACCTGTTGGTAGGTCTGTTGATTGAGAGTTTGTTTCCATCTTTGTATTTTCCTTTGTATTGTTTGTACTTTGGATTTCTTTTAGTTCTTGAGTAATTAAACAATAAACAAGTTTATCAATAAAGATTATCTTTCTTTACTAAATTTGACAGGTTTATTACAAACAACTAAAAAAAGACGAACCAATGATTAAAATTAAAAGGTTGAGTATGTTGTTGGGGATTGAAGACTTTAGTGATACAATTCAAGATTAAGATGGTTAATGAATGGACTAGTGTTGAATTAAAGAAAGTTCGGGCATGTTCTGATTAGTTTTATGTTTCGGTATGTTTCCATGGTTATGATTACTTGGTAAAGAAAGTTTGTTTTATTTTTTGTAATCAAGTTTAGGAAATGTTTAATGTCTTGGAAAGGAAGTTTAATTGAACTATAAATAGGCACTTAGTTTTTATGCGTCCATTTTCCTTGTAAGTTTGTACGATTGAATAGAAAAAGTGGCGGATTTGTCCTCCAAAATATCTCGTGTTCGTGTTCGATCTAAATGTTTGATCTGTCTAGGCCAACAACATCTAAAAGGGTGTTTGGGTAAACTTTTTGGAACCTTCTATGACTTTTTACAAAAAGTTATAAGTAGTTTTGAAAAGTCACATTTCCCTTACTTTTCAAAAACTCCTATTTCATGTTTTAAAATCTCATAAGTAGAAGCCAAAAAATCACTTTTCCAAACACTTTATTTAACTTATCAACTTTTTGAAAAACTAATAAGTTATGTGAAAATAAGGAGAGCCAAACATGCTCTAAGAGTATCAGGAGTGGGGGGCGGGAAGGGGGGAACACCATCCCGAGCTTGGCGTGGAAGGGGCAGGAAGGAGGGGGCGGGGAGAAGTCCACTGGCGTGGGGGGGGGGGGGGGGGGGGCTTGAAGGTGAGGTGTCACCTTTTGATTGGTCAGGTATTTTTTTTTAAACTTTAACACAATATAATATTATCCCTCCCCCCTTCCCCCCTTCCACTCCCCACAATTTTTCCCCCCACAAGTGCCACATGACGCTTCATCCCCCTCTTCCCCCCTCCTTATAGTCTAAGAGGGGATGGGACATCTTATCAAATGCCCAAAGTACTCACTTAACTATCGTATATGCTTATGCCACCTCAAAATTACTCAAAATACGTAAGTACTCAAATTTTAGAGGGGAACCCATAAGTGTTCACACCCATCATCCAATAATAGTGTGCCACCTAGCTCAACTCACAACCCACAATCTGTAGAACTCAGCCAAAGTGCTCAGTCTCCTACACGTGGGGAGCCACGGCGTTCACTAGGGAATACTCAATCTATCAGGGGTGGCCGAGTATGGTTCCCCCTTGCCCCCAAACATTGGACTTTCAATTAGTAGCTTCAACTTTTGAAACTCGGGAACCACAATTTTTGTTGTGAACTAAAAGATAACATGCAGAAATTATTAATATTTTCAAATGTGACATGTACAAAGTAATCGAGTAACATTGGGGAATATTTGCCAGCATGCATTGTTTATAGCCGAGGTGGCTAAATGCACTCGTCTAACAAATGTTTACATATGTAAATGAAACAGAAAATATAGATTTAATAAATCTACACCAAAACACATAATCCAAATCCAAATTTACACATGCGTCCAATCAACTAGCCTCTTGTTTTCACCAAAGATTTGATTTTTTTTAAATACATTAACTCATATCACTTGTAAAAAAGAAAGTACAAACAGGTATATTCAAATATTGGATGTTAATACACATAACAAAATAGTGAGTATAAATATTAAATGTATATATCACTATAGACTTGTAATTGCTTCACTTGTGAAAGGGAATGGATATGGCAAACAAACTAACAAACTCATCACCAAAACTATGATCCCCAATGCAACATATTTGTTATCGGGCTCGCTAATTTCTTCACTCAACGGAGCAATGGGCCCACGTTGTAAAAAGAATATCAATACGACCCAATAAAACGCCACGTCATCAAGTATAGATGACAAACCTAGCAGCGCAATAGAAGCAGCTGACAAGCGATACGCAGCCTGCAAAACACAATTTGGTATCGCAATTTTAGCCCATTACTTATAAACGGGTCAACATATTTAGATTAAGACAGAAAGAAGGATAAGAAGATGTTTGCAGGTCAGACTAACCCAGCCCGTTTTAAAGTACATAAAAACCAAGAAGAGAAGGATGGAAACTGAATACAAAGTATTTATTTAGAATAAGACTGAATGGACAAGGGAGTTTTGAAGGTCAAACACTCAAACTAACCCAGCCCATTTTAAATGAAATAAAAACCAAGAAGCAAAGAATGGAATTAAAAAGCAAACTATTTATTTAGAATAACATTGAAAAATGGACAGGAGGGTATTTGCAGGTCAAACTAACTCAGCCCGACCCGTTTCAATCCGACTCGTTTTAAAGTAAATAAAAGTCAAGAAGCAAGGAATGATATTTAAAAACAAAGTATTTATTTAGAATAAGCTTGAAAAATGGACAAGAGAGTGTTTGCAGAACAAACTAACCCAGCTCGGCCCGTTTCAAGCCAACATGTTTTAAAGTAATGAAAACCAAGAAGTAAAGAATCTTATAACGAACAAAGTGTTTATTTAGAATGGGATTAAATATAGACAAGGGAGTGGTTGCAACTTGCAAGTCAAACTAACCCATAATTGTTAAGCGCACAAGGTGCACATAAGGCAAAAAGGGTGAACCTTGTGCCTAGGCGCAAGGCGCTTAAAAAGCTATGGCCCGGATAAGCAAGGCGCATAGCATAAACATACTATTTTTTGAGGTTTTAGACATGTTTTAGGCTTGTCTAGGGCTAGTTCCAGACCATTTTTGGATGTTTCAGACTAGTTTGCCCGAATTTGCAAATTTTGTAGGAATTTTCAAGATTTAGCTGGAAATCCTGCCAAAAACTGAATGAAATCTGGCTGAATTCTCGCCCAAAAGGCGCCAGAACGCCTGGATGGCAGCTAGGCGTTTTCTCTGCGCGTCGCCTAAGGGCCTAGGTGCGCGCCCGAAGGGCTTTTGATAACATAGATTACTAACTCAGCCTGACCCCTTTTAAAGTATATAAATCAAGCAAAGAATGGAATAAAAAACGAACTTTTCGTCCCCATATTGCAAAAGAAATCCGTCCACCATCCAGCTCGCCTGCAGGGATGCTATTGATTGCATTGATGAGAAGTCCAGCCCAAGCCCAAAGCACCAGCGGGTTCACTGATATCGTTGCTCCCTCTTTAAGAACATCACCAAGAAGCAGTTTTGCTATACAAATTATCAAAATGAAACTATAGATCTTTATGCAGGAGACAATTAAAGACACAAGAACATATAATAAAATAATAGTTAAGGAAGTAAATGAGATGTTGTGTACCTATTCCGCCAGCAAGAAAAGACTCGTGAAATACAGAAGCATCAACAACGATCCCTATACCATCGGTTGGTGGCAAGTAAAAGCCCAAAAGCAACAGAACAAGGCCCAATGAAAAGCCCGCTAAAGGTCCTGCTGCTGCGATCTTAAGAAGATCCTCACGGTTTGGTACAATGTTTAGAATCCTGGTTATTGCACCAAACGAGCCTATCTGCCGACAAAACAGATCATTAGTTTCAACTATCTCCTTCCAAACCGACAGATCGCGCCAAGCCAGGTAACTTTTATGTGTGGGTCAACCTCACCTGCCAACTTGGTACAAAAAATGGAACCCCAAGCTTAACTCCTGCACTTCTGGCTACCAAAATGTGGCTGATTTCATGTACACCCAAAGCAAGTGCAGTCACCAGGGCTCCAGGAATCCCATCCTTTAATAAATCAACATTGTCAACAACGGATCTGGGACATTACAATATGCGGATTATTGCTCATTTTATGGTCCTGTATTATTATAAATGGGAACAAAAAACATATCTTTATTGCAATAAATGGCAAGTTAAAGTTATATTTGTGATGTGAACATACAACAAGTTGGCCTGCAATGCTGGCACATTGCGTAATAGTAATGTGAATACTGTAACTAATCCAAACGCCCCAGCAGCAAACCATTCAGGGACAGCTGCAGGAAAACAAATTAAGGTATCAGTGTTCAACTGTAACAAATTCAAGGACAAA
This sequence comes from Ambrosia artemisiifolia, assembly GCA_032199755.1. NCBI lineage: Eukaryota > Viridiplantae > Streptophyta > Magnoliopsida > Asterales > Asteraceae > Ambrosia > Ambrosia artemisiifolia. Next base: position 19,564,766 of record CM063518.1, read on the forward strand.
TTTGTTTTTATAAACAACTTATAAAACATGTAGACAAGATATTTCATAACATCAATACCAGTTGTTTCTGGTTGTAAGGTCTTTTTTGGAACCACAACTGCCACAGGTTTATCATCTTCAGGATTTAGCAAAAGAAAGAGCTTATATTGATCCCCAAAAGTATCCTTCATGAAGGGTATAAAATACATAATTAACCTTCTTTTACAGGATTTAAAAAAAAAGTAATCATATGTGGGTCAAGTTAAACTAACATGCAGTCTTTTTTCAATCTTTTTGTAACTCACAGCAGCCGATCCTCGCAGGTTTCCTTTAAACAACACCCCAGCCTGTGACATCAAGAACATGAAAAAAAATCAAGATTTTTCAATCACATATGTAAACGTAATGTAAAAATTGTCTTGTATTTAATCACCTCATATGGTTCCTGGCTAGTAATAAAGAAAGTGTCGAATCCAAACACTTGGTCTTTAAGTACATCGATGGTTTCCTTTGGGATCATGATAATGTCATCAAGTTCTTGTGGCTGAAAAAAACAATCAGAAACTATGAACGAATAAAGTTATGATACACATGAAGATAGACATCATATTAATGAAATATTCACCTTCACACCTGGCAGGGGTGATCCACTGGTAACCTCCTCTATATTATCAGCCACCTGTTTTAAAATACGAGTTAAAATACAAATATCTTGCAAAACCAATAGTATAAGAAAAATACCTCAGTGATTTCTTTAGGTTTAGCCTCAACAACATCTGTATTTAGTAACCTGTTAAGCCCCTCCAGTTGACTTGATTTGCCTTTATCCTAACAAGAACAATTTTCTATCAGAATTTCAAAATAACCACTACATTATTTGTAATAAACAAACAATTATATTTAAATTAATAAACACCTCACTGGGCTCTTGAGCCTTGGTACCATCCAAGAATTTGTTGAGTAATTCCAACTGACTAAGTTGCCCCTTATCCTAACAAGAGAACTTATCCGGTTACTTATCGAATCAAGCAATTAATAACTACCCATGTACAAAAGACAATTATATCGATTAAGGTAATTACTTTTCCTTTATCATCACTAATGGTTGAACTACTTGAATTTGTGGATTCTGCAGTTTCAACTGCTTCTTCATGCACTTCTTTTTCCTATACAAACATGTTAGACATCCAAGCTTGTAACTAGAGATATAATAACAATAATGATGAAGAAAAAGAAAATTGAATTTTTGTAACCATCACAGCAAAACCCATTTTTTGGTCAATGTGGTTTCATGGTATGAACGATTGGGCCTCTGGTAATCATTTTATATTAATTACTAACAACCATAAACCTGATTCTTAAAGCGAAAGTTCAAACGCAGGCAGAAGAATAATCCAAAGAAAGAGAATACATAAGGATAAAACATGATGGCGAAGGTTTCTTATATGCTCGATAATTTGCTGCACTTCTGTTCAAGCTACAAGTTGCTCTGAACGTCCAGCTTGAGGGGGTATGTTAGCAGAGTTTATTTCCATTATACTTATTAGCATTTGATAAATATCAATCCCTTGGTTTAAAAAAAGCGTGCTTGAGGTACACCTAAGGTGTGAGGTGCCCGAGGCGCTTGGAAAATGTGTTTTTGCCCTGAAGAGCCATTCTGCATGAAGCGAGAGGCGCGGCTTCACGCTAACACAAGACATAATTGTTTTTTTTTTTGACCCAATAGCTATGTTGCACGGGAACTGGTACGGGAACGAGAAACGGGTACGGGAACGGGAAACGGCAAAACTCAAAAAATAAGAAACGGGTACGGCACGGGTACGGAAATAAATACATTAAAAAAATAAATATATATTAAAAAATATAGCTATTTATAATTTTTATATATATATTTTAAAATGTTAATTTTATAGTTTATGTGTAGATTTATAAGTTTAAGAACAAAAAGTAAACTAGTGAAGATAGAGGGGGTTAAATGGTTAAACACAAACTTATTTTAAACTTTTTAAGTAAAAATTTAAAAGTTTTATAAACTTACTCGATATATAGGGAGATTTTAATGTTATGTTATGAATATATCCGATAAATTAAAATTATGAAAATATAAACTTACTTTACTTTTTGACTAAAGTGAAGTTGTCAGAAGAAACTTGCAGTACTTGACTTTCTTCTTTAATATTTAAAAGAAACAATAAAATATAGGTTTATATTATTAGGGGACATCTTCTTCTTTTTTTCTGTAAATAATAGGGTTCGACATTTTCACCGGAGAACCAAAATGCCCAATCCTTATGTGGTGATTTTTTAAGGTATTGTTTTATATCATTGTGAAACGTTAATAAATCCTGGAAGGAGCAGCCAATTTTACCACGAAAACGCCACAGAAACGTATTGGAAACTTGTTGGAAACGTCCCCCATAACCGGAAGCTTGTCGGAAACGTTTCCCGGCCGTCCCAATGGCGTTTCCGTCCCCACCACGCTTCAGAAACGGGTACTCCACCCATTTAGGCGTTTCCGTGCATCATAGCCCAATAGTCTAACTAAGGTTAGAATTGGGGCTAATTTGGGCCCTAAGGACATTTAATAATCTTGCTTCATGGGCCCTAAACCATGAAAAAAAAACTGTCCTTTGAAATTTCAGCCTTCTTCAAGTAGCAAATAGATTCAAATAAGGTATGTTTTTCAATCGTTATTATCTGCTCTTCAGTCCATCAACGAGCTTCAATGATGTAGAGGTTGTTTTAGACTTTTATGTACTGATTAGTGATTAGAGACTATTTTTTATGTATTTTTTATGTACTGATTAGTGATTAGTGATTAAAGTGTGTTTCGACTTTAATGTATGTTTTGATTATGTTTGTAAGTGTTTAAGAGTTTTATAATCATGGTTTTTTTGTTTATTATTGATTTACAAGTATAATATGTCATATTGATGTGTATAAATTTTTTTTGAGCGCCTCTAATGCCTTGCGCCATGGCATTTGGAACCAAAACGCTTTGGAGCACGGAGCACCTGGCTCTTTTTAAACCAAGATCAATCCTTATGTTCGTGCCTTACTCGTTATTCTATATCATTCTATCTCTAGTTTGAATATTATCATAATTACCGACGTTTTATCATTATATCATTCTATTGTCATTCGGTTACACCTCTATAAGTTATAACCACATAACCAAAAAACAGGTTTATTCCACTCAACCAAACCATATAAGTAATCTAAAAGGGGAAATAGAATCATCACTTTATCATCATCTTGACTCGGTCCAGTCTCCACTTCAGTCGCCTTGCATTTAACCACTCGGTTGCCACTAACCACTAACCTAAATGCAAATCATAACATCATTGTCCAATCACTCTGTAAATTCACAAATCAGTACAGTAAAACAACAAATTTACCTGGAAACGCATTTGACAGGTTGAAATTTCCGTCTACGGTTACGATTAACGTACGAGGAAACGAACGGATGGAATCGAATGTGACAAGAAGAGCTGCAGGGCGATAACGGAACAAAGGTTTGGCGAAAACATGATGGAGTGGTCATAGTGGTTGTAGAACTCATATGGAAGCATTAGACATTGATATTAATGGATTGGTTAGGGTTTTAGTGGTGATTAGACTGGAAATGTTGGGGTTTGGGTGTTAAAGGTGGAGAGGGAAAGGAAATCTAAGATATTTCAAAATCTTATCTTCACAAAAATATAGAGGAATTGATGTAAAGATATGTGGAATATTTTTTTTTAATATTCTTTTACCCGCCATGGTTACTGGGTTCCAGCCCATTGGGCTAATGTTTATCTAACTTTCTTTTATTCGTGTCGTCTACCAATCTACCCATGTATGATCGAGTAAATTTGAGGGGGGCGGAGTCTTATTGGCACGAACGATTCGGCGACACTCACCATAGCCACTCCATGGTCTTCAGTGTGTGTTGTTTCGCATACCTAAATCGGTGTGTAGCTGTGTATATGCCGATGAAACTTTTAGAGAGAGATGAGAGAATTGGCTCCTTTCCAAAATTAACCAATCATACATTGTTAGTTTATTTTATTTAATTTATTTTGAAATATTGGTTGTGGTGTGTGAGGCGTACGAAGCGTGTAGGATTTTTCGGTCATTTACCAAGTGAAGTTAGGTAGTGAAAATAACTGATGTGAAAGAGAGAGTGGTTATAGTGAAAATAGCTGACCAGGCTCGTGTATTATCAATTAGTTAATATATTAAATAAAAGTAATATAAATGACCAGGCTCGATAAGTGAAGCTCGAGCTCGAGGCTCGTTTACTAAACAACCTTAAATGAGTGGTAAATATTTTTTAATATTAAAAAAAACTAATATTACACTAGGGTCGACGAGACTAACGAGCTTCACATGCAACGCTTGAGCTCGATAAATAAACAAGTTTTGTTTTAAGCTCAAGCTCGGCTCGAGCTCGATAAAGTTCGACTCGTTTCTAGTTTTTTACCAAGTCGAGCTCGAGTAGCTTGCGAGTTGCTCGGCTCGTTCGCACCCCTAGTCAAGCCCCCATTAACTTCTACGTTTCACCTCCAAATCAAGCTAATAAAAATTATCTTCTATATTTAAACAAAGACACTTCAATAGTGTCTTTGTTTTAATATATATATATATTGGCCACTAACTTTTAGGTTAACTTTATTTTCTATCACTAACTTTTATGTTAACTTTATTTTCTTCTAATTTGACCACCAAACTTAGACCAATAAATTTTTAGCTTTTAGGATTTAAAACGTTGGCCACTAACTTTTAACTTAACTTTATTTTCTTCCAATTTGACCACCAAAATTTTAGCTTTTATGATTTAAAACTTTGACCACCAAACTTTTAGCTTTTATGATTTCAAACTTCTACCACTCAACTTTTTTAAACTTGCATTGCACTTTGGCCAAAATTTTAGCTTTTATGCTTTCGAACTTTGAGCACCAAACTTTTAGCTTTTAGCCGCGAGTATTTTTTTGAAGCTCACGCGAGAATAACAGTCACTTAATATTATCTTTTAGGGGAAATGGAATCTAATAATCCCAACTTTGGGGGGTTGTAAGGCAGCAGTCCCAACTTGAAAATTGTACCACAGCAGTCCCAACTTGTCAACATTTTTATTCTAATGGTCCCAGACTAACCTCAGTTAGTTTTTTCAGTTAAGTGCCACGTAGGCATCCCACGTGGCAGTCCTACGTGGCAAAATCTGTCTAGTTGGAAAAAAAATGTGGGTCCCAAAATGTACATGTGTCTTTTTTAATCTTTATACCAAAATATTTTTATATATATATACACACACATATACAATATATAGGTTTAGGTTCCTGTACAAAGGACATATTTCGTGAGAAGTGTGAGAAGGATTAAGAATTAGCATGTAGGCATCATATTTTGGATTTAGGAATGATGTTTTAGGTTGTTTTAACTTGAAAAACACCAAACACAACAATCTAAAACACAATCCAATGTATTATAGTCATCAAAATTATAAAACAGCTAAAACACACTAATTAACACTTAAAACACACTACTTAATGTTCTTAGCATGGTGTTTTAACTTTTAAGCCTAAAATACATTGTTTTCGGTTTTTAATTGTTATGTTTGCTATTTTTCTAGGCAAAACAATCCAAAACAACATGACTAAGTTCAAAAAATGATGCATACATATCAATTTTTAATCATTCTCACGAAATATTGCCTTTGTACAGGAACCTCACCCTATACACACATATACAATATATATACACATATACAGAGAGAGAAAGAGCTGAGAGAGAGAGAGAACGTAGAGAGAGAAAGAGCTGAGAGAGAGAGAACGCAGAGAGAGAGGAAGAACAGGTCGTCTTCTTCACCTTTCCCCACCAAACCACCGTCATCGAACCACCAGCCCCCCTCCCACGTTCAGATCCCCCAAAACCCACCACCATTCAGATCCCCCCAAAACCCCCCACGAACCACCGCCTCAAAAACCCACAATCACCACACATCCACCACCACAGCCCCCCAACCCACCCCCTCGTCGTCTATGTAGAGGAATAACAGGTGGGTTCCAGATCTTTAGGGTTTCAAAAAACCGGAGAGAGAGAGAGAGAAGCAGAGAGAGAGGAAGAAGAAGCGATGGCGGCGTTAGGGTTTCAGAAATTGGAGTCCGAACAGAGAAAACCAGATCTTTAGGAGTCCGAACACGAATCGGGTGGCTTCAACTTCTTGGAAACGTGGGGATGATTATAATCAAAGGCAGAGGATGATTAGGGTTAGGGTTTCAGAAATTGGAGGGTTTTGGTGGTGTTCAGGTCTCTATGTGTGTTTGAGAAAAGGGTGGGGGTAGAAAGAGGGTTTTGGTGGTGTTTGTGGTGGTGGTGGAAGGTGGTTGTGGTGAAGATGATGATGATATATATGTGTGTGTATATATAATATGTTTATCTAAAGTATATATATATATACATATTATATAAAAGTTAATAAAACATTATTTAAAAGGTTTTTTAAATATTGAAAGATTTTTTTAATTGAAAAAACAAGTGTCATTGTGGGGCCCACGTTTTTTTTTTGACAGATTCACCATTTTTGCCACGTAGGAGTGCCACGTGGGATGCCAACGTGGCACTTAACAGAGTTTTTTAACTGAGTTAAGTCTGGGACCATTAAAATAAAAATGTTGACAAGTTGGGACTGCTGTGTTACAATTTTCAAGTTGGGACTGTTGCCTTCCAACCCCCCAAAGTTGGGATTATTAAATTCCATTTCCCCTATCTTTTATGTCCACGAAACTCTCCACGCAACACGAGCTTCCACAGCGATGCGCAATCTTTAACGTTCTCCAAACACTCAACGCAAAATGAGCTCCCGTCGCGTTTCGCACAACAGTCGCACCCGCGGCGAAGCGCGGGCAACTAATACCTAGTTGTAATAAAACCCCCAAATTTCATATTCAAAACCTAAAATTCCAATCGGAAAAACAAATCGGAGATGACGACGACGGAGACAGCTAACGGCACCACCTCTTCAACCACCGTCAACCCTAAAAAGACGAATCTCTTAGATCATCACTCCATCAAACACTTACTCGACGAAACTGTCACTGAGGTACACAATTTTACTGTTTACATTCCCGATTCAGTTTCCATTATTATGTGATTACGTTTTTTTTTTGTTTTTGTTTGATCAGATAGTTACTAGCCGCGGCTACAGTGAAGATGTGAGGTTGAGTAACGTCAGATTGTTGATAGGAGCGATTATTATTATTATTGCTCTGTTTGCTCAGTTTTACTATAAGAAGTTTCCGGATAATAAGAATTTTCTTATTGGATGCATCGTATCATATCCTTTTTTAAATCTGAATGTGAATTTATATCGTGTTGTTGTGACGCATGTTAGGCGGTGTGGTACTGACTAGTGATTTAATCGAGGTTAATAGGGGTTTAAATATTTAATGGTATTGGAATTTAGTATGTAATTTTTCGAACTTATATATATACACACACACATAGTTTTTCAAAAAAAATATATATATAATTTTCAAACTGATTAAATCTGCGAACCTGCGATTAATTCCGATGTTTACAACGCTATGTGTGTACATAATTGATGATTGAATGTGTTATGTATTTCATGTTTGCCTCAAAGAAAAATTGAGTTTGTTTGATCTTTGACTATGGCAAGTATGTGTTATTCAATGGAATATTGCAGCTGATCGTCTACACTAAGGAAAAGAATGCATTTTTGTTTACCTATCCTCCTGCTGTAAGTTTTATCTTGTTCTTACTTACTCTGGATGGATTATTATTTATACTCAGGCTTATTGAATCTGTTTGAAGTCTTAAGATATATTATATTTGTTGTGTCATTTGTTTGATGTTTATTATTGATCAAAATAGTGAAAATTTTAATATTTTTTGATGAGGGAAAGTGAAATGTGGAATGATAATCCAACCATATATGTCAGTTGGATGGTTAGCACTAGAGTGTTAGAGTATACAGAGCATAGAAAATATACATGAAATTGTAGTGTTTAGTAATAGAGCAGCTCCTTTGGTGGTTTTACATGTTCTGTTGGTCACACTCACACCGAACATATGTATCTGAATCGTCTAGGATCAATTATTATCATAGCAGCTTGCTATCTTAATTTTGTTGTACTTTTTTGATTTTGTTGGATTAGTATATATGTTGTCATGATCAAGTTTTTAACTGGTGCTGCACAATTCTTGGCTCCTTGTGGCGTACTGCAATTGAGTGATTTAAGGTCAAAATTGTTCACTGGGCTGCACACTATATGCATACCCTTTATAAGATAATTGTGTCATCTCTGCTATCTCAGTGAAGTTTCTGTTAGTGATTCTAGGATCTCATATATTGGAATTCTTTACTAAGGCACAAAAGGCAGTTTGTTGCAATTATCTTTAGATTGACATTATGTATTGGAATTCTTTACTAAGGCACAAAAGGCAGTTTGTTGCAATTATCTTTAGGTTGACATTATGTGAAGTTATAGCACCAAGACTTAAGCTCAATGAACACATTTTAACAATTGAACACACACTTATATATGTAATTTCTGATATAATCTTTAGATTTCAGATATATAAAAGTCACCTTCTGAATCTTTAGGGAACAAGTAGTCGTTGAGTGGTACTGAGTTGTAAAGCTGTTGCCATGAGTTTCAAGTTGTTCTGATGCTGCATCATGTTGTGAGATTATAAATGATTAGAGCTCTTTAATGTGGTTTCTTGAGATATTTGACATGAAATTTTGAGACAATATAAATATATTATTGAATTTTGCTTGATATATGACAATTTGTCTTTAATTATTTGTAAAACAATGGCATCATTATTCATTTATCAAGTTTGTTATATTGTCAGGGCTCTGCTTACAACAGCACTGGCTTGATGGTGTCTTCTAAGTTGCCCAGATTCTCTGACATGTATACTCTCACGATAGCCAGCGCTGATCCTAAATCTATTTCAGCTAAACCAACTGTGGAGTTCACCAAAAGCGTCACTAAGTGGTCTCTTTCAATCTCTCTCTCTCTCTCTCTCTCTCACACACACACACACACACACACACGCGCGCGCGCGTGCGCGCTCACACACACACTCATGCAAACACACAATCGCAATATAACTATAAAGAAAAAGATTTATTTTGATCAAGTGTTCTTTCCCTCACAATTTTCTTTCTTTTTTTCTTTTGTGGGTCAAACAGCTAAAGTAAAAGTCAACTAAAAACTAAAAAGGAAACTAGTCCAATGGGCTCAAATTCTGTCAAAACTAGTAATACAAAAATCTTCTAAATAACCTTTTCATAAAATTTAAGTATTTTTATTGGGCATAATATAATGATTGTAATCATATTAAACATTAAGGGGCTGTTTGGTAGCCTCTTAATGAGGCTCTTAACCATTCAGTGCTGAATGATTCAGCATTCAGCGCGTTTGTTACAGCCTCTGAATGGAATGGTTAAGGCTGAATCATTAAGACTTGGGATGTTGCTGAACCATTAAGCACTGAATCATTAAGCACTGAACTAGGTTGAACCTTAATGAAACTCTCATACCAACGTGGGACAAGAAAACTAACCATTAAGAGGTCCAACTTAATGATTCAGCACTTAACCATACAGACCTCTTAACCATTCATACCTCTTAATGATTCAACACTTAATTAACCAAACAGCCCCTAAGTCATTTCCCCAAAAAAAAGATATACATAGGCTAGAAAGAGCCCAGGTCAACCACAACCCACTCCAAGCCAGTTAAAAAAATTCTCCGTTTTGATCCAAACCTAATGTTGACCTTTAATGACCTGTGACCCAACTGCCAGTTTTCTTAAGTTTTTGAGATGAGGGTCTTGTTTCTAAAGCTGCATATGGGTGTATTGCAGGTTCACAAAGGATGGAGTGTTGGTGGAAGGCCTATTTTGGAAAGACGTTGAGGGTCTAATAAACGACTATGCTAACAAAAAGAGCAAGTGAAAATTCAACTTCAAAGGAATGATTGTGGTTTATAATGAATAGTAGTCACTCTTCTTTTGAACTTACAAACATGAAAAGTGATTTAATATAATTTGAGAAAATTAATGAGAACCAGAGAGTTAGATACAACAAATTGAATGAATACAATTGATCATCACAAGCAAGTTCGATGGACCACTAGCGTTAAAATGACACCTTGGGTAAGCTTTATATGTTGTGTTAGAGGTGTGAGCTGGAATAATTTTGTAAAGCCCAGCGAAAATATAAGATATAGCTGCTTTTCCTAAAAGAAAAGTCGCAACTCATAATCTACCTTTTCTGCATTGTAACGTTAGAAAATGTTGATAGCTTTGGTTGGAGTGGAGCTAGACACATTCCTACTTTGGTAGCGCTTTCAATTATCGTTTTCTTTTGACTGGCAAACTTTTTTTTAACACACTTAATTTCATAACTAGGGTTCGCAATTCAGAAAAGGGTGACGACACAGCTTGTTGTCCGCCTACCTTCTATTTTGATGTAACTTTTGTATTTCGTTTTAATGAAGTATATTATTATTATCTATACTATATTATAATACATGAGGCAGGGACTTCTTAAAACTTAAGTAATACAAATATAATTGCTTAAGGTACAACACTTAATGCACATGATAAAGATTTTTTAAGGGCAAATATGTCTTTTAGTTAGTTTCTAACAACCTATACTAAAAAATTGCTTGTAGTTACAAAGCCAAGAAGAGGTTAGATAAAGCCTAAATAGGTGGAGAGGATCAACTTTGGTCATTTGCCAGGGTACAAACCTTAAAAGCATATTGTACAATGATTCAATGCATAAAAACTCTTAATCTTTTAAAGATGCAAGTTGTGATGCATCATGTACAAGCCTCTAATGCCAAAAAAAAAAGAAAAAGACACGGGATGTATTCATCAAACTAGGGTTTTTTCATCAGATTTCACATTTCATAACGTTATCCGCCGCCTGCTCCCTCCCTATCTCTTTCTCTCTGTGGCAATTTAAGAATATAGGTGATTTCATCACCAGATCGATGAATATTTCATCAGATCGACGAATATTCCGACCTTAGTCAAGGGTAAGTGACACTTTGTTTAGATTTTGAACACTGTTTCTTTATTCAAGACCCTAACGAAGACTAACATGCTGACGTTGATGTAGATCCATAGTGATGTTTCCCTGCAATGGGGGAGCCGGTATGGGGTTCTGTTACAGTAGAGGTAAATCCGAAAACCTAATAAATGTTGTTGAAAATTGTGGATAAACTATTGGCCCCTATCTGGTCAATTAAGCTCAGTGTCAGACAAGCGTATAGATGAATAAAATATGCGATGTGAAGGAATAAAAACATTGTTTGATATTGAATCCTCTTTCAAGCTTTAAAAGCCACAACTAGCAGTGTATTGGCATGTTGTCTACAATGATGGTAAGTTATATTAATTAGGCTGATAATGGGCAATAATCATCTTTATGACTGAAATTCAATATAGATATAAGGATTTTACCCTAATTTTTATTTAATCTTTTGATTTAGGCATCTTACGGAGCATGAGCTACTACTAAGATACCTTGGTAAGTTACAATCGAAGGTTTGTCTATATGTCACAATAATTTTAATGGTTTAGATCTGATAGTGTTAAATTGTTGTTTTTATAGGTTCTGTTATATTTTCTCATACTATATGTTGTCACTTTGGGACACATGGATTTTTTTAGTGTTAGTTATTTGGGTCTAACTGGTTAGTTTTTCAGTAGCAAGAATGTGTTCCAAATGTTGACCAGGACAGATATAGCTCCAAGAATAAATAAAGTATGTGCCACTTAGGCGTAGGGGTAGAAATTTTGATCTCAAGCATCGAACACTAAGCCCAACAGTGAAAGTGTAAGGATTCAAGGCGTAAAGTGTTTCATGGTACGTATGTAGAGCCCAAAGTTCCCAAAGTTCTACTTTATGTTTCTCATACTGTCATGTATTTGTTTTACAGGAGTCCATTCAGGTTGTATTTTGTCTTTAAAGGTCAATGCTTAAAGGGAAGGAGCCACGCTGGTTGAAGATTGCCCAATTTGTAAGTTTATCATACAAATATTGTTCGTTAATGCCTTCACCAAGGTCGACTGCTAATCAAGGCTGATTTTTATGTTAGTAATTTGCATAACTGTTTTTTTTTCAGCCATCCGTAGCGCTTCTATACTGCTGAAAATTGTCACATCGTCGGCTTTACACCATCCGGTTGTATCGTACAATTATAATCACTTATGATCAAGTCAATTTGGGTCGAGCGGGCTGAATAAAAAAATCACTTAAAATGAAATGAGTGGAATTGTTGAGATTTTAATTGTGATTAAGTTAGTAATGATGCTCTTTATTAGAATTTTGGTTTAATTAACAATTTAACAATATTGTTACCACTATTAATTTCAACCTATATGACCCGTATGACAAATACTACGTTTTAAATGCAGTAGTCAAACTTTTTGGTTATTTAAGCAGTTAGATATTTAATTTAATTACTTATAACATCCCATGATTTTCGGACATAACAATGTTTTTTTTTGTTTGAAATTTAGGAGTGGGATGGGTTTCACGTTGAATCTATGTTTTAGAAAGTTTCTTTTGTTAAAGTTAAAGGCTTCTTCTCCTTCTTCTGTTTTTTAATGAGTAATGACTTCATGCTGATAAATTTATAGGTTTCTGCACCTGATAAGACACTACAAAAAAACCGACCTTTAGCGGCAACCATCCTTGGTGTCGCCGCTAAAAGCTTGATCCCCACCAACCTCATTCAGCTTCAATTTTTTCAGACGAGACCATTAGCAGCGACTGTCGCCGCTAAAGGTCGTGTCGCCGCTAACGGTGCACCTTTAGCGGCGACCAAAGATCGCCGCTAAAACCTTGCTCTGTTGTAGTGAGAGTAAAAATATCGGTGTTTCATTTGTTTCAATCTTGTTGTTACAGGCATGTCCTATTGAGATTCCAAACACAAAGGTACTACGGTGGTCTCGGCGAGTGCTAACAATGGAATAGGCCACCGGTAGTGAAACTGTGATGGTGTTTGGTGGTTCAGGTGTTACCCCGTGACAACGGTCAACTTAGTTAACATCCGGACGATGGGTCAAAGTTGGTCACTGAGGTCAACTCAGATTAGAGGTGGTTAACGGGAGCATGTGATTTGGTCACAAGGGGGATTAGGGGTGATCACGCAATCGAAGCAAATTACGCCTAAACACTTTTCTTTTTTACCCTTACTACATATTTTATCCGATGATTCCATTGGGTTTTTATCGGCTTTGTGTATATTTGCAGTAAGCATACTACCTTGAGGCCATGGGAAGTTCTTATAAAAAATAACCCAACTTGAAGCATCTCTGTCTTTCATACTTCAAGGTAAACAACTAAAGTTAATGATTCAATTCTATGTTTTCAGTATAGAATTTTGATCTCACCTTTTTTTTTCTTTATGAAAACAAGTGACGAGTCACTTAGGTTAATAAATAGTTTGAAAAAGCTTGAGGATGAGTTTTTTTTTATGGATGGTATCTATTATAACTTCTTGTTCTTGATGGTGATATCAGGACCTAAAAACTAACCCTGAGGATGCTGCATGTGTCATATGTATGTCGTTGTCTCTTTGTTAAAATTTCAGATATTGTATGTTCAAATATTATTAAGGCTGGATAAAGCTGCCATTTTTCATGAAAGCACCTCATATGAATGTGTCCTGACAATATGCAATGATATTTCATGTGCTAAAATGTTACTGATTCTACTATCTTATTTTTATATATAGTGTGTGTTTAGATATATTAAGGCTGGTTAAAGTTATGGATTATTTCACTTCATAGGCTTGTTTCTTCAAATATGATTATTTTTATATAAATCTCATGGTTATGTATCTGTGATATGTGATCTGATTTGTTCCACATTTTTTTTTATTTGGGTCATGCTTAGCAAAATAATTGATGTATTATGTATATTTGTTTTGGCTGGAATTCCACATTTGTACCATGTATTGTTATCATGATTAGACCGTTTTCTCAGTCCATTGATCAAGGTGGCATATTAGCACAGTTTAAAATACTTTTTATATTCTTTTTCAAAATCTGCTGGTTTGCTACTGATTTAGGTATTTAACATCTAAAAGTAAAGTGGTTTATGGTGATTTATAAGGTTGATTATGTATTTTTTTTCTTTTAAACCTTCATCACATGCTTGATTAACCATTTCCCAATTGTTTTAGTAGCCACTGGTTAATAATATTTGGGCAAATGGTGGTTTAGAAGGCCACAACTAAGCGCAAAATATATTGAAGGCCACAAGTTCTAACCATACAATTCACAACTTCGGTAGATGGGGAAATCGTTAATGCAGTTCACTTTATGTTGAAACTGAGATTTGCTCCATCTTTTATTTTTCTAATGATTTTAATTTATGGTTTCTATGTTATTTTCTTCCAACCGGTTAAAGATAAAAATTTGAATGTGTTTAAGGTTTTTGTGTTCAAACTTTTGCTTTACCTAAATTCTTCAAACCCATTTGAGGCTTCTAACCTGTATTTCTTTTTGTCTTTTTCACTTCAAATGACCAGTCACTTTCAACTTTCAAGATAAACCAACTGGAAATCAAATCGATAAAGCACCAAATCCTTCAGACCCATTTTTTTGCTTTGAATTTGTAATTTTTTTACCTTAATCGGACAATTCTTTAACATAGAGAGCAAGGTTAATTCGTTATTACATTCTCACAACTTTCCATCTTCATTCAACGTCGTCATCTTTAGAATAGAAAAAAGCAGGCAAAATGTCATCAGACAACCGAGTTCAAAGGAACTTATGAACTAAAACTCTTTTATTAGTCTAACTTAAGTAATGTAAAATGTATCAAGAGACGATTGATAAATTGAAAGAAAACGAGTACCACATTGTAAATTGTCTACCACCGCAGCCATCGATCGGTTATTTGAGGCAGGGTAATTCAATTACGATTCAGTTAACATTCGAGCAACGATGTGGGACACCCAATTCTTATTTTTTTTTCTTCTTCTTCTTTGCAAATAGGTTACTTTTAACACCAATTTTTATAGAAGTTACCTATTTTTCTATGAATTAACAATATAAAGTATATAAACGACGGCAAGTTGCTATAATGCATGGTATGTACCATAAATTTACTTTGTACTAATACTTAAAACAATAAATACGTTATAGGGTTAAATTATTGTTAATACCGGGCAACACCAAAATTGACCGACCAAATGTACGCCACAACGCGAAGAAGGCAATTCCGACTAATATGAATACCATACAATATATTTATGAGATGATTGATAAACACATTAAAAATGAGTTTCGTAAATTGTCGCCCCCCGCCGCATCGCGCGGGTTTCCTACTAGTTATTAAAAAAAGCACTATTAAACATCTTAAGCTAAGAAACAGCAAGCGTCCACTTAAAAGATCAAAATCCAAAGCACTATTATTAAAGATCTCAAATCAAAATCCAATCAAAAGATCACCCAACGTACAACCACCTAATGCACACTTCACCCTCTCCCCTCCCTATAAATACCTTTAACCAAAAACATTCTAACCAAACAATCTCTTGTTAGAAAAAAATAAAAAATGAAAGAAGCCATTGTAGGAAATAAATTACCTTTCTACTTGCATAGATTTGAATCCATAACTTTAAATTTGTAAGAGAAAACACAATAACACTATATAGCCTCTTTTCAACCCAAAGCCTCTCAATTATCTATGTGGACAATAATCATGATTACCACTTATAGGCTCTTTCTTTTAATAAAAAAAAAAAGCAACAAAATTGTTCAAGTGGAAGTGTAGATATTATCCAATCGTCAACATGTGTGTCCCACCCACCGTTGTAACCCGGATTCCAAACCCCCCATCTCAAATCACATTAATCTTCTTTTCAAATCCGTTACCTCATTCCCTTTCAACAGTAGTCCCCCTCCACACCTACGTCTTTGATCTTCTTCCTTTGCATCTCAACCAATTCACGTTGTACAGATCTTATCCTATCACTAAATCTTTCCTTTCACCTACCTAACAATATATCAATCCAATTTGAAGATTATTATTTACCACCTTGCAGCTAGGGTTTCCAATCACCAATCAGATTCAACAATTGATCCAGCTTCTATATTAAACCTTTAATTCCTCTAACTAATCTGTTTTATTTTATAAATTATAATCATAATCAATTAACATGAACAATAAACAACGATCTGTTACTGATCCAGAGGTGGATCAACATGAACAAGAACAATCGAACGATGATTCGTCACCGGTAACCACTAGTTATCGTGATAATAATAATAATAATAATAATAATAATAATAATAATCTGTTGATGCAACGGAACACGGTTACACAGTGGCAAGTGGCTCTTGATGTGCACGTCATGGGAGCTTGTCGTGCAGATGAGAGGTTAATGCCGTTGCTTAAGGTTAGTTCATCTAGTGGTGCTGAAGATCGATTGCTGTCGCATTTAAGTCAGGTATCAGTTGTTGAATCATAATGTTTAGTGCAGTCTAGTGTTAGTTAAGAATTATATTATAGTTAGGTGAAATTTACTTGTGTTGGTTTGGCTGGCAGCATTTTGAGCCGTCGGAGGTCGGTTTGCTCGCGAGGTGTTTGTGTATTCCTCTCGCGTCGGTTCGTGTTGGAAAGATTAAGAAACAAGGGAGTCTTTTTACTCCAACTAATGCAAGGTAGTTGCTTCCTATTTATTTTCTGGTTTAGGAATATGTTTGAAGTTGTATATAGATGCTGTGTGTTTGCTCATTGAGTCATTGCTTATGTACAAATGTGATTTACTGCTATATTGATGGGTACAGGGGTAGCAGTTAAGCTTGTAGTTCGGCTTATCTTGCTATTTGCTAATCGGAATTTGATAGGTAAAAGGCTAATACGTGTTTAATTAATGTGGATCACATGAGATCACTTGAGCATCTTGGGATATAATGGATTTGGTAGTAGGCTGGTAGTTTTTCCTCTTAATAGATAGATTAATTAAGTCATTGCTGAATGGAAGTCAGTGTTGTTCGTTTAAGTTAAGAATTAGCACCAAGCGCATGAGTATCTACTGATCAATGTTACAAAGATATCAGCATGGGGATATGGATGTGTGATAATTGGTTCCCGAGATTCTAATATTATAAATAGTGAAGGGTACGTGGGTGCATTTACGTGTGTGAAATCAAATAAGTGAGAAAATTTGTGTCATGATTATGCATTATTTGTTAGATAATACGCACTAAAGCCTTTCTCGCCAGCTTTAGCTCCTTGGGTAGCCTTGCTTTTAAAGAAAAAAAGATAACAAATGCACACTATACCGCAAGTCTTATCATGCTGTTACTTGTATTTATTGTGTCTATATTTGTGTATTCCCACTCTTGTGTGTCTCTGAATTAGTAGACAACTTTAGAAAGGGCAAATTGCATATAAACGGAATATACTTTGTTTCATGTTTTTAGATGTTACTTATGAAATCACAATCCTCTAATTAGAACTTGAACCAAAGAATGAACACAAGTAGAAGTATACATGGGTACACGTAAGACACCTTGATGCAGGGCAGGGATTGTGCAAGAGGTAAAAGCATGCCTACTTCCTACTTCCTTTGGACCAGAATTATACTGATTTGCATCTGAATTACTAGCATATTTTCGTAGAACAATGAGGGGTACTATGTGAGAAACATTTTTCTTGTGCAACAGCTGCTAGTTGCGTGTTAATTTTGCGCTCCCTTTCCTTAAAGTTTCCCTGATGATTGACCAGTATGGAAAAGGCTTTGATGTTGCTTTCTGGCCTTCATTCTTTACTTCAATATCTATAATCTTTTATTAGCCTTTATTCATATATAATATGAGATTGTTGTGCTTATTAACATCTAATTAGGTTCATTTATCTATATATATTATGACAGGGGTAACCTAGTACTTTCACTCTTGCCAACTTCGGATTTGTGCATATCATTTCTTTCGGATGATGGGTATACAGAGACGCTATCAGTTTTAAGAAACATTTCAGATTGCTCATCTGTCATGATTGAGGGAATACCAACAGATAGCTCTGGTCGATCTTTTGCTGTTAGAATCCCCAATAAGGATCCTTTCTACTTTTGGTGCTCTGAGAAGTCCCGCCTTCTTGGTAATGAATTGCTTGAAAAGGTATCTAGTAGTACATTAACTAGTGAATGAAGTGCACGTTTATGCATATACAACCACCAAATGATGATGTGTTATCTTGTTTTAGATGAAAGATTTACTCGAGAGGAAACCTTCCCTTGCTGAACTAACTGGAATTAGTGATTCTCGTCTTGAACGTTTTGTGCATCATCTTCGAGCTAATTTTCTCAGTTCAAATACCACTTCTGAACATGGTCAAACCTCACAATCCCAAAATTTGTTGACAAAGCCTTCTCGACCCCGAACCAGTAACTTTCAAGTTGTCCTGAGTCCAAGACCAAGTTCTTTCAAGTTGAGGCGAAGGACAGATGGGGCCCGTATTGAAACCTCTGAAAAGCATCCCATTCCTTGTCCATCTACTTCAAACCACGGAAAAAGGAAGCTTCTGGATTCTTATTCTGGAACTTGCTTGTTCCCATCGTTACCTCTACCATCATCAACCTCAACGTCCCATATATCTCCTCCATATTACTGTTGGTGCCCACCTGTTGTTTCGGTTTCAACTCTACAAACTGAATCATTCACATTACCGCCTCTTTCATCACTGCTTCCAAAGCCATCTCCAAATCTGTCTGAAATCCCATTTCTACCCTTGTCTATGGCGGCTTCTTCACAGCAGTTCCCAGTATTCACCCCGCTCATGTGTGACCCGATAGTTCACCTCCCAGTAATGGACATCTGCTCCTCTGGCCAAGCCTACCTGGTGAACAGTGGGCCTGCTATAAGCGTAAGCATTCCTCCATTGATCCAAGAAAGCACAGAGTCAGAGAAGAGTGCCAGGGATACACTACGCGTCCTGATAAGCGGGTCTGGTCAGTTTCCATCGATTTTAGCCAAGAGTGACGGAATGGGTTTGGTTTCGGCAGGCATCATAAGATGTATTGAGCAAGGTGAGAGTAGCGGTACGGGTTTGAATAAGGATGATTCGGGTGACGAAAGTAGTGGAGAGTAAGTTTTGATTCTGACTGTGTTTTTGGTGAATATGCCATGCCTATGTGTGTTGTAATTAGATATGAAAGTGTTTATTTACCTTTTCTAGAGTGATGCTCATAAACAATTCAAAGTACAAACCACTTCTCACTTAACATAACAAGCAGTTGAATATAGGGTACACACCATATTCTTCGAATACAATATAGTTTCTGATATTGAATATGTTAATTGATACATGATAAATAGAGTGTAATTTCTAATAATGTATTCACTGCTGTTTCTACTATACACAGGTGTTTGCCTGTATTCACCGGTGAATATACAATATAGTGAGTACAATGTAGTTTTATGTTTCTTTATTGCACGCGTTAGTGAATTAATGTAATAACATGCCTTCACCGGTGAAATCATAGGTGTTTAATCACATTTCCTGGTGAATAATACATATCAGAGCGTTTTCACCCAATCCCATCTATCAAATTACACTAAAAATCACTATTCCACCTTAAAATTTTCTCTCATTTTTAAATAAATAATACTTTTACATACTTTTATCATTACATTCTCTCTCCTCACTTACAACCACCTACAAAAATATTAAAATATAAATAGGGGTGAGCAGGGTCTCCCAAAATATATGGGTAGATAGTGCTTTTACTCAATATTTTCTCTCATCCACTTACAACCACTTACACCTACCTCATATAATTTGAGGGAAACACTTAAATAAATTTGGTGGACTAGATGTGAGTGCTCTCATACATGGAAATGTCATCATGTATTTTTTTACATCAAGCATGACGAAACATGTAATCGAACAGACGTGTGATTAAACTTTGGTTTAGTATGATTAGACCATCTTAAACTTTGGTTTTGTGGGGATATTACAACTCGAACAAAAGAACTCATCCTAAAAGATTAGTTTGATGGGAGAGAGAGCTCATTTGAGATTATAAACACCATCATACAACCAATGTGGGGCAAGTCTCATAACTTGTAATTATTTCAGTCCATAACAGGATATGTGGCCAATATAGAAGAGAGGGAGGGAAAAATCTTTTATCACATAATAATCGGGGAAAAATTGTGTGTAGCGAGAAGAGAGGGAGTCGCTGTGAAGCCTTTAATGGTAGAGACAAAATTCAGTGATGGTTTTTGTTCGCCACCTTTTTTGAAGTATTAAATCACTTTTGGGCTTTGGCCCATTAAATGTTTCCGTAAATATCATTTTGTCTTTTCTTTAGAAACAGGATCGTATACTAATTCTGATAAACAAATATTATAAATTGTTTTTTTAATGTTTGATATTATATATATATATATATAGGGTGAGGTTCCTGTACAAAGGCAATATTTCGTGAGAAGTGTGAGAAGGATTAAAAATTGATATGTAGGCATCATTTTTTGAACTTAGTCATGTTGTTTTGGATTGTTTTGCCTAGAAAAATACCAAACATAACAATTAAAAACCGAAAACAATGTATTTTAGGCTTAAAAGTTAAAACACCATGCTAAGAACATTAAGTAGTGTGTTTTAAGTGTTAAGTAGTGTGTTTTAGCTGTTTTATAAATTTGATGACTATAATACATTGGATTGTGTTTTAGATTGTTGTGTTTGATGTTTTTCAAGTTAAAACAACCTAAAACATCATTCCTAAATCCAAAATATGATGCCTAAGTGCTAATTCTTAATCCTTCTCACACTTCTCACGAAATATGTCTTTTGTACAGGAACCTCTGTACAAATGGTGTTTTGTGTGAGAAGGGTAAGAAGGATTAATGACCATAGGATGTGTTAGATCTAGGGTTTAGATTACTTGGATGGCATTTTTGTAAATAATGTTATAATTATGATAACTAATTAGACTACTTAGGGGTATAATGGTAAAACACACCCTATATTTAATTCACATTTAAGGATTTTAGGGTCTAAATTAAAATCATCTCTCACCTCTCTCCTCCTAAATTCTATCACTTCCTTATTCACATTACAAAGTACCTGCAATATACGATTTTTTAAATCAAGAATCAATTTCATCATCACAAAAGCAAAAGCAATAATTGTTTTGGACTCGAAGGCGGATTATTTGGCTTCCATTTTACATTGTAGAGGTAAAAAAGGCCCCCTTTTTTATCTCGATTGCTGGTGCTAACATGAACTATGAAGTCTTCGGCCGCCGTTCCACGTCTTCAAAACATGTCATCTTCAAAACGCCGATGATGTATTACAGTGTGGTGTTTTATATTCATATTTATGTGTTTTATCTTCATATGGTCATATAAGTTGGTTTTATTTTTGTACATTTTAAAAATTTATAATTGGTAAAACACCATGTAAAAGGAGATGGTTTGGTAAAACACATATTTATGTAACAGGACGTTGTAATTGGTAAAACACATCTGATAGTGGTGTGTTCTATGATATGTGTTTTATATTTATGTGAAGGTGCCTTCTTATTTATAAAACACATATGATCATTGCAATAGGAGGTTGTTTGGTGTTATAAAAAGCTGGAAGTTATATAAAACACATAACGGGCTTGTATCTAAGTTCAGTATGTTCATGGTGTTTTAACATCAACCAAAACACACCAACAAGAACTACGAATATAGCTTCAAGAAAACAAATTTTGGTTTTGTTCAAAATTGGGTGAATGAAGACTGAGAAGACAGAATGATTTTATTATAAAATATTTTGACTTGGTTATGATTTTAATAATCAAATCCCTATAAAATCTCTCAAATATAATATTCCTAAAAATAAGAATAATAAGCAATTTACCTAAATGCCCATGTTATTAAAATTAATTACTGCCACGTGTCACAACCAGAGGCCTTCTCACCCTTCTCACAAAATTTTGCTTTTGTACAGGAACCTAACTCTATATATATATATATGATTGAGATCAAATAGGAACCACTAACCTAGTTAGGAACCTTAGGAACCAATCCTAACCATCCATCCTTAATTTTGATCTAAAGGGTATAAGTATAATTAGACATCTAATTAATTATCTTTTATTTTTGTTAACTACATAAAATTATCCACATTTCCATAAGTTTTTAATTACCAAAAATTATTAAAATACACACACAATAACAATACAAATACATATACACACAACTCTTATTAATCTATCCTTTAGATCCTCATGTCCTTCACTTCCATCTCCTTCAGTCAGTCACTGGGTACGCTTCTCTGATCCAATTATTAATCTTTTTAACCTTTTTTAAACTCAGCAATATTATTTTCAAATACCCAATTCAAATTAATAATCTTTTTGTATAAAAGCAGATTACTTTGGTCAAATAAGTGCGTGCAAGTTACGTATCATGTTTACAATAATAATCGGTAGTTTGTAATATTGTAATTTTCATTTATTATAGATTTATAGTTGGTGATAGTTGAATGTTTTCGTGATGAATTTAACGAAATTATTTTTTTTTATTATTGCAGATCTGATTGTTATATACCTCATTGAATCGTCTTCCTTCGGCGTTGAATTCCGATTACTCTGTTTATGTGGTATATTTTCATTATGGTCAGAAAGATAACGAGTTCGAAAGTGTTGTGGGTTACATTAGTGAAGAGATCGTTGATGATGTTACTGGATAAGGAAGGCGACGACGGCGACGGTATTAGGGTTCCGACTGATTTTGAAGTTGTGGAGGTGATAGGTCAAGAACGAGTCAGAACCAGGTTCCATATACATACAATCATGATGATACTGGTATGTGTTGATGATGATGGTGTAAGAAAAAAAACTGATATACACCAATGTATATTTGTGTTGGTGATGATAATGAAAAAACGAATATACACCAATGTATATCTGTGTTGGTAATGATGATGAATGAAAAAACGAATATACACCAATGTACATTATTGTACATTCATAACATTCATTAGTGTACATTTATCTTATGTCACATTTTACATACCGTAGACCATATATATCTCACATTTGTGTCATTTGTGTACATGAAATAAGCAAGTTAATAAACATGTAATTCAGTACACCAATGTATAATGGTCGCTCATATTACACTAGTGTACACTAACATAAAATCCTTACCTTGTACACCAATAAAATTCTTATGCTTATAATCCTTTACCAATATCACTTTGTGCAGGAACTGTTTCATGTCTCACAGATGATGCATCTGTGTATACATAAAAAAGAAAAAAACAAATAAACAAGTGAATACATATTTCCTTCCATACACCCATGTATAATAGTCATTCATAGTACAACCAAAATTATAATTTTCTTCCGTACACCCATGTATAATAATCATTCATAAAAAAACAAATCAACAAGTGAATGCACATTTTCTTCCGTCAGTATGCGGTAATCAACCATTATTTACATTGATCGTTAACATCCGTAACAAAAAAACGAAAAAAAAGATCGAACCATATTTAGCGACCACCATTAATAATTGTTTTTTAAAAGAAACAAAAATCAATAATGAAAACTTAATCAGATGTTAAAATGAATCTGTTAAAGATTTCGACTCACTAAGATATTATAATCACAATTAGTAATCATCAATAAATGAATTGGTTATTATATTTAACCGTTTTATACCATAGAAACCTGCGAATTTATTGGGTTTGCAAATTACCATATCACCCTTGATTAATTAAACAATTTATTAAACTTTTAATTATTTACAATCATGCCATTAGAGATCAATGGTTAAGATTGGTTCCTATAGTTCCTACTTAAGGTATGGTTCCTATTTGAACCCTACCCTATATATATCTTACTAAAACAAAACGTCTAATAAATGAATAATTCGTAATTATATACTATAAAAACACATCTAGCGTCGGTATACTTTCTAAGTTTTTGAATTTGATCGCTAGAGGTTTACCTTTTTATAGATTTGACACACACAAGTGTGCTTCCCCCAAGTAGCCATCTGCTCTCACGAGTGATTACTAATCTTTCAGTGACGTCATTACTACCACTGCATTCGTTTCTCTTTTACGTTTAATTCATAGGGAAATTTAATAATCCAAACAATGATCTTTTGTTAATTGGAAAGTAACTCATTTTCAAAATTGAAAGAGTCTGAAAGTAAAAAAGGTTATTGGAGGAAAAAACTTTGAAAATTAGGACTGTCGTGGGGAATTTCATAACTAGAACTTCTTGCGGTAAACAAGGCAAAGTTTGGATTATTAAAATCCAATTCCCCTAATTAATATTAGGGTTACGACTTGTTGTTAGGGAATTTGGATTATTGCCCGAAAGTTATATGCCGTCGTCGCCTAAAATACCAACTACCGGTTAAAATTTGTTGTTAAGGGAATTTTTATCTTTTTAACCGCGGGTCGAAGGTTTCACTTGGTATGCTTTTAGTTTTGGTTGATTGATTCTTTTACTTTTGTTTTCATGTGCTACTTGATTATAATTTCAGACGGTACAACTTCAATGTTTAGTGTTAATATGTACTTTTCATATGTAAGAGCATTCACAATAGAGCCTCTATATTTGTGTGAGGGGGGCCTCCATATTATATAGAGTGTGTATAAGTGGTTGTGAGTAGAGGAGAGAGAAAATATATAGATGAGACACTGTTCATCAGTAAATTTGGAGGGGACACTGTTCACCCTCCATAATTTTTTAATATTTTTAGAAGTGGTTGTGAGTAGAGGAGAGAGAAAATGTAATGATAAAAGTATAGAATAAGTATTATTAAATAGAAAAGGAGAGAGAATGGTAGTGATTTTTAGTGTAATTATAGAGATGGAGAAGGAGGATCTGGTGTGAATGCTCTAACCATGTAAAAGCTTTGATTTGATTCATATATAAACAAAACTAGTTATTCATTAATTGAGATTTTATTTAGTTATATATGTTTTCAGTTTTTCTTCTAACTAGAAGTTAACTACTATTCTTGTCATTTAATATTGTAATTATTATATTGTTTATCAATAAACTAAAGCTTATTCTTATCTATACTTTTTAGTGTGATGAGCGACGCATCAATCGACATAAAGAATTATAACATCGATGCAATGAAATTGTGATGCAGTTGGATTTTATTTTCTTCTTAAAGTGGCTTCATCTTTATTCTATGAGAATCAACCGATATTATAAAAAAAATGTATACCACGAAGGCATCTAACACTAGTAATCTAGTAGTACTTATTAGTTATTCTTATTTATGCTTTTTATATTATTTTACCATTGATGCCTCTTTATATTTATGTATTGGGCAATGTTTCTAGACTGAATGGAATTAGCTGTACTATTTGAATCTTTATGTTTTTGTGCTTTTAACTTCTTAAATCTAATTTTAAAATTCTTAATTATCTAAGTACCTTACTTTTCTTAAATTACTATTTGAGTCAAATTAACTGTCGTCCAATATGTACAATAAAATATAATGGCATTTGAGTCATTTACACCTAAGATACAACCATTTAATTCATAAGGTACTTAAAATAAATTTTACTGAAGAAACAAAAGTTCAAATCCGAGGATAAGTTCTAATGGTTCAACGAGTGGGTTCAATCCAATCAATATGACTTCCAAGCTAAGGTTTATAAGATTCCGAGTTAAGTTATTAAACTTGCAAAACTGAAACAAACACCGTGATACTTAAGTGTAAGAAATCTATGTAAATTTTGAGCATTATGTTTTAGATTCCTTTTGCATGGAATTATACGGAAAAACACCAAACATAACACTTAAGAGCACACTGGTTAGGATTTTTCTTACATGGTGTTGTAGATTTCATGCCTAAGTATAGGTCATTGTGTTTTAAATTGTTATGTTTTGTGTTTTTCTATATAATGTTATGCCAAAAGAATTTAAAACATCATGCCTAAAATTTAAAACACAATGTCTACATATACTTTTCACACTTTTTAGGAAAATGCCCTTTGTAGACAACCCTTACATACACACACATACCTTCTCTCCCTCTCTCTTTCTCTCTCACATCTAAACCACCACCACCATCACCACCATCACACCAATATCGTATCACCACGACACCCCCCCCCCCAACACACTACCACCGAACCACTAATCACCCTAACCCTAACCACCACCATCGCATCACCATTCTCTTCCGTACACCCCCATCGCAATATGAAACCCTTAACCCCCATCCATCTCCACCACTGGCCTTCACCAACAGCCTCGTCGCCATATTTTCCTTCAAAATAATCATGTAGCTTAACAAATAGATGACGCAGGTTTGTGTGTTGGCCATTACGATGGGCAATAAATTCAGAGTCGTTGATCAAAGAAGTCCATACTTTATACGCATGTCATAATTGAACCAACAATTTAACAGAAAGCCTTTACATGACTTCCATTTAAATTTCGAACGCTATATTACTAACATTCTTGGTTTTGGTTACGAGAGATCGTATGAATTTCTAGGGTTTACAGAGTCGAAAATGGGGATTTTAGGATGTTTTTTTTTTTGCATCGATTTGAGTTTGTTAATGTGATTTGGCATATTTTGCATAAACCGTTTAGAAAGCAAAATGACATCATAAGAGCATCCACAATGGGTGTGGGCCGGATGGGGGCAAAAAAGATGGGTATGCATTGGAGGAGGATGTTCGGTGGGGTTGGGTTTAGCAGAGTGGACGGGTCCGTTTGGAATATGGTAGGCCCCAAATTTGATTTTTTTTCAATAAATTAAAAAAATGTCTTTTGTGTGTGGAGGTTTTAAATAAAAGGAAAAGTAGGTTATGAGGTGGAGGCTTTAAATGATTTATGGTTGTAGGAAAAAAAGTGAGTTTGAAATGGTTGTGGTTTGGAATGATGTGGCGGTTTTAAAGAGTGAACTTGGTCCAACATTGTGGATGCTCTAAGTGTAGAAATCAAATGGTATATTCTTGGGTAGTTGTTGCAGGTGAGATGGTCGTAGGCAATGATAATAGGTGAGGAGGTGGTGTTCAAATGGTTGTCGGCTGATTGTTATTTGCTAAGAGAAACAGAGAAAGATGTGGTGGTGGCGGTGATGGTGTATGGATTGGTAGGATCCGGTTTGTAGGTAAGTAGAGAGAGAGATGGGCTGAGTAGTTAGAGAGAGAAAAAAAGGGGCACTTTATTCTATTTTTATTTTGATTTTAAAAAGATGGTAAAGGCATTTTTGTCTTTTTACAAAAAATAACTGATTTATTAAATAGAGTTAGTCAAAATTAGACTTAAATAGGTGCAATTACAAAAAAAAAAACAAAAAAAACAAACCACATGTGCACAGATAGTTAAGTACCTTAAAATTAAACTTAAGTAGTTAAAACCATAAAAACACATAAATTCAAATAGTAATTTATGAATCGAATTACTCCTATTTGGACCAACCATCTAAATGATCTAATTGAGTTTATTTTTAGCAAGTACCTGGTAGGACCGCAGGAGTTGTTGAACCGCACTAGGTGGCTTCATATTTTATTAAAATTGTAATTAGTTTTCATACACACATAAACACACTAGTAGGGTGTTCGTACAAAACGACAGGAAACACAGACACATGTAAATCATGTAACATGTTAATTTTTTTTATTGATTAAAAAACTATACCAATATCATACTTACGTTAAGGCAAATTAGATTTTAATAATCCCACATTTTCTCAGTTGGTCATCAATAATCCCAAAAGAGAATATTCCTATCACCATTCCCTACTTTATAACTATGTTTTTCAATGGAACGCCGTTAAAATAACTTCACACGGTTAGATTTTTTGCTAACGAAAGATTTATAGCAGCGACCTAATTTTGAATACACCATCGCCACATGTTTATCTTTATTTTCGATAAAAATAAAAGTTTAATTCGAACATGTCAGATACAGTTATTTTTTGTTCGTTCGTGTCAAACCTAACTCATACCGTCCAAACAACATTCATATCGGTACAATATTTTTTTATGGTTCTCTCAACATATCACAATAGAGTTTTTTTTTTTTTTTTTTTTTGGTATAGTGAGTTGGAACAAATTTCGGTAACCAAGCATGTACTGAATTCGGTATCGGTAATCGATTTTGTTTCCGTTTGATGTAAAACACGTTTTGATATACTATTTTAATTGCTTTACCGAGTGTTGGAATCGTTCCCGTGTTGTAACGAACCAAACAGAACCGATAAACAAGTATACCATCTTAGCAACGCGCGACTGACCACGTCCATGGTTCGAATCCCAGGTTTTGTTTATAATTCTTTTTGTATTTTCCCTTTTATTTTTTAATTTTGTTTCCTTAGTATTTTATATTATGTTTCCTTTGTTGTTACTGGTCCAGCTTGCGATGTGCGCATATGATGTATATATGTTTGCGTCCTCGGGGGCAAAAGTGAAATTGCACTTATTTTAATGTTATTTTA
The DNA here is from genome assembly GCA_032199755.1 of Ambrosia artemisiifolia. NCBI lineage: Eukaryota > Viridiplantae > Streptophyta > Magnoliopsida > Asterales > Asteraceae > Ambrosia > Ambrosia artemisiifolia. The sequence goes on from CM063518.1 coordinate 19,593,224, forward strand.
CTAAGTTCATGAAAATAATGTTAAATGTGACGGACGGTTAATCATGCATCATATGGTGGGGTTGATAGACGAAAGACAAGAGGGTACTTGCACCAATCGGCCTTGTGCCAATTGTTGGGTGTTACGCTTTATGTCAAAGGATTGATGCAAAACCACTATCGGGTCGGAGGTCTCACCGGAAGCAGTCTCTCTATTCCTATGAGGTAGAGGTGAGGCTGTCTATATCTTACCGTGCTCAGACACTACCTTAACTTTGTTATTAGTGGGGTTTACTGAGTAGGAGATGAAAACATTTGGCCCAAGATAAACAAGTAAAATATAACTAGCCCGCTTAATCCAATAAAAATTTAACACTAAGTTTAATAGTAAACCCAAAGTCGTGAAGTAACATTCTTAACTTCGTTATGTTATTAGTCGTCCGTTGCTAAACATCGTTTAATATCACCGTAGGTCACAATGCGAAACTTGTTCTCTGCAGTATGCTCATCACCTCACTACCTCAATATAAGCCTCATTTTCGGACACTCGAAACTCAATATTAGGGTCAACAACGGACAATTTGACCTTGGATGTCACCCCGGCAACGAAAACATTAAAGGAAACATCCAAATTTTATGGTTGTCCGAGTTACTCTCCGCTCGTTGCTCGCTCGGAAAAATTCATGCTCGAAGAATGCTTGCTTGGTTTTCGGCTCGGTTGTAAATGAGTCGTTCAGCTTGATTCGGTTTGTAAACGAGCCAAGCATGAGCAAATGTCCGCTCGGTTTGGCTCAACTCGTAAACAACCCTATTTGTATTGTGACAAGTTTTCTCTTACCCATACAACCGACCCATAAAATCAAAGGAATTTGATTTTACAATACACACGAACTTTTATGTTTTACGCAATGATCAAAGTCCGCATAGGTTGTTATAATTTTGCCTATCATAGGGAGATGTCAATCATTTGTTTGCTTAAAAATGTCATACTAGTGATTTCAACATAGCAACTAATATATATTTGTCAACAAGTAGACAAATATACCTATTTTAAAAGAAATGGCTGATACAAGAGGGTTCTAGTTATAAATTTGATACCCAAATGGTAGGGACCGACAATGCAAGTAAAGTCGATGTCTTTGTACAAACAACAAACTTTATACACAAACAACACTAGTTGACAAAACTGAAGTCTCTGTTTCAACAACAAATAATTAATAAAAAATAAGGCATAGAACAAAGTGTAATTAGACGTACATGGGTACCTTTGAAGGATCTCTTTAAATAGGAAAAATCCTTTCACATGCTTACATCGTTTTTTAGTGATTGTTCTTTAACTTCAAAATTGATAAAAATCGCCCTTTATGTTGTAAAATGTTGCAGCTTTTGTCCTTTATGCATAACCTGGTTAGTTTTTTTAGTTAAGTTAACTCACACAAGGGCGATAGTGGCGCCCCTACCAAAAAAAGTTAACTGAGTTTATGTTTGATTTTAGCGAAATTAACGCACACAAGGGACCATCTCCATGATAAATACTAGTAGGAAACCCGCGCAATGCGGCGGGAGTTATACTTTACATTGCGGTACTTATTTCAAATTCGTATGGTATTTGTTGTAACATTATTGCAGTGGATATACGTCATAAGCATTACACATGTCTAGTAACTAAAAAGATTTTACATTTAAGTTATAAAGTACTTCAAAAATATTTGATTAAATAAAGTAACATACAAAAGGAACAAATCAGTATTAATAAATATAAAAGTTGAAGACTAAAATCTCAAGTGTGAACTACTTGAATCATGAGATCAATTTAGTCGTATGCGTTCCAAATCTACATGATCTCATCTATATTGTCTGCCCACCATTCATGATCAAAAGCGATCCTTGTAATTTCTTGTATATCTTCATGTTTGATTATTCCATCTTTTGGTGGGGATGAGTTTCCTCCATCTTCTCTTATCTGCAATATCATCAAATACGTCTTCTTTATCGTTTTGATCAGATCAATACCTTGACCCCGTTTCCATTCAGAGAGCCTCTCGGATGTCTTTCTATTAGTTTCATGTATCTGATCTTAAAATAAATTAAAAATATTTAATACACAAGTTTATAAAAGATGAAATAAATATTGATATTACATTTTCACTAAATTCACGTTGAAGATCAGAATTGTAGGGACTAAACATTGTACCATAGCAAATAATCTCAACACTATTATCATCATTATCTTGCAATAAAACACATACAATATACCACGTAAAATAACAACCATGTTAATATTAAAGAGTAGGAAAATTGGATTGTAATAATCCCACCTTTATGTTGTTGGCCAATAATAATCTCACCTAAGTTTATTCTTCCCACCAGTCCCACCTTTTAATTTATTTTTTCTCATTGCACCCGCCGTTAACTCACACTAACGCCATTACCTGAAACTCACAATTCTAGGCGATTGTCACCGGATCTGAAAGAGGGAATCGAGACGATGATATTGGTATGTTCAATTACAGAAACGAGCATGGTTTGATGGGTTTCAGGTTGATGTTCTTGTCGGAGGGGAGGACCGGAACCGACAATTAAACCATCAAACCATGCTCATTCGGCAATTGAACATACCAATATCATTGTCCCGATTCCCTCTTTTAAATCTGGTGAACAATCGCCTAGAATTGTTAATTTCAGCTAACGGCGTTAGTGTGACTTAACGGCGGGTGCAATAAGAAAAAATAAATTAAAAGGTGGGACTGGTGGGAAGAATAAACTTAGGTGGGATTATTATTGGCCAACAACACAAAGGTAGGATTATTACAATCCAATTTTCCTAAAAAGTAAACATTAATAAATACAACCTTAGACGTTACTTTAGATGCTTGTATGGCTATTGGTTTGTTCATATACGTATGTTTATCATCTAAATGAATCTGTAAAACCAAGAAGTTAACATTTACATTACTAAAATATGTATAAAAATGAATAATTAGTAAAATGAGACGAATGAAAGCCATAAACTAACAATGAAAGCCATAAACTAACAATGAACCAACTTTAGAAGCTTTAACCTTTGAATTTAGATTTAAATGCATGCCTAAGTATTTTAGCAAGTGAAATAGGTTTGCATTATTATGTATTTACAGGATAAACTTCAGTATGTTAGAATATGGTTTAAATTTTAAAACTCATGATTTTCTCACCCCTTTAAATAAGAAAATTTTGTTTATGTTTCACTAAAGTGTAAAAAAAAATTATTATGTTTTTTGTGAATACCGAATTCAGTGCTTTTATCTTTTTACTAGACTTGGATAAAAGAACCTCTTCAAATTAGGGAATTTTGTTGTTATTAACATAGATGTTAATATCTGGTTATATAATATGCATTAGTTATTTTCTGCTAAATTGATGCAGCTGAGGTTTTTAAAAGAAATTAATCTACAATTAATATCTAATATGCATCTTTATAATTTCTAAACTTAATTATTTTAAAGTTTTATATATTTAGCTAAGTATGTATATTTAAAAGTTTAATATTATTTGTTTTAGTTAATTATATTTATGTGTATACCTATTAATATATACATGTATACCCATATACATATGTACATACTGCTAATTTTGATTATTTAAACATGGTACTACAATTGAAATTATCAGTAATAAATGTGATAAAGCATTCTTAGAGGCCATGCTTGTGTTGTAGTATTGTTACCATGTGACAAAAGGAAGATGAACCATAACGATTAACAACATTATCATATTTTAAGAATCATTAGAGTTGGTGATCTGTAGATTTCGAGTGCTCTGTTTAGTTTTTTGAATCATTGCATTTGATCGATGTGAGTTTTTCATTATTAGGCGGAATATTATTTAGAACCAAATTTAGTTTTACGATTTTGAGTTTTACTTAGCCATCAAATGGTGTTATGATTCAATATCTGAATTAAAAACAAACATGCCTAAGTTCTTTAATTGCGTCCAAATTATGTTGATATGTAATCCAAATTCACATACATTTATTTTTTTTTAACTTCTATTAAAGCTTTATAATATTTTCTCCTAAAACAACGCGTTAGCTGTCTTATGTTTACTTCTGCATTAATGAGATGTAACTTAAATCAAAATTAGTTACATATTTTAAAGTTTTAGCTATAAATCATTTTGTTGTCGACGAAATTTGGATTCTTTTAGTTAATTAATAAATATTCGTTTCTTTTAGATTCTTTCGGTTAAACATGCGATGCAATAATCACTTGTACATAACGCATTTCTTTTTTGTACATTTCAATCTACATGTCGATATTGACTAATACAAACATCGAAACGTCGACAAAAATGAGTCATGGTATTTCTGAATGTTTTTAAAACATAATACTTTTAAAGTTCTAATAAGATTAAATAAAAGAATTATAATTTTGTAGAGGAGGAGAGAAAAGTGTAACTACTAACTAAAAATGAGGGAATTAAGGTAACTAAAATGAGGTACTAAAGTGTAAACGTGTTTGAATAGCTATTTGTTAGGAATGTTAATGAAAATAAAGTTTTTAACTTTTGGATATCTTAAGCAACCTCTCCCTCATGCATTATAATAATATAGTATAGATAAGTTTTCACATACTTTATTCATAAAAAAATGTAATGGCAAATTGGCAATACCGTTTCTAACTTTTGACATACTATATAAAAAGATAAATGTAACTAGTTTATTACCACTTGAAGAAAAAATCAGTGGCTTATACATTAATGAATATTTTTCATAAAACATTAATTTTCTATTCAAGCACTACATTACACATTTACTTTTCATATAACTATTTTCTATAATAAACTATTTATTTTTATTTTGTATTATATTTTCAATTTAGAAAATTATTAAAAATTAAATTTTCTTTTTTTTTTATAATATATAAAAGTCAAAAAAAAAATTTATACAAATTCTTAAAAGGTATAAATATAACTCATTTTAAAAATAAAAAAGAAAATATAAATAAGAAAAAAATATAAAAAAGTAAAGAGATAAATTTAATAAAATAAAAAGAGAAAAATAAGCAACCTTTTCATCCCCAACTTTATTTCTTTGCAAAACCATAACTTCCGGTTTCAAATTTCCTGATGAGTGAATTCCTTTTTAAGTCTCTGTGTTATGTTAGTTTTAACTAGTTGAGTACAATATTTTCATTTTTAACATTCTGAGTGCCTAGTTAATAATTCTATAACCATTTGAATCTAATTTTCAAACACCGTTAACTAAGTCAGTTAACTATTTATAAAAAGACTAAAATACCCCTATATATTAAAAAATAACAATTAAATATATTCTATATTAGAAACCTAAAAAACCATCTCCACCATTTCATCTGCATCTCCCCCCCCCCCCTCTTTCTCTCTTTGTATACAACCACCATCACTACCACAACCATACAACACCAACACCACCACCACCCTTTTTTATTCGAAACAAGAAATTATACAGCAAAATTTATTTAATCGTCAAAATCGAAACAAGAAGCAAGATATAAATTAGACCATAACCAAAGCCAGATAAAACCACCCAACTGCCGTACTAGACCTGCAACTGAGACCGACCCAAATACCTGTTGAAATCACCACTTTCGGCTATGAACCATAGGTGTTAGAGGTTTAATCGACGGGCGAGTGTCAGACCTAAATCAATTTAGGGGTTATGGTGCAGTGGTGGTCAGGTAGGGGAGAGATTGTGTGGTGCTGCGGTGTTGCAGCAGTGGATGGTGGTGGTGAGGCGGAGTGGGGTGGGGGTGGCTGTGAATGTAGGCCTTAAAGTGTGATTGGTGTTGCACTTGGTGTATATATCATGAAAATGGGGTTGAGGTGGTGGTGCAGCAGTGGATTGTGGTGGTGAGGGGGACTGGGGTAGGGGTGGCTGTGAATGTGCATGAGAGAGAGAGAGGGGGGGGGGGAGGCGTGTGCAGGTATGTGTGTGTGTGTTTGTGATACGGTAGTGGAGATGTGGTGGTGGTGAGGTGGAGTGGGGTAGGGTGGAGGTGGTCGTGGGTATGCAGGTGTAGGTGTGTGTGAGAGAGAGAGAAAGAGAGAGAGGTGTGCAGGTTTGTGTGTGTAGTGAGATTATATATTATTTATATATATATATTATTAAAACCTTATGCATTTAAGACTTGTTCCTTATACATTATGCAATAAAGAGTTGTACCTAGAGGTAAAATGACTAAAATACCCTTATACATAACTGACTTGATTAACGGTGTTAGAAAATTGGATTCAAATGGTTATAGAATTATCAACTAGGCACTCAGAATGTTAAAAATGAAAATGTTGTACTCAACTAGTTAAAACCAACATAACATAGGGGCTCAAAAAGGAATTCACTCTTTCCAGATCGATTGAAAGAAAACAAAAGGATAAAACCCAACCTGACCCGTCCAGCCATGTCTGTGCTCATTCATCATCACCTACGGATGCCACATTCCAACACAGATGGACGAATATCCATGGATACTTTAATTTGGGATCTTCTTATTATATCAAAAAACAAATTATAAAAATAATAGTTACACGTCCACACTAAAAGAGGGAAAAAGGAGTTTGAAGGGATAGGGTACCTAATCCTAGCGCAGATTATAACCCTATCACATCAAAAATATCAACACAATGTTACCGCAGACAATCTAGTCCGCGGAATGCAACCTTACTTCCTTAAAGACATCAGATCCCTGATGTCCGCGGGTCAAAACCTGTGCCGGATATCAATAGCACGCGAAGGATTACATTAGAGGATGGCGTCATCATCATAAAGGAATCTTAGCTCGTGAGCCATCACGCAGAATAATCGAATAACATTATCCTAAAGTACGATGATGTACGGACGATCAAAAATAAAAAAGATCCGGTCAGGAGCGGAGCACATGCTGCGCTAATCAAAGGACAAAACGTGTCATGGGTGGTCCAACGACCCCTGACAGTGAACAATGAAGTGATTGCTTCCATGCTTCTCTCATGCTGCAGTGTACAATACCTATCAGAATACTGTACAAGTATGTCCACCTGCTGCTCAAACGTAACGTCAGACGTCACCTGTCAATTAACCATGTCGCGTCAGACGAAGTGCCGAATCATATTGCGTCACGTGGAAGTACGTCAGGATGATACATGTTTTCTCTCACATCAGCATTGATGTGCGTGGTCTTAGCAAAATAAAAAATATCATTTTCCCGGCCAAAAACTTTGATGTTTTAATTCAGAAACTTTGGTTTGGGGTAAATGATTGATTTTTACTAAACCGGTTATTACCAAGTTTTAAATTTATAAAGTAAACAATATTTACTTTAGAAACTAAAACCAACACATAGGCAGAGAACCTGACGTGCATAGTATAATTTCTAGGGTAAGTATTGAGTATCGTATCCCCAAGGATCACACTTTCCCCTACTCAAGCATTCATCCATCAACTCATCGGGTTTTGAAAGAAAAATAAAACGGAGGGGTTCTTTGATAAAAATAGTTTTTGAAAAAGGGTTTTGGTTTTGTAAACTAAAAAGATAAAAATAGTAGAGAGATCAAATATTCACATCTCGGGACCCTCTGAATAAGTAGTTAAGTTTATTATTACAACTAATAGTTACGTTTAATTATTTGTGAGGAAGAGAAGAGTGTTCTTGAAGTGTTGACTCTTTGATAGAGAAGCGGAGGCTACTACTGCATAGAATGCTAAACCTCTTCAGCGTGCGTCCACTTGGGGTCTCTGCCAGGGCCTCGCGTATAGCGGGCTCCTCAAACCGCGGTCAAGTCTCTGGTCTTCAAACTCATCTTCTTCTTAATATGGAGGCTTCACTTCTGACCTGGAACACCGTACACCTCGCCTTAGCTCTCGCGTTTCGTACCGAAGGATCTCACTTACAGCCAACCTTACCGACAGCGTATCCCCATTGGTTAACGAACTAGGTCGAAGGATATCTCTTACAGTCGGTTCAGAAGACACGTATCCCCATTAGTTAACGGCGTTGTACTAACGAGAACTAGATATAGAATCTTTATTTTATTTATCTTTGGTGACACTTTAATATTTACAGGCCTGATAAATATAAAGTTGGTTTGATGCTTGATGACTTAATTAACCCAACCCATAACCTCCCGAGCTGAATGAAGTCCTTAACAAAGGTGGAACATAATCCTAAAGGCGTATTATACAGAAGATCACTGGTGCACCCGTAGGGAATCTTCCCTTTACCAAGAAAATTACTCAGTCATCTGATGTGTACCAGAAATGTGTCACTCAAATCTGGTCAACTTCAGAAGCCGTTGCTTAGAACCCGGTTCGGATATCAGAAGCCCGAAGGATCTGTCTCACTACCAGTTTCCTCGCCTTGGATCTAGCTCGGGACTACCAGAAGCTGATTATACCGTTAGTTATGTATTAAGTTATAGTTGATTTTTAAGTTAATTAAATTAATCATCATTCAAACCTGCCACAAAGATAAGCAAACAAAGATTAGAAGAAGATACTACAACAAATAACTAAAAATAAACTACTACTAATAATAACAAAAGTCTACATATCGAAATGGGTTCATAATAATAGAAAGATACAACCATATCGAATGATCAACCCAAGAACATGGCTGCTCATAGACAAGCTCTCCATCTTCAAGTGCTATGCATCTAACTACCTCATGACCCTAAATGTTTTATTGCATATGAACTACTCTACGATCCTCTTCTTGGCCAAGCCGATCAAGGTAGGACGAGGCCTAACCATTGAGGGATGTTAGGATGGCCAGAAGGCCTCCCACAAGACCCCAAGATCTCTGGAAAAAGCTTGGAGTTCGGCCCAAGAGAGCACAAGAAGGGATGAACAAATGGTGGGGGTTAGCTTGCAATTTATAGGCCTCCCAGGGGTAGCACGGCCGTGCACAAGTGTGTCAAAGTCGTGCTTGCAGTTATGCATATGTTCTGTTGCTGTAGGTCTGAGATTGTCTGTACTTCTTGTCTGGCACGCCCGTGCCAACTTCATGAGCATGGTCGTGCTCAGCAGGAATTTGTCAGATTTTGTCGTTTAAGCCTTAGGGAACACGTTTTAAAGATCCTGAGCATGCCAAGTGATGTGGCATGGGCGTGCATGTGTCCTCAGTACGTTTTCTTGTTCTCCAAGCTTGCTGCGTTGTCTTCTAGCGTGCAGGGCCTTCGTGCAAGTGTGCGTGGGTGTGCTGGGTCACTCCCGGACTAGTTTTATCACTGTTTAAGTCCCGGGATTGTTTTCAAACATACATGGAACAGGCTCTAAGTCTCGTATCTTCAGGAATCTCCAATTTTTGCTCGTCTTCACCCGGAAATCCTTTGTTTCCGTCTTGGAGCTCCAATTTCCTGAGATAAACAAATAGGAACGAATTAAGCATCAAATATCAATATCATAAGCCTAATTGTGACCTATTTTGGGACTGTTTATGCCTGTTTTATATGTTAATTCTGTGAGTCATCAAGCATTAATTGCCATGTGACCTTTTACTCACTCTATGGGTCGGAGGCAACCAAGCGCATAACTTGGGCCCAAGCCCATTGCTGCTGGAAAGGGCCATTATGTCTGGCCTATGCACACTCTATAAAAAGGAGGCTACCCCTCCTTTGTATGGATGAAATGTTAGCGTACAAAAAGAATACTTTTAATTTCTCTCTCTACTGGTAATCGATTCAAGATATAAACTATCTCTTGTTTCCCAGTGGACGTAGGTCGAACTAGACCAAACCATTTAAATCTTCTTGTATGTGTTTGCTACCCCATCTCATCTCTGTTTTTTTATTTTCCCTGAGGGTTTGGTCTAGGTCATCAGTGTGAGTGAAGGATTATAACATGAGCAAACACAAGTATCAAACCCAACTTACCCCTGACTTAGAGTGAGTTATGCTCGTTGTTTCTTCATTGGCGCCATCTGTACCGGCTAGAACATTTCTTTTCATCTTTTAACCCAGCCACATGGCTGAACCCGACCCCAATACTTCTACTCACCTATCCGAGAAAGACCCACAGGTCCAACTCGGAGGGGACGCAAAACCCCCGTCGCTGTCACTACACAGGCTACTTCACGTCCTAAAAAACTTGTTTTCGAAATTCACAATGCTGACAGTGATAGTGACGACGACAAAAACCTGGACATCGACCCTAATGAGTGGCTCTTTCACCAGCAGGCGAAAAACACAGCCACGTACCAACACATGCTGCTGAAACAAAAACAAAAAATGGGGAAAACTTTACACTATGATTCACCCGTTCACAAAAGCCATAAACGCAAGGAAACACATGACGGTCGTCGCGATGGTCGTAGTGGGGAACGTGGTGGAGACACCTATGTTCGGGGCTACGCCAAGTCGTCCGACGCGTCAGACGGTTATGAGTCCTCTAGTGACGGAGACTATAGCCGTCGGAATCATCTGCATAACTCGCGTTCTACAACAGCCACGATGGGGTACTCACACAAACGCGAATGATGGCTTGGTCAAACCGTATAGGCCAAAGTCTTTTGCACAAAAATCAAAATTTGTTCCTCACATCGCAACGGCCAGCATTCCGAAGAAAGCCAAACTCCCTAGCAGCATCAGCATGTATGATGGCCTGCGCGACCCTGATGATCATATACACGACTTCGAGTGCGCAGGGAGATCGGTACTCTGTCCAGTCCAAGTTTGGTGTCATATGTTTGCCCAAACGTTGACCGGAGCCGCTAGAGTTGTCACACCCCAACCCATGGCGGAATACATCGAGGCGTGACTTGTGATAGATTGTTCAAAAACTTCATGACACTAGATTTGCGACAATATAATTTAAATGGTTCCATTTCATAACATAGAGACAAAGAAGTACATATTGTTCGAATAGAAAATACAACATTCATAATAATCAAAATTTAAGACGTGAGTATCTAAGTCTAACCCTGGTGAATTTCTTGAATCAACGCATCAAATATCTCCTGGAACATGTATAAAATATCTTGTCAACACATAAAGCATTGGTGAGCATACTAGTTTCTGAATACATACATAATAATAAAATGTTTTACTCGCATAATCATGCTATTGATTGCACATGCAAATCATACAAAAGGCATAATCAATCTCATGTGTCCACTGCGTATCCTAACACCGTCATGATAGGCTGTTGAATACTTAACAATGACCCCAAGAGGGCGCTGTGCTACTCCTATAGCGCTATACATGTTAAGGCTCTTGTATCTTTGATTTCTAGCATGGTAATGGCATATAGGCATGTTTGATAGATTGAGCATGTGTATATGAAAGCATTTACTGTATTTGGATATGGTACATCTTGAGCCCCAAAAGTGACAAAGAGGAAAAGGGTACAAGTATGAACTCACCTTCGGTTGCCTTTAGTTAGATTCCTGTTAAGAGTCTTGAGAGGAAGGGATTTAGCTCCGGTTATTCTAGAGTTGCGAAGTAATGGATTTTAGATCTGGAGGAATGATTCATATGTTCAAGAAAGTCATGCATTGCCTTTAAGGCGAATCAAAACACAAACCACCATGAAGGTGATTCGGGTGGTCAAGATTTAGAGTTAGTAACCAAGCACAAAACCACCATGAAGGTGATTCGGATAGTGAGAGTTAGGTTAGGAATGTGAATCCATTTTAAAGAGTTTCAAGTCATGACCACTTTGCTTATGGATCAAGCATGGGTATTAGACAAGAGAATTTCCCACTCTTGTATAGAATGAATCCGAATTACAAAAAGGGTCAAGAGTTTGGTAAGGTAGGGATGTATCCACGAACCTTCCAAGTTATTAGATTAATAGTTGTAGGATGAAGATTTTGAAAGTATATATTAGTATTACATAGTATAACTAGGAAATTAAAGCAGAGTATAGTGACTTAGTTTGGATGAGCCTTGGCTTTCCTTTGTCAACCATTAACCATAACACAATCTATCCAACATTAAGTTGTTGGTGAACTCGGTTGGTATCACTACAACTAACATCCTAGTGCATAAAAATATAGAAGATAACCACCTTTAAGGCCTTAAATTGGTGTCCCACTCATGTTTATTTTCCTTGGCAAGCAAGAGCAAGGTTCTAAAGGTTTCCCCAAGGGGTGAGAAGAAAAGGAGAGGTGAAGAAAGTGGAAGAAAAGTGAAGATTAAGGCCTTGGAACTCACTGATTTTGAGCAGAAAGATTGCATGATAATCTTGAAGATTTAGAGAGATTTAGGAGTGATTTGGGATGAAAAAGGTTAGGAAGTGAAGGAGAGGGGGTATATATAGTTCGGGTAAGGTGGTTGGGTCATTATGGGAGTTAAGAGGCGGATGGGAGTGAATTAGGTGGGAGTTACACTGATAAAAACACCATCTCAGGTGTTCAAGATGGAGCAGATCGCTTTTAAGGAACCAAAAGTCCTTGGAAAAAGAAAGAATGTGGATACAAGCAAGTTCTGCGAGTATCACAATGATTTCGGCCACCTCACAGACAATTGTTACAGTCTGAAGATGGAAATTGAGTCCGCGCTCAATTCTGGACAGGTCGGACACTTGGTCAAAAACGTACACAGAGGTGCACGGGGGAACAACAACAATGATAACCACGCTGAGGGTTCGCGATAGAAAATCCGCGACCTACAAACTCACATGGTTACGCACACCCCGCGCCACGAATGTAACATGACCAAGGTCAGGAAGAAGAATCACCACTAGGGAAAACAATCCTGAGTGAAGTAAACTGACAATTTTTGGAAGGAAGCAGACGTTATCCTACCAAGGGTCCATGGTGGCGCATCATCTACCGCCCCACTCGTCATCACCGCAGTCTTTGAACATTATCGTACCCAATATATGTTCCTAGACGGCGGAAGTAGCACTGACATCATGTATGATCAGTGTTTTCAACAACTCAATGACGAAGACAAAGTCAGGCCCGTACCGGTCAACGAGCCAATCTCTGGCTTTATTCATGAAACCATCATGCCCCGCGAAATGAACTCTTTTTCCGTCACAATGACGGATAACAAGCATAAGCGCACAAAGGTATGTGACTTTATGGGCTTGCCAGCGACGTCCCATCATGACCTCTTACTCGGTCGAGAAGGCCTCACACACTTCAATGCTAATGTCTCAACGCCACATCAAATGGTTGGCTTCCCAACCTGCAATGGCGTTGTTTTTATTCGGGGAAACAAGGATTGTCATGCAGCGGACAATGCCAAACCCCCAAAGATGATTAAGACCGATACCCGCACTGAGCCGGAAAAATGAGTTCTTAACCCTAAATTTTCGGAGCAAACGGTGGTCATTGGCCACGATATCTCAGACACCATCCATAATCATCTGAAACAACTTCTTATTGGAAATATGAACATCTTCGCTTGGCAGCCGTCGGACATGATTGGTGTTCCCTACGACATCGCGAAACACAAACTCAAATGAGTTGTGCAAGTAAACTCTTAGTTTAAAAAATAAAAACTGCTAATGTTATATAAAGTTTTATTATTTATTAGTTTATTATATAAGCGATAGCTAGAACTAAGAGCATCTACATCTATATTAAGATGGTTTGGAATGAGTTCGGAATTTTGGATTAGGTGAAACTGGTCCAACTTTGTTGTAGGAGGTGGTTTTGAATGGGTTGGTCCGGTATACCGGAGTAGTCCGAAATCTACATTGGGTTCCGCCACCACCACGTGCATTATTATTTTATTTGTTATTTTAGTGCAAAAATGGGTGTGATGTAGAGGTTTGAAGTGGTTTATTGTTGGAGAAAAAAATAAGTTTGTAATGGTTGTAGTTTGAAATGATATCACAAATATGTAATTTTGAACAAATCCATTTAAGAACTAATGCAAACTATTGTATAACTAGTGGTTATAACAGTCGCGCGTTGCGCGAGTGCGCAAATGGGCCTCACAAACATCCTAAACGAACCTAAGCTTTATATACATTAATCCCAAGATCAGAACCAATACTGGATTCTAAATCCTAACTATTATCCCAAGGCGAAAAAAACCTCATCTACGAACTTCTAATAAATAAAATTCATAGATCGTCACCAAATAATACGGAAGGTAAGATGAACATAGGTTATCGACCATTGCACTTTACGAGTTACGACTATTGCACTTCTAATAAATAAAACTCATAGATCGTCACCAAACATTCGTCGTACAGTAAGATAGTACACATGTTCATTGCTTAACTTTTGATGTCGTTGAGCATGTTCATCTTCAGTTTTAACCCCATAACTTGGTTACTGAAGCTCGTTACAAAGTACCATCTCTAGCCACGCCAATAGATCATCAACAGGAAACAACTATCATCATTATCACTATCCTGCAAAAATTCATCAATAGATATCATGCGATGCGTCAAAAATTTTCATCCTCATTCATGCGTATTGTGACTAATCTGTAAAAATACAACTGAACATGAAGAAACAATCCATGATTATTATGTAAAAGCGTACTGTACTCCATGTTTTTACAAAATAACTAAATGGGGAAATGGAAAAATGAGAATACAACCATCATGGAACACGTATACCAGCTTTATTACAAAATAACTGAATACCAAAAAGAAAAATTAGAATACAGCTTGTTAAATACCATACAAGAGCCTAACATAGTGCAGACAGTTAGGTTATTAAGACAATTTTAGTATGAAGGTTAATGTTGAAAGGGTCACATCTTGATTAAAAAAATTGGCCTAATCCACACCTAACACAAAAACATCTCGCAATAAAAACTTATATCCAAAATTGATGTTAAAGAATACTAAAAGTTTACTTATGTGTTCAATAAATTTTTCACTGTTTGTAACAAAGACACCGGTTACACCAAATACGACTTTGGCTTTCTTTAGATAAGAAAGTTGTGATTTTTTATTTCAAGATTAGTAGATTTTTATAACTAAATAAAACCCATATTATAACAAACCTCATACAACAGGTTCTCATTAACAGAGCAGCAGCCGGCATCTCCTCCGTAAGCTCGTCCGTTTCTGGGACCAAATGTGATCAGAATCTGTTTTTAATCTTGTCGGAATCAACATCCACGTCACCACGGCCGTAGAACAGTTCATCTGAAATCGAAATCAATCTTTTCATAGACACAAATCACAAAAGACCGGGCCACCTACGGTGAAAGATGACGAACAGTAGAGTAGGCTTTTTGACGGTGGAGGCTTAGGTGTGATTACATACAGGTGTGGCGTAGAAAGTGATAGATATGCCCTCATAAAAAAACAAAACTAACGAAACTGCCATGTTGTTCAACTATAAATATAACCAACCCAAAAAAAAAGTGGTTTGGTACAAAACTCCTTAAGAAGACTCGAACAGGGGTAGTCAAGGAAACAACACATCTAGTCAACCACCAGACTACTAACAAACAATTGTAATATTTCCAAAGCAAAACATACTTAACAACAAAATAAAAGTAGAGTAAAAGAACACTGTTCAAATCAATTGATCTATTAATATTATATAATATTAGGAAAAAATATCATACCAATTAAAATAAAGATATAATAGTCGCAAATGAGAAAGCACACATAATTTGAAATATAAAAACATACAATAATAGTAGAAAAGTAACATGTTTATTTCTACTCTCATCATTCTAAATTTCTAGCATACGTCCCACCAACTTAATCACACCCCTCCTTTGACTGTCAAACTAGTTGTTAGTGTAAATACAAAATGTTAAAGAGAGTTTATATTTCTTATTCATGATCTTTCGATTATCAAAACGCTTTTTTTTTTTAAATTTAATCGATTATTTGTTATCCAAACATGATGAAATCACAATAAAAACCTACAAAAATAGAGGAAATTTGATGTGTAAAATCAATCAATGTTCTAGGTTTCATACACCCCGTGAAATCACATTCTGGGTGTGTGACATTACATTCTGGGTATGTGGCAGCCTCATATTGGTGTGTGATGTGGGTCAGTGTGTATGAATCCTAAATAGAGGGTGTATCATTCTTAAATACCAATCAAGTGTATCACAAAGGTATGAAGTGTACTATGGGTTTCATACATCTCATGACATCATATTTTGGGGGTGTGACATCACATTCTAAAGTATGTGACAACCTCCTATTAATATATGATGTGTGTCAGGGTATATGATTCCCAATTAGATAAACTTGTATAATTTCTAAATACCGTGTACCATAACTACAGTTGCTTTAGCCATTGGGGCAAACAATCATGACGTCACCCGGGGCTACTTTTAAGCTTTGGTTATAGCGTGCAATGCAAACATGCAATCTTCATTCTCTATTGCATGTATTTCACATCAAATCACCATTTTTTTTTTTTTTGCATTCTTCATTTCTTCATTCAGGTAGGGTATGCCCTTCGTTCTCCGCTCGACCTTTTTTATTTATGTTTTTTAAGCCTATTACAAAACATAACAAAATAAAATTAAAGATACCCATTAATTAATTAAAACATTAATTGATTAGTGATTACCATATTTTTTATCATTGTTTCTTTCACAGCTTTGGCCGTTACCGGGTCGGTCCAATAAGGTGACTGATGTTAGCTATAAGTGGTAGGGGTGAGCATATGAAAATCGATAACCGAAAAAAAATCCAAAACTCGGTTACAGCAAAGATATGTTTACGATCCAATCTATGAATTTTTAATATTCATGTTGTAGTAATAGTGAAAATGCGTTATGTGAATATCACGTGTCCATGTTACTTAACATATGTTGTGGTTAGTGAAAGGTAAAATATAAGAGATTTTTAATGTGTTTTTTATTTATTTTTAGACAATTACTTATCATTCGGAATGTCAATCAAAATACATGTCAAAATTACTACAAGATCAATTTTATGTCAAAATTACTACGAGACCAATTTTCTTAAAAACAACTTTGTTGTTGTTGTAAAAATTTATATCGAGAATGTTTAGGAAAAAGCAAAATACGCAAGACTATACTATTGGTTTTTTTCTCTTTTTTCTAAAAGCTAAAGAAAACAAGAAAAATCAAATTAAATCTTAAATAAAAGAGTAAACTGTCATTTTGGCCCCTGAGGTTTGCCTCAAAATGTTTGTTTAGAAAGAAAAAGTTATTTTTATCACTGTTAACCCGGAACTTTCATTTTGGTGTCATTTTAGACAGTTTTTTTTAACTCAGTTAGAAAAGTTAGTTAACTTCAGGGGCAACAAGAAGGGAAGGAGTGTTTTTCTGCTGCAACAAGAAGGGAAGGAGCTGTGGTTTCGTTTGTTGGGCCGAACTACCCTTGGGTCAGAAAAAACGTCTACCAGGGTTTGTAGAGGTCTAAGACACACGTATTTGTAACACCCAAAAAACCCGTTTCGCTTAAGTACGTCATTATGCGTGATTAACAAAACAATAAAATGGGACTTAGATAATAAGCATGTGGGTTATGTTCTGACATGGAAATAACCTAGTTGATGTTATTATTTATAAATGAGCAAATAATAATAGAAACTAGCTTAGTTAGTTAAGTTTCTAAATAAAAGGGACATTGAGGGATATTTGAAGGGCCATTTCTGTAAATAGTGGGATAATAACAAGTTCAAGGAAACACCCCATGGAAAAAAAACGAATTCACCCAAGGGGATGTCTTCCCAAGACTAAACCAAGCCCTAATATCACAAATTGATGCAAGGGGGTTTTGAGGGTAGACTTGATGGGTTGCAAATTAAGAGTTTTCTACAAGTTTTGGAGCCTTGGTAAGAACCCTAACCCTCGATTGGTATAAATTTCGAAACCCACTTGTGGGTTTTGAGCAAAACATGTTAAATCCGTGATCTTGTTGATTATTAGTGATATTAATCATTCTTAATGGTTTAGGAATGAGTTAAATTGCTAGAAGTTTGCTTGTATTTAAAGATGATGATTTTGCTTTGGATTAGTAGCTTTGATGTTACTAAAATTTAAGGAAATATATGTTTTAAGCATGGATTGTATAGGAATTGTATTCTATATGTATTGCATTAATCTTATGTGTTAGTAAAATTTCAAGTTGATATTGAAATAGCTAGACCTAATGGCTAGAATGATGTTTTGATGATGAGTTCATAAATTGGATACTTGCTAAATGTTTAGTGAGTGTGATAATTATGAAAAATGTAGTATGCACACTAAGTGTTTGATGAAATGCTAAGTTGATATGAATATGTGAAACTATGCGAAAAAGCCTTACTAACTTAAATGTTATGTGAGGAATGTAAGTAATTGATAAAGTGGAATTGCCTAAATGATGATTTGGAAGATGGAATGTGCACTAAATCTAATAAATTGATAAGTAACTAAAGGGCTAGTTCATGGTTAGGACTAATGCCTATGTTAGTGGATATAGATATGTAAAGGGTAGTTTGACTCTTAAAAGTCAACTAACCCAAATGGAAATTATGGATGAATTGGCATATATAAACTCATGAGGTATGGTTGTCGTTTGATGAAATGGCTAACATGACCGATCTTGAGAGTATTGTGAAGGTTTGGTCTTGTCAAGCTAGGTGGGAGCTTGGATGGGATGAACCCAACAAAGCAAATGGATCATGCAATGCATAAGTGAGGCCAATGTAAGTGACTTAGTTTTATTAAGTCTCTTAGAAACTAAAAGATTTTGTAAATGTTTGAAAGTCATGGTATTGATATTGTTAATGGAGAATAGATGCTTATTCATAAAGAGGGATTATGGGATATGAGATTCTAGCTTGTATTGGGTTAGAATCGCCTAAAGGGAAGAGGATTGTTAAGTTCAGGTGGAGACGCTTAAGTAGATAATTGGAGTATTTTTCATAAATGAATTAAGTGAGGTTATATCACTTGAGCAAAATATTTGAAATTTAAACATTTGAGTATTTAAATAAATGGGTCAAATGAATCATGATCTTAGATTCTTTAGACCTCATAAGTTAATATTGAGCATTGGATATATTATAAATGTTGACGGACCCACCTTTTGGATTGCCGGATATTAATATGTGTAAATTGAGGACTTTCACAGGTTGATGAATTCGAACGAAAAGGGGCACATGGTGCCAAATGGATTATATAGATGATCCGAATGATATAGGAATGGGTCAATACTACCGGGTAAGTCCGTAGTGTAAGTAGGACCATGGGTGAGTAAATGTGGATGAAAACCACCCACATGAAACGTGGGTGCCAAATCGGTGAGTCGTTTTCTATAAATGTGTCTAATGCGCTTAGATGTGATTTAAAATACGGAATTCATGAAATTGGTAAAGTGCTAAGTCCGCAAAGGCTTAGAGGTTTTCAAACATGTTAACGAGTCAAAATAATGAGTGGTAACCAAGTGGGGTCGCCCACGGGTGACTAAAATAGAATATAGACCTCTAAGGGTAGTTTGGGAATTTTAAAGATTTACTAAAGGCTAAATCTATAAACCGGGTCATATTTCAACAAACCGGACGATGTTTTAGTATAACAAGTGTCCAACGGGTTGAGAATATGATTGTTATGCTTTTTGAATGGTTAAATAAGTTTTTGTAAAACCTAAGACCTTAACGGGTCAAACGGTTAAAACCGAACTAAGAGGATTCTAATGGGTCAAAACCGAAAAGTGAAATATACATCTTGATAGAACTTATCTATGCAGGTCTAAAATAATATTGGGTATGTTTCGGATGTCCAAAAACGCCTATAGTGAAGGGTTGGGCTTGTGAAGGCATAAGTATACATGCCTTAATAAAGTTGCAGCACGTCAGCCCGGGCGGGTCACATTCTGACCCGGACGGATCAAAATTCGGAGATTATAATCAGGAGGTCAGCCCGGGCGGGTCAAAATTCAGAGATGATAATCAGCAGGTTAGCCCGGGCGGGTCACATTCTGACCTGGGCGGGTCAAAATTCAGAGATGATAATCTCAGGTCAGCCCGGGCGGGTCACATACTGACCCGGGCGGGTCGCATGTCAGCCCAAGCGGGTCAAAGGCTTACCCGGCCGGGTAAAATGCGAACTTCCTCATATATGCCTTAAATGCTTTAATTTCAGTTTTAAACCTCGTTTAATCATTTAATGTGTCTTCATTCGATGTTGACACTAGGTATACACTATATGGAAGTCCTGGAGCATGGATGAAGTCAAGAAAAGAACCGAAGACACCCGAGCACTTGTACGCTTTTGCAACAGATTCCGTTTGAAAACACAAACCGTAGTATAGGTTTGTAATATCTAAAAATGCAAAGTTGAAGGTTTCCATTAAATCAAAGTCATTGAATCGATTATCATTTATAAAGATTAAAGTTTTAATCAGTCGTGATTTTTGATTAAGGCCAACACACATAAGTTTAAGCTTTAATCACTGTAATTACGGGTTGGGGTCTTACAGTATTGTCGTTGGAGCTCCACAATTGCAGAAAACCATTGTCGATTTGGGGTTTCTATCGATTGGGAGTTATGGTTTTTTGAAGAAATGTGATGTTTGGAGAGTATCAATCGTTACCTGGGAAAGAAGAAAGGTTAAATTTGTGTTTTTTAACGTTTAGACATAAAATGACCTAATTGCCCCTGAAGTTAACTGACTTTTCTAACTGAGTTAAAAAAACTGTCTAAAATGGCACCAAAATTAAACTTCCAGGTTAACAGTGATAAAAATAACTTTTTCTGTCTAAACAAGCATTTTGGGGCAAACTAGAGGGGCCAAAATGACAGTTTACTCTAAATTAAATATTATAATTAATTTTTTTAAATAACTTGATAGGTGTAAGGATGTCATTGGCTCACCCATTTCGTATTGAACTGTGTAGTTTTACTCACAGTTATGATCAAGATCTCGCACTATAAGAAATACAAGCAATGGCGGCGTTGGTATTAGCGGCGACATCCAAGGTCGTTGCTAAAGGTCTTACCGCGATCGAGTTCAAGTGAACATGATCTGGCTGTTGATTAACATCATGATCTAGCAGACAGTGTTTTATCATACTAAAAAGCAATAACGGTGTGCCTTTAGCTTGGATGTGGGAATTATGTAGAGTAGCTCCACCTTCCCTCCATCTCACCCTTCTCTCATCTATCCCTCCATTGAGTGGCGATTTTGGGCGAATTCTGACAGGTCGCCGCTAATATTTAAAACCAATAACGTCGACAATTTCACTATTAGCAACGACTTTTTAGCTGCGATTTATGCGGTCAATAGCGGCGACATTTGTGACGATGGGTGGTATTAGGTCTATGGCTAAACTTTCACTCACAATTACTTGTCATTACGTATGGTCTTATCAGCGCCTAAGCTTGCAATAAAAAAAAATAAACAAAACGAAAATTACGTTAGAATATATAAATATAATATTTTGTTTTACAAAATGAGAAGAACCAAGTTTAAATCAAAGGTGTATATAAAATCCAATGACATAGATAGCAAAAAATAATGCACAAAGCATATTATGTGGAATCTTATTGATTCTAGTTAAAACCTTTTTACTCGTGGGATGAATTCTTAATTCTTAAATGGGTGTAAGACACCCCTACTGGGTAAGCTTGATAAGGGTGGTCGGATTGCAATCCGTGGAAGACTTCACGGATACCCAGGGCCGGTCCAAGCCCAATTATTTTAAAGCTAAGGCTTTGGGCCCCCAAATTTTTAGGGCCCATTTGTTTAAAAAAATATATATGGTTCAAATATTATAAAAGTTTTTATGATTACATATAGAAATGTCAACGTGGTTTGTTGGTAGGAGCCCCACCGTTGTTGTTTGTAGATTTGAGTTCGAATCCCACTGTCTACATTTTATTTTTGTTAATCATTTTTTTAGATCCAAAAGCGTTGCTTTTTTCTTGGGTCAACTTTCTATATCTTTATTTAACTTTTCATATGATGGTATGCTAGATAATTATTTTAAGAAATATTAATATTATTGTGTGGTGTTTTTTTTTTTTTTTTTGAAATGGTGTATTATGTTTAACATGACAAAACATTTTAATTTTTATATTCTTGATTTTAAAGAAGAAACATAAAAAAAAGTATTAATATGTATGGATTACGTGAGAATATTTATATATACCAGCTAACAAAAATAATTCTCGTGAACTCTAATATATTTAGGTTAGGTGATCTTAACAAGGAAAACTAAAAGTTTAAAAACATCGGAGGGCCCGAATTTTCGTTTCGCTTTAGGCCTCCAAAAGGATTGAGCCGGCCTTGCGGATACCCCGCCATGTCAATCACGTATACCACCTGACCACCGACACTGTGAAACCTAATGTGCTACCCGTCTGCAAAACACACACACACACACCTGTCTCTCTTTCTCTCCTCTGCAACACACACACACACACACGCTTCTCTCTCTATCTCTCATCGACTTGTACCACCCGATCACCATACCTAAGCCACCCTACCCACGACACCTAGGCCGGTGTTGCCAAGCATGTAGGTGCTACCTGCGAGGGTACCTAAGGTTGACACTGGCCTCCCTAATTTATATAAGCTGCGATATAAATAACATCATATCTTTATGTTACACTACGAACAATATTTTTATGGCAATGGTATTATTTTTAGATTAATTATAACAATAATTTTCCGATTTTAGATCGATTCTATTGCGATCATCTGGTTTTTAAACATTGGTTATACGTTTTTTTAATAATATTCTCTTATTTAGGCAAGTATTTTGCGTTTTATATAAGTATAAGACCTATTTTTCGGTTAGAAGCAACTAGTTTATTCTGATTCTATTTGCAATATACACCTTTTCTTTTTTGAAGTGGTGTTATCTTTATTTTACATTTTTACCTTATAAAATAATTTATGATACACCATCTATGCTATTACTTCCGTCTGTTCATGAAAATATGGTTTTGTCTGATTTTTATCTTAGTTTATTATAAGTGGAATCAAGTAAAGATGTCATTACAACTATGGCTAATTAACATGTCATTTAAGTCGAGTCAAGTCAACTTTAGGGAGGTGTTTGAGTGAACTCAGTATCAATCCAGGCTTGTTTTTCTTTTTTTTTGATTTATTAAAGTAACAAACAAAAACAAGTTAACAACAATATCAAATCATACAAGTCTCAAATAGAGCAATGCTAATATACAAAGAATTGAGCTGATATATACAATCCAACGAGTGAGTTACTGAAGTGAATACAATTTAATACAAGTGATGTAACTTCAGCTAGGACTTGGCAAGAAAATATATAACAGAAATATGCTCGAGTCATATTAACTCACATCTAATGAAAAATCAAGGTAAATTATATAACAAAATAGCTACTATGACACAAGGTATTTTAACATTCCTACAAACATTAAGTGTGACAAAATTACACATCCAATTGCTTTGAATGAATAATCGAATAATATATTATTTTCAAGATAAACTTTAAGTATATAATTTGTTAAATGGGACGAATCTGTGACGAAAGAGATAACATTATTTAATTCCAGTTTCTAGAAGAACAAATAATACACCTAGTGGATTATAATATTATATTAACTATAAAAACTGTTTTCTTTCTATAATATAGTTTGCTTCGTGCATTACTTTAGATTAATATATAGTCTTCAAAATCCTGTTAACTTGCATTTTACTCACACCGATAGGTGTAAAAATTAGGGTTAAACAGATATCTAAAATTTTGGGAATGAAAAATCAAACGGTTTAGGGTGGTTAGGACTATTTTTTTAACTGCCAATTAAGAACGCACGGGGACTACGTAAGCAACACCCATTGGCGAAAGGTAGCTCCATCAGGCGGTCCAACCCGCACGGACGGAGCCCCGCGCCCACCCGTCTCCTATTCCAGGGAAAACCCGTCCCGCATACCCGCCCAAAGGCACAACGGCAGCGAACCGGTAAAACCTGGAGGGATCAGGAGTCGAACCCATGGCCACAAGGATCAAGTGTGTCATACCCCGCCAAGGTGGAAACGCGAGGTGCGACTTCGAATGATTTCCAAGCACAAAGGTCACGCAAGCTTCGATTAGTTTAAAAAGAGGGACTTCCATTAGACAACATAGTTTCACAAAACATAAAGTTAAATTGTCTTAAATAAAACCATTGTATGAAAATGTTAATGTCTAAAACCAATACAACAACGGTCCAAAAGATGGTATCCCATGATGCTTACACGCGACCCCCCCCCCCCCAAGTTACTTGCTCCATGATAGTTACCTGAAAAACATGCATGTAAAAATATAGGTCAACACAAAGTTGGTGAGTTCACGGATTTTATGTAAATGGACATGTAATTCAAAACCGACTAAATGACTGCCTAGCTAGGACAATAATTAATATGTGATCTGACATGAGCCCATAACCAAACCTTGACATGTTGTGCCTCGCCCATTGTACACTTAAGACAATGAATAAATGTGAAATACTAGCACTCTTTTGATATCTGTCATCCGGTAAAAGCGACTAACCAAGAGTGGGGGTGTCAACCCAATAGATCTATTCCGGTGTTTCATGGCTAAGTCCATAGCTAGTGGTTATGGTGTGATGTATGACACGAGGGCTTAATGGATCCTGAACCTTACTGTCTCATGTTCACATAATAGTCATGTATGTAACTGAAAACTGTACGCATGTTTTTCCCCCGAGAAAATGTAAAATAGTGAAAAGGGGTCGTGAAAAACTCACCATGTGGGTGTGTATGGAAATGAACTACTGAGCCTGGAGCTAGAGATATCGACCTACGTGTCCTATGTAAAAAGAGACATTTTAGGTCTAGGCTACTTGTACTGTTTACAAGTTGTTCTCTTGTCATGTTCGTCCTTGTAACTTAACTCTTTAAGTTAGATGTGTCTATGATGTAGGGATTTGTATATTCAACACTTTGTTTCCCAAAAGTTACAATGTTTGCCTTTAAAATGTTTAATGTTAGGGTCTCTAGGTGTAACTTTACCCAAGATATGAACTTTATGCCTTGTGTGACAAGATCTACTATCTTTATGTAACTAGTGACTTAGGCGAAAAAGATAGCATTACCTTTTGTGAAAACACCACTTTTACTTGTAAAAACATATACTTTTGTGTAGGTGTTCATGTGTTGTAGGTCTTACAACCTTTAACTTGACATGTGTATAGACCCATAATATCTAAGTATGTTTAACTTATTATTTCATAAGGTTAGCAACTTTTGTGAAAATAGCAATATCCCATGTTAAAACATAACTTTTCTTGAAAACATATGTACCTTGTAAGCCTTGTTATGGATTTAACATGTCACACATGATTTATAATGATCTACATTATGTCTTATGTTAATGAGCTTGGGAAAACATTCACATTTTCTTATAAAACTTTTGGCCCATACTGACTATATATATATATATATATATTTCGGCCCATGTGTATGTGAATACATGTATTTCCCAACTAACATAGCATGTTTTAAGTCATGAGTTTACTTATTTACTTGGTTTAGCTACAAGAGTAAACACACTAGTGAACAACTTGGTGTATGAATGAAAATGTAGTTAATAAAACATAAGTTTTAACAAAGCAAGATTATACCTCCTAGTGGCTAATAAATGAGGGAGTTAGGGGCCTTGTACACCTTGGTTATGCTCCTTGTACCCCTAAGAATCCCTTGAAAGTGGTGGTCTTTGAGTGTGTGTATAAAACCGAGGGGTGGTGGAGTAGTGGTAAGGGTGCCGAGTGGTGGTGGTGTTCGACGGTAGAGGTGGTGCCGAGAGGGAGTGAGGGAGAGATAGAGAGATGTGTGTTAGTTGTTTTTGGTGCACTTGATTTCCTAATCCTTGGCCTTATTTATACTAAGTATGTATGGCAATTCATAATGGCTTTGTTATGGTGTAAGAGAGCATATTTCCTTATTTGGTTTAGGATCTTAAAAAGGTGATTTTGGCTAGATTATGGGAGGATTATGGAATTGATGGATGCATGCTTTCTTGGTTAATGGGGGCCGAAAATTGGGATTAGTGTGGAGGTTAAGATAAGTTAACTCTCTTGGATTTGATGTGAGATAATCATGGTGTTTGCTAGATTAGAGAAGTCTTAGGATTGATTTGGTAGGATCTTGCATGAGATGTGTTGGATGTCAAATGTGGTAAGTCAATGGTTCTAGGTTGATGTGGTGACAAGATCAATTACCATTTTGATGAAAGATCTAGGTATGTAATGGAATGACTAATGCATGAGTGAAAGACACAAATACTACACACATATGCATGTGTGTGTCGTGTATATACATATGTATGTGTAGGATGTTTATTTTTGGTAAGTCAACTATCATGGGATGAATAAGTAGTAAAGTGTTTAGCTAATTAAGGTGGAATCTAGTGATTGAGATGATGGTTCATTAATGTGTAAGGATATAATCTTTGGGAACCAAAAATCACACATACATGTGTATGTATATGTGCCGTCCCACTGTAAGACCCATAAACTGTTCTATCAGAAAATACGCAGAGGAAAGTACGAACCAGAAAAATTTCTAGCTTTATAAAAACATTCTCAAATGTTTGGAAAGCACATCTCCAAAATATTATAGGTGTCACATCTTTTATTGTTTCTTATTATATTCAACACGACTCATCTTTATTAGGTTACGTGATCGCGATCCCGTACAATCCGTTTCCTTACTCGATCTCCTACCATTCCTTTCTTTGTGAGGTAGACTAGACAACCTGCAAACACCACATACCCGATTCATTAGTTCATTAAGTGACTTCATGCAAATATTCAAAATGTGGAAATAACATTCAACAACACTCGATGATCATGACCAAACGCCTTTTGCAAGTTCGAATCGGAATTCTGGATCCTCACGTCTAACTTCCATGCCTTCTTACGTTCATACCTTAATCTATATTACTATCCTCATCACAAAAAGGGTCAAGCGTGTTCGGTTCTTCAGAATAGCTCGATCCTCCATCCGGCTCCAAAGTAGCGCACACCTAGGGTTGAACATCAACAAACCCTTTACACGGTTAAACAAGTTGAATAAAAGAAAACTGAATTCTAAAAAGCCTTGCAAGTCTGAGGAAACATCCTCTGCTCATTCTTCCTCTGGTCTAAACTATCCTCTAGTCTGAGCAAATATCCTCTGTTCATTCTTCCTCTGGTCTAAACTATCCTCTGGTCTGAGCAAATATCCTCTGCTCATTCTTCCTCTGGTCTGGACTATCCTCTGGTCTGGACAAATATCCTCTACTCATTTATCCCAACTACCTTCATTACCGTATGGTGAACTATGCTTGTTCACTAACAATATCCATTCACTTGTCTTACTATAAATTACCATTTTATTCTTGTTTCCCATTCTAAATTAATACATAAACATGCATTTACTAAACTAAGAGTTTTGTTCATAAGTCACTTACATCAAGTCCTTATGTTCTTGTTTGTTTCTTTGCCTCTTCATGATCCATTAACCTTCCATGCTAGAGCCTATCTTGACATGATCCACATCCTTTCATGTCATAATGTTTACAACATCATTAGCATGCATGATCATTCATACAAACAACCATTCTCAACCAAAGATCACATTGACTTTCATTAGTCAATTTCCATTATACATAAGACATAGATTCATAACCACATTTGTTTGTAATTTTCAACTTACCATCATATATGCCACATAGACCAACATAAGATTCATCGCATAGTCTTTCTAATCGCACAATCATGTTTGGGAGCCTAACTATGTTATTCTACATTATTGACTTGCCGGAAAGTCAATTGTCAACCATACAAACTTTCTAGTTATAAACATATATCCATATTAATGTACTAGACCACCATAAACATCACATTCACACGTTGTAGGATACATACAACTATATGATCACTTAGGTCGACACATACAAACATATAATTCATCTCATACATACTAGTGCCTTCGTGATCTACAATTAGCAACACATTTACTTCTGGATCCTAACTAAGAAATCAATAGAATACATGGTGTGCATCACACCTATTTAAGCATAAGGTACAAACTCTTAATGCGTACTTCTACCAAACATACCATAAAACTACATTCCTTCATGGATTTCATCAAAACACATTCTTTATGTTAGTTTACTAACAATTACATAAACTCTCACATTACATTCACATTTGTTAAGTTCATGTATACAATTTTCACACATTATCATCTCCTAGACATTTCAACAAACACTTGGTGTGCGGACAATATTCTAAGCACATTGTACAAGCTCCTAATACATGCACTCAACCAAAACGCATAATCACCTTCAATCATGACCAATTTCCACATGCATATCATCAACTACACATTATTCCTACAATTACATGGATTTACAACTAATTTAGCAACAATCAAAGATAAAATAAAAACTCAATATCATCATCTTTTGCAAACAAGCAACTTCTAGTGATTAGCTCATCTCTAACCCATTGAGCTGATCAATATCACTTATAATCAAGCAATAATATGAATTTAACATGTTTTGCTCAAAACCCACATGTGGGGTTCGAACCCTACACGAATTATACATCAAATTCTACCAAACAAAAGGTACCTTTGGGTTCAATCGACCTTAAATGGTCCATTTCTGGTTAATGCATCGATTTCCCCTTTGTATTCTTGTTAGATTGAGCTTTGTAGTTGGATTAAGGTTGGAGCCCTTCTCCTCTTCCCTAATGTCGACCAAAACACACACTAGATGTGTGTTTTTGGTGTTTTTATTATATTTCACATTTTTAATTATGGACTTTGAGTAATTGACATATTCCACCCTCCAAGTTATAATCTCTTAACTCAATATCATATATATTAATCCCGCCTATTAATGTCTTTAAACGAAGTGGGTTTTTGGGGTGTTACACCCACATATGTATAGGTGTGTATATATATATATATATATATATATATATATATATATATATATTTACAAATCAATACACATCTTGTACAAAAACTTGGTTACATATAATAATTAGATATTAAGAAGGGTCTTTGTACAAGTCTATGTAATACTAGATAATATATAATTGTGTGCACATTATATACTTTTTAACTAGTTGGATTACTAGTCGTTTATAGACATTGTGTTCGGATGAACTTTGTGTATGAACATTATTTGTTTTTGTTCTTGATTAGACCATAATTATAGTACTATGTCCAATTACACGAATTCCCAAACTAGGGTTTTGGTGTGATCTCTCTATAGCTCATGATAACTATTTGACTAGTCATGAAATTGTATCAACTAGAATGCCTAATGCTAGGCTGTAAGCATCGGGTTTGACTTGTTGGAACCCTGTATGGCCTAATTGCAATGAATCATATAAAATATAATGTCATGCACTATGTATACATGTAGCTAGTGTACGGGTATGACCTGTGATTTCGACGAATGTCAAAAAGTGTCTTTCCATCACTTCCCGGTACCACTCCACCATAAGGTGGTTAGGACTATCGAACTGGCTACTTTTCTTTCTAGTTTGACGGTTAAATAATTTGGTGTTGAAGGTTTAACAATTTTAGCTGATATTTTAAAAATTCAATTGTTTGTATTTAAAGTAAGTCAAATAATAAAAAAATGGTTCATAAATCTATAATCTATCTATATCAATAATCTATAATCTATAAATTTATATAACCTCTAATAAACATCCGACCCACTACGTGATTAAAAGATCCGACCCGTTAACATATTACATCTCTTACTCCATAAACATTCGGAAATCACAAACCCTAATACGTCCTATCATCTCTACTCTCAAACCCTACATCTTCATCTCATCTATTTTCTCGTTAGTCAACCATCACTCAAGAAACGTATCTTATCTCTTCTCTCGTCACTCAACGAACATCGCCGTGATTATCTTATTAATAAACGGTAATATGATCCTATCTGTTAGATTTATAATTTGGTCGTTTTCTTTTGCATAATTTTCCTTTGATTTTTAATCGATTGTTAATGATTTTTAATTTTCTGTTTTTTATTCTTTAAAAACTTTTTGAAATAGTGATTCATCTTTTGATTTTGTATATGGTTTCAACCAAGATTGGGTTTTTTTTTCAAAACAATGATAATTTAGTTTTTTAGTTTTATATATGGTTGATTTTGTAATCTTACAAATTTTTAATCTTAGGGTTTTTTTTATTATTAACGAGCTTTGAATACAAATTAGTCTCTTGATTCGCTTTTAGGTTTCTGTCACGATTTAAGGTTTTTCATAAACTTTTCATTCATTTATTTCATAATACTTGTCATTAATGGTGAATGATATGGAACAAATCAAATGTAGAATTTGTTGTTGGATGCGAATGCACAAATGTCTCTGTGGTATTTTTGTTATCTGACTGTTGCTCGGTGATATCCGACTGATTTCAAGGGATTCAGTTGGGTTTCTGAGGTTGACACAATCTTGGATTTCACGTATGAATGTTCATTAGGACTTATGTTGTTTGGTGGTTTTTGATCTTCTTAGAGAGTTGTTTGTGAATCGGGTTATGTTTACGGATCCGTGTTGGATCCACGAGAATATGAAAGTAGATTGCATATTGTTTCAATATCTAAACTAATTCCTTGATTTGTGGATTTTGGTTTAATTTAAAATTCCATTTCATTTGGGATTAATTTTACAAATTGAATAGATTAATTTTTGTATTTATATTTACACAATTGTGATTACTCATTAGTAAAAAAAATAATAAATAAGACTTTTGTAAAGCTCCAAAATCCAAAACTATAATAAATGGATGTGTGGCATGAAATAAAATGACTAAGTTTTATCAACTTAGTTCAAGTGATCTCGCTATAGCTCATGATAACTATTCGACTAGTCATGAAAATGTATCAACCAGAATGCCTAATGCTAGACTGTAAGCATCGGGTTTGACTTGTTGGAACCCTGTATGGCCCAATTGCAATGAATCATGTAAAATATAATGTCATGCACAATGTATACATGTAGCTAGTGTACGGGTATGACCTGTGATTTCGACGGTGTCAAAAAGTGTCTTTCCATCACTTCCCGGTACCACTCCACCATAAGGTGGTTAGGACTATCGAACTGGCTATTTTTTCTTTCTAGTTTGACGGTTGAATAATTTGGTGTTGAAGGATTAACAATTTTAGTTGATATTTTAAAAATTCAATTGTTTGTATTTAAAGTAAATAAAATAATAAAAAAATGGTTCATAAATCTATAATCTATCTATATCAATAATCTATAATTTATATAACCTCTAATAAACATCCGACCCACTACGTGATTAAAAGATCCGACCCGATAACATATTACATCTCTTACTCCATAAACATTCGGAAATCACAAACCCTAATTCGTCCTATCATCTCTACTCTCAAACCCCACATCTTCATCTCATCTATTTTCTCGTTAGTCAACCATCACTCAAGAAACGTATCTCATCTCTTCTCTCGTCACTCAACGAACATCGCCGTGATTATCTTATTAATAAACGGTAATATGATCCTATCTGTTAGATTTATAATTTGGTCATTTTCTTTTGCATAATTTTCCTTTGAGTTTTAATCGATTGTTAATGATTTTTAATTTTCTGTTTTTTATTCTTTAAAAACTTTTTAAAATAGTGATTCATGTTTTAGTTTTGTATATGGTTTCAATCAAGATTAGGATTTTTTTTTTTCAAAACAGGGCTAATTGAGTTTTTTAGCTTTATATATGGGTGATTTTTTAATCTAACAAAATTTTAACCTTTGGGTTTTTTTATTATTAACGAACTTTGAATACAAATTAGTCTCTTGATTCGCTTTTAGGTTTCTGTCGCGATTTAAGTTTTTTCATAAACTTTGTCATTCATTTATTTCATAATACTTGTCATTAATGGTGGAGTGATATGGAACAAATCAAATCTAGAATTTTTTGTTGTATGCCAATGGACAAATGTCTTTGTGGTATTTTTGTTACCCGACTGTTGCTTGGTGATATGCGACTGATTTCAAGGGATTTAGTTGGGTTTCCGAGGTTGACACTATCTTGGATTTCACGTATGAATGTTCATTAGGACTTACGTTGTTCGGTGGTTTTTGATCTTCTTAGAGAGTTATTTGTGAATCGGGTTATGTTTACGGATCCGTGTTGGATGCACGAGAATATGGAAGTAGATTGCATATTGTTTGATTTTTTAAACTAATTCCTTGATTTGTGGAGTTTAGTTTAGTTTAATTTGAAATTCAATTTCATTTGGGATTAATTTTACAAATTGAATGGATTAATTTTTGTATTTATATTTACCCATTTGTAATTACTTATTAGTAAAAAAAATCATAAATAAGACTTTGGTAAAGCTCCAAAATCCAATCTATAATAAATGGATGTGTGGCATGAAATAAAAATGACTAAGTTTTATCAACTTAGTTCAAGTGATCTCGCTATAGCTCATGATAACTATTCAACTAGTCATGGAATTGTATCAACAAGAATGCCTAATGCTAGACTGTAAGCATTAGGTTTGACATGTTGGAACCCTGTATGGCCCATTGCAATGAATCATGTAAAATATAATGTCATGCACAATGTATACATGTAGCTAGTGTACGGGTATGACCTGTGATTTCGACGGGTGTCATAAAGTGTCTTTCCATCACTTCCCGGTACCACTCCACCATAAGGTGGTTAGGACAATTGAACTGGCTATTTTTTCTTTCTAGTTTGACGGTTGAATAATTTGGTGTTGAAGGTTTAACAATTTTAGCTGATATTTTAAAAATTCAATTGTTAGTATCTAAAGTAAGTAAAATAATAAAAAATGTTTCATAAATCTATAATCTATCTGTATCAATAATCTGTAATCTATAATTTATACCCCTAATAAACATCCGACCCACTACGTGATTAAAAGATCCGACCCGTTAACATATTACATATCTTACTCCATAAACATTCGGAAATCACAAACCCTAATTCGTCCTATCATCTCTACTCTCAAACCCTACATCTTCATCTCATCTATTTTCTTGTTAGTCAACCATCACTCAAGAAACATATCTCATCTCTTCTCTCGTCACTCAACGAACATCGCCGTGATTATCTCATTAATAAATGGTAATATGACCTATCTGTTAGATTTATACTTTGGTCGTTTTCTTTTGCATAATTTTCCTTTGATTTATACTCGATTGTTAATGATTTTTAGTTTTCTGTTTTTTATTCTTTAAAAACTTTTTGAAATAGTGATTCATCTTTTGATTTTGTATATCGTTTCAATCAAGATTATGATTTTTTTTTCAAAACAGTGCTAATTGATTTTTTTAGTTTTATATATGATTGATTTTGTAGTCTTACAAACTTTTAATCTTAGGGTTTTTTTATTGTTAACGAACTTCGAATACAAATTAGTCTTTTGATTGGCTTTTAGGTTTTTGTCGCGATTTAAGTTTTTTCATGAACTTTGTCATTCATTTATTTCATAATACTTGTCATTAATGGTGGAATGATATGGAACAAATCAAATCTAGAATTTGTTTTTGGATGCCAAATGACAAATTTCTTTGTGTTATTTTTGTTACCCTACTGTTGCTCGGTGATATGCGACTGATTTCAAGGGATTCAGTTGGGTTTCTGAGGTTGACACTATCTTGGATTTCACGTATGAATGTTCATTAGGACATATGTTGTTTGGTGATTTTTGATCTTCTCAGAGAGTTGTTTGTGAATCGGGTTATGTTTACGGATCGGTGTTGGATCCACGAGATTATGGAAGTAGATTGCATATTGTTTGAATTTCTAAACTAATTCCTTGATTTGTGGAGTTTGGTTTAATTTGAAATTCAATTTCATTTGGGATTAATTTTACAAATTGATTGGATTAATTTTTGTATTTTTATTTACCGATTTGTGATTACTCATTAGTAAAAAAATTATAAATAAGACTTTTGTAAAGCTCCAAAATCCAAAGCTATAATAAATGGATGTGTGGCATGAAATAAAATGATTAAGTTTTATCAGCTTAGTTCAAGTGTTTTGTTTTAAAGAAAATAAAAGTTATAAAAGGCTTGGAATACTGAGATTTAAATTAAACCAGGCCGGTCATACCAAGACCCGATATGTAGGGGCTGGACTAGTCCACGTTAAAAACCGAAAAGATAAGGGTATGACAATATGAACTTATATATATTGCATTAAAAAATTTACGGACTTAATTAGTCTATCTATGCGACTAATAGATGTAGTCGATAAAAAGAATTATGAATACTCCTAAACTACTTTATGTTAATTAACATTTACTAAGTTAAATACATATAGATAAAACTTAACTCTTGGTTAGATATGGAAAGTTAAGTAGGATTTGGGGTAAAATATGTATAGGGGCTAACTGAGTGATATTTGAGGGGTCATTTCTATAAATTTAGAGATTTTAAACAAATCAGAAGAAACCCATATGGGTTCTCACGAATTCAGCTCCAAGGGAGGTCTCCTTCAACAAGTTAGCCATAAAATCCCCAAAATTGAAGGTAAGATGCAAGAGATTGAATGATGGCAAGATGAGGGTGTGATCTAGATGGTTTATCTTCAAAGTTTAAGCTTTTGGTAAGAACCCTAACACCAATTTCATCTAGGATTCAAAACCTACAAGTGAGTTTTGGCTAAATAAGGTTAAATTTGTGTAATTGCTTTATTATATGTGTTATTTAATCATCTCTAATGGTTTAGAGATGAGTTGTTTACTTGAATTTGCTTGTTTGCAAAAGATGATGACTTTGGTTTTCATTAGTAGCCTTGATGTTACTAAAATGGTTGCAAATCCATGTTATTAGCAAGGGTTGTATGAGAATTACACCTTATATGTATTGCATGATACTTATTTGCTAAGTGGAACTGCAAGATGATTAGAAGGATAACATAACTTGGTGGCTAAATGGAGCTAGACATGATAAGCTTATGAATTGGTTACTTGCCAAATCCGACGAACCTTTGTTTTTTCTTGGAATATGTGACGGAGTGGGTGGAAGAAGGTGAAGATCCGAATGAAAGTTCCAGATCTGGGTGTTCAACGTTCTGGATTCCTACAAAATCAACCACAATTGTTGTAGCAGCAAAGGCTTGAGGTTGTAGACCGGAAGTCGTTGGCGGATGAGGTCGAAGCAGGTTGATTGATGTATGACCAGTCCCCATTAACAACAAGAATTTACCCAGTCTAGGAATAACTACTTCACAAACAACATTCACATTCATAATTACAAAATCTTAAAAACGGTTTAGTGTTTAGCAAGGTTTTACTACATGTTCCGAATTACATAACTAACTACATCCCTAACGAGAGTTAACGACATAATTCATAAGTCAGAACATTGTTTGTTTTCAAAAGCCATGCCCATTGGGTAATCGCGACTATGCGGAAGCAAAGAGATACGCCATTGGTCTTTCAGAAATGAGCTAGATCCTTATACGAGCCTTGCTTGATCATACCTAGGGTCATCCATAATCATTAAACCCGTTAGTACTCGTTAAATGTACTAAAAATTTGAAACAAAATGCGACGACGCCGAGGCTCAAGAGCCCGACGTAGCCTACGGCTGGTTGTGGCTGCTCTGAAATCACCTGGCCGTAAGCTACGGCTGGCAGTTTCTAGTCGTTTGGGGCCTTTTTGGGCTGGTAGCTGTTGTAACCTACATTCTTACCAAACCAACATGACCCCCTTCGACCCGTTTGATCAGAAAATGGTTGAGAGGTCCTTACATACTAGAAGTACCTCGGTTTATCCATTTTCCGATAGTCCAAGACTCGTCTGCATATATTTAAATCAAGTTTTGTGATTTGATCCGTCAAGAGTCCGGTTTGCTAAGGGACCTTTCGGGGGAACTCCAAGCACACGAATTCAATGGTCCATGGCCCTTTGGTCGTTTCCCTTGCATACCTTCGACTTATTTGATATCAATTCCCGCAAGGTGAAAGGTTATTATCTAGCTGAACCTTGCATTTGTTACCATTGTGGCGAGGTCACCATATCCATGATCTTTCTAGACATTCCTCTTGGTTTTCCCCGCTTGGTCAACTTCCGTCAAAGTTCAACTATATATGATAAGTCCCCAATCACCCCAATGGGTTTTCCAACCATGATTTCCACAATTTAACAAGCCAAGCTATGCATTACATGATTAGAGGTCGTAGAACGACTTACCTTATTCTGGGCCTTTTAACTTCAAGCTAGCGTCTCCTTTGCTTCCCGAGCCTTCCACTTTCACACCTATTTCATGTTTCACCATATAGGCGTTTAGTTACTCATTCGTCAATCACATGGTTCCACATTAATCTAATTATATGCAGATTTCAATCACACAATTTCGTTCCTTCAGGCATTTTGTTAAACACCTTGTATGCACAACTTCATAAACATAGGATTCATACAATTTAAGTTTACTACCCCACACCCTTTGCATTATTAAACCTTACCATGATTCACAAACATCTAATTGGCCCTTATTATGATTAACTAACATGCTTTACTGCAACAATTTCTCACTTGTATTTTGAATTCACTATTTAGGGTAAAACCCATACCATACACTAAATCAAACATTAACATTATGCATGAACCATCACATATGCCTAGTTTATTGCAATTTCATAGTTTCCCAGTGCTTGTAAACAAATAGAAATCATCAATTAACAAGCAATCATGTTTTTACAAAGTCTCTTAAAATCACCTTCTTCCATAAACCATGGATTTGGATGATTCAAAGGGTTCCAGAGTGGAGCACTATATGATAATAACATTCTTCATGCATTCACAAAAGCCACAAATTTTTAGCAAGTTTTGGGTTGGATTGAAAGGAAGTTCTTGTGTGTGTGATTCTAGGTGTTATAAAATGCCTCACGGGCAAGGATGGCGTCTCAGACTCGTCGGAGGACGTCATTAGGGCAGCCAAGATTTATGCGTCATCCGAAAAATCCTTCTGTAAACAACACCACTATGCCCAACAAAACAACATAAACAAGCAACCATTTTAGCAAGTTTTGTGCTGGATTGAAAGGAAGTTCTTGTGTGTGTGTGTGTGTGTTTCTAGGTGTGTATGTTGATCAGTTTTGTGTGTGTGTGTCACACACACATACTTTTGTTTTGACCCACCAGATTTTCAACTTCGCAACATTGTCATATTTAGCCTCTTAGTAATGATTTATTGTAAATGATTGACTAACATATAAATTCTAGTATTAATTTAATATATGTTTGTTATTAATGGGTCAAACGGGGTTATTTATGAGCTAGCTACGTGTTTTATTGATTTAGTTGTTAAGCACCCCATATTTCTTATAATTTAATAATTACAAAGTTTTACGAGTTTTGGGGCGTTACAATTGAACAGAGCTTGTTGTGGAGGTTGGGGAGGAGAGAGAGAATGAATTTGCAGTAGAAAGAGGAGTTTGTATGGTGGGTTTCAGATTAAGGAAATTTTAAAAGAGAAGTAAATAGACCAAAATGCCCTTCCATCTCAATTGTTTTTTTGAAAAACACATGTCAACACCATATGACTTCTTAGCCTTCTCACCTAAAACAAACTTCTTATTTGGTATTTTCCCTGTATATATCTAATAAAAGTATTCATTATTTCGTTTTTTTGATAATTTCATATATAATAATAGACTGAATTACAAGTTTTGTCCTTTATATTTATACTTGATTTCAAAGCATGTCTTGTACGTTTAAAATTGATGAGTTTTCTACTTTATGTTTCGAAATGTTGCATGGTTTGTCCTTTAACACTAACCCATTTAGATTTTAACGCTAATGTGAGGGAAAATTTGTCTTTTTACTCTTTTAGAGACGATTTGTGTGAGTAACTTCAAAATTTGGACCAAGATGAAAACAAGGAAACCCTTTTCTTATCCCGTCCTTTCTCTCTCTTAACTACCACCCTATGGGCCACCTACTGCCCTTACCAACGCCACCAACCACCACCACCTGACTACGGCCTGTACCGTTTCACACCACCAAATTTATAGTCTGCTTTCTCAAGTAATAAGTGTCTTGTATTTCTCTTTTTTTTTTCCAAAGTAATAAAGTGTCCGACGAGTTGAAATCTTTTACCAACATAATATCATTGGTTTCTTATCAAATAGTTAATTATTTAACAACCACCACTGCCGAGAAAATAACAGTCTGCACTACCATTTCTTTGACCAAATTTATGGTTTGCTCTTTTCTTTTTTTCAATAACAAAATAACAACCACCACCGCCGAGAAATAATATGACATCCTCAGACCATGACACCATCCTCAGGCCACCGCCCATATCCGATACCAGCATTGTTCACCACCTACCACCTACACCCCTAACTTCCCTTGTCGTTATTGGTTAACCATCTTGAAAGAAACCCCCAAATACGTGACCTAATCTGCATATTTGAAAGAAATCCTAGCTCTAATGTGGAGAGAGAGAGAGAGAGAGAGATAAAGACATAGAGACATACATCGAGAATTAGAGAGAGAAAGATGGAACACAGAGATAGAGAGAGAAACCAGTAGAGAGAGGAGGACGGTGGAGACATGGGAGGTGGCCATGGAACAGTGAGTCGGTGACGGTGATAAAAGGGAGGTTAGTGGTGTTGGTGGGAGGTGACAGAAGAGAATTTCGGCCAACATAACAGTAGCCGACATTGTGTTTTTGGTAGTGGTTATGATTATGGCGGTTGTGGGTGGTGGGTGTCGGTAGTAGCAGACATCATAGAGAGAGAGAGAGAGAGAGAAAGAGAGTGATTTTGGGTTGGTGTTTATTTCTTTTAACGTTTTTGTCTTATATAAACATATGTAAGTTCATGTTGGTCCAAAACTCTAAGTTACTTACACAAATAGTCCCTAAAAAGGTAAAAAGACATATTTACCCTTATATTGACGTTACAATCTAACTGAGTTAGGGTTAAAGGACAAACCATGCAATATTTTGAAATATAAAGTACATAAGTCATCAATTTTAAACATAAAGGACAATCTTTGAAATCTTGTATAAACATAAATGGCAAAACTTGTAATTCAGTCATAATAATATTTATTAGGCAATTCTTAGTAAGAAACCCGTGCATTGCCGCCACGGTAACATTTTATAATGCGGTACTCAATTCTATTGTTTTACCTACCTTAGACTGAGACTGAAATTAAAGAATACAGTTTTGTTGATTATTGTACACCCACCCTCAAGTTAGAAATGTTGATTAAAATTATTTTTATTTACAACCACATCAAATCTGATAATTATACATAAAAATATTGATTAGCCCACTAATTTTAAATTAAAGCAAACATCATGAAAGGCTAAAGTTTTAAATTAAGTAATCTCTATAATCATGAAATGAAACGTCAGTGACTTTTACGTCACCGACCTTCATTTTTCAACAAATGCAATTCCACCCCTACACTTTTCAACTTTGCGAAATGAACTTTTTTTTACCCCTGCTCCATTTTACCGATACCTCTATTGTTTTAGGTTAGGTATCAATATTAGTATGTCAGAGTTGTACATTTGTTTAGTCTTTAGGATAGGTGTTAATAGTAGAGGTACATTGGAGTTCTACATTGTTTTAGGTTAGGTGTTAGCATTGGAGTTGTACATTGTTTTAGGCTAGGGTATTAATATTAGAGTTATACACTGTTTAGGTTAGATGTTAACATTAGAATTATACACTGTTTAAAGTTAGGCGTTAACATTAGAGATACATTGTTAATTGTTTCAGGTTAGGTGCTACCTGAGGCTTTCTTGCATGTAACTGTAAAACGCATCAGTCTATTTTATATGTAAAATTGATGTGTCATATTAGATTTCTCAACCCCGGGACGCTTCCGATGTATAATCTAGTTTCTCTATATTCATAAAATGAAATGTCAGTGAGTTTTACATCACTGGCCTTCATTTTTCAACAAATGCAATTCCACCCGTACACTTTTCAACTTTACTCTCGTACCATATTTAATATACTTTTTTATACTATTTTCTTTAATGATTTTCATTCGCTAATTAATTAACCTCTTTAAGTTTCAAAGTTTTGACTTTACCCATTTTATTCCTTTACTTGAAAATAAAAACTTTTTACATGCGATTTTTTTATGTACGTGTCGGTATAAATTGTAAATAATC
Organism: Ambrosia artemisiifolia; assembly: GCA_032199755.1. Classification (NCBI taxonomy): domain Eukaryota; kingdom Viridiplantae; phylum Streptophyta; class Magnoliopsida; order Asterales; family Asteraceae; genus Ambrosia; species Ambrosia artemisiifolia. The sequence continues at coordinate 19,633,191 of CM063518.1, forward strand.
TACGTTTAGACGAAAACTTTTCTTAGGAAACGAGTCAGTGCTAGTATAATACGTTTTCATTACGTACCAAACTGAGCGTAATTAAATATAATATATTTTTATTCCACGTTGTAAATTCAGGTTACTCTACATTGCATGTGGTTTCTAAACCACTTTTGATTGCATAAGTTGATTGTTATCTTTACAAACTTTATGATTCTTTAACCACAATGGTTTTATATAATGCATTGAGTTGAAGTACGTATGTTGAGACATGCATTTTTATACGTTTAGCGCCATGACATAACAATTGGATTAATTCATACGATGTTTCTAACGGGCCTACTGCGTATCGCCTACGTGCCATATGATGCTTGGATTAATCCGATCGATTTTTTTCAATGTTCTCGTGCCTCTTGGATTAATCCGATCGATTTTTTTAATGTTCTCGTGCCGCAACGCGTGTGGGTAGTTTCAACCTTAAATGCATTTCTACATACAAATGCACAATGATTACCTCATTATTTTACCAATTCAACAAATCAACTCAATACGTTTTTAAAGAAATAAATACGATAGCTCAACTAATCTTGATTAAAAGAAAATTCATTTTAAAAATTAAACAACTCAATCAATCACGTATTGAAATCTTTGTGATTTTGTTGTTTGTTGTAAAATGCTATTTTTAATACATTAGATACTATTATTAGTTTTTGTTTAAAGTCGCGTCTACTCTTATTTTATTTGTGCGGTTCGAATATTTACCTAGTGATGCACGTTAACAAATAATTTATATGTCCTCTTGACACATAGATATGTCATATGTGTATACATAATGCGTACACAAATACATGTCGGCTAGGAAGCATATATATTATAAATATAATAATAGGCGTCCAGATTTGAACAGTGTTTTGCATTTTTATCTAATTTGTAAACATGTTAAATACTAAATTGTTGGTTGGGGTGTTGGTGTGTTTCGGTTGTTGTTCCGGTTCGAATCCCGTTATGGTCCGTTTTACGTCCATTTTTTTTGGTCTGTTCTGAAAGGGGTATATTGGTCATTTGGTAGTGTGTTTTAAGTACGCGTCATCATCTCAGTCTTCTCATGACACATACTGATATGGTGTAATACACCTGTCTTTCCCGCTTATTATCATACATACGACTTAGAGAGGCAGAGAGCGAGAGAAGAGAGAGAGAGAGAGAGAGAGACAGAAAGTTGACCGCCACCGTCACAACACCACGGTAGCGGCGTAAGACCCGTCGCCGGTGGGAAAACCCCAAATCCTCCCTCAATATTATTATTATTGTTACTATTACTATTATTATTATTATTATTATTATTATTATTATTATTATTATTATTATTATTATTATTATTATTATTGTTAGGTTTAGGGATGAAGGATTAAGATGACCGATGAAGTAACTGATGTTCAGGAACATAACAGTTGAGGTCAAATGAGTTTTAGGATTTAGGGTTTACAGATCTCGCGTTTTATTACGATTAGTTAGGTTATGTTTGTTATTGTGTGACCAGCTTATTGAATGTTTTGTTTTCTTAGGTTGATTTCGCGTTTGGTTGAATAGATTGTTGTTGTTATGTGATTGGATTAAGCTCTCATTCGTCAGACCATAAAGATTTAGTTAACCACTTGCTTTGGTTCATGTTCGTTAGGTTAATCGGTCATGACCTAAAACGCATGTTTATACCACTGATTTGAGGCTTGGTTCTGCTTTGAAACTCAACATGTGATTATTATAACAATAATACGTCACTTGGTTTATAGAATCGCTTATTGTTCAGTGGTAGGTGTAAACATCAGCTTATAGAATTACCTGTTGCGGTCTAGATTTCGGATGGTCACGGGCGGGTAAGGTTCAAAACAATATAGATGTTACCTACGTAAGCTTCAAAATTCTTGGTACCAATTTCTGTAGATTTTTGTTCTTTCGCAGCTTGTCTATGGCCAAGTATTCTAATGGGTATGATATGGCAGTGATGAGTTATACTTTTTATCCACAAATAGTGATGATGGCGTGGCGAGGATAGTGGATGGCAGGTTTATACTTGCAACCCTCCTTGCAGCCAATGTTCTTAGTACACTCTGAGCCTCATTAACTTTTTCCGGATTATGTTATTTTCATATTGTTGCTGTTAGGCGTCCGGATTTGAACAGTATTTTGCATTTTTCTGGGTACCAACTTTTATAGATTTTTGTTCTTTCGCGGCTTGTCTATTGCCCAGTATTCCGATGGGTATGAGATGGCAGTGATGAGTTATAGTTTTTATCCATAAATAGTGATGATGGCGTGGTGAGGATGGTGGATGGCAGGTTTATACTTGCAACCCTCCTTGCAGCCAATGTTCTTAGCACACTCTGAGCCTCATTAACTTTTTCCGGATTATGTTATTTTCATATTCTTGCTGTTAGGCGCCCAGATTTGAACAGTGTTTTGCATTTTACTTGGTATCAACTTGTATAGATTTTTGTTCTTTCACGCCTTGTCTATGGCCTAGTATTCCGATGGGTATGAGATGGCATTGATGAGTTATAGTTTTTATCCACAAATAGTGGTGATGGCGTGGTGAGGATGGTGGATGGCATGCTTAATGATCAAACTGATTTGAACAGTATTCTATCATGATAATCATGTAAGAAGGTCTATTGGTGTGTCAAATTACTGATAATGATGCTCTACATATGCATACAAACACATAATATACTAAGTTTTTGTTCACTAGAGGAATCAAAAGTTGTTGTGTGGTGTGTAGAGAAGAATGAGGGAAATCAAAAGATAGGTAGTTGGTTCACATAAGAAAGTGGGCAAATAGATACGTCAATTTTCCTGATAGTTGGATCGGTATGTGCAAACCAAGACTTGAAATGTCTCTAGCCTAATCCCATTAACTGGAAACCCATCTGGACCAGTTAACCATTTTTCAGTTCCATGTTAACTTATTTCGGACACATGCTTGTACAGGAGATTGCAGCCTTAACTGTCTGTGTAAACCCGATAGAAGATGGTGTATGTTTCTTGGAGCTTAACGTTCCACCAAGAAAAAGAATTAGAGCCAGTTTCTGGGATTTTCTACGTGGATATGGATACTGTTATGGTGGTGAGGGCATTACTCGGACATTACTTCCTTCTGAGGTAAAACATTAGATTAATTTATTGTTGTTATAATATAATCAGTTTTGTGTTCAAAGATTTTTTACTGTTTGTACATGTTTTGTGAAGAAAATTGCTTCTGTATTGATTGCAGTTTCAGTTTGTGCTTCCATTGTGTAACTCATCATCAGTTTCACAAAATTTTACAGGTTCTTTTTTATTAACTAATTTACTATTTAGGTTTCTTGAGTAAGGTTAAGTTATTTAAGTGTACTTATATATATTTGTGTGGTTTCTTTTAGATAAGGAGGTATATGTAAAAAGATGTTTTACTCTAGATAAAAGTTACACACCACAAAAAAAAATCAGGTAAAGTGAGTCAGAGTTGATTCCAACACTAATATTACTCAGGTTACGTCGCCTTTCAAGAATATATGTGCTTTATTTTGTTGAAATTTTTCTACGGTTACACTTGCGCGAAACTTATAAATGTAAGTTTGAGAAGCTATTTCCCTCTTCATCGGACTTTTTTATTTTTTCCTTATGCACTAAATAGAGGTTTGGAATTAGATACGTATAGACTTTAAGGCTTGCCTATAAGGCAGTTCTCGATTCTACTCCAAGTAGTAACGACTCATGGAATAACATCGAACCTTATCTATAAGGCAGTTCTTACTTCTTCTACAAGTCGTAACAACTCATGGAATATGAAGAAGGTAGGTCTATTTACAAACTAAATAAAATAAAATACAGTTAAGCTTGTACATTGCTTGATTTAAATGTCGGTTTCTTTATTATTTTGTATTTTCCCCCATAGCGGACTTATTGTGATGATAATAACAACGTGTTGGCCGAAACCTATAAATGTAAGTTTAAGGAGCTATTTTGCCTTTTACTTACGTTTTTGCTTTTGTTTATGTACTCAATAGAAATTGTGAATTTCATATGCATAGGGTTTAAATGAATTGATTACGAACATGAATAAAGAACATGTAAAACCTTACCTACAAGATAGCACTTGATTCCTCTCCAAGCAGTGGCAAGCTATGAAATACTAAAAAGGTACTTTTTTTTGCCAAGGTTAGAAGAAATAGAATGTTTTTTCCCATTTATTTGCTTTGTTTATGTGCTAAACAGAGATTTGGCATTTGATATGTATAGACTTCAGAGGAATTCATTATGGTTATGCGAAACAAAAGCCTATCGACTGGTTGCTAATACAACCGATGTCTGAAATCTTACCTGCAAGGCAGTTCTTGATTCTTCTCCAAGTAGTAACAACTCTTGGAATATGAAGAAGGTAATTCTTTTTGTTAGCCTGTGAATTTTCATACACTTCGTTCTGAATGACCAGATAAATTCAAAACAACACATCATTTGACGTAGCTCATTTTAAGTCGTGTCTATTTGACATGTTATAAAATTGGCCATGTTATCAGTTTTAACTTATTTTACGTACATAATATTAATAGACTTTTCTATGCTTTCTGTCGTTTAGGAAATTCTGCAATGTGGGATAGGAGCCTCAGGCCCCACAGACATGTATCGTGGACTAACCTCACGCGACGGGCATCTCAAACCTTGCCTCACCCTACGAAAAATAAAAAAGTTGTATGTGATGAGAGACTTCATTCTGTGTTTGGAAAGAAATCAATTCCTCGAATTAAAATACAAGGCAGTTCTTGATTCTTCTCCAACTAGTAACAACTCAAGGGATATGAAGAAGGTAAGTTTTTTAGCCTAAGTTAAAAGAAGTTGATTGTTTTTTTGGTTTGTGAATTTTGGCATAGTTCGTTCTAAATGGGTTGCTAAATTCCAAACCACACATAATTTGCTGTTGTTCATTTCAAGACAAATTTGTTTGGCATGTTATTTAATAAAGTTTTGTCGGGTCTGTATTGTTCAGGAAATTCTACAATGTGGGGTAAGAACCTCAGACCCCAAAGGCACGTGTCGTAGACTAAGCTCGCGCGGCGGACAAGTTTAGGAAATTTTGTAATTTAAATCGGATTGTGTATTCTGTAATGTAAATTCTGTAATGTAATGTTTCTGACTTTTAGACATGTTCATAACGATACAAAACCATGATGCAAAACGCGTCGGTTAATAAACCTAGTTATATACATGATACACATAGAAGAAATAGTGAATGTCCAACTTGCCACATATATTCGCAAAGATTTTGTGTATTTTTTAAAACTTTACTGGTATTTACACTACTAAATTTACAAAAGTATTTTTTTAACTTATATGTTTTTGGGTGATGAGTAGCGGCGGCGGCGAATGGTGGTTGGCGATATGTGGTGGTGGTGTGTGGTGGAGGGTGGCAACGGTCGTTGGTGGTGCCGCTGGGTGGTGATACAGATGAAGGGTGAAAGGGTCAATGGAATAAAAAGGCAAGTGGGCAGATAGAATGAATTTAGGGTATTTATAAGGGATGCGAATCCTTGTGTAGTAGGTGATTCCATTCCATTGACCTACCAAACATGTTTTTTTTTTTTCATTCCATTATAATGGTTCATTCAATTCCGCATTCTATTTATGCATATCAAGCACTAGCTACAACTTTGAAATTAAGCATGAAATTGTATGAGCTACCACTCATAACATTTTAAAAACATTACAATACAAAAGGACACTAAATTAGGATATGTGTTAAAATTGAAATATAGGAAAGAACAAGAGAAGAAACATAGGCTAAGGATTATGATTCCATTGTCCTATTGACTTCTTGGGAATACCGGTTAATTTGGTTAGGTTTTCTTTTGCATTACCTTTTTTTTTATGGGCTACAGTCCTATTCCCTTGGATAACATATTAACTAAATCTCTACTTAATTCTTTCGTAAGCAGATTTGTAATGTTATCCTTTGACATCACGCAATCGTCAATGATCCCATGTTAAGAATAGTTGTCATATTGTATTATGTTTACTTCAGATGTACCTTGACTTTCCATTATACAATGAGCTCTAAACTTTGCCATTACCACAACATATACATACATATAGCCGACATAATTCTTAGTGTTGTGTTTGTAAGAATCATAGCTTTCAAGAAAATCTTTGAAGATTATTGTTGTCAACTATAACATGTTGAAAGTATAGTTTGTAAATATAATTGCGAGGTTGTTAATTGACTTTAAATGTGAATATTGTTAGTTCCCGAATTCATTAAATGGGATTCAAGTCATGAATTTCTCATTCGCTTGCAAGTTTTTACCCTCAACATTAGTGTACTCTAACAAGCACATTTAAACTATAAGTCGTATGTTATTCACAGCAAAAAAAATGTGTTTTAGTTGTAAAATACACATTATTAGGAAAAACTTAAATCAAACACACATTTATTCTTAAAGTGGACAATTTCAGTGTATACTCGGTTTTGAAAACCAAATACACTTAATTTAGCAATATAGATTACAAGTATTGTAGAAACCTAGAAGGGGATGGATTGAATGCTATGTTACAAATTCATAATAGTTTGTAAAGGTTTATCAGTTTAAAAATCTTTGTTATTTTGCGATCAATAATGTGATGTATAATGTATGAGAGAAATCAACACAAAGACACAAATATTTATAGTTGTTTGCTTAGATGTTAACAAATTCACCTTATCTCCACTTCTTACTATCCACCAAGAGTTTATACTAACTACCAAATTTGTCACTAAGTAAGGTAGTGGTCACATTTACGAATAGTTTCACTAATCAGGTGGTGGATCACCTTTTCAACTTATCACTATGACCACCCTGGCACCCTCCCCATGTCTTCGTAAGCATGCACTGATTAACCTTTCAACGTCTCACTAGATGGGTAATGATCACCCTTACAAACGTCATACAACGATATATAGTTATCACCTTTACATCCACGCACGGTCAATCCATGATCAAACTGTTGTTAATAATGTTTTGTTGTTAGCAAATGAGTTGTGTGTTTGCATATATGTGTGTGTACATCTTAAATCTACATTTAACTTATATGTCTAGCTTTTTAACATTGATGAAGTCGGTAGTGTCAAACCTATTCCTCCTAAATTAATTAAGGAGGAATACAATTAACAATAGTAGGCGAGTAATAAAGGAGGATACATTTCCTCCTATTGAGCCAAATAGATCAAAGGTACGAGTGACAAGAGATATGATCACAAGTCAAACCTTATGCAAAGTGACAGGTGAATGGTCTATGCAACAATAGAGACAAAGCACGAAAGGTAGTTGTCAAAGGCGCATTAATCAAGAAGATTTCCCAAAAGTGAATGAGTTAAAGGAAGGAGACGCTGAGAGAACAGAGCGGGCTCGCCGACTTTCCCCCTTGAAGATAAATCGCGGGTTAACATTGGAGAAGGAGTAGCCTTTTGGCTCGTTATAAATACCACCATTGGGTTGCATCATGCGACACCCCAAATACAAGCTCCAACCCTAGAACTTGTAGCATGCACTCTCTCTCCTACTTCCCCTGTATTAGTCTTTTACTTTCTCTGTTGTAATTCCATTTACCTCCTCAGATGTAATTTGTTTACTTCCTCAGTTGTAACCAACTAGTGGGATTACCCGCGCTTTGCAGCGGGTGACGGTCAGTATCGCTTTAGTTCAATAAGGTATCAACACGTGGTATAATAACCGTTTAACATGCTCAATATATTATCGAAACGTGTTTTACATCAAGCGAATGTATGCTTGAAAACCACAAACGAAAAACTAAGTATGCATAAGAGTAATTACAATAATAAAATATACCACAACCTAGATTCTACAAAATTTGAAACCCCAACATTTTGGTTGTAAGCTACACACTTTAACCATCAAGATATCCCTTCATAACTTCTTGCTTTCGTTTTACGTAAGTAGACATGGGATGAAAACAAAATTTTATTAAGAAGTTGGTCTTAGTTAAGGAATTTATAATATGAAGAAAAAATGCAAGCTGTATACGTAAAAAAATATTAAGAAAAGTATCTAAACATCTGTCTAGAGTGTATTTGAAAATCTCACTGCAAAAGAATGTGTACCTTTGTCCGATATAACCCGGTTGCACCATGCTTAGGTGCATGCTAGCCAAGGAAAGCATCTGAGATTAGAAGTTTCTCCAACTTTTTCTACTTGTGAGGTTTTTTGCATATAAAAAGTTTGAGGGCGGTGAGAGGAAGCTCATGGAATTGATAGAAACGCATGACTTTTCAGTTGAAGAATTCAATCCGCATTCACTAACATGCAATTGATGATGAGGGTGTTATTGTGTGGGTTACAAGTGCATAATGCAATAAGGGATATTATGGGGAACTTTTACATGACATATCTATGTTAAACATGTTAAAGCATGAGTCTCTTGATATCCCATCTTAAAATGGGTGTAAAATTACTTTCCTAGCCATGTCTCCTCCTTAATAAGGTAACATAGATATACTTCCCTTTTGTATGTTAGTTATTTGACATCTTATCATTTGTGAAGGTTCTCATCATAATGCATCAAAATCCTAAAACTTTATACATTAGAATAACAACAATACTACTAATAATAAAAATATAAATCATATACTGTATAAAAGTAAAAATGCATTTTTTTGAACGGCTGATTTCTTTCTCCATTTTTACACCCTTTTTCACACCACAACACTTTTACCACCATATCACAAGGGGTGATGCAAAAAAAAAGTAAAAATGTTTCAATAGTATTGTTTTGCTCCTCTTAAATTAGCCATCAAAGTTTGGTTTTTTCCAATTGACCACTTAATTACCTACGAAAAAGTTACTTCTTTTTAAATGATTTTAGACTTCCTTAGTTTAAGAATGAACTAGAGTGCTAGGTTACCCGCGCTTCGCTGCGGGGTTGACAATTATGCGTGGAGTTGCTGCGTTGCGGCGTGTGGCAGCAAAGGTACATGTCTCCTCTTTTTTCTACCTTTTTGTTGAATTTTTTGCAGCCCTTATAGTACCATCATTTGTTTTCGTTCCACTTGCTTATCCAGGCTCTGTTGCTTTTTGAATGCAGTCAATGAATGGTTTCATTTTTTTCAAAGAGAAAGCTTTATTTTGTTCAAAATACGAAAGTCAACTGAAATAAGCTATAGGCACTATAATTTTTCTCTGATTAACTGAATAAAATTTTCAATATGTACGCTTTGCTGCTGCTTAATTTATACGTTAAAACCCCATATAAAGCAAATGAGAAAACAAAAAGTCATAACGTTGTTAAATATAAAAAGCTAACCCGTTGTTGAAGTGAGTTGTCACTAACTTCCAATGAAAGAGTGAATGATGGATACACCGGTTACAGCGAAGGTTGTAACAGTTGTTCGTCGAAACACGGTCACAGAATAGCGAAAAAAGTAAATATGTTTACGCTACATAAGACGTAAAGAGTGAAAGGATAAGAAACATACCTTGTTGAAGAACATCGATAATAGGGAAGAAGGTAACAGACTAACAGTTGAAAGGAAATAGATAGGAAGCTATTTCAGTGTACCAAAAAAAGGTGTTTTAATTTTCATCAATGATGGTAAGCATAGGGTGGCATATGGATGTAAACACGTGGATAAGCAAATCACAAATTCGTGAGACACGTGGACAGCTGAACAAAAGCATTAAAGGTTGTACTCTATGTTATTCTACTGGTAAATTACTGTAGATCTGTCGTTTCTTTATTAGTATAGATAATTTTAAATTACCCTTCGTTATTTAAAAATAAATAAACTTTAAATTACTTATAGGATACCTACAATCTATAAATCTATAAAATAATTAATAAAGTACATATTATCAAGACGAAAATGATGCCTTTCAAAAACCTTTTCAATTCTAGTCCTTTATGGGTTTAGTTGATTTGTACTAAACCAAATCGATACCATTTTATGTTTTCTCTTCCTCTGGGTACTTAACAAACCAATACCGATAGAATTCTTGTCACGTCTGTGACAACGCACGAGTTTTCACCCTGCTACTTATAAATATTTTTCTAGCATCTAAACTATGTGTTCTTAATCTAGTCATACAATAACAATAATAATAATAATAAGGATTTGGTTCAAATAAGAACCTTTGGCTAAATTGAGAACTGAGAGAACCATTATGGACCACACATTTCTCTAACCAATTTTTTTTTTTGCTTAATCGCAGGTTTTTTTTTACAAAAATAATTTTTTTCATTTATATGTGTCTAAAACTACAAAAACTAGGGGTGAGCATAAAACTAAAAAAACCGAACCGAAATTAGCTGTTTGGTTTCGGTTTTGCATGTTATAAAAACCGAAAAAAACCTAACCGAATAGCCTAAAAACTTATTTTTTAAATATATCTTATACATTAATTTAGGAATTATTAGTTTTATTCTTGAAAGTAATTAATTTTTAAAGTACTACAAAATAAATATCTTAATAAAAACTTTGGAAAAACATGAAAATAATTTAAAATGTTATATTTATGTGAACAATAATAATTTAAAAGGCTAAATATGTTTTTTTTTTGGACAGCTAATTTTTCGTCACCCATGAGATTTGAACCCACACCACTTAGAAAGGCAAAGCTTTATCCATCACCTTGATACCACTAGGCCAAAGACCCTTTGGTTAGATCTTGGATTATAAGTTCTACTTTTAGATTTTACGAAATCATACACCAAAAACCGAAAAGGCTGAAAACCGAACCGAACCGTTACTAAAACCGAAAAGACCAAAACCGAAACAGAACGGTTTTCAAAAACAAAAAACTGAACACTTCAGTTACGGTTATGATTTTTCCAAAAAAACCGAACTGAACCGGACCATACATACCCCTAACAAAAACTAGTGTTCTACATATATGTACGTACATGTTTTGTAATGTATATACATGTGCAAATATTTTGAAATGATTTCACACATGTATAAAAAAATGATTGTGGGTAATAGCATGTTGTTTTAATGTACATACGTGTCTATACATGTCAGATTTTAAAAAATAAGTATCATACATATATGTTTGACACTATACATATATGTATAACTAAAAAGGTAAGATACATGTATATGTATATAAATGGAAAATACACATATGAAAAAAATAAAATAAAAAAATTCTTAGGATCCTCGCTCATAATAATTAAAAAAATAATAATAAATAATAATTCTCCATTTACCCACTTGTGTACCCTCTTCATTGCTATCACTCGGTCCAACTTTCTCTCCTATTCCTCATTCGTCTATCCTCTATCTCCCCCCATATCCTCCCAATCCAACCTATATATTAATATTTATTATTAATATCATCATCATTTCTAAACAACAAAACCTCAATCATCATGAAACACCATAACCTTAACCACCGAACACAAATACCCGACACAGTCTTCGAATGCGTGATCCCTTACATCACCAACTCCCATGACCGACAATCCATCTCCTTGGTCTGCAAAACATGGTACGAGCTAGACTCAATAACAAGAAAACACATAACCATAGCCTTATGTTATTCTTCAACTCCCCAACAGCTCCATCAACGGTTCCCGTACCTAGAGTCGTTGAAACTAAAAGGGAAGCCACGTGCAGCCATGTATAACCTGATCCCTGAAGACTGGGGTGGGTTTGTTAAGCCATGGGTTGAGGAGATTGTTAGATCGTTTAGGTGTTTGAAGGTTGTCCACTTTAGACGGATGATTGTTAGTGATGAGGATTTGATGGTGCTTGGTTATGGACGTGGTGGGAACCTTCAGGGTTTGAAGTTGGATAAGTGTTCAGGGTTTTCGACTGATGGGTTGTTGCATATATGTCGATCTTGCAGGTATTTGATTTGATTGATTGATTGATTTGTTTTGTTGTTTTGGATAGTGATGTTCTTTTTTTTCCGGTGAGTTTGACCGGCTGGTGGACGGTCAACGGCGAGGACGGGTGAGATTTTACAATTTTTATTGAAATTTAATTAAAGAGTGAATCCAAACCTCAAATTTCCGAATTAAGGAAAACAAATAAAAGGTTTTGTTATTTACTATTTTACGCTCCTACTTGATCTGTTGTAATATACCCAAACAAGGATATAAGGGTAAATTAAACGTTTCTTTCTCTTGGAGATAAATTTTTTTTTTCTTTCATTTTCGTCTCTTTCTTTTCTCTTCTAGATTTCCTTCTTCTTTTCTTTCCGCTACTAAACTCGGGAACTCAACGTCAATCGAGCAAATAATAGTATGCATGAGCTCAGTATCGGTACAGAAAGTACCGATACTGAAGCCGGAAATACAGGTAAATTGTCAAAAATAGGTACTGATACTGAAAATGATTGGTAAGGTACCAGCGTTTGAAGGTAAAATACCGGTACTATACTGAAAACGCCTAAAGGTCACCAAAAATTATTCGGCACGAGAAATTCGATACCGATACTTTGTATATCATCCCTAAATATGAGTTCCACTTCCTTCCATTTTGTAAGCCTAAGGAATGATTTTTTCTTGCATTTCACCCCTTTAACGAAACTCTAGAACACCTTTATTTTTTCACTTTAATTCCACTTCCGTCGAAATGCTTCCGCTTTCTTCTTTTAATGAAACCCGAGAACGCAACCTCAAGGTCTGATTTTAAAAATTAATATAGTAGATAAGAAACTTCAAAGTTTTATTATTATGGGTGTGAGTATACTCAAAATAGACTTTAGATTGTTGAATTATGAGATAATTTATGTCGAGGTATATTATTATTGTCTTATTGAACATCTTCATATATACCTTGTGTTATTTATATTGGCTTCGATTCAAAAGTATGCGACTTGTATTATGTTTAACTTCTTGTTCGATTTGGGATAAGTTCGAGATCTGAATCTAATATTAAAGTTATAATAAATAGTTTGTTGACGATGCTATATAATTTTCGAAATAAATTTAAATGACACAAGATACATGAATGAATGACCTATTATACAGCAGTATTAATGAATTAGTAATGGAAATATTAAATAGGTGTTTACATAAAAATTGTGAATAAATTAATTTTTGTCACAGAAATTAATCTGGTTTTGGTATCACTAGATGAAATTTTCTATGTTGAATTGTCATTAAATATAATTGCGACATAAAGTTTATTTAAACTTTGTACAAGCGATATTAATTTAAGTACCATATATAACTTGGACGTTTGACTTAATTGCAGTTGTCGTTTAGAGCACACACAACAGTATCCTTTTCTTGATTTAATAACAGGTCCAAAATTAAAGTTGGCTCGTTATCCTGGTCCATGCCATATGCCATGTTCTGTATATAATAAACTTTTCTATTTTATTCATACTTTAAATAAGTTAATTTATATCACAGACTAACTTTTTATAAGTTATAGACTCGTGACTCTTAGTTTTTTTGGACCATAGGTAATACCGTTGATGTCAATGACCCGATAAACGGCTCGATGGTCCCTAGAGTTTTGTTATGTTCAAGTTTTGTTCTCCTATATATCTCTATGTAGTCTTTTGCTATAGTGTTCTTAGATGTTAAACTTATAGTATTATGTCATTTCAGGAATTTAAAAACCTTGTTTTTTGAAGAATGCCAAGTAACAGAAAAGGATGGAGAGTGGCTACATGAGCTTGCTATGAACAACACTGTGCTTGAGACCTTAAACTTTTACATGACCGATATAACCAAAGCGAGTTCTGAAGATCTTGCGCTCATAGCCAAAAGATGCAAATCCTTAACTTCTGTCAAAATTAGCGAATGTGACAGCTTGGATTTAGTTAGTTTCTTTCGTGACGCTAAATCACTTCAAGAATTTGGCGGGAGTTGGTTTCAAGAGACAGCAGAACACTATGGTAATGTGGTATATCCCCCAAAACTGTGTGGACTGAGTCCAATTTACATGGGTACTTATGAGGTACCAATCGTGTTTCCTGTTGCATCGCGCCTTAAGAAACTTGATCTATTATATGCCTTGCTTAACATGGAAGATCATTGTCTGTTGCTTGAACGGTGTCCTAATCTTGAAGTTCTTGAGGTACAATCTACAATCTTTTCCATGTTTTTGAAGTTTTGAGTTTGTATTTTGAACCTTGCATTGCTTCACAGACAAGAAATGTGATTGGAGACCGAGGCATGGAAGTTCTAGCCGATTCTTGCAAGAAACTAAAACGATTAAGGATAGAGAGAGGGGCGGATGAATTAGAAATGGACTTTGAAGAAGGCGTTGTATCTCAACGAGGATTAACAGCCATAGCACAAGGCTGTTTAGAGCTAGAGTACATCGCAGTATACGTATCAGATATCACAAATGCAGCTTTGGAATGCATGGGTATCCACTTAAAAAACCTCCAAGATTTCCGTATGGTTTTACTAGACCGAGAAGAGGTAATTACCGATTTACCCCTTGACAACGGTGTCCGAACTCTACTAAAGTGCTGTGATAAACTTAGAAGGTTTGCTCTTTATCTGAGACCAGGAGGGTTGACTGATGTGGGTTTGACTTATATAGGTCAATACAGTCAAAACATAAGGTGGATGTTGTTAGGGTATGTCGGCGAATCGGATAAGGGTCTTTTAGGCTTTTCTAAAGGGTGCCCCAGTTTACAAAAGCTTGAAGTAAGAGGTTGTTGTTTTAGTGAACATGCACTTGCTAGTGCTGTTTTGCAGCTAAGGTCACTTAGGTACCTTTGGGTTCAAGGGTATAGAGGGTCTTCAACAGGGTTTGACTTTTTGACCATGGCTAGACCATTTTGGAAAATTGAGATCATTCCTTCAAGAAAGGTTAGTGTTGGTGAAGATAAAGAGGTTGAACATCCTGCACATGTTCTTGCTTATTATTCTCTTACCGAATCAAGAACAGATTTTCCTGAGTCTGTTATACCGCTTAGATACCACCTTAAAGGTATTTGAGCAGTATACCGTGAAGTTGTTTATGTTTAGCCGCTCAACATTTCGACATGTTTCATATGCATTATATGGTGTGAGATGTATTTAAATGCGCGTGATGGAGATGAGTTTATCGGTCTGTTCTTGTTAGATAATACGAGTAGAAGTGTTGTAAAGTACTCATGAAATGAAGAGTGGGAAGATATTATAGTGCGTTAGAGCGTAAGCATTTTCTGTTGTTAATTAAAACGTTGTTATTGTAAATAATGTATATATATTATATAATAATAATGTGTGTTTTTTCTATTCGACAGTGCTGAATATTAATAGCGTTTGTTAGGGTGGTTCTACTAAACCCCCCCCCCCCCCCCCCCCCCCCCACACACACACTTACTTTTCTATTTTCACCCCCTGAAAGCGCCTCGCTTAGGCCTAAGCGGGGGGCTTTCCTTACTTTTTAACTACCTCGGTACAAGGTCAGAAAAGGTTGATTTGTGACCCGAAGCGCCTCCGCTTTGGCCTAAGCGAGGCGCTTCGAATCAAAAAAAAAATTTTTGTTATTTTTTGGTCTTTTGAGTTAGTTTTTTTTTAGCCAGACGTTTGTCAAAAGAACATTTTTGAAATCAATGGGAGGGTAAACAAAATCGTCGATCCGACTGCTGATTTCTTTCTGCAACAAGGAACAAAATGTCAACTTTTTCCTGCCACCCTCGTATGATTTGGCTAACCTGTCCAGTTATTAATCTCACTGTCCAACAACTGAATTTACTTCCTTGCATGAAAAGTTGTTTTAATAGTTATTTTGACAAACGTCTGGCTAACCTGAAGTTCCTTTGGATCAAAATGTCACTATCCAACAACTGAATTTTACTTACTTGCATGAAAAGTTGATTTTAATTGTTCTTTTAACAAACGTCTGGCTAACCTGAAGTTCCTCCGCTTTGGCCTAAGCGAGGCGCTTCGAATAAAAAAAAAAATTGTTATTTTTTGGTCTTTTGAGTTAGTTTTTTTTTAGCCAGACGTTTGTCAAAAGAACATTTTTGAAATCAATGGGAGGGTAAACAAAATCGTCGATCCGACTGCTGATTTCTTTCTGCAACAAGGAACAAAATGTCAGCTTTTTCCTGCCACCTCGTATGATTTGGCTAACCTGTCCAGTTATCAATCTCACTGTCCAACAACTGAATTTACTTCCTTGCATGAAAAGTTGTTTTTAATAGTTATTTTGACAAACGTCTGGCTAACCTGAAGTTCCTTTGGATCAAAATGTCACTGTCCAACAACTAAATTTTACTTACTTGCATGAAAAGTTGATTTTAATTGTTCTTTTAACAAACGTCTGGCTAACCTGAAGTTCCTTTGGATCAAAATGTCAGTTTTTTTATGCCACCTCGTATGATTTGGCTAGGGTCTGTCTATTCCCACCCCCCAACTTCTATTTCAACCCCCCTTTTAAAGCGCCTCTCTTAGGCCTAAGCTAGGCGCTTCGGGTCAAATCATACGAGGTGACAGAAAAGCTGTATAACCTGTCCAGTTATCAATCTCACTGTCCAACAAACTGAATTTTACTTGCTTGCATGAAAAGTTGATTTTAATTGTTTGGGAATATATTTTCTAATCAAAAAAGGCATAACTGTAATGATCAGGAACATTCCAAATAACTGTTCAATGTCAGCTTTTGTTTAACTATTTTAGCAACTTCCATAGAGAAGTTATCAATCTCACTGTCCAGTTATATTACTCACTGTCCAACAACTGAATTTTACTTGCTTGCATGAAAAAGTTGTTTTTAATTGTTTGGGAATATATTTTCTGATCAAAAAAGGCATAACTGTAATGATCAGGAACATTCCAAATAACCGTCCAATTTCAGCTTTTGTCACAAAAGGTTGATTTGTGACCCGAAGCGCCTCCGCTTTGGCCTAAGCGAGGCGCTTCGAATCAAATTTTTTTTTTTGTTATTTTAGCTTTGGCATAACTGTAATGATCAGGAACATTCCAAATAACTGTTCAATGTCAGCTTTTGTTTAACTATTTTAGCAACTTCCATAGAGAAGTTATCAATCTCACTGTCCAGTTATATTACTCACTGTCCAACAACTAAATTTTACTTGCTTGCATGAAAAAGTTGTTTTTAATTGTTTGGGAATATATTTTCTGATCAAAAAAGGCATAACTGTAATGATCAGGAACATTCCAAATAACCGTCCAATTTCAGCTTTTGTCACAAAAGGTTGATTTGTGACCCGAAGCGCCTCCGCTTTGGCCTAAGCGAGGCGCTTCGAATCAAAAAAAATTTTTTTGTTATTTTAGCTTTGGCATAACTGTAATGATCAGGAACATTCCAAATAACTGTTCAATGTCAGCTTTTGTTTAACTATTTTAGCAACTTCCATAGAGAAGTTATCAATCTCACTGTCCAGTTATATTACTCACTGTCCAACAACTGAATTTTACTTGCTTGCATGAAAAAGTTGTTTTTAATTGTTTGGGAATATATTTTCTGATCAAAATATGCATAACTGTAATGATCAGGAACATTCCAAATAACCGTCCAATTTCAGCTTTTGTTTAACTCATGACAGATCCACCAAATCATTTCTTCAAGTTCATTTCACCAAAAAAGACATAACTGTAATGATGAGGAACATTCCAAATAACTATTCAATTTCAGCTTTTGTTTAACTATTTTAGCAACTTCCATAGAAAAGTTATCAATCTCACTGTCCAGTTATATTACTTACTGTCCATGTTTACCTTTAACGATCAACACACACCGCTAACGTCCAAAACATTTATAACCTTTCTGTACCTGTGGCCAAAAGAACTAGGCTTCAAACACTACGGGCATGGCCAGCTCCCATTTCCACCGGTAATGAGTAACCTACTAACCTCTATAATAGACTTCATTTATTCTTCTTCATCTTTTTCTACTTGAAGTGTAGAGTAGTAACCCTTCATCTTCTCTTATCGGAGAGATACCTGTCAATGATGAAGGAGGTATATGTGCAATGATGTTTTTACGCTAAATAAAACTTACACACAACTTTTTGCTCTAGTGGTGTGGTCTACCTTTTTGCAAAAAGACATTTAGTCTTCAAGACTTCTATGGTTTCGGGTTCCCTTTCATCGTTGACAGATATCTCTCTGAGATGATAAAGGTAGATCATGGAAAGTTCAACTCAAGAAACAAAGATTAAACCGATTAATGTTCTTTATATATGAATAGTGACCCTCTGGCAATCGTCGTTGGTATTAATGGCAAGATATGTGGCTTTAGTCATTTACGCAGGTTTGCTAGAGGGTCATTATTCATACATAAAAAACATTAATCGGTTTCATCTTTGTTTCTTGAGTTGAACTTTCCATGATCTACCTTTACATTATTATTATTATTATTATTATTATTATTATTATTATTATTATTATTTACATTATTATCGTATTTGCAACTTAGTTCCTTTCTATCAAAAAACAAAAACGAAGGTTTGCGCGTTAGCACCGATCCGATTGTTAAAAGTATCAAAACTATCAAATTAGTAAAACAACTGAATTTCACTTGCTTGCATGAAAAGTTATTTTTAATTGTTTGGGAATATATTTTCTGATCAAAAAAGGCATAACTGTAATGATCAGGAACATTCCAAATAACCGTTCAATTTCAGTTCAAACTTTTCAAACACCTGCAACATCTCAAGAGTCGAGGTCCATCTAGATGGTTTTGCGCGTTAGCGCCGATCCGATTGGTAAAAGTATCAAGACTATGAAATTAGTAAAACAACTTTTCAGGCAAGCAAGTAAAAACCAGTTGTTATCGGAGAGATAGCTGTCAACGATGAAGGCAACCTGATAAAGGCTGAACACGACTGTAATATTTGAAAATAATCATTTATTGACATGCTTGGTAACACCTTGATCTGCAATATTTGAAAATTATCATTTCTTGACATGCTTGGTAACACCCTGATCTGCAATATTTGAAAATTATCATTTCAAGACATGTGGTTGTTCTAAATCTCATTTAATCTAAAATGTTACTAAAATGTGAGGACCTTCATTGATTGAAAAGTAATTAAAAACGCTTAAAATAAATTAAAACAAATTGTTGTGTGTTAGGTTTAGTAGGAGGACCACGTACAATGATTCATCAAAGTTGTACAAAGCTGGATGTTTCTACTGAAAAACCCAAACAAGCAATAAACGAAACGAAACGCCTCAAACAAATTTTCTTGGCTTGGAAACAACTTAAAAGAACTAAAAATGAATTAAAATTATTTTTTGGTCAATAACAGATAATTTTAAAGAATTAAAAAGAAATTCATTTTTTAAGAAGGCCAAAGCGCCTCGCTTTGGTCAAAGTGAGGCGCATGTGGTCTAATCAAACCACTCAAGCGCCTAGCTTTGGCCAAAGCTAGGCGCTTTGGCCAAAGCTAGGCGCTTTGGCCTTTTAAAAAAAATGAATTTCTTTTAATTCTTTAAAATTATCTGTTATTGACCAAAAAATAATTTTAATTCATTTTAGTTCTTTTAAGTTGTTCAAAAGCCAAGAAAATTTGTTTGAGGCGTTTCGCTTCGTTTATTGCTCGTTTGGGTTTTTCAGTAAAAACATCCAGCTTTGTACAACTTTGATGAATCATTTTACGTGGTCCTCCGACTATACATTCGATACCCATATTTTTTCAGAACATAATTTTTGCATGTTTAATTGATATGTTTGACTTCCGGACTATATTATAATCGATCATTGGTGGTTTTCATAGCATCTTGTTTGATTACACTCGTGTTCAGCCTTTATCAGGTTGCCTTCATCGTTGACAGCTATCTCTCCGATAACTTGCCTGAAAAGTTGTTTTACTAATTTCATAGTCTTGATACTTTTAACAATCGGATCGGCACTAACGCGCAAACCTTCAGAGTTCGCTGTACCGGTTGCAAAAAGAAATCAACGGTCGGATCGACTCTCACACTTATGCGTAGATCAAGGAGATTGATAAGATATTCATCAAGATGAGCAGGAATTGCTTACCTTCCCATTGATTTCAAGTATGTTGCCTTGATCGTTGACAGCTATCTCTCCGTTAACAACTGACTTTTACTTATGGAATCTTTGTACGAAAATCGAAATCATCTCATTCCATGTTCTCCATATCCATACCTTGTTTCAACACACACCAGCTTTGTCATCACAGTTTCCAACCACTAATACCAGATTGATGATACTCAATTTCGGTTGATATAAAGTATATCAGAGAAAGATTCAGTTGAAAGTGGATACCATGGATCAGAGAGATTTAAGCTTATCAAACTCATATCTCAAGCCGGTGCTGGTTCTTTAAATGCTTACTGACTCTAAAACTTATACATTACATCAATTTTGAAGATTTAAGTTAATCAAACTCATATCTCAAGCCGGTGCAATCAAGACAACCTGAAAGTGGATACCATGGATCAGAGAGATTTAAGCTAATCAAACTCGTATCTCAAGCCGGTGCAACTTATGTTGTAGCATCCTTGATCATCTTCTTGCAATTACTTTCAAGTTTCTTATATTCATTGAAGACAACTTTTCAGTTGTTATCGGAGAGATAGCTGTCAACGATCAAGACAACCTGAAAGTGGATACCATGGACCAGAGAGATTTAAGCTAATCAAACTCATATCTCAAGCCGGTGCAAGTTTTGTTAGAGCATCCTTGATCATCTTCTTGTATTATCTTTGTTTATTATATTTGCAACACACACTTTCAACCCATTCCTGGTAAACCAGAGAAAATGGCTATATTAAAAAACTTCAAGATTATTGTTTTGTGGATCAGACGAGGACTTGCCTGTGTGTTGGAAACACAAGGATGGAAAAATCCACTAAAAAGCCCTAAAATTTCAGACCCTAACACACAAGACGAATGTTGCAACATGAGTTCGACCAAGATGACACAAGAAGCTTTAGACTCCAATCGGATCCCTTGATTGCCGCATTTAATGAAATTTAACGCGCATACCGCATTCGGATTCTGATTGCACCGAATCCAGTCTTCAAGGTACCTCTTCTTTCAAGTTTCTTAGAATCATTGAAGACAACTCTTCTGATATCGGAGAGATATCTGTCAACGATCAAGTAGGTTGGTGGACTTATGCACCTGAACGGGAAGTTGAAATTTTGAATGATATTCCTCGATTGCACCGAATCTAGTCTTCAAGGTACCATGGATCAGAGAGATTTAAGCTAATTAAAAAAAAGCACAAGGAAGGAAAAACCCACTAAAAAGCCCTAAAATTTGGACCCTAACACACACCGCATTTAATGAAATTTAACGCGCATACCTCATTCGGATTCTGATTGCACCAAATCCAGTCTTCAAGGTACCTCTTCTTTCAAGTTTCTTAGAATTATTGAAGACAACTCTTATGATATCGGAGAGATATCTGTCAACGATCAAGTAGGTTGGTGGACTTAAGCACCTGAACGGGAAGTTGAAATTTTGAATGATGTTCGTCAATTGCACCGAATCTAGTCTTAAAGGTACCATGGATCAGAGGTATTTAAACTAATTAAAAAAAAGCACAAGGATGAAAAAACCCACTAAAAAGCCCTAAAATTTCGGACCCTAACACACAAGACGAATGTTGCAACATGAGTTCGACCAAGATGACACACGAAGCTTTAGACTCCAACCGGATCCATAGATTGCCGCATTTAATGAAATTTAACGCGCATACTGCATTCGTTGACTATACGTGGTTGATGATGTCAAGTTGACTAGGGTTATTATTTTGTTTTTTAAATTTTTTTCAACTTTTTATAATTATTAAATAAAAAAAATAAAAAAAAAAACAAATTCAAAACATCAAAAACAACTTCAAAATAAATCTTTGATTCGAAGCGCCTCGCTTAGGCCTAAGCGAGGCGCTTCGCTTTAAAAATTCAGCTTTTTCTGCCCCTCGTATTGACCTCCTCGAAATGGGAGCAAAGCGCCTCGCTTAAGCCTAAGCGAAGCGCTTTGAGAGGGTGAAAATAGAAGATGGGGGTTAAAATAGACTAGGTCGTTTGTTATTGTATGAGGTATAGTTTTATACTTTTATGCAAGATTAATAAAATCAGAGGATATATAGAAAAACATTAAACTACACTATATTTATCAACTTAACTTCGGCCCTGTTTGGTTGTGTCTGACCCCCTCTGACCAGCGCGGACGTCTGACTCGGTCAGACCAGGCGTGTTTGGCCAGCGACGTCTGAACGAAAATTCGATCTGACCAGGCCTCTGACTGGATCAGACTTGGAGCAGTCTCTGACTGAATCAGATGCTGGGAAACGATCGTTCGCTCGTGACGGAAACGATGCTGTAGTTGTTCTAGTGCTCGCTGCTGTTGCAAAACGACCTTCGCCAAACCCAATCGGAAAAAATTTCCGGCCTCCTTCCCCCTCTCGAACTCGTCTTCCACTACTACCCCACCCCCACTGTTTAGGAAAAATCAGTGGCTTCTTGGGCAAAATCAAGGTTGGAACCAGACCATTAGATGAAGAAGATGAATGTTGTGGCTCATTGGTGTGGGTGGAGAATGATCGGCTTGCCAGGTCTACAAGAAAGAGACATATTTTCGTTTACATTTTTTTTTTTAATTTAGTATGTTTGTGTGTGCTATGTATATAAGTTAAAAATGAATAAAATAAATAAAAGAGTACATCGTGAGTGTAGTGTGCTACGATTTGTTTTGTTTTGTTTTGTATTTTTGTTTGATAAAAATGATATTCAGATGGCCAACCAAACACCACTTAATGATTCAGCACTTAATCATTCAGAACCTCTTAATCATTCAGACCTCTTACTGGATCAGCACTTACCCATTCAGATGTTGCCAAACAGCCCCTTCCTCTCACAGAATTTACTGTACATCCTGGCGGCACGTATCTCAAAAAAAAATTGAATGAACGGCTCCCATTTACGTCCTCTCATCTCAACCTTTTACTCATATGTTATACACCATCTGTTTCTTTCCTTTATCATCTGGAAAACCATTCGTTCTCTCATTTCTCACCATCACCGTCTCATGAAGCATATCTTTTTCTTCTGCTATATACCTTCATCCCTCGAACATCGGCAGAAACCCTCGCTGCCATCTCCGGTTGCGGCGACAGCGACACAATTTCTGGGGGCGAGTAGTAGCGGCTGATATGGTTTCGAACAAGCGTGTTTTCTGGCGTTAGTCAGGCGGCGGTACGGGCGTGGTATAAGATCATAGCGATTGAACCATTCAAAAACATAGGCGGTTGATGTCGCCCTAATCTCACAAAATGTGAACAGAGTTGCTATATGGTATGATTTCCCATTGTTAATGTGTTGATGATCTCTCTTTTTTGTTAGGGCTTTTTGGTATAAGTTCTCAAAGCTTGATGCTTTAAAGGGTACAACCCTTAGCTGCGTGTGTCAGCAGCTCACCGGTTTGGTTTGTGTTGTGGGTATACAGCCACCCTCTCTCTTCTCTCTTCTTTGTCTCTCTAGAAACCACAGTCACCATCATCTTCAGACTGTATCTTCTCTCTTCTTTCTCTCTCTAGAAAACACAGTAACCGTCATCTTCAAACCGGAAGCAATCGTTTAAAAATAAGCATAGGCCTTTCATCTACTATTGTCTTACAATCCATTTGTTAAGCAGCAAGCAAGAGAAGTCGGGGGAGGACACGTACCAAAGCAAGAAGCGTGGCAACTTAAAGGCATGATACTTCTTTGGCTCATGTAATTGCCGCCGGGTTTGATTGTAGGACCCGAGGCGGCGATGTTCTTATTGTGAGGTAACAGATGGTTTTTAATTTATCTTACTGTGGTAGTTGCTTCCTATTATAAATTATAACTCTTATGTGTTTGGAAGGGATACATGTCCAAATATTGTTTAAGAATGATTTCCTTATGAAGATATGAATATTTTTCTTAGTGGTGCGAAAAATGGGCGTTTCAAGCAGTTTGGTAACGGGTCAAATTTGTCTGATTGGGTATCGACTACGAATGCAAAAATATATTATAAAAATGATTATATTGGTTGTCTGTTTATATGAGTTTAGTTTTGATTAAATTTTCGTATTTATTTGCTCATCTTTGCAGGCCATTTTTAGTGACGCTAAGGCATATGAAGCGTGTTGGGTGCACATGTAAGATCACATTGAAATTCATAGGTAAGCCGCTAGAAGTAAATTTCTGTTTACTTCAAACTATATTTATTTAGGATGAGTGGGTGAAGGCTTTCCTAGATCTTTCTGTTAAGGTATTTTAGAATTAGATATTTAAAGCTATGACAACACCATCAACCACATACCGTAAGTGCACCATTAAAAAAATATTGAATTGAACAGATGTTTCTAATTTGCAGCTATAAAACTTATAAGGTAGACATGTCGTCGTATGAATCAACTATGTAGTTCAACCTTAGGTCTTAAATCCAACTTAAATTTAGAGTTTTCCCCTTTTCAAGTTTAAATTCATTTAAGTGGTGTCATGATTACACATACACCAGTACCGCATACCGTTATTATGTGTTCACATAGTTATTTGTGTTCGCATACCGCATACCTCATTTCATGTTTACTGAGGTTTTTAAATTTGATATATTTATGTAGTCAGTAGGTGTTTAAATGGGAGATTGGGTAGTTAATAAAGATTGAATTTAACAGAGGAACTCAGCTTCATGTACCAAGCTCATGCTTATGCTCAAATGGCTAGAAATTATTATTGTTATCATTGGGCTGCGTGGTATTCCTGCTATTAACATATACAACAATGAGACTTCCAGATCTTAGAGATGTTCAACAAATGAATAAAAGTCAAATCTAGAGCAATCATGGTTTGGAAAGAAATGACATAGGCTGCCATATACTAAGCAGTCAATATCGGTGATATATCGGTGCTATCTCGGTTATCGGTCATAGGGGCTTATCTCGGTCACAAATATCGGTCCCTATCTCGGTTTCGATAATCTCGGCCGATATCGGTGATATATCGGTTGTATCGGTGATAATATCGGTGAATATTATTATTATTTTTATTATATATATTTATGTATTCTTTAATTACCGATATCTCACCGTGATAACCGATATCCCAAATATCGGTGCTTGACCGATAACCGATATTTTACCGCATTAACTGCTTAGAGGCTGGACAACACCTTTGTATATAGAATTGTCAACTGATGTGAGCTATAGATATATGTAAGGTTTTGATGCATGGGTTTGCGAAAGATAAGCTGTTTTGTGAATGGTCTGGTTGTTAGGTTGCTTTGTGCTGTAATTTTCACGGCGCAAAATATGTGTTACTGAATTCAAACTTCATTGACAAAGATCTCGGCGATAAGGTATAGAACTTTTTTCAATAAGGTATAGAAAAAGTGATGTAAAATAAACTTATTAAAATCTGTTGATGAAGTATGTAAATGGGTTGTAAGGTGCATTCTAGAAAAGTAATCCAACCAACCTTCGTGTCGATGCAGTAAAAAGTGGTAGTCCTTTTGGTTTCATTCTAACAGGGTGATATAATAAAAATCGCATTCTGTAACGTGTCCGTATCAGAAATTTATTTCGTTGTTGGCAGCTCAGATTGTATGCAGAATTTGTTGATCTAAGGACAGATTGCACGCGATATTTTGTAAGTAGAAGGCCAGTTTATAGATGAATAATTACGCTATTGACAGTTACTGTTTCATATATTTATGTTGCTGCTCAACAATGCGGTTCAGGCCGAAAGGGGTTTTGGATATGGGTAAGAGTAATGGGTTGACTCATAAGAGGTTAATATGAAGCTACAAGCAACAATAGATTAAGCTTTGTACCATATATGATTTCAAAAGCCACCTTAGATTTTGATATGCATTTTCCTAATTAATATAGCTGTATGTTTTTTGTAGGATAAAATGTTACTGTCCTCATGTAGAAGACACAGTGTCACTCTCACTGATGATAAATACGCCACAATGTGCGTGTGAAGTTTAACATTTTTTCATCTATTTTTTCCCGTTTGGCAGGCCCGTAGCAGTGCGTCTATTTCCCTCCCATTTGATAGGTTCGCCGCAACGCAGGGGCCTCAACTTGACTTAGTTACTCTTTTCTAAGTTTTATACACAGGTTCGCGGGGCAACGCCCGCGGGCAAGATGCTAGTTAGTATTATTATATATCAATTCAAAAGATATGTTTGCGCCAGTGGATTCTTTTGTTTTTTTAGATTTACCACCAAGTTTTTTGCTTTTCATCTTCTCACTCACATCCTAGGTGATTCTCAGAAACACACACACACACACACACACGTGTCCCTGTCTTCTCTATCTGTGAACACAGAGGTGTCTCTCTTCTTGATCAACTGATTCTCACTTTTCTACCTCTTATCTTCGTCTCTCAATATCCACCGTCTTGTTCTATTCGGCTAGGGTTTTTGTTCTTCTCACTTTTCTACCTCCGTTCGTTTGGCTTCATGTTGAACGCGGATGATAACTCCAACCGGGGGTAATCGTATTCCATAGGTAAAGCTTCTTTAGTTTTCAACTTTGCATGCTTTTTAAGATTTAATTTCAACATTCTTGATGGTTTTGTTTCAACTTTGCATGCTTTTTAAGATATTTGAGGTTTGCTCTGCTTGGAGTTTTAGGGAACCTAAGTGAAGGACCAAGTCTAGAAGAACTATGCTAAAATGTGTTCTCATAGTTATGTTTAATCTTCTCTGACTTTTTCTATAGTTAAAATACCACACTAATATCAATCATGTTGATCAACTACAATAAAGAATTTGGTTCTCAGTTGGTAGACACTTATCTAAGTACTCAACTTACAAGCCTCAAATTATTGTTCATAAATTTCTGGATTGTGTATCAGTATGAGTTAAAATATTTTGATTGGTTAAAAACATATTACGTACTTGGCAAAGAAACTGGCAATAACAACATATCTAGAAGCTCTTGAGTTATGCTCTTGGCGAATATGGGTCAAATAGGGTAAAAGTCGCTCAAAGCGTTTTTTAATCGGTCGACTTGGGTAATGTTTCTTTGACTTATGAGTCGGTCGCTGTGGGAATATTGCTCACTTAATAGCTGGGTCATCGGTTAATATTCATCTATAGGGTCGATTTGGATAATGTTAATATTTTGAAACGTATTAAATAGAGTAAAACTCACTCAAAAGTGTGCTTTAAATGGATTCATTAAAGTAATGTTATGATGCTATCTTTCTTTACTTAAAAACATGTCGATTTGGGTGATGTGACTCTTTCCAAACGGGTCAAAAAATGTATGGCTTCCTCCATTTGAAAACTCCCAGTCACACTTGCTATCACATGCTGTTCCAGTCGTATGTTTGTAGGTATTATTCGGCAGTGCTCGGCGGTTATTCAAGCAGTTGCTTTGCTTTCATAGACAGGGTGACCATGTAATGTAATTATTACCATTAGCTTGAATGATTTGATTAGGCTTTTTTAGATGTTGATTTAGGCTGCAAATTGAAGAAGAGTGTACTAAGAAAACTTATACAAAACATAGTGTTTGATGTGTATATAGTTTCGGCATGATGTACATTGATGAAGTGATGTTTTACTCTAAACAAAAATAAACATATAGGATAATATTTAGCACCTATATTGTAAATTTGATTTGTTTTGAATAGTCCTTTTTTTTAATAAATATTCTGAGATTATTATTCAAAGCCGATCATTTAAATTAATGCCTTTGTCAAATCTATGCGTTTACTGTCAATGTATTATAAATAAAAAGAGAAAATAAAAAACAAAAGCGCCTGTAGCTCAGTGGATAGAGCGTCTGTTTCCTAAGCAGAAAGTCGTAGGTTCGACCCCTACCTGGCGCGTTTTTATATTATTATTTTACGAACCTTTTAATGCTTTTGCAAATAAAGCCCTTCATAAAATCAATAAGTTACATAATGACCCCTTCAAACCAATAACTCACATCTAAAATACAATTCTCACAACGAAAATAATTTTTAACAACTTACTATGTGCTCACAGAATCAATAATTTAACACCCAAATTACTGACTCAATCTTTATTTCTCTTTCAAACGTGAAGTAAACTTATGGTCGCTCATTCGTATCCACAATTCAATGAATGTTTTGTTGGAAATTACTCTGGTTGTTGTGGTTTCTCAAAATCCTGTGGCCTAGCATGTTGGAAGATCTTTCGGTGGCGGTATAAGAGACTCGTTTGGCCCTTTACCATTCTCCACTAAAAACGCCATCTTTAGCCCCCATGTTGTGTGTACTTCCAAATGACAATGCAAAAACCACACACCTGTAAAATGAGCAATAAAAAAGTTTATTTATGAACCTTCGTGAGCTACTTCGGATTGGATCGGTAAAAAGCTCGAACAATCCGAGCGTTAACAAGGCCGAGCCTGAGCTCGAGCTTGAAAAATGACTTGTTTAGTTATCGAGTCCGAGCTCGAGCTTTTCTTACAAAGACTGTTTAAGCTCGCGAGCCTAAACGAGCCCAAACAAATTATATTATTAATTTATTTATGGTATACCTACTATTTAACATTGGCGAGCCGAGCTTTGGCTCGTTTAAGCTGGAGCCGAGCTTTTAGCTCCTTTAAAATTGTTCTAAAATAATTTCGAGCAGAGTCAAGCTCGAGCTTTTGGGTTTTTCTTTCGAGCCGAGCTCGAGTCTAGTCAAGCTCGGGCTCGGCTCAACTTGTTTACACCCCTAGGTTTAAGTATCTAGTAAAAGCCTCAGGGTATTGGTGTCCGGATTGCCGGATACTAAAAATAAAGAGATGATGAATCATTATGGGAGATGTAAAATGGGTAATTATATGGTTTATTCGGGTCGGGTTGACCCTAAAAATATTTCCTAAAAATCTTTTGGTCATATATAGTTATAGTATTTACCTGGATTATCAGCTCGGAATCTAATAGCAGTCCATCCAGAAGTAGGTATATTAAGAGTGTTTCTTTCAACAGGATCAACCAGATTAAACTTCTTCGGGTCATTCACCGGGTCAAAATTCCCCATCCCTTTTCCAACAATGAAAAAGTTAAACCCGTGAAGATGTATCGGGTGGCTCTCTGGTGCTATAACCGTATTTCCTTGCATTACAACTTGAACGGTGGAGTTATACTTCAATGGATAAACTTTAGTCCCGTTCGTGATTTGAATGTTTGTTAGCGGATTACTACCGGTGTAATTGTAAGGCGTCACCGGATTTCCTGGGAAATCCGGAGTGAAAACACCACTAATATTATAATAATGTGCTTGAAGCAGAGCTATGTCGGGCATCATAAAAGTTACATTATTAATGCCCGCCAAAACTCTGCTTCCATTAACACACGTTGAACAATTGTTCACTCCAACACCTGTGACGAATAACAATGAGTGGTCGATCTTTAACGGGACGAGAGCGGGATACTTCACAGAATTTAAGCTTCTTAGAGACTCAATAAAAGAATTTGTCGCAGGTGTAGCGTTTGCCGCTGGGAGGGTTGTGAGTGTCGTAGGTGTGTAGGGTTCGATACTCTTGTAGCGTACAGTGCCTGTCGCGGTTTGGTTATCAATTGCGACGATGGTGTCCATGAAAGGCGAAATCGCCATTAAGTACTTGCCAGGCTTTTGGTCCGCGGTGAAAAGGACATTCGTTGTTTGCCCAGGAGCGATGTATATCGTGTCGGTTTTGAATGGCTTCACGTAACACGCATCGACTTCAACAACCGTAAACTGATGATTCGCGATCTTGAAAAATAATTCTTCATTTAGAGCAGCGTTGATTATGCGTAGCAAGTATGTTTTCCCGGCTTCAACGTGTAATGTGTATCCTAGAAAAGTATCAAGTTAGTTGCTAATTCGTCACTAAAATTCACTATTCTAACGCATTTTGGTCGCTAAATGTGTAAATCGGTACCTGTAGAAGTACTACAATTAGGAACCGGGCCAGGATAACCATTGATGGTGTGTGCATCGGATACGTTTGGCGGCAGACCAGTTTGCATCCACTGGTTCATCACAGCATCGACATCCGATTTCCACCATTCACCTATAAAAAGTTCAAATAAATCATTATAATCGCTTTCGAAAATGATACAAAGACGTAGAATGAGCGCGAATCGTACTGAGGATGATGATTTTTTCGTGATCGGGTTTAGGAAACGGGTAAGGAACACCGCGTTTAGGCAAAATGACTATAGCTCCGTGCACAGTTGCTCTTAGCCAGGTGATATGTGCATGCCAAAAAAGTGTACCCCTTTGTCCAGTGATGTTAAACCTGTATGTGTAGTTTTCACCGGTTTGTATCGGGCATTGTGTTATGTAGGCCGGCCCATCTGACCACCCGGTTCGTAATTGCCTGATTCCGTGCCTGAAAATTGCAACATATAGTAGAAGTAACAAACCATAAATCATGTATAACTTTGTATCAGGAATTTTGACCTTTAAAAAAAAAGGGAATTGGATTCTAATAACCTAAACTATTTGAAATTGGTCACTGGCACCTCCAACTAAAAAATTGACCATATATAACATGAATTATTGACTTATTAGAATCTAACACCCACTAACGGTTAAATCACTAACACCGTTAGTGGGTTCCCTGACTTGGCAAGATTTGCTTACGTGGCATGCTGACGTGTCAATCCACGTGTGCACACATCAGTGTGCCACGTCAGCAACTTTGCCACATCAACAACCCAACTAACGGCGTCAGTTAGTTGGGTGCTAGATTCCAATAAGTCAATAGTTCAGGTTACATATGACCAACTTTTTAGTTGAGGATGCCAGTGGACAATTTCGAATAGTTTGGATTATTAAAATCCAATTCCCCTAAAAAGGGTATTAGCGACATCAAAAAATATGGCGAAATTAGCAA
Source organism: Ambrosia artemisiifolia (assembly GCA_032199755.1). Classification (NCBI taxonomy): domain Eukaryota; kingdom Viridiplantae; phylum Streptophyta; class Magnoliopsida; order Asterales; family Asteraceae; genus Ambrosia; species Ambrosia artemisiifolia. Next base: position 19,663,919 of record CM063518.1, read on the forward strand.
CAAGAAACAATCACAAAAGTGTATTTTTAAATTCTTGGACTTTCATACCGACACTGTTAAATCAGCCGCAAAAGCGTCGTTTCTTTTTAAAATCTGGTACTATTTTGTTAGAGCATTCTCATCCCAGTCTGTATCTATATCTATACAATTTAACTAAAAACACTAATTTTTCTGAACTTTATTTATTTTTAAAAAAAATTCTAACATACGACTCTCCATCTTTATCCTACTCACTAACACTTATTTAGTTATTTTATTATTTTTCTCGGTTTTATACTCTGAAAATAATATAGATTGATGAATAGTAAGCCTCCAAATAGAACAGGTCACTTTACTTTTCTATAAAACTTTCTCTATTATAGAGCTTGAATGTAGGATTTTTTTGCCTTTTTGGTGCTACAGTACATAAACTTTGTGCAATTGGAAGGCGTCTGAAGTGAATTTGGTCTTTTGGTAAAGCCGCAAGATGGTGTTCCGGTTTAGGCTGAAGTGGACGATGAGTAGGAAAGAGGAAGGAGAAACCGCAAGATGGTCTTGCGGTTTATGAAGAAGGGCTGACAACTAAACCGCAAGACAATCTCACGGTTTCTCCTTCCTCTTCCCTACTCACCAACACCCTCCCTCCTAGTCACCTCCACCTCAGCCTAAACCGCAACACCATCTTGCGGTTTCACCAAAAGTCCAAATTCACTTCTGACAGACCCCAAATGTACAATTTTTTTACTAGACCTCCATTTTGGCAAGTAAATCTTGAATGTAGCGAGTTTTAAGCTTTATTCTCAAATTTTTCCACTATAGTTATAAAGAAAGTATGACATAGAGCTCCAATATGAAAGCTCTTACCGACTTGGAACACAAAAAATAGGCCGCAAAACCAATAGCTAATTCAGTCGTAAAAAATTTTGTTCCCAACATCGGCTTGCAAATAATTTCAGTCGAAAAATCAGGTAGTAAAAGCTTTTGGTTGCAAAAATGGGTCGCAAACTTTGACTTTGTTAAGATTTGTTGCAAACTTGCGACGGTTGTTAAATCCGTCGCAGATTTTATGGCCACAAAACAATTTGCGACAAAGAATTCAATTTGCAAATGGACCTCTTTATGAGCATTTTAACGGTCACAAACAACGCTAAAAGTTCAGTCACAAATATATTTAATGAGTTTTTCCTTCCTAATCCCTAGGAATTTAGTTTATAAAATTTTCAAAACTATGTGTCAATGAGTTCTATAAATATAATTTTAATAATTTTCAAGAAATTAAATAAATAGAGAATGATGATCAGTATTTTAGTCATGTGCCGTGACCATATTTGGACATGCTTTTGTGACTGAAAAATTATAATTTTTAAAGTGAAACCTTTATTTAAAATATAAGCTTGTGCATCAGCATAATATATACGTACTCGATCAGAAGAATCATACCAATGAATTGTAATATTGTATGGTACTTTGTTCACTAGTCGAACAACGACGCTATCATCTTCCCTAGCGTACAAAGTTGGCCCCGGAAACTTCCCATCTATAGTAACCATAGATTTAGTTTCACATAACCTAGTAAAGTTCTTCATCACAACCTGAAAATTAATAGATATTGTAACTAGGGTATTGCATGTTAGGGTTAAATCATTAGAGTTTAGTATATTAGGGTGTCGTCCCAGTTTATATATTATACATATACTGAGACAACACCCTATTAATGTATTTTATCATAGTTTTAGATCTCTATGCACGAAGTGTACATAAACCACTAACAGGAAACAAGCTAAGCTTACAGTGAACTTGTAATGTCGAACATTCGACTCAACCATCATTGGAAGCAAGACCATGGCTAGAACCATCACGGCTGAACGAACCCAACTCGCCATTTCTCTCTTGCTTTGGCTCAGTCTTGTACTTTTCTTCTAATTTGTATTTACTTTATAGATTCATATTTATAAGGTTATATAAAGCACACTGATTATGCTAATGATGTAATGTCGTTTTAGTAGGTTAGGTGAAGTAGACATGGTTTACAACATGAATTTGAACTTCTGATCAAGATTTCTTCAATTTTAAGGTAAGTAGCTTAGTATCTAATGAGGTTTCAATTTGTTGTTCCATTTTTATTTGACCAACATCAATATTATGCTAAATGTACTAGTGAAATATACTTCCCACCTTAATCTCTTAATCTGATGACTTGATGAGGATTCGATCATTTCTCTTTTAGTGTAAAACATGTAAATCATTAATTGTCTTATTTTACATTTATTTATGTCTTGAGTTCGTATGTTTGGCAAGGAGCTTTTACGAGCTTTTAGGAGCTTCAAGCTTCAAGCTTTTAAGAAAAAGCTCATACTCAATAAAAAGCCTTGTTTGGTTGAAGGAGCTAGAAGCTTTTAGGTTGGAGAAAAAGCTCTATAGTGAAAAGCTACTAGTAGTAGCTTTTAAGAAAAAGCTCTACTAGCTACAAGCTTTTAATTAGTAAATGACACAAATACCCATTCTATTTTAAAAATAAAATAAAAACCTTCTTTACAAGCTTTTAATTATGTCTATTTTGGTCATTTTGTACATTTTATTAAAAGCTCCAGCTACTCTGCCAAACACCAAAATATATTCAAAAAGCTTCCAGCTACCAGCTTGTAGCTACCAGCTACCAGCTTGCAGCTACTAGCCTCCAGCTAGTTTTGCCAAAGTTTGTAATTTTCAAAATTTTACAAGACATGCCAAATTTAAAATTCTTTATAATAGGGTCTATAATGTTTGGGAAAATCACGAGACTAGCCCTTTGACCAGATGACTTACAAGAATAGCCCCCTCCCGTCTCTTTAGAGAGACGGTTCACGTTTCCCAACCCGTCTGAGGCGTCTCCCGAGAGTTGTTGGTTTCCAACCAATAAAAGAACAACACGTCTCCGCTGACGTCTCCAGAGACGACTTTGGTGCCATCTCATGATTCCCGGCCCGAGACGTCTCCTGTGTCTGTTTCGTCGTTTAAGTTTCCCACTTCCCCCCGAAACATCTCGTCGTTTCAGATTCCACTTGGGCTTCGTGCCGACCATTATTTACCGCCAACCTCCAACCTCCACCACTATCACCTCCCTCCTTATATATTCCGAAAAAAAAAATTAGAGCTCCCACCACTATCACGAATCTCTACCCCACCAAAAAAAATCGGAGTTCAAACCGAATCCTTAACACAATAAATGGCACCCACTCGTTGGACTGAAGAACACGAAATCGCACTTGTAGCTGCCTGTACGTTTGTCGAAGACAACCCACATTCGGGTAACAAATGGTACCGTATCCTCAACGAGTTCAATCGGTTGATAGGGGGCTCGAACCGAACCATTTACTCCCTCAATCGAAAATGGACCGATTTGACACCAAGTGTCAACTCTTCAACGGGTACCACAATCGAACACTGCGAGCGGTACCTTCGGATATGCCCGAAGACGTGGCCATCGGAATAACCAAAATTGAGTATGAGTCCAAGCAAGACAAAGAATTCAAACACGTCTCTGCTTGGCAAATGATGAGGGATAGGCTTAACACATAGCCTATGTTTAGTTTATTTTTATTTACTTTGTAATGTTTATGTTTTTATTTTATCTTTTTTAATTGAATGATTACTTTATTTAGGATTTTATTTAAGTTGACAATTAGTATTTTAAATAAATTTTATATAAAATCGAATAAAGTTATAACATAAAATCGCTGCTCTGAGATGTCACCGGAGACGTCACTGGAGACGTGTTGTTCATTTATTGGTTGGAAACGAAAAGCTCTCGGGAGACACCTCAAACGGGTTGGGAAACGTGAACTGTCTCTTCAAAAAGACGGGAGGAGGCTATTCTCGTAATTCAGACAGTCAAGGGCTATTCTCGTGATTTTCCCATTATGTTTGTACTATTCACTTATCAATCAATTTTCTTGAAGATGTTATTTATATTATTTAATCTTTTGTGCTTCCGCTCTGCCTTAAAATATAATCGGTACCAAATTACAAATCAAATTTCTTAGTCCATGCAACTCATTAGGGTATGTGGGGACAGTGACCGATGGCAGGTGGTGGTGTGTGGACGATGTTGCTGATGAAGGTTGTTTGTTTAGATGGGCAATGGTTTTCATGTACAGAAATTCAGAAGGGTATGTGGCCATTGCAAGTATGGTTATTAATGGTGTTGTTTGGATGTTATTAATTGTAGTATTAGTTTTGAGGTACAAAGTGGTTTTCATTCACATAGTTTGATGGGTGTTGTTCATCTTCTTCATTTGACACCACTGATAATTGAAGCTTCTAGACAATGATACTTGCTTCAAATTTTATAAACTCTCGCGTGGATAGAGGCATTATCAAAGGTATATATGGTTGTTTGTTCCTTTCAAACTAGAAAATAACAAGGCAATTCATGTTTTGGATGTGTGTGTGTAAATGTATATGCATAGTAAGAGCATTCACAGTAGAGCCTCCATAATTTTGTGAGAGGGGCCTCCATATTAGATACAGTGTGTATAAGTGTTTGTGAGTAGAGGAAATGGAGAATATATAGAGAAGTTACTGTTCATCAGCAAATTTGATATGGAACTGTTCATCCTCCATAATTGTTTAATATTTTTGAAAGTGATTGTGAGTAGAGGAGAGAGAAAAGGTAATGATAAAAGTATAGAATAAATATTATTAAATAGAAAGAAGTGAGAAAAAGTAGTGTTTTTAGAGTAATTATGGAGAAAATATGGAGAAGCTAGTGTGAATGCTCTAACGTAAATGTATATGCATTGTATGTATATGTAGGTATATGTGTAATATCTTTGTATAAATTTAGAGGAGAGTGAAAGAACAAAATAAATTATTTATTTTTATAGAATTTCAAAAATTTAAAAATACAAAAAATGGTTCAAAAGCAATATGTTTATTCAAAATTCTAAAAAATATATATACAAATTTTTTTATTTATAGAATCTAATCCTGAGTATGTATAAATTATTTCTAAATATGTATATTTCCTACGCGCGCAGGTGTAGATAACGTTTAAAAATAATAATAAAAAACCTTATGAACATTTTTTATGTACAAAACATAGATATGTGTATGCAAAAAGAAAAGGTTTTATATGTACACTATTTTTTTTTTGAACGTTTTAATTTACGATTATTTTATTTCTTAAACTTGCCAAGTTACATCCAAATAGAGGGTACACGGGCAATTTAAGTTTGTTATTTTTATTCCAGCAAAAATTTAGTACTTTATAGTAATAAATATATCCTATCAGTATCATGTGTATGTATGTTGATGCATCTGTATTGTGCAATCCATCTCAAATCTATGGCGTTAAGGGGTCACAAATAAGAAACTAACGGATTGTGACAGAATTCTGTAGCTATTATTTTCACTAAGTTGTGGTAAAATTTTGATTCTTAATCCATAGCAGAAAGAACAAAGTTAGGCGAATGATTGATCAAGGATTCGTATTTCGCTATTCCTCCTGTCAGTAATACGTTGAAATCTTTTCGTTATTAATTAGTTGCAAATCAAGAAAAATAGGTTAATGAATAATGATAGAATTTCCTCCGTATATGGTTTTAGGGACAAAATTAATCCATCACTCTTCTGACTTAAAGCAAGCAATTCGTCTTATATCATTTATTCTAACGTTGTGCACAAAGTTTCCTGGAAAATCATTTGTCAAGATACGACAAAACAACATGCTTAGATTTTATTAAAATAAAAATAATATTTAGATCCTATATACACTGATAATTCAAAATCTAGTACACAAAAGAAAGAAGTTTTTAACATTGTGAATTTCTCCTGACATTTACAATACTGATACATCGGAAATTACAAGTTTGGTATTTTATAAGTTAAAGACCAATTGTGAACGAAATTTGCCACCGAAAAATGGTGGCAAATTTGTGACAAAAATAATAAAATCAACAAATATAACGACCAACTTATTTGGTCACAAGTTTTTTTTTTTTTAAGTTTGCGAGTGCCTTGTTTAGTCGCAATCCATCACAAAAATCATTAAAACTAATTAATCAAACTATAAATAACGGTCACAGTTTTCTAGTTACAGGGGTCGTCAAAGAATTATAATTAACCATTGTTTTGTCGTATCTTGACAAAATTCAAGCATCTGCTAGCCTTTTTAGTCACGTGTCATCGTTTAATAGGTTGGTTTGTGGCCCCAATACAAGCTCAAGAGTCTACATTTAAGTCTTTTAGGACACTTGTCACATTGGATAATACCAAGTCTCTAAGTTGAAGACTCTATAGATGTTTATTTTGGTCAATTTGATGGTTTTCCTTTTAACTAAACCATGAGTTAAATTTTTAGTTTTTTTTCCCGGTTGTGGTTTTGATCATTATATTTTAACTGTTTTCTCGATTGCATATACTTGGTATTTGGACCATAATTTATCATGAAATTTTTATGTGGTAGGGGTTTCTTCTCTTTTTACTTTTTAGCCACAAATTGTTTGATCATTGATGGCATATGTAAAGATGATTGTAGAAACAATAAACTAAAATCAGATGAAACTTGTCATTATATAAAACCAAATCATGTTTAATATCTTTGCAACGAGGATAACTATTTATCACCAACCCTTCTCTATTAAAATACACATTTATTTAGCATTCTAGAAATATTCACAAGAAATTGCCCAAATAGCTTATAAAGTATTTAGTGACACTTTCTCCATCTAGCAACAACTTTTGAGTATATAAGTTACATAGGCAATATTCTGCTTGTCAGCCTTTTGGTTTAGTGGTACTAGATGTTTATTCTCATCAAAATAAATAGTGCGTGTTCGAATCCCACCAAGTGAGCAATAAATGAATTAAGAGTGGATTTTAGAAGAATGCGTGTTCGCCTTGTTTAGAGGCATTAGCAAGTAAAAACAACACCTATCGATATTTATAAATGTTCATCATGATCTTATAGCACCTGCGATCTTGTTAATACACGATTTATACAAATATCCTAAATAATCGATTAAAGTCTCTTCCGACGCACCCTCAACCGGGCTTATTTCAAATGACCAGTCTACTAGTGTCGAACCAACCTCGTATTCTATGAGTTTGAGCGAATTTACGGACCCATCCAAGCCCACATTGCTAGCCTCCATTCTATACACGTAGCTAAACGATAACGTGTCCATGGAAACCAGTCGTTCCTTGATCCAAGAACGATCTCCATCCTCTTGAGGGAACATGAAGCCCGAGACTAGCCGGACATAGCCAGGTTCACCCTCGGTTCCTTTTAGGTGTGTGCAAGTTTCGACCATTGGCATCCATTCGGGTAGGCGTTCCGTTTGAGACACTATGGACCATACCTCTTCTATAGGCGCGTCGACTATGCCTCCAACCGAGCCTCGCCATGGGTTTTCGTGCATATTTTCCTTATTTTAACACAAGTAACACAAAGATTGAACCATATCGGTTATATGATTGATCAAAAGCAAAAAAATAAAAAATAATGCAAGTAAAAACATACCATTCGTGTGTGACCCTTCTTAGGTGACAATGAATTATAGAAATGATGTATACATGTATAGTTTCTATTTATGAAACTAGCATAGATTTTATAAAATCAACCTATGAACTAATGTTAACTGTTATGGCATGTTTCTTGTTATATACGAAAAAACTTCATTAATTGATAACTTCAAAGATTAGTTACAATCATTTGTACGCAATGGTTGTTAATTTCAATAAATTAACTAACTAAAAATGCTATCTATTGGGTTATTTTTGTTTTATTCAATATTACGATTACAATTATGGTTAAATTCTCAAGTGTTGTTTGGTAGTCTCTGAATGGTCATTAAGAGCCTACATCTGAATGGTTCATAGCTTTTTAATGGTTAAGATGCAATCTTAAGTATGAATGGTTAAGAGGTAACATCTTAATGGTTGTCTCTTAGCCATTCAGACTTAAAGTTACATCTTAACCATTCAGACGTTATAGACCATTAAGAGGTAGTCTCTGAATGGTCATTAAGAGGCTACCAAACAGCCCATCAATTCTTCTCAAGGTCGAGACAATCAAGTCTAAGTTGGAAAGATTGGCAAGGTTTGCAATTGCGCTGACTTGGTTGGTAGTATTATTGATTGTTTGTGTGTAGTGTGTATTGTTGCTTTTTTGTTGTCTATGTTCTTGGTGGATGTGTCATGTATGCTAGCTACTTGCTGGGGCCTTTTTGGTGATAAATAAAATTGACGTTTTTGTTGGCCGTTCAAATGGTTAAATTGTCTCTCTCATCAAGCAATAAAGAAATTCGTTAAACTAGCCCGTAACTGAGTAGATGAATGATATGATATAATATAATATACAATTATAAATAAAGCACTATCCGCACATACAAACACGTATATTTTTTGTCAGGTATACAAACACGTATATAATGATAATAAAAAAAACGTCAAATATATTTTGTTATACATAAAATTAAAATTATAAACTATAAATAATTGAACGCTGAAGACAAGTTTTAGATATTTAGATTGACACAAGTCGGAATGGTCTTTAAGTTAAAAGAATCAAGTTAAAGAGCTTAATTGAAATCAGGATCCACTCATTCACACCCCAAATTAGAGATGACACAATAAGTGGTTAAAGATGGACTAATGGTGGTTTGGAGAGGTGGTAGTTATGGTTGCTAACGATGGCTTGGAGGAGGCTGATGGTTGTGTTGACAATGGGTGGTGCTCATGGTGGTGATTTGTAAGGGTATCCATCATGTTGGGTTATCGGGTTGAAATGTACAACTCAAGCCCAACCCATATTATTTGTGTTAAATTCGGGTCAACCCGATTACCCGAACACAACCCGTTTAACCCAATTCTTAAATGAATACTTGTTGATGAGTTATAACTGGGTTATCGGTAACGTGTTTGATAGGTTAGCATGAGTGTGACAAGTAGATAATATGTGTCAAAATTAATATTATTATGACTAGCTATATAAATGGTAAACCATAATTTTTTTATACGTTTTATTTTAAATACTTAAATGGATTAATAAATTAGCCCGAACTTTTTTTTTGGTCGGGCTAAAAAGGCCACTCCTAAAAATGATTTCTGGTTGGTGACTTGGCGGTGTTGTGTTTGTGTTGGTGGTGGCAGTGTATTATTGTTAATTTGTAACTTTAGAATACTACATATGTTCACATTTAAATCTTGATGTGAAGTTGCATCGATAATATAATTTAAGATTTATAAACAAGAACAAAGGAATAAGTTAAAACGTGGTTCAGAAAGTGCGTAATACACTCATATAATGATTCAAAATCTCAAACTCATGTAAGGGCGAACTTAAAAGTAGAAATGAAATTATTATTTGAATTTGGTTATTCTTCAAATTAGGTAAAAGTTGACCATTTGTTGGCCAACTGATATGCACATTGATTTTTACTCTCTTTTTCCCAAACCAAGCCCCCCCCCCCCCCCCCCCCCCCCCCCCCCCCCCGGTTCCGCCACTACTAGGTGTTATAAGTTTGGTGTAGGTAACCAGAAAATGTTTTCAAAAGTCCTGAATTAGTGTAGATAACTAACGTAAAACCACCATCTTACCTCCTTTAGCTTTGATGTGTAGGTTAATCTTGATGGGCTTAAACTATGGATAGGTTCAAATGGGCCAGAAAAAAGGCTTATTTAATAACTTTTTCCTTATGTTTTATTGGTACCAAAGTAGTGGGGGTTGTGTTGCTAAATTGTATGAGGTAATGGTCTTAGTTGGTAGGTTACTTTAGTTTATGCACATTATCCATTTAATGTAAAACTTGATCATGAATGAGAGTTCGTTCAAGGCTTCAAGCCAGAAAATAATCTTCTGTTCGTAGGTGTAGTGTGTGTGTGATTGAAGCTTGAAACCCCAACACTTTAAGGCAGGTTGGACCGACTAGACGATGTCTGGATTGGTTATTGATCCGATTTTCAGGACATCAGGCTAGTGGGTGTGGAGGCCCATCCTTTGGGGATGGTCCTCAATATCAGCCGCCACGTCAGCGTGGGGGCAAGGGCATCACACAGGACGGCCCCTGGGGGTGTGGCCGACTGGCCGACCTAGAACGGCGACCCTGGGCCGTCCCCCACACCCCTGAGTCTTAGCATACCAATGATCATAATGCAACCACCATACATTCTAGCATTATTTGGTTGTGTTTGACTGTTTCAGACCATATACATTCAATTCTTGAATATGTTTATCAGGTACGACAAACAAGGATCTTTTATCACAAAACCTCATATTGTCATGGCTACCACTCCAGCAAACATGACAATTCAAATAAAAACTGACCAATCATTTATTCATTCATTTGACGACACTATAATGTTGATATTGACTGCTTTTTATTAAACATTTTTAAATTACAATTTAATATTATGGGGGTAACTATAAAGTTTAGGTTTTTATTTTCTTTCAGTACCACACTGTATCTTGTTATAATATACAATCATTTATGATATTAGGGCATACATGTTCAATACCTCTTTTTACAAGGCTGTATTTATGTATTTCTAACATTATACAAGCCAACAAAGTACAAACTGAACCAAGCCGAACCGAGCAGAACCAACCGACACAGACAGCTCGTACAAGCCAAAAAAAGAAAAGACCTCGACCTTTTTGCAAAACCTTAGGCAGTTTTTGTTTCAAACTAATAACTAAATTAGAAGATACAAGATCATTCATAAGTTAAGCAGATTAATTAACATACAAATTGATAAAACAGTTTATGATGTCTCACCTTCCGCGGATGTTCATGACACTCCTCTCACTGCTGATGTCATCATCTAAGTTTCCATCCAAACACATGGCATTGTTGTTCACGCTCATTTCAGAGCTGGCATTGCTGCTTGTCGCAAGGGGTGAATCGGAAAAACTCATGGTTCGACTTCTTGTGGGACCAGTTCTCACACTGTACATTGATGATGCTGGAATGTTAGTCATCAATGGCCTCAGGTTACCTGGTACTGTCCTCCTTATATCCTGTTCCAAACAAAACAATTTATAGCCAAAGTTTATGTTATTTCAATAATAATCTAACTGATGCAAGACGTGGACAAAGAAGCATACCATATGTCGTATAGCCATATCCAACGATTTCTTTGAAAATGATCTACCGAAACCAGAACTATCAGGAGATGACTTAGCAGACAAGTTACTATGAGGCGAGTGTTTGTCTTCTTGTTTTGGTGGAACCAATTTCCTCATATTTATAACCCGTTCAACCATCTTTGTCCCATACAAACCTGGGCTTGTGTTATCATTGGCTTTAGCATATGCACGGTTCAGTGCAGGAACAGGAACTGAGCTTCCGCTATTATGAATCAAACCATTAGGTGGCCGTCCTCTTGAAGGTGAACAAGATTGCCTTCTACCTCTTCCTGTAGCCACCCGCTCAACAGATGAAGAACGGCTACTTGGTGCACCGGGCCTTCCCCTTGTAACTGAAGGAGGCCTATCATCAAGTGAAGTCCGTAAATTTGGTGGTGCATCAAGAGAATAACCGGGCATCTCTTGAGGGTTCCATGGTCTTGGTCTGCCACTTGGAGAGCTAGCACGTGGTGGTGGTGCTGCTGCTGCTCCAGCACCACTTCTTGTATTTGAAACCGGCTTTGTAATTGTAGGAGATTTAACAATAGGTGTGGATGGTTTTGTCACAGTTGTCAATGTGGGTTGTCTTCGGGTTGGTGTTGAGGCCCGTGATGCAGGTTTCATTGTAGGTAAAGATGGTCTGCTTGTGGGAGTTGAAGATCTTGCAGTTGACCTCGGTGTCGGTGTAGAAGATCTAGTTGGTAGCGTGGACTTAGTTGAACCCATAGTGGGCCGAGAAGTAGGTGTCGAGGATCTTGAAGGTCTAGATGTTGTCGTTGAAGTGGTTCTAGACGTTGTACTAGAAACTGTTTTGGTTGAACTTGATACTGGCCTAGTTGACTGGCCCAATGTAGGCCTTCTGGTCGGAGTAGCAGGTCTTCTAGTTGGAGTAGCAGGCCTTGAAGCTGGGCCTCCAGAACTGGAAGGCCTACGGATTCCGATACTTGAAGTATTCAATCCAGAAGATGGAACGGGCTGTCTAGATGTCAAAGTATTCCTACCTGTAACCTCCGGGTGGGAATTTGATAGCTTTAACATTAAAAAGTAAACAACATCGTCAATTATCAAGTTTATCGGTCATGAAACTGCTGCCTTAATCTATCTCAAACTGATATCATAGAAATACAAAACTTATATAAAGCTACTGCATAAAAAACCAATGATTCATACCCGAGATTTGAGTGCAGTAGGGCGGACTTTAGGTGTTCCCATTTGAGAGTTCACATTTTTTTGCGATTCCATTTCTATTGAAGGGAAAAGAGGCGTACCAGGCGGAGTCAAAAGCCTAAAAACATAACAATGTTCACTAAACAATAACCAAATGAACCCAATAACTCATACGACATGTGCTATAAGGAGGATACGTTTAGCCTCACCAGCAAAAAAATCCAGTAGCATAACAAACCGATTATAAAATAAAGACAACAAAAAATCAACAAATTACCAATCATAGTCATTCTTATCATTTTCAGAGTCGAGAAATTTATCAGCGCCCGTCTTTCTAACAGGCGTCGCTGCAGGCACACCAAACAACCCTGCAAAACCAAACACAACAATTTAAAACAAATACAACACAAAAAGATCATAATCAACTTACACAAAAAGATCAAATAACACAAACAATACATTGACAACCAACAGAATCTTATTAATAACAGTTGTTAAATTAAATAACTCATTGAATCAATTGACAAATGCATAAGATAACTCAACATTCATTGAACAAACTGAAGAACACAATTAGACCATAATTTACCAAGCGATGAATCGAATTCGGCTTCGGTATTTTGAAGCAGAAGCTCACGCTCTTTCTCTCGTTTCCTCATCTCCATAAACAAACCTAACTCCTCTTCCTTCTCTTTCCTAAAACTCCCCATAATCTCCGGCCGCCGTTGCTTCACCGACGCCGGCACCGGCATCACCTTCTCCGGCGCCCTAAAGCTCCTATTCATCGCCACAATAACCACCGTCTCACCGCTCCAAAACCCTAAACCTTAAACCGTAAAAAATATCGTGTTCACGCAAATCAATGCACGAACCTAATATAAAATTTCACAAACCCTTACTTTAACATTTACCGTACAAAACTAATGCATACAGGTATGTAGTTAATATATATTAAAATTTGAGCTACAGATCTGTAAACCTAGATGAAATTGTTATGATGCTGGAAAAAACGACCGTTTAAATTCAAAAAAAAATTTAAAAAAATGGAAACTTAATAACGAATTTACAGAACAGAAGCATAAATAAGCATAAAATGTGAAGTGAAGACGAAAATGGGGATTAAAGATGGAGATTTATATGATATGAAGATGATGAAGTTTTAGAGAGAGAAAGTTGAGTGAATTTTTAGAGAGAGAAAGTTGGAGTGAATTTGAAAAGATGGAAGCAGGGGGAGATGAGAAAGAGAGAGAGAGGGTGGTAATAATGTAATTAATGGGTGATTGAAGGGGTTTTATTGTTGGGGATAATAATAAGACAAAACGGATTTGTTTTTGAAATAAATATTCTCCCTGCTCCCTAGCGAAATGTTTTGAATTGTGTAAGAGTAAAAAATGTTTTATTATTCGGATTGTTTAGGGATAAAATGTTTATTGTTTTTGTTGGTTTTTGCCGACCGTCGTTATCATGATGTTAGTCGGTATCGCAAGCTACTCACCTGGTGGTAACAGACTAACGGGGGTCTTGATTGTGTCGGGTTTATGGGTTAGCGGACTGATAGGAGTGATAGGTTAAAAAGTTTAACCTGACCTGTTACGTGTTAGATATTTTAATCCTAACCCATACACAAATAAATTCGGGTCAACCAGAATATGACATGTTTAACTTGTATTTTTAAATAAATCATTCATGTTGATAAGTTAAAAGCGGGTTATTGATAATGTATTGATGGTGAGTATTGTATTGTATTTGATGGTGAGTATAACTCTGTAATAAAATGGTGTACCAAAACTAATATTATGATGACTAACCATGTAAAATTGAAATGTAAAAAAAAATATATAAAAAAAATTTCTAAATAATTATAAGGGTTAACAGGTTGACCTGTTTTTATACAAGTCAACCTGAACCTGACCTTCTTTTAATACAGGTTAATCCGAACCTAGCCCATTTTTAAACCAGTCTTGGTAGTCGACACGCACCTTTTTTTATATCGGGTTCGGGTTAGGTTCCGGATCGTGTCAGGAATTACCGCCCTACGTGGTATAATGCCTGACTCACATAATGATATGTGTTCAAACATTCAAAGTGTGAGATTATGTGGTATTTAGGCATAAACCGTTTAAAAATAAAGTGACGGTTGAGTTAGTTGTATATTGGTCATCCAAACAAGGATATTAAAGATCTAAAAACTGGCCTTATCAGGATAGTTCCCGCCGAAGCAATTACTATCAGGTAAACCGTTCGAAGGGACGTATAAACCGTAGTATAATGCATTAGTGCTATGGTTTAGTTGAGGTAATCAAGAGGATGGATTACCCTTAAGATAATTCGGCAAAAGAGGTTGTTACCACTATAGATAAGACTATTTTTTAAAATTTCTAAATGTTACGAAGAATTTAAATACTATATTAGAAGAGTTGAGGATGTGGGTTGGGTTTAGTTGGCTAAGTTATTGAAGTTGAGGTGTTGGGTTTCTTAAAGTTAAAAGTTTGAGTCAGTAATTTTAGTGTAATTTAAGTCGTTTGAAAAAAGTTAGAGTGTACTTAATTTACATATTTAGAAATACCACATCAAAGTCTTTTTCAAACTAGGTGACAAACTCTTTCTAAGTGTTCAAATTTATAATTTTGAAAAAGAAACTAAATTCTTAAAATTAAATTTGTTTACTTCAAACCAATTCAAGTGAACTCATGCAAACCGAACAAACAAAGGATCCAGTCCATAGTGTGATTGTCCGGTCTAATTTGAGAACATTTATTTTATCTCATTTAAAACACAAGCCCGAAGTCCCTGGGATTTAAAAAAAAAACAATTTTAAAAATTAATTTAACTACCGGCCACTTTTTTTTTGAACGGCAAATTTCTACACCCTATGGGACTTGAACCCATGACCTCCCCCTTAGGTGTTCCTAGAAGCTTTGCTTCTACCATTGGGCCACCAACCCCAATGTTAGCTACCAGCCACTTAAGGTGGTTTTAACGACCAGTCATCCATATATGCTTTTGATTGGCTTATAACTAGCCATTACATAATCAAACAACCACCCAATCATGAGGTTAGTTGTTAATAATTGCCCTAAAAACTAATATTAACCTTGGTTTAATAATGTGACTCAAGGAGAGCATTCTTGAGGGTGCATCATTTTTTTAATGGCAATGGGGTATCTTATTAATCAACCAGCAATAGCAAGTTGTTGCAGCCCCACAAAGTACACCACAAGATAAAAAGAAACAGGCTACCTAAACTCTCCCATTCTTAAACTATAAAATCAAAACTCAATCATTTGTTCCATGGGATCTTTTAGAACTTTGATCTATGAATTAGGCAATCATATGTTGTTTCTTTATTTTCATCCACGAGCTTATGACTATTTATATAATAATACCTTGAAATCTCTTCCTGTTTCTAGCCTTCCAAATGCTCCATAATGTCGTTATATATATGGCATGGATCACCTTTTTCTTGCTTGTCGAGACTGTTAAACCTCCAATACTTTCCATTAGTTCTCTGATTGTGTCCCCTATTTGTCCATTCGGAACTTTAATCCATGACAAAACATGTTGCCATGCATATTTCTACAGTTTGTCTACACATTTATAACACATGGTTTGTAGAATCCCCATCTGCATTGTAGAATGTACATGCCAAAATTTGGATTTGAATTTGTATTCCCTTTTTTTCTAGCGCTAATGTTGTTGGAATTCTGACCTCCATAGCTTTCCACACGAATGCGTTTGCCTTCAAAGTTGCTATTTTGTTCCATTGAAAGTCGGTTGCTGGTACATTTAGGTCCAAGCTTCTTGATAACTCCATGCGAATTGTTTTAACACTTAAACCAATATCTGGTTCATTCTTCCATCTCCAGATGTCCCTGGCTTCCGTTATCTATTGTTGACTTAGGAACAAATTCAATGCCTGCATTCCGTCTTTTCCTCGACCGATTGTGGTGTCCTCACCCATGCCCAATCCCAATAGATCCCCCCCCCCCTTTATTCTTTTATATTGCTCCTCTATGGTTCATCATGGTATGGAAACACAATGAATTAAATGAAATAAAATGTACACCTAGGTATGATGGATAAAATCCTCAAATCTGATTGGAAAAATCTAAAAAAATTCGACGAGTAATGTCATGTCATAATAGGATGGGTATCTAAACCTTTATTGTACACGCCTATTGTTTGGGTTTACTAAGATATTTAGGTTTACCTATTTTTTTGTACTTGTTGTGGGAAAATTCATTGTCCGGGCACATCTTGAATTTCCATTTTGATTGTAAATCTATTCTCCCTAATTCTCGCTAGTTGAAGAGTAAATGATAGTGTATGAGTTTTCAGAAGTCTGATTTGAGCGTCTCACGTTTAAAAGTTATAAAAATGTCCAATATACGAGCCCTAAGTATTATTATATGGACATACTGGATTGCTTCTTATGCTTACTACGTGAAACCTTTTGTACTCGATCCCCCTAATTATACATACATATTAAATTTTTGCAATGTTGATGAACTTGTTACTCATGATCAACAAATTCAAATTTGTTGAACATAAAAAGATATCTTTAATATAAAGAGGAATGTATCGGTGCACGTTAGCAAAATATGCCAGTGCACCTTAGTGATGCCACACTAAATATGGTTGGTGCATGTTTGTGGGTGGCGGGAGGTGTATGTTAGAGATGCCACACCATTAAAGAGTGGCATCTTTAATATAGAGAGGAATGTATGTTGTGTTATACATGTTATTCTAATAATGTATAATTATATATCTTTAATCTATCTATATAATACATTATTAAGTAAACTAGATACGTAATTTAGTAATTTTACACAAAAATTAGGATGACATATGGTAGGTCTTAGATCAAATTCATCTTCAACATAAAAGAGTTTCCTTTCAAGCCTTTCTCCTTCAACATAAAATATTTTCTAATCAACTGTTCTTGTTGTTTAAGTGTTGTTTTTTCTTTAATTCATTATTTATCTTTTTTTTTCAAAATCAATAATATGTTTGAGAATTACAATAACCTATTTAAAATAACATGACTTGTACGTAGTGACTCTGCACGATGCCACTTGTGTACTTACATTTATGTGTCATCTTTATTGTAAATGAGCTACATTGATCTTACTTTTTAGAATCCGTTTCATAAGGTTTCATTAAGGTCAATTCCAATTTAGTATGTATATGACTTTGCATGTGTCAACTATTTTGTGTTTGTGATTATGGAGTTAGATATTTCACTTAGGCAATACTCTTCAAATTGGGTTTTGAACATTTGTTGTAGATGAGACATGAGTTTTGATAGAGTTGGCAACTTGCAATGTAGACCATATAGTTGTGTCCAGGTTGATTTGTCCATAATGTTATTTACTGTCTCTTATATTGTTGTTTTTAATATCATTCTTTGATTATGCCCTATTGCTCCTTATGATTTGATATATTAGTAATCACATTAGTACTAAAAATAAATTACCTAAAATCCGCTACATAACGTGAGCTAAAAAACATAAATATCCGCGGCAACGCGCAAATATTTTCACTAGTATGACATATGTTAAGGTTTGAATTACATGACTCCGCCGCAAAGCGCGTATTCTCTGCTAGTTCAACAAAAGAGATCATGCTTCAGGATTAAAATATTTACCAGCTTTCAATAATATGTTAATTTTGCCTAAGAACCATGGGCATTCACACTAGTATAACATATGTTAATTTAAAAAAAAAGGTTGTTTATAGGATGAATTTATTATTTTCAAACTTAAGAATCACAGGAAAGTAGCTATCTTCAAAATTGTTCCTCCAAGCACACACCAACTAAAATCAACATCAGATTTAATAAAATAGATCAAAACATAGCTAATCAGAAACAATAAAATAGATTATTGATGTTGAAAGAAACTTATGTGGGCTCCGCACGACACCTGGGAGATGACAGCTGCAGAGAGAGAATGAAATGGATGTCTAGCCAATCAAAGAAGAGAATTCTTTGCTCCATGATCTCCTACCAATCACCCTAGGACATCAAGGACAAAAAGGACAAATAGAGAGGATGGTCGACCAATCAGAGGCGGACAACACTTTATTCCCCAACGGTCTCCACCAGTGGGACCCGCGCAAATGAGTTGTCCATCATGATTAGCCAATAGGCATGCATTATCCCTACTATAAATATTGCTTCCCTTTATGGGAAGGAGGTCGTCCATTCTATGTCGGAAAAATACTAAATAGTTACTCTACTTTAAATTATCATAGAAAGATTTGGTCGATTCATGGTCCATTTTGTACTCAATCCTAGTTCTTGTAATCGTCACGATTATAATCAGTAAACATTTCTTTATCTCCTTATATTATTGAGTATTATTTAGATTGATGTTTCTTCGGTTGTTAAGCAAACAAATACATTTATTTAAATCAAAAATGTATATTTTCACTATTAACATTTACAAGTGATTATTTCTGTAGGATAAATTTAAAACATCGGTTACGATTGACATAAAATGACTATAAACTCAAAACATTTTGATAAGAATTATCAAATGACTAAACAAATTGTTCTTGTTCAACAAAAGAGAACATGCTTTAGGTTAGATTTTTACCGGCCTTCAAAACAAAACAGAGAAAAATAAGAAAGAGAGTGAGAAGGCATTAATAATTGTGTTACATTCTCATCATTGAATTATTTCATTGGTTGGGTTATTCTACAAAGGGTATAAAAAATGAGAAGGGTAAGAAGTCATTAGAAAATGACATGTGTCTAAAGGATTAAACAAGTGGGAGGAGTAATTTTGTCTAAAAAAAATATGCACATGCAAGTCACATGCCATTTCTACCTTCATTTTTAAATGTCCGTAACTTTTTTATACGTCATCTTTTTAAAAAAAAATTATACCATAAAATTGAGCATCTTTTTATCTTTAATATGAGTACCATATTGTTATACTTTTGAAAAAAAAAGTCAAAAACCCACTTGCGTAAGACACAACGGAGTGTAAAACACAATGAGCACCAATTAAATATATGGTATAAAACATAATCAACAGTCTAATAAAACACAATTGACGACATACTAAAGACACAATGAATAGAAGACTAAAACACAATGAATACTTTTGAAAAAAAAATTAAAAACCCAATTGCGTAAGACAAAATGGATGACATACTAAAGACACAATGAACATGTAACACCCCAACCGATAGCGGAAACATCAAGGTGTCACGTAGTGACGATTGTTCAATAGCTCATGGACTAAAAGTGTAAATATTGATATATTGATTACATAGTTTATTACATTGAATTGAAATACAACGATTCTAAATGCCAACTAAAAGAAATACAATGAATCCAAAATCTAAGTAAAATTCCAAAAGCTTAAAAGTCATCTCAAAACAACCTGAAACATGTACGAAAATAATTTGGTCAATACAAAAATGTATTGGTGAGCATACCCTGTTTGAATACATATAATAGAAAAAGTGTTTAGCAATTCATGTGGTGTATACCGTTTGCAATTATGTAATTAGTAGTATAAGTCAAAACCAAGCCTTGATGAATAATGACTAACACATGAATAACCATAGTACTATTCATTGAAATGCTAGGCCGCAGAACGGTTAATGATTATGACTAAGCATACACACAAATTCACATAAAGCAAACACAAATGAGAATTGCATTAAGTATAAGAATAACATTTGATAATAATGTACATGAGTAGCCCCAAAATAGTAAAACATGAAAAGGAGGAAAGATATACTCACAGTTTTGCTAAGTGCGTTAAATCCAACTTAAGCGGTCGTGAGTTAAGTAATGGGAATTCCTAGGAATTCAGCCCGTTCGCTTAGAGGTCGAAAAAAAAAGAAAAAGAGAACCGAACTTTAAAGCCAAATTGCGAGTCCTCTGGTCACGTTTAGATCGATTTTTGTGTGGGTTTAGAGTGTGTAAAGGCTGGGGAACGAAATGGATGTATCAATTTATGCGATTGTTAAGAAAAATAGAACGTTTGAGCTTGGCATTTAGGTTCGACGGTTACATTCATTAATCCCGATTAAACTTGACTTAAACCTGATTATTATAGCTTTAAAGACTCAAAAACGGTTGGAAACTCATGGAGAAACGATTTGGGATATTAAAAACGAATTAAAATTCCTTTAAAACGAATTTATGAGGTCGCCGGAAAAACGTGCAGGCAACAAAGGAGGAGGGATTTTTGTTTTAAAACTTTAATAGTTTGGCAGATTTGGTCCCTCTGTTAGTTTGGTTAAGTTTATTGTGATTTTTTTAGTTAAGTTTCTTTAATAAAACACTAACCAAGTTAAGATAACTTAACCAAAATGCTTTGAAAACTTTATAAACTTAATCTTATGTATTTATTTAAAAAAAAAATTGAATAAATAAAAATAAAAAAAATGCAATTCCCAACACTTTTGTTAAACTTTTCACGTTTAAGTTAAAGATTTAAAGTAACTCACGTTTTTATAGATTCGAAAACGTTGAAAAGTATAGGGACTAAATTTGTTAATTGATTTAAAGACGAAGGTGACGGATGTCACAGTCTCCCCTACTTTAGAAAATTTCGTCTCGAAATTTCTTTTAAGCGGAGGTTACTATGAAACAAAAGGCGTTGTAAAAGTCAACTAGGTTTTTAGAAGAAATTTTATCATTTACGATTCCACAAAATTTAAAATAGTTATCTAATATCCTAAGTAAAAGGTTCAAAATCTTTGACAGTTGATTTAAGGTTAGAAAGTTGAGAGTTTAAATGAGAAAGGCTTTGGGAATGTGTAACGGGTGAGGGGCAGAGGTCCTAACGAAGATAATCCCCCCTACTTTAGAAAAGTTTCAGACTATACGTTGTTAGAGTATGCAACAAGAATCCAAATATCCGAGTGTAAGAGTATATAACATTTTAGTTTTCTGTGGGGATGGTCAAGAGAAAGACTCTAGGAAGACGAATTGAAGCTCGTGTAAAAACGTTCTTATCGACAATGCTAGACTCCTTGGTTAGACTCCTAGTCCGTCAATGATATAATGAAGAGGTAATTATAAAGTAATGGGTAGGTTCTTGGTTAGACTCCTAGTTCGTTTCCGCAGTATCGTTTATGCTTATATATATGGTGTACCGCAGCTGACCCACCACACTCCCGATACTTTGGACTCGTACTGATTGTCTACCAACAACCTATATAGAATTACACACCACCCTTATGTACCTGTAAACCTATGATTGCGTTCCGGACCGTAATCATCGATTTACCTTACACCAGGGTGTTATGCTTTTCCATAACCCTATCCTAAGTAATACTAGAAACAAATGCGTGCAATCAATATGTATTAAGTAATAGATACTGCAATGAAATAATGCTCAATCATGACATGGTTAGAGGTCCTTCCCTTCCGGGTTTACCCTTTAACCGTAAATTTCTGTTCACATCGTTGGGCTCTAAACACCTATATTGATAAACTCTGAGAATTTCACCGTTCCCCTCGGATTGGAGTAACACTCTCATCAGAGTCGTACGTGGGCACCGGCTTAGATCTCATACGAGTAATCAACTAGTATGTTCATTGGCCATGATTATAAACAAAATAATGTAAAGTATAACAGGGTCTTACTCAAAACAGGAAAATATGCGTACAAAATTATGCGTTGCATGAAGAAGTATATAAGTATAGCATAAAATTTTGATTTGAATATAAATCAAGTAAATCGCACAATTGCGCAAAATGAGAGTAAACGAGTTGAATAATGCTCAAAATCAGTGATGTAAGAATAACTGCTAATAAATAGTGTGAGAATAACCACAAATAACGCGTAAGAACAGCAACCAATAAAGGAATAATGCGGGAATAATGCGCGAACATAATAAAATGATGTAAGAATAAAATAATAAAATTTACAGCAAATGAAAGTGCGCAGAACAGACATATAGTCTACTGGCTTGAAGGTTTAAATTTGGTAGTTTTGTATATATGCATTACACAATAAAATACATTTAGCAACATTCCGATGAGGATATGTCCAATGTTTAGACCAAAAGTTTTGCGACTAAGAGAGTGCAAGTTTTAAAAGATAAATTTTCGTTTATAAAAACGTAGTTTACTCGAACTTTGTGATATAGTTGAAAGAATGAGAATAAACTTTTTAGTAATCGAAGAATGTTTTAGATTCAAAATAGGTTCCCTTGAAAGGATTTTGTAGGTACACATTTTCATGTGTTTACGAGAAGTCGAGTTTGAAAAGTGTTATAAGACATGTTATTAGTTGAAAATTTCTTTTCCCGAAACCTATATTGGATCCGTTATATGAAAACACGAAGGTTTACATTTGTCTTGTAAATATGTGAAACAAGTTTATAAGATGCAAGAGGAAATCATATAAATCAAATGTGTTTCAAAAGACCAATACTTAAATAGCAAAAATGTTAAAAGTCAATGTATTTAATCATGAATAGACTCCAAATGTAAAAAGTTTGAAGTTTCGAAATAACACGAATGTGAAAAGATTGCAACATATCATTTCTGAAAATATACCACTTTAAGTTTTAAAAGAATGATCGTGTCACGGCAACTGATATAGTAAGGTTTGTGAGTAACGTGTAAGTTCCAAGTCTTAAGTGTCAGCTGGTAACCTAGCTTCAAAAACCCAGTTCAACGTTAAAAGTACACTATGCATAATTTCTCGTGCTACGTTGATTGAGTGAATAAGCTCGGTATTTGATAATTTTGGTATAAGTTTATGGGTTGTTTGAAGACAATGGAGAATCTGATTTGGTTTGGATTGATTCTCCTTGATAATTATTGAAAAGTATGGGTAAGACAGGTAGAAGATTCCATATGGTCCCGAATGCCTTGACGAATTTTGAGAAGTAAAACTTTACTGTATTAAAACATTCCTTCTGTTTACAAGTTAAAATCCCATTAAAGTTGAAAAACCTTCCATATTTATTAAATGTTTGGGAAAATCCGAGTGTTACCCATTTTGATTAAACTTGAAACCTTGAATTGTCATAACGTTACGAAAGTTATACGTTGAAAAATCGTTTGTTTGTAAAAGTTGTTAAGGCATCTCTTTGAGCTCATAGCACGCTAAATGTTTCAAGGCATAAGGTGAATAAGTTTCTCTAAAGCTTGGTACTTGGGTTTTTTTGTGCTTTTATGAGATGACGACATAGGGTAAATTGCTAAGGTAATCGCTTTAGAGAGTAGTGTACTAGTGAGTGTTGAATAGTTAGGCATTTATGATGTTGTGTATATTGTAGAGACTCTAGGGGTTAGTTTAGAGATATACTGTGACATCGATCGAGTAAATTTGTAAACATGATGATAATAACAAGATGATTAGTAAGTTTGAAACCACATTCGTGTTTAACTGTGCAACGTTCAAGAATAAAAAATGTGATCAAAGTTAAACAATAAGCTTAAAAATTTGAGTCATAGGAAAATGTTTTTTTTAACAAGAGAAATGATGCGTTATGAAAATCACGAAACATAAATGAAATAGTGTAATTTTTAATGTGGTAAAATAGCGCATACACAAGTTTTAGTAATGATGATGAAAAAACGAATGGTCAATGAGTATATAAAACAACAAGAGATGGAACTTAAAATCCAAGTGTTAAACAAAACTTAAGAATCAATAACGGAAAACAGAAAAAAAAAATGCATTAATAGCGATAGCTATTAATAGGGAAAAAACTCAAAAGACATAATAACTTCCTTATAGAAAGTTGTGATAAGAGTTTCAAACAACAAATGAAAAAAATATAGCAATAATGAAATGCGATACTGAAAAATGAAACTGGTGACTAGCCAAAAAAATTGAAATATTATTAGTGACTTATGGGGAGTGTACTTAAACCTATGAGTAAATGGTCATCCTTCTCGATTGCACGTACCCCGTCACTGGTAAATTTCAAAACTTTTAGCGAGACTTTAAAACAAGATGTAGAAATAACTCCTTGAGGTGTGGATTTCACTCCTAGCTCAAAAGTGTTATGTCAAAAGCAAAAATAGGAAAGAGTGGAACTAGTCACTAAGATAAGGATATCACTCCCAGCTCAGTGGTTAAGTTTCTTTTTGAAGGAATAATCCTTTGAGGTGTGGGTATCACTTCTATCTCAAAGAT
This sequence comes from Ambrosia artemisiifolia, assembly GCA_032199755.1. Classification (NCBI taxonomy): domain Eukaryota; kingdom Viridiplantae; phylum Streptophyta; class Magnoliopsida; order Asterales; family Asteraceae; genus Ambrosia; species Ambrosia artemisiifolia. The sequence goes on from CM063518.1 coordinate 19,688,300, forward strand.
ATTTATCCCAAAGATGTAAAATATATAGAAGAGGGAAGCTAACCACCAAGGTGTGGATATCACTCCTAACTTGGTGATCTTGTTTCATTTGTGAAATATGAGTGTCTTCTTCTCCAAGCAAAATGCCGAAAGAATAACGACAAAGAATCATAGAGAAAATGTATTGAAAGAAATCATAAGAAATAAGAGATATATACATGAGAGACTCGTGAAAATAAGCTTAGTTATAGACTAGGCTAAAAGGCATTCTAATAACCTAATTCCCTATAACCATGGCTTTGATACCAATATGTAACACCCCAACCGATGGCGGAAACATCAAGGTGTCACGTAGTGACGATTGTTCAATATCTCATGGACTAAAAGTGTAAATATTGATATATTGATTACATAGTTTATTACATTGAATTGAAATACAACGATTCTAAATGCCAACTAAAAGAAATACAATGAATCCAAAATCTAAGTAAAATTCCAAAAGCTTAAAAGTCATCTCAAAACAACCTGAAACATGTATGAAAATAATTTGGTTAATACAAAAATGTATTGGTGAGCATACCCTGTTTGAATACATATAGTAGAAAAAGTGTTTAGCAATTCATGTGGTGTATACCGTTTGCAATTATGTAATTAGTAGTATAAGTCAAAACCAAGCCTTGATGAATAATGACTAACACATGAATAACCAACTGAATAATGAATTAACAAGACAATGACCAAGATTCTCTCAACAGAGTCTCAAGGGGGTATACCATAGTACTATTCATTGAAATGCTAGGCCGCAGAACGGTTAATGATTATGACTAAGCATACACATAAATTCACATAAAGCAAACACACATGAGAATTGCATTAAGTATAAGAATAACATTTGATAATAATGTACATGAGTAGCCCCAAAATACTAAAACATGAAAAAGAGGAAAGATATACTCACAGTTTTGCTAAGTGCGTTAAATCCAACTTAAGCGGTCGTGAGTTAAGTAATGGGAATTTCGAGGAATTCAGCCCGTTCGCTTAGAGGTCGAAAAAAAAAGAAAAAGAGAACTGAACTTTAAAGCCAAATTGCGAGTCCTCTGGTCACGTCTAGATCGATTTTTGTGTGGGTTTAGAGTGTGTAAAGGCTGGGGAACAAATAGGATGTATCAATTTATGGGATTGTTAAGAAAAATAGAATGTTTGAGCTTGGCATTTAGGTTCGACGGTTACATTCATTAAACCCGATTAAACTTGACTTAAACCTGATTATTATAGCTTTAAAGACTCAAAAACTGTGACACCCGGCAAACTCCGGTAACTAACTTTTTGAAAACTTAGTAAGTCTACCTTAGCGAGTCGCGCATACATTACACATGACAGAGTCAGTCGAGTCGAGTCGTGCATCATTGGGGTTTTAACACACGCAAGTCTCGAGTCTCGGGAATTGGTGAACGAGTGTGAACGTGTTTGTTTACATGTATTATGTGTTTATAATCATTATGTGACTTGTCGGTATGTGAAAACGTGTTAACGTATGTTAAAATAGTGTTTAACGCGCCAAAAATAGGAAGTAAGTTGCAGGGGGCGAGTAGGGGACTACCCGTGTGTATCAGGGGGCGGGTAGGGGACTACCCGTGTGTATCAGGGGGCGGGTAGGGGCTACTCGTGTGTAAAAGGGGGCGATTAGGCCTATCCGTGTGGCCTAATCGTGTGCTGCTAATCCCTAATCGCCTGTTGCAGCCCTGACGACTAGAAACGCCTATAAATACCACCCTTGTGTTGCAAAACATCATTTTAGAAACCCTAGCACACCCCAAAGCCATTACACACTATACCCAACCTCTGTAACACGTTTTTGATCAAGAAACCACCTTTACAAGATCTTACACCAATCTTTGCTAAAATCTAAGGTTTGTTCATCTTCTTAAACCTTGTTAATGATAAAGTTTTACTCCCTAGAGGTCTAGACCTGGTTTCTAAGTATTTGTGTCTTTGAAAACTTGTTAAAAACGTATTATAAACAAACCCACACCTTCATGCTTGTTCTATGTTATGTTATCATTTAAAGATGAGATTTTTGATATTAAAACGTGTTTGTTTCCATGTGTTTGATATGTTTCTGACTTAAATGAATCATTAGGATGATTGTCTATGAATTTGGGAGCATATAGTTGTGTTTTGATGATATTTGATATTTTGACCGGTTTGGGTGATTTTGGGAGACTTAGTGTGATTTAATATGTTTTGATGATTCTAGAGGATTAGGGTTTGCTCTAGGATGATGCTAGAACAATAGGAAAGGATTGGACAACGTTGTTATGTGATGAAATCTGGATAATTGCTATTTAGGGCAAGTTCTTGCATGTTGATGTGATGTTTACATGTTAAGGTTACTATTTTGGGAAAACGCTCGCATTCGGGACTGTTAGAATGATGATAACTTAGGGGTTTTGCTTGAAATATGTTTGTTAATGTGTTAGGATTGATATTGGGTGTTTACACATGTTTCGGATCTGATCTGGAGGGTTAAACGCGCGAAAAAGTGGCACAGCCCTGCAGGGGGCGATTAGGAATCCTAATCGCCTGCTGCATGGGACGAGTAGGAGGAGTTGGGGGCGAGTAGGCCCTAACCGTCTGCTGTGTCAGACGGTTAGCCTCCTAATGGCTAGTTGACTTTTCCTAATGGCTAGTTGACTTTCCTAATGGCATGATTAGCTGATTTAAGCATAGCTTGACATCCCGAACACGAAATGACACCTAAGAACATACTAGGAACCCCGTGGGATGTCCGATAACCCGGAAATACACGTGTGGGCTCGTATATGCGATATATGAACTATATGTTGGTTTCAGTGAACTGTTATGCGTATTAAGTGCATGTTTGCTTGTGATTGCATGATTTCTCATTCTTAGCTAACGCGTGAGTCGTCGGGTCACCAATGGGATGTCGGGTCTTGTATGTGTGGTCAAAGTAACAGTCAAACGTGTTTGCAAAACATACTTGGTCATGGTCTGGACACTTGGGGACTATTTGACATGCGGGTCAATAGTTCGGGTACTCATATGCATTCAATGATAGGTTGCCGATACTAGGGCTGTCATTTGCATTGTCTGTGGTTTATTAAGAAGAACGCAACCTAAGGTGAGTTCACGGCCCCTCTTTTATATGTTTTCTTTCGGGGGAGAAACATGCCACGCAATTTAACAAACTCAACGCTTTTGTATAAACATGTAACTCTTTTGGAAACGCTTTACTCGTTATGAACACGCAACTCTTTTGGAAAGTAAATTGTTATAAACACGCAACGCTTTTGAAACACTTTTGGAATGCAACACTTTTGGAAAGCAACACTTTTGGAATGCAACGCTTTTGAAACACAACTCTTTTGAATTACAACACTTTTGATGACTACACGACGAAACACGGAAGTTCCTGGGGGAAACCATGAATGTGCCGGGCACAACGGGAAAATGTAGATAGATCTATTGGGCCTGACAAACCCCACCCGTCGGCTAGGAGCTGGACGGGTGCATATTGTGTCTATTTTAGCAACACAAGCAACTCACACACGGGCAACAACACAAGCAACGCTGTCAGTAATGGTTTCAGCATCACAGTCGTGGTAGTAGTAGGAAAACGCTTGTTTGTTTGTTTAACGCATCTCATGACATGGTATTTTTGTGATCAACGCTCAACGCATGGAAACTATTTGTAAACTCACCAGCATTATATGTTGACCCGTTTTTGGCATGATTTCTCAGGTCGCTAAGGTAGCAGCATCTCAGGGCTTAGGCGCACGCGTCTGCACGACGTCTAGTTTAGGTTTCATGGTTTTGTTTATCAAACAAGTTTGGATACTTTGGATTTCGTTTTGTAAAACAATGCTTCCGCTGTTATGTCAAAATGGTTTGAACTTGTGTTTTGAATTTACTTATGTCTCATATAGTGTTGTTTATTGTAACCGTTGACTTGGATCCTGGTGTGTCACACGCCTCGCGGTAGAACTTCGCAGGTGGAAATTTGAGGGTGTGACAAAAACGGTTGGAAACTCATGGAGAAACGATTTGGGATATTAAAAACGAATTAAAATTCCTTTAAAACGAATTTATGAGGTCGCCGGAAAAATGTGCAGGCAATAAAGGAGGAGGGATTTTTGTTTTTAAACTTTAATAGTTTGACAGATTTGGTCCCTCTGTTAGTTTGGTTAAGTTTATTGTGATTTTTTTTAGTTAAGTTTCTTTAATAAAACACTAACCAAGTTAAGATAACTTAACTAAAATGCTTTGAAAACTTTATAAACTTAATCTTATGTTTTTATTTTAAATTTTTTTTGAATAAATAAAAATAAAAAAAATGCAATTCCCAACACTTTTGTTAAACTTTTCACGTTTAAGTTAAAGATTTAAAGTAACTCACGTTTTTATAGATTCGAAAACGTTGAAAAGTATAGGGACTAAATTTGCTAATTGATTTAAAGGCGAAGGTGACGGATGTCACAGAACAGAAAACTAAAACACAATGAATACTTTTGACAAAAAGTCAAAAACCCAGTTGTGTAAAGCACAACGGACGACATAATAAGGACACAATGAATAGAATACTAAAACACAATGAATACTTTTGAAAAAAAAAAAGTTGAAAACCCAGTTGCGTAAGACACAATGAAGATAACGTAAAACACAATGAGTACCAATTAAATGTGCAATGAACAATAGGGTATACAACATAATGAATAGTCTAATAAAACACAATGGACGACATACTAAAGACACAATGAATAATAGACTTAAATACAATGAACAACATAATAAAACACAATGAATAATAGACTTAAATACAATGAACAAATACAAAACTCATTCGCGTAAAACACAATGAAAAGCATACTAAAAACACAATGGACAAAGTTAAATCATGTGTAGACTAGAAAAACATAAATAACATATCTATAAAGCACACGTGCATACTATAACACAATGAACGAGCAGAAGACACAACGGAGAAGAAAACCCATTTAAAACGATTTTTTTTTTCAATTTTAATGTAGCAATTTGGTACTCATATTAAAGATAAAAAACGCTCGTTAATATGGTGAAATTTTTTTGAAAAAAAAAATATCATATGAAAAAGTTATAGTCGTTTTAAAATGATGGGTGAAATTGACATGTGCATTGCATGTAGAGAGAGGAAGTTAACAAATGTGGTTTTCCATTTATGCCCTTACTCTTTTTATTATTTATTTTTTTAAGCAAATTAATCTCAACTCTTCAAATACAAGATCAATGGATCATAATCCTTCTCACCCTTCCTAGAAAAAATGTCTTGTGTATTTGATCTAACCCTTATTTTTTTCTCCATTTAAGTAAGTTGTGTTAGGTTCTATTTTCATCTATATTAGATGCGTGAATCCATAAGTTTTCAATGACTGATGTCTTCATTTGTAAAACTCAATACCAGGTCTTGCTTATTTGGATAGTTCATAGTTGGACAACAATAGATGCCTTGATTGATGATCGACCTTCACATGCGAGAAAAACATCTATAATCTATAACTTATAATAAAATAATTGAATATTGATGAGGTGACATTCAATGGAGGCATCAACCCTCCTTTGAATGTGCCATGTGGCACGTTAAGGTGAGAGTTTTTAATTTATTTTTTTATTTTGTTTTTATTCATTCTCCTACACTTATCTAACCCTAATCTATTTAAGAACTTTAAAACAAATTTAGATTTTTCTCTCTAATGTTTCCTTCCATCATTTTTAAACGTTTTTATATACGAGATTTTTTAAAGAAAAAAATTACACCAAATTAACGAGCGTTTTATTATCTTTCCAACGAGTACCATAGTGCTATATAAAAAACGGAGAAAAAAACGACTATTTTTTATGGGGTTTCGTTCATACAGGAAAAAAACACAAAGTGTTCAGGTTATTCAATAATCATGTTTTTTCTTTTAAACCAGGTTCTTATATACAATGTTGAAATTTAGCCCAATCGCCATGCTATCATTAGAATTTTACTCTTCTAAAGATGGATAGGTATACTTCATCAAGAGAAGCTACGGGAAAGAATCGCGCAACACTGCAACACATGGTGTCACCTTATAGCAAGGTTATTTTTTTATTTATTTAATTACAAGAGTAATAATTATTACTATTAGTATTAGTATTATTAAAATGATTATATTTTTCAACCCCGGGACATTCCCGGGATAAAAGCTAGTGTAATATAGAATTTTAGCGGATGATGTTTCGTTGGCGTGCAAGGTCCTTGAATGGCCGGTCTACCGTCAACCATGTGAAAACTCTATTCAAGGTTTTTTTATTTTTTGAGTATGGCTCAACTAGACTACTTCTAAACATTTGGATTAGGAAAAAGAAATACATAATTACTTGTTTGTTTTAAAAAAAAAGAAAAATGATGTGGAGGGCCTACTCTATTTGGGTTGGGGGCATGTCATATGTCAAAATTTTCAAAAAAAAAAAAAAAAAGTTGCACTAGCATTTTTTGGGCCATAGTCCTTTTTTCCATTGGATCCGCCCATGTACTTCTCTTACCCGATTTGTCTAAGCCCTAAGGTACCATACTTTTTGTACATTTCGTTTTTTTTTCTCTTGATATTTAATTTTTATAAACAATAAGAAAATGTGTGAAGGAAGAAAATAATTTATGTTTGCTTACTTATACCTAAGGGCATGTGTAGTGGTGGGGGGTTATGTGGGGGTTATGGTATTAAAATATTAAAAAGTAATAGAAGGGGGGTTATGTGGGGGTTATGGAAAAAGAGGGTGTAGTGGGAAGGGGGTTATGAGGGGGTTATAAATGATTGGTAATGATTGGTTAATTATTGTTTTTTATTCAAATAAGAATATTAAATACTTAATAATATTTCATTAAATATAAAAAAATTACAAATACTAAAACCAAAGATTACAAATACTAAAACAAAAAAAATACAATTTTTTTTTTTATCGATTGATATTATAAAATTCAAAAACACATAAACGCGGCAAATTACATCAAGATAGCGGGCAGACGGGCAACAAGCTGCGCCGCCACCCCTTTCTGGATGGCAAACCCTAACCTACTAAAAACGAAGCCATGTCCCCCCGAAGTCGAGACACTGCCATGAATAACCCGTTGAACTCTAGTTAGGAAACGGATGGCTTCCGGTGCCAACGAGCCAAAGGTATCAAATGCCAGGGGAACAAAAACGTGTTGGTTCTCCTCGCAGGCTTTAGCATGCTTCTCAACTTTCTTCGCCTCTGCTTTCCGCACAGCTTGCTCTGCTAAAAAACCACTATCCCTCAACCCAACCAGAGGAGACACACCTGTTAGGTCGACACAAGCGTGCTTCCCCCCGACCCACCCAAAGACAAGCAGGTCTGCTGGACGTAGGGTGGATCTCCCATCAGCGGGGTCCGAGAGGAAATTCACAGGAGCCTCCCTTTTGGCTGAGATCCCAGCCCTTCTTAAAATGTCCCAAAGAACGTCTCGGACCCAGTCATGCCTGTATTTGAAACCAGGCAACTCCTTACAATGAACCGCGTGTTCCCCGTATTTGTCCAAGCATGCCTTACGGCAAATCGGACAGACTTCATCTTCATGGTACATGGGGATCATCAAACGATATTTAAGAATTGCTCTGTATTCAACCCTAGACATGGTTTGGCCCAAACCTTCGATTGGGATAACATTCAGAAAATCTTGGGCATGGGGGCTTTGCAAGCATTCAATAACTGCCTTTTGGCGGGGGGACAGATCAAAAGTTTCACCCAGGCTCTGTGCGATTTTGCCAAAGAGGGCATTCGCCAAAGTTTTCTGAGGCTTTGGGAGTTTGGGGGGGCGGTGTCCTTGTTAGAAAAACCGCCAATATCAAAACCTGGGAGAAAGTCATTTATCCTTTCGAGGGCCTGTACGTAGTCCAAGTCCATGTCGACAACCCCACTATTCCTTAAGATGTGGTCTTGGAGATTCCAAGACTGAGCTCGCGATGCCACAAAAGCATACACTCCAACATCTTTTTGCTGAGAGGAGCCCTAATCCTCCCAAACGCATCGGCAAGGATGCCAGTCGCCACTGTAGGTCACCAAAGAACGGACCCCCACATACCACTATGTCTTCGATGGCTTCCCGCAGACCGTTGTCAAAACATGATATCGCTTCATCCATCATGGCGGGTTGGCAGGTCCGCAAACCAAAAAGCAACTTAGCGACCCCCATACAAGATCTGAGCAAGAGGAGTTCACTCTGGGGATCCCTAAGGCAGGGCAAAAGTTTCATAAGATCAACCGCCCGCGAGGCTCTTCGCTCTGCCAATTCTTGTATAAAGTTAGAGTCCCGACTAACAGCCCCTCCACGGAGCTTCACCCCTTTTTCTGGCCTGCCAATCCCACTGGGGAAAAGCCCGTCCCTACGTTTCAACCCGTTACAGGACGGCCAAAACACCTCAGTTTTCTTAATGTTCAGTTGAAGCCCCAGGGATGGTCCCTCATTCCGGATGATGTCTAAGGCATTCGCAACATCGATGGCATCGCCTATAATTGTCCCATCATCAAGGTACCACGCATGAAAAGGGAGGTTACAATTTTCTTGCACCCGGAGAACCAGAGGGTGTAATGCCAAGGCGAAAAGGAGGGGACCTAAAGGGTCCCCTTGCTGAACCCCCGTAGTGGCCCCGATACAATCATTACCAACATACAACCTAGCTGGCTGGGCATATAAGAACTGGACCCACAAATAGATAGACGGGCAATGCTGAAGAACTTCTCGGAGAAGGGCAGTGCGGTCTATCATGTTGATAAAAATACTCAAAGGTTATATTTTAGTTCGATTTTTTTCTTTTGTTTCAAACACATTTCCAACGCTTTGCCCTCTAGGTGGTCGTGCTTTGCCGTGTAAAAAGCAAAGTCGCGTTCAAACTGTCGATCCCTCATGATGTCAACCACCTCTCGGTTTTCTTGGATACGCTGAGCCCCGATGTCGCGTAAGTCTTGGAGCCGCTGGTTCATTTCAGCAAATGCCGGGATTAACTGGTTCACCCCCGACGAAGACTCCGCCCGTGCGGGTAGGGGTGAGCATTCCGTGGTTCGGACCCACAGGAACCTTGGACCCGACCCATGAGAACCTTGGACCCGAACCTTTTTAAATATATGGGTCGGTTTCCGGTTCTAGATTTATATGAATTATCGGTTCCGGGTCGGGTCGGTTCCAACCCCACGGTTCTAATATAAGAACCACAAGAACCATTTGTATTTATATTAAAAAATAAAATTTTTTATTTTTTAGTCTTTTCTATTCGTTTTTACATGTTATTGTAATCGATTTTATGTAGTGTTAATATAATATTAAAAATATAATTTATAAGAATAACAATGTACTTTTTTGAAATATTTTTCGGCTTGACGTATATACATAGATGTGGTATATTATATAATATATATTATATCCAAATTTCAAGTAAATATTTATGTATGTCGCTCTAATGTGTGTGTATTTATGATGTATACATAACAGATTTAGATAATGCTTCGAGTGATGGGAATAACAAAACTGTTACGAAAACATAAATCGATAAACGAAAAATGATTTAAAAGGTTCTAGTGGGTCAGACCCTTTACCCGACCCATCAGAACCTTTAGGACCCGGAACCACATAGCCTTTTAAGGTTCGGTTCGTGGTTCCTAATTTCAACAATAAAAGGGTATGCGGTTCTGGTGGGCCCGGGTCGGGTCGGGTCGGTTCCGGACCCTTTGCACAGCCCTCGAGCAGCCCGTCGACCGGGCGGACGAGGTATCTCCTCCGCCCCCTCCTCCCCTGCAAAATAGGGATTTTCTTCTGGTGAGTTGAGGTCGACATAACGCGCGTCAGACGTAGGCGTTTCGGGATCAACCGTTGGGCGGACGGTGTGTCATTTGGTGCAGTCTTTCAGCACGCGCCAACATTTCAAGTACGGGAAATTCCCGTATTCCTGATTGTATTCTTCCAAAGCCGCCGTCAAAATATTCTCGTCGCTTTGCCCACTTTTCCACCCGTGCCGGGTGCGCTGATAAATGCCTTGAAAGTTTGTGCATTTTTGGTTGATATCGGTCCCTCTCCTTTACCAGACAGATCAAAAAATATTGCCCGGACTCTTTTCCAAAAATCGGCTTTGCTTTGGTTGTTGGCTGACAAAACAAACCACAAAAAATATAACATAACCAAATATCTTACCGTTTAAAAAAAAACCAAAAAATATAACATAACCAAAAAATATATATCTTACCGTTTAAAAAAAACCAAAAAATATAACAAACCAAAAAAATATAACAAACCAAAAAATATAACAAACCAAAAAATATATATCTTACCGACTATAGGATCCTCCGACACGTCAACCCACGCTCGGGTTAACGAGTACAACTCGTGGTCGGTCCATGATATAACCTTTTTTTTGGCACGACCGACCGTCTATTTTCTTTTGTGAGCCCGGCTTCCTTGGCCGGTTGCCTTGCCTCGCACGGGCTCTTCCTCTGCGACCGGCTCTTGTGTCTCCGGAACCGACTCTTGCCAAGCATTTGAAGAGCCGAACATTTGGGATGTCCCATACACTTGTGTTTGGCTAAACCCACCTCCCATGGGCATCCCAAAACTCCCTGCCATGTTAAAGTTACACATGTTCGGGTCCCAAGTATAGGGTTGGTTTAACAGGTTCGTGAAACTTTGCGGGTTTGAACCTGAACCCGGAACTATAGGTCGGGTGTTGTCGCCACTGGTTTGGGAACCAAAACCGAAACCTCTACCGAAAGGATTCATTTCTTCCCTTCTCTTGTGTGTAGAAATTACAAAGTGTGTGTGTGTGTTATGCTCTCAACAGAATGCTTTCAAAGAATGCAAAGAGTGTGTGTGTTTGTGTTTCTATGTGATGTATGTATGTATGTATATTTATAAAACAAGCCCACTTTTGTTTTTTTTTTAAATAAATCGCCCCCCCGGTCAAAAAAGCATTCAAGAATTCAGATTCCCGGACACAAAGCATTCATGGCGCCTGTTATGCATACAACGAGATACATTCATAACGCCCCCATAGCGCCCGGGGGGGGGGGGCGGTGTTCCCGACGCTATGGGTGGCTAAAACGCCTCCAAAACGCCCCACTACACACAACTTAAGAAAACTTATCATTATCAATCCACTTTCAACTTTTGTGTTAGGTACCAAATTATGTCAATTTATATACTTTGAAAGGTAAACTGCACATTTTTTGTGATCAACCAAAAAAACACACTAGTCTTTCTTGCAGTTTAAGTGATTATAATATCTATCATTTTATAATTAATAAGAAATAAATGACGATATAACATAACTTTGTTTCTCATGGATTGGATTTTTTTTTTTGAGCGGTCTCCAAAAGAGATGGCGTAGAGAGAAGGTGACTCCCCTCTATCTATGAGGAGGAGGGTTCAAATCCTGAAAGGTACATGTATAGAAGAAGTATTTAGGAGTAGGTTAGTTTGCCGTTCAAAAACATTATTTGAGCGGAGTATTGTTTTCGACAATAAAATCTATCATGGGTGTATATCAGATGATTATGTATAATACGTTGAGGAGAGATTAAATAAAAATATATTTTAGAAATGACTAAAAAAACTTACTTCAATACAAATCTTTCCTTCATTTTTGTATCATGATTTTTATATTGTGATCCTGATCGAATTTAAGAGCACAATGGGGGCGGGCGAGCTTCTAGACATATATGATTATGCGTATAGAGTGTTAGATTATGTTTGTAATTACAGAATACCAGGGCCGTATTCGAAAACGCTAAAAAAAATTTGGGTCTCGGGCAAAAAAAAAGTTGGGCCTAAAATTTTGTAAAGAGGAATAAATTTAAAAAAAAAATTTGAATATGGTGCTAGAGCCAAGGCTTGAACCTGAGACCTCTACATTAAATTTGCATGGTTTTTCCAACTCCACTAACAAGACTTTTATGTATAAAGCACAAATATATATCATAAATATAGAATTTAATATATATATGTATATTCTTTTAAAAAGTTCGGGCCTATTTTTAGGTCGGGCCCTGAACCGGTGACTACCCGACCCATGCTCAGAGCCGGCCCTGCTGAATAAATAAGTAGTATTATGTAAACACTAGTTGTCAATATAAATATACATTCATATTTCTAAAAGAAGTCACATTATGTAATTTCCTTTTCTTTATGTTCTTTCGTCTAACATCTTGCTAGGTGTTTTTTTTTTTAACTTTTTAACAAATCTTGCCGCGGTTAAAAAAATACAATCATATTTTACACAACTTAATATTTACACACATTTTGATATGAACATGTTTATTATGGAGCAAAATAGTTGACCTCAGGTAGGGGTGCAACCATAATGGTTTTTCAACTTCACTGATTTACATAAATCTTGTACTGTCACATCACTTTACTGAAACACAGTTTTGGAGGCAGCACTTCACTAATTCTTTTATTTATTATTCATTTAAATACATATTTAAACTTTTTTTTAACTTCACACGGTTTAAATGTTACAACAGTCCCACCAAACGGTCAGATCAAAGTTTAATTTCTCGGGGGGGGGGGGGGGATCGGGGAGGGACACATGGTTCTAGGATCGTGTGTCCCCCGACTTCAACCAGCAAGTCGGCATAAACGACCGCACCATCGAGAGCCTCCAGCTGAAATGGACCGATCTCAACAATATGTGTGATCGGTGGACCACCCTCTACGACCACACCTTGAGGGAGCAACCGGGCATCGATCCGGAGTTGGCTATCGAGTTCACGCATGTGGACTATGCGGCTCGATACGTCAACAATTTCGACCATGTCGAGACATGTTAATTGTTGCGCCAAGTTTAAGCTTTTTTTTATTTATTTATGTTTTAATGTATTTTAATTATGTTTGATATTAATAAAATTATGCTTTATGTTTTTCTTTATGTTTTTTTAAATATGTTTTTATTTAATCGAAAATTAAAACATAAAACGGTTTAAATAAAAATGAAATAATTAAAACAAAACACGATATTGAACCCAAAGGAAACTAATGGAAACAGGCCACAGACCCACTATTAAAACTGGTGGCGACGGTGTTATCATGTTGGTAGTTGGGTACCCCCGTGAGGAAAACGGGTAGCCCCCGTCCCCCTAAGAAGCTTTGAACAAAATTATTCTTCCTATTGACACCACGGCCTTGACAAGTCCTGCTATACAAATATATCCAAACTATGGGCATGTTTGGATAAACTTATAACTTATTACTTATCTCCTTTTTCAAAAAGTCACACATTCCAAACTTATAACTTATCTCCTTTTTTACCTCCTTTTCACCTTATTCAAACCCAAAAAGCCATTTTCAAACCATCACCCAAACACTTTTAAAATAACTTATAACTTTTCATAAAAGTCATAAGTTATAAGGAGGTGGAAATAAAGAGAGCCCTCTATATATCTAAACCAAAAATTAAATGGATTATTGATTTTGATGAAACTCATCACCTAGGCAGGTCAGGCAGACTTGGGTGGTGGACACGGCGACAATAGGGTGGTGGTGGAGTTTCGACAATGACAGTGGTAGTAGCTGTGGTGGAGTGCCGATAGTGGCATTGGTGGTGCCTACATGCACGTTGATGGCTGATGTGCTCAAAGTGGTTTAATAAAAACTAACTAAATTAACCTAAACTAGACACTCTAAGTTTTAAATTTATAAACTAAGACTCTCTAAACCTAAACCACACAACCGGCAAGTATACCGGTCAGTGCAGTACAGCTAAAGTAAGTCCGGATATCGAACCCATGAGACTCTAATAGAAAACAAAAACTAGACTCGACTACTTATCTTAAATACTGACTTAATAATGTTTTGTTGTATTAAGGGGGGTTTCTAACAAATCTAATGCAAATAAATAATATAAAACTAAAAAATAACTAAAGACACAAACCGGGAACTGGAATTCGGATCAAGTGATGGGAAGACACTACCTAGGCTAGAATCCTACACACGAATGATAATCTTCTAACGGCTATGGAACTGGTGTGGAACCGGGATCTTAAAATACTAAACATCAAGAATAAACTAGACACCCTCGACCCTTCTCAAGGGGAAACCCTGGAATATTGTTGTGTTGTTAAACCACCGGTTGAGAGGTTACCCTCACAGGCTTACCTACTCGAATCTTAAAGTACCCGCTAGATAGTCTACCTCACAGCGCGAAAGTCACAATACACCCGAAAGTGCAAGGGGTAACTACAACATCTCTGATAAGACTTGGCCTACAAGGAATGCTAGGGAAACTAGGAAGATCTTCTTACAAAGCCTCTAGATCTAGCAATTTAACACCCTAGACAGACCAACAACCTCGCACCTTACAACTATTGAGAATTGGTAGAACACTTAGAATTATCTAACTAACAATTACAACTCCTATGGATGACCTGCAGAAATTAACCATAAACTAGCTGCTAACACCCAGTCCGCAACCTAACCCGCATTCATACATGAAAATACATGAAAGACATTCACAAAAACGCAAGTGGAGTTCATAAAAGTTATTTAAACAAAACTAAATATGCATACACATCAAACCAGAAAATAAAGAGTTCTTTACTTTAAAATTCATCCACAACCAAAAGTTCCAAGACCAAAAAGAAAAGTAATCAAACAACCTTATTCATCATCGCCTAGGTAGCAAAAAGGTCTAGCCTCTAAAAGTCATGATAAAATCAAAACAAGAGAAACAAATAATATTCATGGTGTTCACAACGGGTTTCAAATAAATAAATAATAAATAATTGAATTAGAACCGACTCGTGCTGGCACCTATGCTTCAACCCTTAACCCCTTCTCTTGATTCCTCTCCAAGCTGCTCTGTTCGATCGAATTATGTTCCTCCCCAAGATTAATAATGACTGCTCCCTTTTCAATTTGCGGCCGCTTAACCTTATAAATCCCCACATTTTTTGGAGCCCTTACAAAATCCACGTGATGGGCCTTGGGCCACTTGTGTCATGTAATAATTATATTATTATTATTATTATTATTATTATTATTATTATTATTATTATTATTATTATTATTATTATTATTATTATTATTATTATTATAACTCCGTCCTTATGACTCGGGTGTTCTTGACTTGATCAAAGTTGCTCGTTTACGCCCCAATGTCCATGAACACCTACAATCTATATCTATATATATATATAAAAGAAAAGACTTTTGCTGACGTGGCGGCCATTGGTTCCTCCATGAAACTGCCACGTGGCATTATAATTGAAAGATTTTAGTGATTTTGAATTATTTTGATTTTTTAATAAAAAAAAAGAAAAAGATAAAACCCTAAAAGAGATTGAGTTATTTTAGGAAAAAAAATTTAAAAACAAATTTAAATTTTTCTCTCTCATATTTCCTCCCATAATTTTTAAACGTTAATATCTTTTATATACGAGATTTTTTAAAGAAAAAAATTACACCAGATTAACGAGCGTTTTATTATCTTTCCAACGAGTACCATAGTGCTATATAAAAAACGGAGAAAAAAAACGACTATTTTTTGTGGAGTTTCGTTCATACAGGAAACAAAAAAAACACAAAGTGTTCAGGTTATTCATTAATCATGTTTTTTCTTTTAAACCAGCTTCTTATCTACGATGTTGAAATTCAGCCCAATCGTCATGCTATCATTGGAATTTTACTCTTCTAAAGATGGATAGGTATACTTCATCAAGAGAAGCTACGAGAAAGAATCGTGCAACACTTCAACACATGGTGTCACCTTATAGCAAGATTTTTTTTTTATTTAATTACAAGAGTAATAATTACTATTAGTATTAGTATTATTAGAATGGTTATATTTTTCAACCCCGGGATCCTCCCGGGGTAATCAGCTAGTATAAAAATAAAAATAAATACATAAATACTAAAAATGACTCAAAGCTAATAAAAAGATACAAAACACTAAATAAATAAAATAGACAACTACAAGCCTAAAACTAATGAAAACACTATCTAAACGATTCGAAACTTTACAAACTTTACACTGGAAATAGATGTATTTTACAATACATCAAATATCCCCACACTTATCTTTTTTTCGTCCCTGGAAAAGAATTATGCTATGGAATCACAATCAAATAATTTGGCCTCAAAACATAGGTTACTTTAATTTTAAAAATCTAATCACGTGCCAACTGCGATTGCAGGTATACTTGTCCTCTTAAACCCAACCGCCGGTTTCTAAGCCCCTTATCATGTTAGTTTAATTTTAAGTTCATTTAGTCTACCTAGGGTCTCACACTAAAGAAGCCACAGTTTCACTTAATACCGCCTCAAGCTTATGAAACAAAAGGAACAACCAATTGACTATTCCTAACCGTTTTATGTAGAAAACCGAGAGAATTTAAAATCATTTGTTTTTTTTGTTTTTTTTTTGTATCTCAGCATACTTAACTCAGAGGGTGTGACCAATCCAAGTCGCTATCCCAGTGGCCAGGCACCTTAAGCTTCAGCATTTTCACTTTGATTTCTAATTAATTCATGAGCTTTTTTTTAGATATTTATTTTCAGACAATCCTAGAGGGAGTCGAGTCCGGAGTCACTATCCCTAGAAACAACACCATTGGCCTTGCCCTTATTTTATATCCAGCTCTTTTTTCTTCAACTTTTGATTAGAAATTCTAACGGTTTTAAACTTATAACGGCATTCCTTATACTATTATTGACGGTTTCAGTTTCCCCATTTTTTCCTAGATGAGAACCCACAAGGTATCCTAATATATTTAGGTGTATTAGCTCAAAGGAAACTTTTCTACCGGCTGGGCCTACCCACACATCCCAAGTCAACACGCTTTTGATTATTTATTCTTCTAATACATATAATATTTGAAAACCAGACACCTGATTTTATCTATCATTTCCCATATTTTATAATGCAAACTTCAAATTCAGGGACTTGTTTTTTTTTCGTTTTTTTTAATTTTTTTTAAAATCAAATCGACTCTATATGCAAACTAAACGACAGTTTCCATCCCCACACTTAAACTCTACATTGCCCTCAATGTAGGAATACAAAACGACTAAGAACAAAAAATAAATTCCGAATACAAAAATAAAATACAAAAATAAAAAGACAAGGGCAAATTAGAAAGGACTTAGCTGGTTAAAAAAATTTCTTCGTAAGCTCCAAATTACTAATACAGCCCAGCTCGATCGTATAGCATTTCATTCGCGATCGGCTCTGACATAATGGTAAACTCTGGGCTTGCCTTGATAAATAATAACAGCTCTAGAAACACCCGAATGGAGATTGAGTACGGGTGGTGCAATCCAAACCTGCACAAAATGAAACAACCAAAACCCGAGCATAATACCGAACCATAAATAAAAGAACTGAAAAAGCTAAAAAAAATAATAACTAAAAGAAAATAATTAAGTATGAATATATATTTACAAACTCTACAGAGCCTCCCCACACTTAAATTTAATCAGGGGGCTTCTCTTTTATCTGGACCCGATCCAACCCGTTTAATTCCACCCGGTCCTTATTAATTAACAAAATTATGCTAGTGGAATTAAAAAAATATTTTATCGAATTTAAACGGGTCGGGCCACCAATATTTAAATTTACCTGGACCAAACCTGATTCTTGGCATGTAATGTGAGGACTTGTTGTCTCTGCAACTCTTGACCATCAACCTGCGTTGGTCCAGGTGCCTCTTCGCCTTCTCCCGTGATTTTGCCTGATCCAGTGACACTCTATTCTTTAATGTCTTCACGGGCAGCGGTGGTGCTCTTCCTCTTCCACAACTTCTTCTTCAACTTCCTTTTGTGACTCTTTTATTTCCACAATCGGGTACCCTTCCAATAATGCCTCTAAGATGTCGAGCTCACCCATTGGGTCAAAATCTCTGTCTACTTCTGGAATCGGCAAATCAACCAACTCGTCACCAAACTCTACCTCCCATGATGGTTCATTGCTTACCTCATTTTCAACCATCACTACCTCCTCATCCGTGTCTTCTTCATCAGAGTCACTCCCGAAATCATATATAGTAATTGGTGGCACCGGAGGTGGGACTAAGATGTCCATTATGGTCTCTGGCTCTAACTGTGATTCAGGGGGAGCTCTACAAACTGGGTGCAGGTAAACTGTTTCCATCTCCACTGGAGGCGGCTTTGTTCCTGGGGGAAGTGGGATTAACGAGCCGGAGCCAACATGATGACCAACTAAGTTCCCATTTTTATCATAGCAAGGAACCTTTAGAGCTATGGGATCGGTCTATTTAGACGCTCGATTATGGCCTTACGTTCCCTATCTCGCTCTTCCCTGTATGATCTAAGCCATTCATCAAATTCCTCTTTCGTGTTCAGTTCTGTCCAGTGATACTGCAGGAAATATGGCCTGGTATACGTAATCGCACGGTAACCTGGGGGATACCTCGATGCATTTGGGCATTTCACGGTAAAATGGGGTCCTCCACAGATCTCACACATGATTAAATACAAAAAATTAAATATAATTATATAATAAAAATAAAAGACAGACTCAAAACAAACAACAAGTAGCACGGATATAGCAGATAAGTGAAATCGAAGCTAATAAACGCAATCGCCTAAGAGTCCCCGGCAACGGCGCCAAAAACTTGATGTGCTCAAAGTGGTTTAATAAAAACTAACTAAATTAACCTAAACTAGACACTCTAAGTTTTAAATTTATAAACTAAGACTCTCTAAACCTAAACCACACAACCGGCAAGTATACCGGTCAGTGCAGTACAACTAAAGTAAGTCCGGATATCGAACCCACGAGACTCTAATAGAAAACGAAAACTAGACTCGACTACTTATCTTAAATACTGACTTAATAATGTTTTGTTGTATTAAGGGGGGTTTCTAACAAATCTAATGCAAATAAATAATATAAAACTAAAATAACTAAAGACACAAACTGGGAACTGGAATTCGGATCAAGTGATGGGAAGACACTACCTAGGCTAGAATCCTACACACGAATGATAATCTTCTAACGGCTATGGAACTGGTGTGGAACCGAGATCTTAAAATACTAAACATCAAGAATAAACTAGATACTCTCGACCCTTCTCAAGGGGAAACCCTGGAATTTTGAAAAATTCCATCACCATCAACACCTATATGGCTATATTAATAATCTTTACAACGGTATTGATATCTGTAAGTCAACATAAAGATTATCACCCAAATGGTATGCTTTAAATGAAATTTTGAAAATTCCATGATTTCAAAAAATG
Source organism: Ambrosia artemisiifolia (assembly GCA_032199755.1). Classification (NCBI taxonomy): domain Eukaryota; kingdom Viridiplantae; phylum Streptophyta; class Magnoliopsida; order Asterales; family Asteraceae; genus Ambrosia; species Ambrosia artemisiifolia. Next base: position 19,707,554 of record CM063518.1, read on the forward strand.
TCATGTTGTACAATATTTCGTAGTCAACTTATGTTTTCCATAAGCCGGTTAGATATAAAAATGTGTTGTTTTCAAAAACAGATTTGTACTATTTATTACTCCAAGAAGAGTACTTATACTACACAGTGTGAGGGCAGGTGTGAAACACCTCCACGCCATCAACACCACTGCCTTATAAGGCGTGGAAGGGGCGTGGTCCCTTGAGGCTTGTATCTCTACTAGTGTGGGGTAAAAGGTGAGATGAGATGAATGGTTGTTGGATTATGGATGATCGTGATTGGTAGTTTGATTAAAAAAAAAAAACTACACGCCACTCTCCCACCACCCCGTGGTTTTTTGCAGGTTGGAGGAGAATTCCTCCTCTGCTGACGTGGCTGTCGTATGTCACTCCATGCCCGCTTCACTCAATGAGCACACCGTGCAACCTTAATGTTTGTAAAACAATTCCGGACCCTCTGTCTTTCTAGCTAACACGCTCTAAGAATTTGGTAAACTATCTCCCAAGATACAATGAAACTAACGTTTAGTAAGTTAAACTATGCACGTAGAGGTGACAATCCAGATATTGGCAACTGATGCATGGTTTTGTGAGCGCCCACAGCCACACGACACACAAAAAAAAGACCAAACGCATTTCAACCCCCACATCTTCCTTTACTTACCACCTCTTGTCAGTGGCCTACCCGTCATTTATTTTCTGGGAGTGGATCGGAGGATTTAATAGAACATTTTAGGGGTGCGATTGAAATTTTTTGCCTACAAATTACACTATTTTCTGGGGAGTTTTTTTGCTAAAATAGTGTTATTTTCAAGGAAATTTGTGTAAGTGGTAGGTGTCAGAACCAACTTTGTACAAATTGGAGTCCCGCAATCTAAGATTGCGGGAATGCATGACATGGCAGCCACATTGGACGACGAAGACAACCTGTTGGACAACGTGGAGAAAGCTCGAGGCAGACGTGGCATTCCTGCAATCTGAGATTGCGGGATTAGCTGCAAATTAATGGCAGATGTATTTCGTTGATCTGGGTTCAAGCAATTCGGTGCGTAGATATTGTATAAATTAATATCCCCCATCTCAAGCCATGCTTTGCGTGTAACATTGTCACACAGCTCAGACGAAGAATCACTAGAAAAATTACAGTTTTTGAAGAGGGCATCATGTGTTACATCTGAGTATAAAGCATGAGTCCACCAATAATCGTAGATTCCTTTCGCTGTTGTTTCATCGTCAATATCTGCATTCCCTATCTGCAAGTTTAACAAAATTAGTAATTTTACTTGTTCAGAGTATAAACCTGCATTTTGCCATGTTGTCTGAATTGAATCCGCAATCTTGGATTGCATAATACCCCATTCCCGCAATCTTAGATTGCGGGACTTCCACATAATACGCCACGTCATCGACTCGTCCAACTCAGCTGCCCCTCCTTCAAGACCTGCCTAGCTGGAAGTCCACGTAAGCCAATCCCGCAATCTAAGATTGCGGGACTACCATTTACCTAAACTACTTTCTGACACCTACCATTTGTACAAAAATCCTTGAAAATAACACTACTTCTGCAAAAAATTCATTTTCTGGGAGCCGCCAATCAACTTGGTTAACAAGTATGTCCGCCAATGCCTCTTAGGTTTTGACCCTTCTAAGTTTTAATAAAACACTTGCCAAAATTCATTTTCTTTAATTCTTTTTTAGTTTCCCTTATACTACTATTACCCTCATCGTAATAATATAGGTAGGATAGAATCCTGTAGTATTGACTACAACTTGTCCAACTACATCTGGCATCAAACTATCAAAGGCTAGGGCACCCTGCAATCCTGTTATTAAAGTTTTAAAAAGCAAACTACTATTTAAACTTGTTATAAATCATCAGTTTAATATATATGCAAACAATATCTGCAACCATCTAATTTTTTTCAGAAATCTAACTTGTGTTCCATTCTAAAGGAAACCAACAGTCCATAACTCACAACTAATAACATTAGAATGAAAAGGGGTGGGAGAATTTACAATTTTCATTTCAGTTTCCGAATGTAGATTAATCATCAAACTTGGTCTTGTTCACCTTCACTGCTTCCATCTGGCCCCAAAACCTTAAACCTGCATCATTTAACATCAGTAAATATAAATATGTGTACATGTACTTAAAGATCAAATACAAAGTGAAATAAACATGAGAAATGCAATAAGTGCTCCTTTGTCATTAATGATGGCTGGGCTTGTAATCCTGATTATCGACGGTCTACCACATGCTATTGCGTCTTCCTTGGTCCTAATATCATTAGTTGGGTTACAAGAAACAACATACAATGGCTCAGTCTAATACAGAAGCCAACTATCGTGTTCTTGCTCACACTGCAACAGAAATCCGTTGGCAAAAGTCCTTATTTTCTAAAATCTTTGTTACATTCTCCTGCCATCTGGTTTGGTAATCTTGATGCTACTTATATAGTTGCTAATCATGCCTTTCATCAACACACAAATATATTGAGGTTGACCTTCAATACTAATTAATTTATTACATGACATTGTTCTTATGCAAACTCTCTACGTTCGCTATGTCACTACCTCATATCAACTTGTTGACATGCTTACCAAAGTGTTGCATGTTGCACGGTTTGAACTTTGAAGTACTTCAATGCAACCGTCCTTCAGTTTGTGGGCGCGTATTAAACATAAATCAAAATTTTCTTCTCCAAGGCTCTTCACATGCACTCTCATCACCAATCTAATTTATTTCAACCTTTATGATTATTTAGTGTTAATGGTAATCAGTAGTTTATATAACTATCCTAATTTTTCTTAGGTTACTCAAGTAGTCAAGTGTTAGCATTATAAACAGAGATCTGTTTAGATTTTGATATATACAAAAACACTTTTATATTTCTATCTCTTCATGAATCACAAAAATATCATTATCCAATTCTTACTAAGATATAACTTATCAAAGTTATCAAATGTTGATCTATTCTACTGATCGGTATATTTTAGGTACACTAATTTAAGTTTAATATCTTTGAGGTTAAATGAAAAATAAAACTAAGTCATATTTTTATTGGGTTGCATTACAAGGGGACGAGACTTGATCATGCTTTAGTTTGATGAATTAATTGTATAGTGGAGCTCTCTGAGTCAAGAACAAATTAACTAAAGTCTGATGGAATATTTTGGGGACATATAATCAAATTTACGCATGACCAGAAGTTACAAATTACATATATTTCATTGGGTTTTACATGGGCCTAAATAACAAGTAATGGGTTGATTCAATTGATTCTGGTGGGCTTAAAATGCGATGGGCTATTGCTGAAAAAAGGGATTAAAGGAAGCAAAAAAAAAAAAAAAAAAAAAAAAAACACACACACACACACACACACTACAGAGGCTTGGGGTCGCATACGTGCTTGCTGTTCGGCAATTCTTTTGGTAAGAAGAACGAGGTGCACGCGAACCAAAGACATGAGCGGCTAAGTCACCCGTGACCATCTCTGGGTTTGGGGTTTGTATAGACTAAACGCAAACTTTGTTTGTATTAGATTCTTGGATTGTTTTTCTTATTGACACTTTAATAGAAAAATATATATCCATAAACAACTCGTTTAACAAAAACAGGGTTATGTGGATACTACAAATGTAGATTTTAGGGTCAGCAAAAAGTGTCCTCCATAAGGAGGCCAAGACCGAGTGACATATGCCAACATCACCAAACCTTATTCATTGTGGGCTTAGGCCCAATTAGGGGTATCTTCACTACCCTAGCCCATGTCAGTATATTATACAATAGTAAAGTAGCCAATGAGAAAATAGGAATATGTACCGCCTTAACCATGTAACACTTGGCTAGAAGTTGTTGGAGGAACATTTTGGAAGGGACATGTGGTGACGGGCAGTGGGCACACGTCCAAGGTCTCTGACAAGCTACATGATGTGACAGCTGGTGGACAATGTTGGTGACATGACAGCTTGGCTTGTGATTGTTTCGTACACAAGCGTCCTTGTTGTACGAACTGTCTCCTGGCTCCGCACATGTATCATTACACACACCCTACCTTGGAGTTACGACGATCCAGGTTTAGAACCTGTGTCGTGGAGCTGGATGTCTGTGCCCGTGGCCTTGTTTGGCACATGCGTTTCAAGGCGCGCATCCTTGAGCTTTCCATAGCTAGCTCTTTCAGGACTTGTGGCATATAGGTTGGCCCGATCCAAATAAGGATTCGGTATCCAATCCCTTCATTTCTCATATATTTTCTCAAACCTGATCTAAGTTTCTTCTACTTATTTTATTCACTCAATCAAAATCCAAATTCCGTTTAAATAATCAAACAAACGTGTAATATTAGCCACATGTTCCTTGTTGATTTAATATCTGACTTACCCTAGCTATTTAGGTTATTTAGGAATTTGTATGAAACATGTTATTTAGGTTTTTGCATCTACCAACAAATGATTATATTGTATTAACTTGAATCATATGCATGACCTACACTAGCCACATTAATTAAGTTGAGTTAGTTGGCCATGACATGTTTGAGTTTGCTAAATATCAATTTTGCACGGACCTCCCTCTCATTGCTATGTTTGGATTGTTTGTTAGAATGATAGTAATACATCTCTCTGTAAACTTGCCGATCAAAGCCATATTTTACTTCACATAAATCAAGTGTAATTACGTTTTTTATTCTTTTTCTTATCACTATGACCATTGACAACCAATAACTTTTGGTCGGCAGGTCAATTTAGAGTTATCTTGTTTATTGTCTATGACTAAAATTAAGAACTTAACATATGTATCTTTTTTGTAGTACTTTCAGTTTTTAACACAGTATTCTAAATAATTTAAGTGGTTAGGGTTTCAAAAATTTTATTCCCTTCAGATATGTTATTTTGGTTGGACACATATTTTAGAAGTCATTAACGAATACTTGAATACATGAATTTTCGGCCGAAGACCTCTTGGCCTAGTGACAATAGGTGCATTTCTTATCAAATTGGTCCGTGTTCAAGTCCTTAAAAACATAATACATATTTTAAGGGTCTATTAGTTACCTATAAAAATGTTTTAATTTTGAATTATAACTATATTCTTTTGCCATAGACTTCAACCGATTAAAAAATGATGATTGAAAATCACAATCAAATCGTGAATAGAAATACTTATGATGTCGGGAGATTGTCGTGGGGTGGAGAAAGCAAGAAAGGCACGTCATGTGGGTAGAGTGCACAACAAAGTGAAACACACTCATAAGAGTCATTACCCCATGCAATTTTTCCTTTATTTTTTTTTTCAAAATTGTTTTTTATCTTAAATTTTGTAGGGTTCTAGGATTCATACACCCCGTGACATCATATTTAGGGTGTATGACATCACATTCTGGGTATGTGGCAGCTTCCTATTAGTGTGTAGTGTGGGCTAGGGTGTATGAATCCTAAGATAGGGGGTGTATGAATCCATAACCCCTTTTTGTATGACAAAAATCATTACCCGATCATTCAAACTCTACAGTTAACCGTCCTAGTTCCCTTCCAAACACTAGCTCGGTGGTAACTGGTATCTCTTTTTCGCTTCAACCATTCCTTTGAAGAGGGATAGTGTCTTAAAGATATATTTTGCTCGGTTGTGGAGGATGTTCCTTGTGTCGATATCTATATATCAATTGCGTGTTAATCAGACGAATCATATACTGAATGTTTGTTTGAAAAAAAAGTAAAGCACTTATTTATATATATGCATATGTTTAAGTGATGTTTAAGAAAGTTTTGAGTGCTAAATCGAGCAATATAACCTAAATCAATTGAATCTTACATCATGAGTCAAAGTTGACGTGAATTTGAGCTTTATTAAGAAATAGACATTTGTCACGTAAGGTGATGATTATTTGCTTTAATTATGTATAAGATAAAGAATATGTTAGCATTAGTTTAAATGTTTTCAATAAAGGTTATTTAAAAAGTAATAAATCGTGACATTTATAATTTGTAACTTAGACTCAATACGTGTTAATTATTTAAATACAATCATCTACTAATGTAGTTGTATGGTGCTTGTTCAGTCGCTCCCACAAAAATAGTGTGAGTCTAAACTTTTGCAATTATGTGGTGGCATAAAAAATTGATGTTCAAATAAATATCTATATATATATATATATAAAAGAAAAGACTTTTGCTGACGTGGCGTGCAATGGACGCTTCAACCTTGTGTCACGTGGCATCATAATGGAGAGTTTTTGGTGTTTTTAAATTGTTTCCTTTTTTAATTAAATTGAGTTATTTTAGGAAAAGAGAATTTAAAAATAAATTTAAAATTTTATCTCTCATATTTGCTCCTATAACTTTTAAACGTTTATATCTTTTATATACGGGATTTTTTAAAGAAAAAAATTACACCAAATTAACGAGCGTTTTATTATCTTTCCAACGAGTACCATAGTGCTATATAAAAAACGGAGAAAAAATCGACTATTTTTTGTGGGGTTTCGTTCATACAGGAAAAAAACACACAAAGTGTTCATGTTATCACGTAAAATTAGATTTTGTGGGGAATATGAGTTATTACTGATTAGAATACTGTGAACATGCAATGATTGGAAGATTTTGTGGTTAGTTAACTTGTGCCGTTTGTAATAGGTTATCACATAAAATTAGATTTATCAACCCCGGGACCCTCCCGGGGTAATCAGCTAGTTTAGAAAATAAAATAACAATTGTTATTAATTTTAGTTTAGGTATGATTAGGAAACATTAAATAGTAACTTTTATAGCTATTTAATTTGGATTAATCATCTTTACCCGAATAATAAACATGATTTTTTAAATTTACCAAGAATGTCATGAACGTTACTTTCTCTTTTTACCCGATCAATAATCATGATTCATGATTTAAATCGGATGTTACTTTACCCCATTGTAACCCATTAAAATGGGTAAATTACAAATGGCATCGTCGTCTATACAAAAACAAACATATAACACTTATAAAAACTAATACAAGCACGGAATCATTGAATGGTTTGAAATTGTCTTCAACAAGATATGGGGTTTACGCCTTAACTTCATCCTCAAAGTTTGTATATATGCAACCATAGAGTAAACAGGAGACGTGAAGTTGCTATAAAGAGAGGACTCCTATTACAAGTGAGGCGTCGATGTCTTGCCCATGCATTATAGTCAAGTTGCATCTTTGGGGATGGGATAAGGCTTAGCGACTATTTGATTCTGAGTTCGATTCCCACAAAGGGTTTTTCCCAGATTTATTGGGTTTTCTTTTTAATAGGCGTATAGGCATTATTGCCTAGTAGAGATGGATATGATCGGGTGGTTCCGCTGGTGGCACGAGAATACCCCAATGGTCCATCAGTGATCCTAATTTGTTGTTCAAAAAAGGCATGAATGTCTTGCCCTAAAAATGAGGCGGAGACTCCTTATATAGGAGGAGACACATGAGCAAGCATAATAGACCCCTAACCTTATTGGGCCAGGACAATCTAAACAGGTACCCAAGTTTGATAAGTGTAGCGTAAACTACATTGCGTTAGACTTCACTATTGGGTTAACATAATAATCAATAATATCATAAGTATAAAAAGTATAATAAATACCAGTATCCTCATTACACTCAACCGTTTATGGTCATTCAGAGGTCCATTTTGTGTCACACCTCTTCGATTCTAAAAATTAAATGTAAAGTTAGTAAAACTTTGTAATCATATGACAATCCTAAAGATAATTTTGAAGAACTATAGATTGTTTAAGAAAAAAATATTTTTTAAACAAATAGTAAAGTAAATTACTGATTTAAAAGGTTTGTAGAAGTTTATGTACACATTGTCACACAAATGGTGAAATAGGAAGTGATTTTAAAAGATGCTATGTTCATCCATAGCTCCTAAGATGCTCTTTGAAGATAACACAAGAAATGCACGTGATGTTGTGGGTTGTGGTTCCCATATCTCCCCAAGTCCCAATCTAAATCAACATAGAATTTGCTGACTGTATTCCTAAATCTTGACCCACCGCACGTGCTACTAACCAACAAAACCATTTAACCTTTGAAGAGTATATGTTCTGATACCATTTAAAAAGGATCATCCTATGGGCACACCTTCATAAATACACATCTTTCTACACTTAGACTATGCGTAGTGGGGGGCTTTATACATAAAGCCCCCCTTTCTGATTGGTCCACGTGGCTACTGAGTCAGCATCGAGAGAAAAAATGAAAAAGGGGTGTAGTGGTGGGGCTTTATAAATAAAGCCCCGGTTGGTCACATCAAAGGAGTCAAACCCATGCATTTTGTCCTTCTCCGCCACGTGTCACGTGGGTATTGGCCACATCAAAATGTGTTGAGCGCCATTTTAATAGCGCAGGAAATTTTTTTAAGGGGGTAGCGCCCCACCTTTTTGGTGTAGAGGGCTTTATTTTTTTAATTTGGGGCAAATATAACGCCCACTACGGGGGGTCTTAGGCTCATTGGTGTGGTCCGTCTCCCACCTCCATCTCACTCCCTCTCACTTCCGCCCCCACCCCAAACACCATCCCTCCTTCCATGTCGCCGTCTCTCATGTCTCTCTTCAGACATATGGGACGACCAATAATCTTCAATGTGCAATCAATATGGCCAATAATCATTCAATGTGGCAAAATTAATTAATTAATAATAAAGGGCGGGGGGTTGTCTCCACACCCTTGGCTTGTCCCAAAGAAAGAGAAAAACTCACCCATCCTAGGCGGCATCCTATGTGGCAAGGAGACATCTCATTTTGGGTGTCTACACACCCACTAGCCTTATACGGGGCGTATGACTCCATACACGGCGTATAGGTGTTGCTTTATTGTGTTTTGTGTCTTATGTCGTCAATGATTGGTTTTCTGACATTGGAAAATGTGACTTTGTACTTCCATACGTGGCGTGTGAAGCGATACGCGACGTATGGAAGCTTGTTGACCCCTTTTTGACCGTAATTAATGAAGACTCAAAAGGTATACATGGCGTATGATGTCATGCGCGACGTATAGCTAAGTATGCAATTAAATTTGAGGGTGTATGGATACACCATACACCCTTTAAAAACTTACAAGTTTAATTATGTATCATTATTTACATGAAAAATTCAATTAAAGTATAAAGCTTTTATATCGTCTTTAATTCTAACATGTTTCGTATAACTTATTTTAAAACAAAAGCTACCTACATAATTGTTTGTAGAATATCACCGGGGGAGCGGGGGGGGGGGGGGGGGGGGTTAATTTTTATTCTTTTTATTTAGACCCTATCTATTGGTACTTCTCACGTGTCTATTTAAACCCCCAGCCGCCTTTAAAGCGCTGAGCTTAGGCCAAAGCTCAGTGCTTTGAACCCAAAAGCTGCCAGATCAGGTGGGGGGCCTTGGGATTGGTGTTAAGCGCTGAGCTTTGCCCTAAGCTAAGTGCTTTGAAGTACAAAAGCTGATGGGGTCTTGGGATTGGTGTGATATGGTGTTGGGTTGGGTTTTTTTGGGTGGGGTTTTGGGTGTTTTTTATATGATTTTTTTTTTGTGAGGTTTTTTTGGTGTTTGTTTTTTTAAGATTTTTTTTATGTTTGTAAATAATAATAATAAGGTAATACTAATAACAATAAATAGATATAATAACTTCTAACATTTCATTCATTTAAACGTCTAATTATAAAATAAGGTTTTGAATGAACGGTCTTGTTGTTTATTACTCTATTTATTACGTTAAGTGTTACCATATTAATCACTCGAAACAAACGTCATATAAACAAAAAAATAGATATAAGCATTCGTTAACAAATAAAAGCAAACAAAAGATCGACTTCATTAACATATAATAATCAGTTCGATGATACAAAATATAAATAAACTGAAATCTAATACAAACAAAGATAAACTACTCGTCATCAGCGGGATGTGGCGGTGACTGTGGCAGTGGTCGCTCATCTAACTCCATAGCCTCACACACATCCATCAACGTCTGCACCACCCAATCCATTGAACGCTCGTTCCGCCTGAGGCGGCGGTCAAAGTCCCGAACAACCAACCGCACAGCAGGAGGCAGGTCCTGATATACGTGCTGTGGAAACTGCTGCTGAGGCTGTGGTGGCGGAGGTGGTGGGGGCTCATGGTCGACCGGCGGCTGTTGCTGCTGCTGGAATCCCGGCTGCATATAGGGAGGTGCTGGTACTCCCGGCTCAATCTCCAAGAATACAGGGATCTCCTGGGGCAACGGCAACGGCCCGGGGACGAAAATCTGGTTGTCCCGCGCCCGGAACCGAAGACCAATGCCTTTGAAGGTGCGCGCCAGCCGCATGCTGCGTACATTGGCAGCAGCCAATGTAGTCGCAGGGATAGCAGGGGCTAGAAGGGGGTCCTCATCCGGAACGAAGCCCAGCGACTGTGCGATGGCGGTGATGTAAGCCCCACCGTATAGAGTGCCACGAGTCTGCTTATGATAAGCTAAGGAAAAGTACTCCGCCAAGCACTCATGTAACGCGCACGTCCTGCGACAGAGTAAACAATATAAAAAGAACAGGTCAGACATGTTGACCTTATCCCGGCTGTAGTGGCGTGGAGTGATGGAAGACGCGATGATCTGGTGTAGGTAGCAGTAGAGAGGATCAACGATCGTACTAGCCTTCGCCCAGGCCCTGCCAAATGGCGTCCGAGCGATATGCCTCCAAAAACTCATAAGTGTCTGCCTGTCAACCTCCGTAACCCCCTCAGTGTACAAATCTGTACCGATCTCATCCTCCCGGTACAACCCTGACCGTACCGCGAACTGCTCCAGGGACATCCGAAATCGCTGGCCGCACATCCTGAAAGAGATCTCATGGAACGGACGATCTGGATCCTCCACCAAACCCTCCGGTCGACGCTCGAACCTGAAGGAAGATAAAAACTCGACCGTCAGCAGTCGGTACACAACCTCTGCGGCAATTTTTTAAATATTCACAATTTTTCTAAAACATTTTTTTCCTAGTTAGAAAAAAAGTAAAAAACTAACGAAAATTTTTTTAAGCATTTGAACTTTTTTAAAAATAGCTAAAGTGGCTGAAATATACTTTCACAAAATCGTCTCCTCTTTTCTTCGATCTTTTTATAATAATGACATAACCATTTTTCAGTCCTGTATCTTGTACCCAGTCAACCAACTCCTGGCGTGAAGAAAATGTCCGGTCAGTCTCAAACGAAACTATGATCGGGTAAGAGCCTTCCTCCTGATCTTCTACCAACTTCTCCTCCTCACCACCACCGTCTCCCTGGTCTTCTTTTACAAATCTTTCCTCAAAACTGTAGGCGTACGGGTCCTCCAAGGGGGTATTCAAGTCCAGCTGCATCGTATTGTCACGATAACCAATGCCAGACTTAACTTCCTCGGGAACCGACACGTTGTAAGAATCAGAATCACCGAAAATATAGTCGTAATACGACATCTTGTATAATATTCGTAGTGTAGTTGTGAATGTATGAGATGAGGTTTATAATATTCGTGTAGTGTAGTTCACAAACGTATGAGATGTGGTATAAATAAGCAATCTGATCAGTTCAAAGCGCTGAGCTTAGGCCAAAGCTCAGCGCTTAGGGTTCACCTTTTCAGTCTGACAAGACAACCAGTCAACCTCGTACTTGAAAGCACTGAGCTTAGGCCAAAGCTCAGCGCTGTGAAGTACGATGTTTTAGTGATGTGACTTAAAGTCTGATAAAGCACTGATTGGTGTGACAATCACGTCACCTGTGGGCCCAATACGCCGAGCTTAGGGCTAAGCTCAGTGCTTTGAGGGGGTACAAATAATTTTTTGGGGGGTTTGAATAGCAAGACCCTTTATTTAACTGATTTTAACCAATCATGTCTTGCCACATCACTTCACTGATTTACTTCACTGAAACACTTTTTTGGAGGCAACACTCCACTGATTCTTTTATTTATTTTCATTTAAATACCCAAACTTTTTTTTTAAATTTCACACGGTTTCAACTTTTAAACCGGTTATTAACATTTAATTCATACTATTACAACCGTCCCACCAAACGGTTAGCAAAATTAATTTTTAATTCTTGGAAACCGTCGATTGAATTGAATTGAGTTCACCTAACGGCCAGTAAACTTTAATTTTAACAGTGCACCGTTCGTTCAAAATTTTGTATATAGATCAAACCATGGGGTTAAAAGCCATAATTTACCACGGTTTAAAAAAAACAAACACCCCAAAAAATGAATCCGTGGACCGATGAAGAAGAGATTGCATTAGTGGTGTGCCACAAGGATGCAACAAACGACCCGGAAATTCAACAACTCCCGAGGGACGAAGGGTCAGCCTACCCCCCGAAGGGGTTTTGGACCCGCGTGTTGACCGACTTCCACCAACACGTTGGCACCAACAACAAGACCCTCCAAGACATCCAGCTGAAGTGGGCCGATGTGAATATCAAGTGTGACAGGTGGACCGCCCTCTACGAGCAAACAATGAGGGACGATTTGGACCTCGATCACGAGTTGGCTATCGACTTCACTCACTATGAATATGAGGCTTGATACGACAACAATTTCGACCATGTCGAGGTATGACAATTGTTGCGCCAACATTAAGTTTATTTTCTTTGTTTTATGTATTTTTATTTTATGTTTAATATTATTATGTTTTAATTTTATGTTTTTAATGAAATGTTCTTATTTATGTTTTTTTTATTTAATTAGATTTTTAAAACAAACGGTTAAAAATAAAACAATATTAAAAAACAAACGGTTCAAACACAAAAAAATAAAGTCAAAAATAAAATTAAAACGGTTATCAGCATGGTAAACAGAACCAGCAAAACGGTTCACGGGATCACTATCAGCATGGGTGGCAACGGTGTTACCGTGCTAATAGTGGGTACCCGTAAACAATTCAGGTGACGCCCGTTCCCTAATGTTACTCTTTTAAACTTAAACTCCTCTTAGGCCTTGTGTAGTGGACATGGAAAACGCCGTTTTGGACCCTATAGCGCCCGGGCACACCGCCCCCCGGGGCGCTATAGGGCGCTATACTCGAGAACCGTTGTGTGGATAGCAGCGTTATGGTCATGTGTATTTATGGAATCTTGCAGCCTTTTCATTTGACCGTTTGAAGCTTTTATTAAAAAAAAAAAAAAATCGAAGAAGAGCATAAATACATACATCCATTTCACATACAACACACAAACACAAACATAGCATTCTTGTACACACTCTGTTGAAGCATAACACACATAAACTCTTGAAGATGAATCCATTCGGTGGGGGTTTTGGTTTTGGTTCCCAAACCAGTGGCGACAACACCCGGCCTATTGCTCCGGGTTCAGGTTCAAACCCGCAAAGTTTCACGAACCTGTTAAACCAACCCTATGGTTGGGACCCGAACATGTGTAACTTTAACATGCCAGGGAGTTTTGGGATGCCCATGGGAGGTGGGTTTAACCAAACACAAGTGTTTGGGACATCCCAAATGTTCGGCTCTTCAAATGCTTGGCAAGAGTCGGTTCCGGAGACACAACAGCCGGTCGCAGAGGAAGAGCCCGTGCGAGGAAAGGCAATCGCCCAAGGAAGCCGGGCTCACAGAAGAAAAGAGACGGTCGGTCGTGCCAAGAAAAAGGTTCAACCATGGACCGACCACGAGTTGTACTCGTTAACCCGAGCGTGGGTTGACGTGTCTGAGGATCCTATAATCTGTAAGATATATATTTTTTGGTTTGTTATATTTTTTTTAGTTTGTTATATTTTTTTGGTTTGTTATATTTTTTGGTTATGTTATATTTTTTTGGTTATGTTATATTTTTTTGGTTATGTTATAATTTTTTTGGTTTGTTTTGTCAGCCAACAACCAAAGCAAAGCCGATTTTTGGAAAAGAGTCCGGGAATTATTTTTTGAATTGTCTGGTAAAGGAGAGGGCTACCGGGAGAATGATTCGATATCGGGCAAGTGGACCGATATCAACCAAAAATGCACACATTTTCAAGGCATTTACCAGCGCACCCGGTACGGGTGGAAAACTGGGCAAAGCGACGAGGATATTTTGGCGGCGGTTATGGAAGAATACAATCAGGAGTACGGGAATTTCCCGTACTTGAAATGTTGGCGCGTGCTGAAAGACTGCACCAAATGGCACACCGTCCGCCCAACGGTTGGAACTTCTTCATCTAGGGCCCAAAATACGAGGCCTTCAAAAAAGTCAAGGACCTCTGACTCGGTTGATCCCGAAACGCCTACGTCTGACGCGCGTTATGTCGACCTCAACTCACCAGAAGAAAATCCCTATTTTGCAGGGGAGGAGGGGGCGGATGAGCCACGTCGTCCGCCCGGTCGACGGGCTGCTCGAGCCGCACGGGCGGAGTCTTCGTCGGGGGTGAACCAGTTAATCCCTGCATTTGCTGAAATGAACCAGCGGCTCCAAGACTTACGCGACATTGGGGCTCAGCGTATTCAAGAAAACCGACAGGTGGTTGACATCATGAGGGATCGACAGTTTGAACGCGACTTTGCTTTTTACACGGCAAAGCACGACGGCCTAGAGGGCAAAGCGTTGGAAATGTTCTTGAAACGAAAGAAACAAATCGAGGAAAAATATAACCTTTGAGTATTTTTATCTTTTATTTGGGTTTGTATTTTTTTTTAGTATTTGTATTTTTTTTAGTATTTGTATTTTTTTTGTTTTAGTATTTGTAATTTTTTTTTATTTAATGAAATATTATTAAGTATTTAATATTCTTATTTAAATAAAAAACAATAATTAACCAATCATTGCCAATCATTTATAACCCCCCTCATAACCCCCTTCCCACTACACCCTCTTTTTCCATAACCCCACTTTTATTACTTTTTAATATTTTAATACTACAACCCCTCATAACCCCCCACCACTACACATGATCTTACAGAAAAAGGAAAATAAATTGCTATGTTAGACCACAAGGTGTGGTGCCGCCCCCCACCCCTATGCCGCCCCACCACCTGGGCATTTTGGCCCCACCACCCAACCCAGGCCCGGCGTAGACGGCAAAAAAATGCCGGTCATGCCGCCCCACCACCCATGCCGCCCCTGGGGGGTGGTGTAGGGAGGCCCGGCAAGTGAATGCCACCCCTATGCCGCCCCCCATACCCATTAGTCTTAGGCAAAGTCGTTTGGCTTGATGTCCAAATGCAGCACTCGTGTTGTCAGAATTGTTAACTCGTGTGCATCGGTCAAAGTTGACCCGTGTCAGTCAGTCCAATGTACCCTTCTCCTTTAATATATTTTAATGAAATAATTAAATAAAAACGTTTTCTTTTCCTAATAGAAATAAAGTACAAAATATCTATTTGTTATATATTATTTGGAAAAAAAAATTTCTTGATGACTTGATGGGTTCATGTAGTGAACGAAACCGGTTTTTATGCAAATAAGTTTATGCAAATAAGTGTGGTTCAGTGCCATGAATATGTCTTTGTGAGGTCCCGTGCGGTGGTCGTAGAGCCATTGAGATCAATCTTTCCTTAGGGTCTGTTTGGTATGACGTAATGGAATGGGTGAGGGAATGGAATGGACGAGGTAATGGAATGGACAAGGTAATGGAATGGATCATTACCTTTCCATGTCTTGTTTGGTTGCCACGTGGGAATGAAACAAAACATTACTTTATGTTGTTGGATAGGTAGGAAAATACGAAGGAACAAAATCGGTGGTGAGTGGTGGTTAGTGGCGGTGATGGTGGGTGGTGAAATATGGCGGTAGCGGTGGTGGTGGGTGGCGGCGGCAGTGGTGGTGACGGTAGAAGGTGGAGGTGGATGGCCGTGATGGTGGGTGGGCGACGACGGTGAGTAGTGGCGGTGGTGGTGGTTGGTGGCAGTGATGGTATGTGGTGGTGTGTGGCGGGTAGCGTGGTGGGGGTGACGATGGCGGTGGTGGGTGGTGGCGAAGATGGCGATAGGTGGCGGTGGATGGCGGTGATGGTGGGTGGGTGACAGTGGTGGGTGGGTGAATGTAGTGGGTGGTAGTGGTGGCGACGATAGTGATGGGTGGTGACGGCGAGGGTGGGCGATGATGATGGGAGGTGGGCGACGGTAGTAGGTGGTGGGCGACGGTGGTGGTCGGCGGTGGGTGGTGTTAGATGGCGGCGGTGGGTGGGTGACGGTGGTGGGTGGCGATGGTGGTGGGTGGGTGAAGGTAGTGGGTGGCGGCAACGACGGTGGTGGGTGGCGGCGGCAGCGGTGGTGGGCGACGGTGGTAGGTGGTGGGTGGTGACGGCGGTGGTGGTGGTGGGTGGTGACAATGGTGGTGGGTGGTGGTGGTGGTTGGTGGGTTATGGTGTTGTTAGTGAATGGTGAATGAGGGATGGAATGAAAAAAAACATGGGGGGTGGATGGAATGGTTTTGAGGGAATGGAATGCCTTGTGGAATGGGTGATTCCATTCCTTTAACCAACCAAACACACTATTTTTCATTACCTCGTAATGTTCCATTCCATTCCCCATTCCATTCCATCATACCAAATGCTACCTTAATATATTATTTATATGGAATATTGGTTTTGTTGTATCGTAGATACATCAAGATTTTTTTTTTTAAAATGAACTTCATTAAAAACGCGAAAGATTCTCAAAAGAAGGATCGCCACACACCAATTACAACATATACATAGGGTACAAAGCCCAATCTTTCCAAACTACATTCTTAAATCTCGACCGAGCTCTAAGCCAAAGAAACGACAAAGACTTAATCTAGGCCACAACCTCAACCACTTTCGTTTCTTTGTGCCTAAACATCTTCTCGTTCCGTTCATTCAAGTGTGTGCTTTTTGCTTCCATTTGGTTCGAGCATTGAATTCGATTTGATTTGCTTCATAAATCGAATTCGATTTTTACATATAAATTTTTTATATATAAACACGTATCTACACTATATTATAATACATTTGAGGAGTACAGAATTTTAATTTTACATTATATATAAAAGTTTGATGATTGAAAATTATATAGAGTGAGTATAAGTGGTTGTGAGTAAAGGAGAGGGAAAATATATAGAGGAGACACTGTTCATCAGTAAATTTGGAGGAGACACTGTTCATCATCTATAATTTTTTAATATTTTTGAAAGTGGTTGTGAGTAGAGGAGAGAGAAAAGGTAATGATAAAAGTATAGAATAAATATTATTAAATAGAAAGAAGTGAGAAAAAATAGTGTTTTTAAAGTAATTATAGAGAAAATATGGAGAGTTTACTCTATGAATGCTCTGAGGAGGGTGTAATTAGACACCTTATCGTACTCTATTATTTGTGGCTAATTCCACTCATAACGCAAAAGTATACCTATAATATTAAGAAAAATAAAATTATATTTTTTCCCCTAATTACGATAAAGCTGAGTTACAAATAATCTATATCTATATATTATAATATTCCAAAGGGATATATCCTACATGGCACTCAATGAAGACATTCTCCCCCTTGAGATGCCATGTAGGATCCATGTGGCAACCTATGTTGAGAGATAATTAGGTAATAAAAAAATAAAAGAGATAAGATTTTTTAAAGAAAAAAATTACACCAAATTAACGAGCGTTTTATTATCTTTCCAACGAGTACCATAGTGCTATATAAAAACGGAGAAAAAAACGACTATTTTTTGTGGGGTTTCGTTCATACATGAAAAAAACACAAAGTGTTCAGGTTATTCATTAATCATGCATTAATAAGTCATTAATTATGTTATCATATTAGATGTTTTATTATGTCATATTAGATATTTCAACCCCGGGACGCTCCCGGGATAAAAACTAGTGAGACTTATAATATACGAAAATGTAGACAACTACGCAAATGTGAATAAATACGAAATATAAAAGCATCAACAAGTTTTTTTTAGGTATTTAAAATAATGCATAATTCACATGTTCCACACAAGAGGACCCCGATAGGGCTTAGCTCTTTAGTCTTTACAAAAACAACTCACATGGGCATTAATCAAGGCTTCGATCATAGTTTTATAATTTAAAAGAAAAAACAACAAATCGACTTTTCAATAAAAGATAACTAGTGGTAATCGAGGCGGCGCGTTGCGCCTAGCTTAAACCGGTATCTAATTCTGTGTATGTAATGCACAACAGTGGAAGGACGACGCAATTTCTTTTAGTATTACAACAGCCTTTCTTTTAATTTTCTACTGTCTGTTACTAGTGTATACGTTGCAAGAATATTGGCTTTCAGATCTGATGTATTGAGTTGAGTAGTAACATGACAGAATTGAGTAGCACCCTAACAGAGTTGAGTAAAGAAAGTTAAAAAAACAGAGTTAAATAGTAACCTATCGGAGGAAAAAACGGAGTTGCGGGAAAAAATAAATTAAAAGAACAGAGTAAATAGTACTTTGACGGAGTTCAATAGTGACGTCGTTAAGCTAACAGAGTTGAATAGTAGCATAACGGAGTTGAGTAGTAACCTAACGGCGTTGAGTGGAGTTGAATAGTAACTTGACGGCATTGAATAGTAAATTGACGACGTTGGATAGTAGTTGACGGAGTTGAGTTGAATTGAGTTGTACCACGACGGAATTGAGTAAAGAAATTAAAAAAACATAGTTAAATAGTAACTTAACAGAGAAAAAAACGAAGTTGCGGAAGAAAATTTTAAAAAACCAGAGTAAATAGTAACTTGACGGAGTTAATTACTTAACGCAGTTGAATAGTAACTCCGTTAAGCTAACAAAGTTGAACAGTAGCCTAACGGAGTTGAGTAGTAACCTAACGGCGTTGAGTGGAGTTGAGTAGTAACATGACGAAATTGAGTAGTAGTCTAACAGAGTTGAGTAAAGAAAATAAAAAAAATATAGTTAAATAGTAACTTAACGGAGAAAAAAACGGATTTAGGAAAAAAAAAATTAAAAAGCAGAGTAAATAGTAACTTGACAGAGTTGAATAGTAACCTAACGGAGTTGAATAGTAACTCCGTTAAGCTAAACAACAACTTAACTGAATTAAATATTAACTTAACGGAGTTGAATAGTAACTCCGTTAGTACTATTCATGAAAGTTTCTAAACTAATAACAGAGTTGAGTAAAGAAAATAAAAAAAAATAGAGTTAAATAATAACTTAACGGAGAAAAAAACGGATTTAGAAAAAAAAATTAAAAAGCAGAGTAAATAGTAACTTGACAGAGTTGTATAGTAACCTAACGGAGTTGAATAGTAACTCCGTTAAGCTAAACAGCAACTTAACTGAATTAAATAATAACTTAATGGAGTTGAATAGGTAATTCTAACAATATATAGGTAATTCTAACAATAATAATAAAAGATTAAAAGATATTGTGGATAATGGCCTATGGGCATTTCCGTAATTTTACTATGGCTAGAAGGCAAATGGCCTTTGTGGCTTGTGGGCACAACTATGCTTTGATACCATGAAGGTTTGATATATATAGTGGGTATGAATTTTAATGCGTACCTCATGCGGCCATGTGAAAGAACATGCTACCACATCAAACACTAGCAACTTTATACCAAAAAGGAAAATAATAACATTTATTTTGGGCCTTTGGGATTATGTTCGATGTACTTGATTTTTTCATTATAATCATGTTTTAAATGAAAAATAGTTGTTTATTGAAGATGTATGGTTAAGATACAATGTCCTAAAAACTAAAACAATGTTAATTTGCAATTTGCTAAAATGCGCGCTGTATGGTTAAGATACAACGCGCACCCTAAACATTGTATGGTTAAGATACAATGTCGTAAAAACTAAAAATTGCAATGTTAATTTGCAAATTGCTAAAATGCGCGTTGTATGGTTAAGATACAGCGCGCACCCTAAACATTGTATGGTTAAGATACAATGTCGTAAAAACTAAAAATTGCAATGTTAATTTGCAATTTGCTAAAATTCGCGCTGTATGGTTAAGATACAGCGCGCACCCTAAACGTTGTATGGTTAAGATACAATGTCCTAAAAACTAAAAATTGCAATGTTAATTTGCAATTTGCTAAAATGCGCGATGTATGGTTAAGATAAAGCACGCACCCTAAACATTGTATGATTAAGATACAATGTCCTAAAAACTAAAAATTGCGATGTTAATTTGCAATTTGCTAAAAAGCGCACTGTATGGTTAGAACATAGCACGCACCCCAAACATTATACGGTTAAGATACAATGTCTAAAACCACTAAACATGTAACACAAACACACCACGTGTGCTATGCACAAAATTAGAATATCATAAAACAAGCAAGGCATGCGAAATTAAGTGAAGACAGGCCACAAACTTCATAACAAGGATAAAAAGAGCCATACATAGAACCATAACAAACATCAAAATGTGTTGTTCTTAAACCATTACAGGTAAATTTGAAAAAAGACAACAGAACTACGGAGCTTTGCCCTCAGAAGACGCATCACTGTATTCTCCCTCGGAATCAGATAGATCTAGTTTTTCACTCGGGCCTGGTTGGTTGTCTCCATCTTTGGGCTCCTCAGAGGTCTTCCTCATCGCGTACTTGCGCCTGGTGTGCGTTAGACCCTGCTTCTCAAACGACAACCGCAACGAGTAACACGTCGGTTGATCTCGATGACTGACAACGAAATCAACCAACTCAACATTCAGATGATCATAGTCAGCGGTCTTCTTCTCGAACAACGCATCCAGATCTTTGTCATACAGCGGAAACTGCTCAAGCGTTTTTCCATCCTTGGCATGCTGAAAACCTTCCAAGAATCCAGCCTTACGCCCAACCAACTTCGCAGCAGCATTAACCGCAGCCACAGCTGTACGCACCTCATCACAGTTCTTCATATGGTGAGCAACCTACAAAAATAAGAGCAAAGATACTTGTCAGTAACAATAAAGAGGGGCAGTAGAACTCTCGAAGGTGAGGCATGAGACGAACCTCAGGGACACAACAAGTCATCAACCATTCACGATCTTCATGCGCCAATCACGCTTCATCGCGGACGTCAAGTGCCTCGCCTTCAAGCTCTGCATTCTGCTGCTCCAACTCCAAGTTGCGATCCTCCAATCTCACCATCTTCACCTTTAACTCATCTATCTCCACATCCTTCTACCTAAGCAACTCACGGGCATCAATTAAAGCGTCGTTGCACTGATCCAACTTTTCGTTTAAATTAACGATCTGCCGCGAAGCGTCGCTGTATAAGCGCTCAGCCTCCTGCTGTTTGTGTGCCGCAGTCTCCAACGTTCTGTTGGTCTTCACACACGCAGCAGCCCATTGTTGCTCCCGCTCGGAGATATGCTTCTCCAACTTATCGCGCTCCTCCTGGAAAGTGGCAGCGTCCCATTTTGAGTGCTTAAGCTCACGGTCTAGCCTGTCACGCTCCATACAAACTTCATTGAACTTCCGGTCAAAGTCCTCGCGCTCTCGAGTCAAAAAACCCCATTGGTGGGCTATCTCAGCCGAGGTAGACAAGAGATTGGCCATACTCATCATATTGTCTTCCAGAAGTTCCTGGCGAGGACGCATAGCCTGGTGCTCACGCTCCGCAGGTGGGATAACATTCCTTAGCAGCTCTCGACAGTTGTTGACGTCTAAAAACCGAGCACCCGTAGTTAGTGTCCACCCGGGGATAAAAATGTCTTCATTAATAAACTCACCACCTTGTGGGGCAGACCCAGAATGGCCTGCCTCGATGTAACATCCGGCCTCTCTCACCACCAATATTGTCCGCTTTGCCCCGATGGGTCGCCCATCCAGAGCTCACGGATTTGCTTTTGGTTGCCCCGGTGGAGACTTCCCAGGAGGTCACCCATCCTGGTACTGCTCCCACCTAAGCACGCTTAACTAGGGAGTTCTCTTCTCATCCACTAACATTAAGCCCAAAACGCGTTGGTGATTTAAGAGGCATTGGATTACTTATGAACCAAGGATCTCTCCTGGCCACGGCCGATGTGGGATTTGCCTAGGGTGTCATACAATGGTCCATCTTAATCTTCTCAGAAATCCGTACTATTACAATCACCCCCCCTTAGGGACTCATCGTCCTCGATGAGGTTTGCCCCACCATCCCGAACGACACAGGAGTGGCTCTGATACCATTTGTAACATCCGGCCTCTCTCACCACCAATATTGTCCGCTTTGCCCCGATGGGTCGCCCATCCAGAGCTCACGGATTTGCTTTTGGTTGCCCCGGTGGAGACTTCCCAGGAGGTCACCCATCCTGGTACTGCTCCCACCTAAGCACGCTTAACTAGGGAGTTCTCCTCTCATCCACTAACATTAAGCCCAAAACGCGTTGGTGATTTAAGAGGCATTGGATTACTTATGAACCAAGGATCTCTCCTGGCCACGGCCGATGTGGGATTTGCCTAGGGTGTCATACAATGGTCCATCTTAATCTTCTCAGAAATCCGTACTATTACACTCGAACTCAGGATGCACCCTCTTCTCGTTCGAGTCATCATCCATAATCTGCAAACCCCGCAAATCGCCTTCACTTACATCAGTAGGCGACACCCGATCTACACCCAACTCCAACCCACTTGATACATTAAGGTCAACCGAATGTGTAGGGGCGGAGGAAGTCTGGGGTCCTTGGTGTTGCACAGGTGTAATCAAGCGAGGGGGAGTAGGCTCTTGGGGCGGCGTCACTTGGCATGGTGGAGTCACTTGAACAGTCTCACGAGGCGGTGAGGGTGGCAGTGCAGTCTCCGGAACAGGGGACCGTATAGGTGGAGTAACAAGGCGCCTATCTGGAGTTGGAACTTTATCCACTTCGGTAGGGTTCATAAAAAAACCCTCAGCAAACGGTGCAACAGTAACACTCCCCTGCGCACCCTCCCCCATCAGATCAGCTGCCCAAGACAAAGGAAATGAAATGAGTAAGACGCGCAAATTAAACAAAACAAGCAACATAATGCAAAGGAACACATACCAAGCAAACTATCCTCAGCGTTATGGACCAACTCATCCAACTTCAATCTTTTCCCAGAAGGGGACAACGAACTCCCCGCGCTGGCTTTCTCCGCAGAAGTCTTTCGAGATTTGGAGCGCCTAGACCGCTTTTTCTTCTGCGGAGTCAACTCTGAGACAGATTCAGACACCATCGTCTCTACAACCAACGGCTTCTGCACAACAGTACCCTCCACCATTTCCTTCAATTTAGCAGCATCCTCTTGCGTAAAAGCATCTGAAAGTTCAACGTAGCTGCGTTCAATGGGGTTGTAATTTTGAAGGTACTTACTAACCACTTCGTGGTTTAAAATAAAAGCATAGTCTTCACCTCCAGAGACCCCTCCGCCTCCCTCTACCCTTGGCTTGCGCACCCTCTGGATGATGAAATCATCTACTTCCGTCTCTTCGTCACTATCGTCCACCACAAACACAGGCGACGGCGCCTTCTCGCTCCCGCCTGTGGACGACACATGCGGAGAAGACGACGCGCGCGAGTCAGAGGACTCATCACTCGATATAACAATAAAAGGATAACCCGCCCGCATGAACATGTTGACAGGCGAAGGGTTATCAAAAGGAGGAGAAGACTCACCTGCTTCAGTAATCAGCAACTGCGTGGAAGCACCCTCCTTCACAACAGGGTCCAGCACAGGGCGGACAAGGGTGTCCCAAGCCCTCTCTAAGATATACAGCTCATCGTCGGCGAGCTCTCTAAAAACAAAGCCCATATTGTCACCTCCCAGCAAGAGGCTGTACAAACACTCAACGTCTGCGAACAAGCAAAAAGACAAACAAGTGAACACCACAGTCAAAGGCACATAATAAACACATATAAGGCGAAGGAACCTACCTTTCCCGTCCTCAGTAAGATGGGGATTGCAACCCTGGATGTCGTATTTCATACTCATCCCCGCCATCACCAGCGCAGTCTCAGGGATCTCACATAAATCCACAGGGTGCGCAGTCAATGTCTTGAACCAGTCCTGATTCTTATACTCAATCAGTACTACCGTGGCGACTCCCTCATCAGGATTCAATCGACCCATCTCCACAGGAATAACACCCTCGTTTATCCAGAAGAATTTAGGCTCCCACCCACGGAAGCTCTTCACGCCGGCCTTTGCACAAGAAGGAACCCCCGTGCGCGGCCGGCAAGACAACCAACTCTCGACAAAGCAAAGAGAGTAAAAAACATAAAACATGTCCACTAGCGGTTCAATCTTGTGGGCATGACAACAAAACTCGAAAAACATCAAACGAGACATCAATCCAGGATGAATCTGATTAATGTGCACACCGGTGGCCTGTATAAACGTACGCAGGAACTGGGTCACCGGAACCCTAAAATAACAATCCTTGAAATAGGCAGCATATAACCCAACTTTGCCAACTGGGGGTTCTAAGATGGTTTTATCAGGAGCAGGAGCCTCCACACTGAAGGAGGAAGGGAAGGCATATTCCTTACGGAATTTCCTGAACTCCCCCTTCACCCACACCGCCGTCACCTCATTGGCGTGTGGGGGACCCTTCTTCGAACCATCATCACCCTTCTTTGAACTCCTACGTTTTTTCTTCGGAATCTGAACGGCGCCCTCCATCTCACAAAAACTAAGAATCTCTCTGAAAAAGAACAAAGTTTGGTTTTTGTTGCAAACAATAAAAAGAGGGGTTTTCGAATTTCAGAGTGCAAGAGTAAAGACTAAGGCAAAGAAACGAAGGGTTTATATAGAGAGGGGCACGTGCCACTGACGGTTACAGTCATGTGGCACGACCAACCAATAGCAAAAAGACACGTTATGAGAGAGAAAGAGTGGCGCATGCGAAACGACAGCTTGGCCCCACCACGTCTCTGCAATAGTACAACCGTCAGAGACTTTTCGGCTACCAACCTGTCCTGTCAACCATGCGGCCTGACACTATTGATGTCTGCATTAATTACTGACGTGCGCGACCAGCCCACTTGCAAAAGCACTGCGCAACGCGCACCATGAGCTCAACACACAGAACAAATAACCCTTCAACTGCAAATTTTTCTTCTCTTATAAGTGTAGCATCCTGCACGCGGCGCACACAGAACACTACACTAGGGGGACTTGAAGAGATATATACCCGCGCATGCGCACGGGCCCACATCTCCACTCAACACAACACGTGGCACTGACGTGGGTTTCCAGAACCATGCGCAGGAAACCTCGTACAGGACACCTGTCATCCGACAAAGAAAAGGACATCCAGCCAATTAGAGGCGATTATTCCCTGCCCCATGATCACCTGCATGTACGAGGTACAGAATAGTACGAGAAAGGACAGTCACGAGACACGTGGACCAATGACAGAAGGACAACGCATCGAGTGACAACGGCTGAAATCGTACAGCCAGCTGTCATTCCTTCTCCAGCGAATCACAAACCACTCCAGAGGCCTATAAATACCCTCCTCGGTCAGACGAGAAAAAGGTATTCATCATCCAAGAGAGAATTTCATATAGTTGAGAAGGATAGATTATAGTCGAAGCGCTGTAACAATTATATGTCCAGAGTCTTGTAATGTCCATTGATTGTTAATAAGAATCATATCATTACTCGTGCTTTTATACATAATACATTGTTATATCGGTGTTTCTTCATTTATTTATGTTTGTAAACCTCATGTTTAAACTCAAAATGATCGGTAACTACATATATTTACAAAATGAAGAAGTGGCAATCTCATATACACCTTGTAAACTTGTACAGTGTATTTCTCAAATCATGTTAAAAGAACATTATACATTCGGCAATGAAAACTTGTGATTAGGGAGAGTATATGATATTTTGTAAGTTAAGATCCCCTATGAAGAAAATGTTCTATCATAAATATCATTGTTTTCGGAACTAGAACGGACGTTGAACCGGTCTGCTGGTCCAATGGTCTGACCGAATGTAAGAACCGGATGGTCTCGTAAATATTATAAAAATTAATAGGGTAAAAATTGGAAAATTATATAAAAAATTGGTTCAACCACCCTAAATCCTGGTCCGACCGCCGGTTCACCAGTCCAACCATCGGTGATCCGATACCCCGACCATCCCAACCATCAGTTTGATCTGACTAGTCAGTCCGGGCTTCAAAACACTGATAAATACAAATGGTGGCATCAAAGGCGAGTTTAGAACTACGGTTAAAAGTAGCGGAAGTGGGTGAATTTTGTTTAGTTAAAGGTCAAGGAAAGTGATTATGAGCTAAAAAAATATAGGTTTGTTAGCCTAATATTCCTTGGTCATATTTGTTGTGATCTCATAGCATATAGAAATCAAACAAAAGTTATATCTCTTATTTCCCAATTCTCCCTCATGTGTATTTTGTCAAGTCTTAAGATAGCTATGATGAGTTAAAGGAGAAACAGAAAACAAATGTGGTAGAAAAATTCTTAGCTAAATGTATGTATTTACGAAGAGAAAATGAGGTTTGTGAGAATGTGAGTAGTGTGATTTTAAATGAACAAAGAGAAAAATTAAAGAGAGTAAAAATTGAGATATGCACAATTTAATCATATTTCATTTTCTAACTAAAGTTTTCTATACAGAGAATTGCATGGCTGGTCCATGTGCTTTTCAAATTTTGCACTCTTGGTTCTAGTGGTTAACTAATTACAAGATTGGTATCTAGGTTTAACAAAAGTGCACTCGTGTAGTCCTTACCTCTAATTGTCGTTAATTTCCTCCGTTAAAAACAGGTAATTTACATTTTTAACCTCAATTATACAAAAAACAATTTAAAAACATAAATAAAAAAGATAATACGAAACATATCCCCACCCACCCCCTTCTTCTTCCTTAAACCACCACCATCTCCCCAAAACCTACCTGCATCTCCTCCGCTGTCTTCCTCTGCCACCACACCACCACCGACTTGCATCTCCTCCGACCTGTAACTTTTCATACAACAACCTCACAGGCCCAATACCTTTAGTACCATTATTACAGAACATGGCCCTCACCAGCTTCTCTGGTAACGATGAGCTTTGTGGCGGCCCTTTACCTCCTGTGACGGATCTTCAGACTCTAACCCCACACCACCTTCAAACAACGTCTCTGCGTCTAGAACCCTCATCACTACACAACACAACCAATTGTGTATGTTAGGGCTTTTGTTGGTTCCAATTGGGTCTGGATCACCAGACGTGTTGAACAGATTGCGTTTGTTAGGGCTTTTGCTGGTTCCAATTGCGTTTGTTAGGGCTTTTGTTTGGTGTTAGAAGGGTTATGGGAGAGATCAGGTTTAGTGATGTGGTGATTTAAGGAAAGGTTGGAGATGGTGGCCGTTTGGGGAAGTAGAAAGGAGTCGGGTACAGAAGAATGGGAAGGTGGTGATGGGTGACAATGGTGTTTGTGAAGACGATGGTAGTGGTCTGTGAAGGTGGAGGTGGTGGAAGAAGAAAGGGGTATTTATTATAAATAAAAAGGATTTAGGATGATGGGGTAACACGAAAAGACCATAATACTCCCACGTGGGAAGCACGTAGGAAGACTTAACCAGAAAAGTTAACAGTTGTTAGTCATGGGGATCAATCGAGTGCACTTTTCTTAAACCTAGATACCAATCTTGTAATTAGTTAACCACTAGGACCAAGAGTGAAAAATTTGGAAAGCACAGTGACCGACCATGTGATTCTCTTTTTTTATATTAAAATGCCACAACTTAATAGTGTGGCATCTCTAACGTGCACTACCTGGCGATGCTAACGTGCACCACCCTTATTTTATTAATTTGCACTAAAATTTTTTTATTTTTTATTTTAAAGAGATGAGCATTTGGTACTGGCTACTCATATCGAACTGGTGCCTTTTCGGTAACGGGACAATGATATGGTTATTTATTGTGGAGAACCGAACCAATACTGTGAGTGGTTTTTCTGCCTATGGTGCCTTTAGGGTACAAATTTCGATGGATGGTAACCGATGGTGTGTGTTTGTAGGTGAGAGATATAGAGAGAGTTTAGTGGGTAGTGTATGTAAAATAGTGGGACCTATTACCTTTTTATTTAAGTGTTTTAGGGTAGTGTTAGAGCATTCACATTAGGTTACTCATTTTTGTGAGTGAATCTCCTATATTTTAGGATGAGGTTGTGAGTAGAGAAAATAGGAAACCTACTTTTCATCGGTATATTTAGAGTTTTTTTCCCTTTTAGATGTTCTTAGAAACAATATTTACCAATATGGGTGTTTTTAAAAATATTTACCAAAATGGGTGTTTTTCTTATACCCCTCCATCTTCTATTTCAAGAACACATAAAAAGGAATATTTTAGGATATTTGGGGGAATACAGTTTTCCTTATTTATTTTTTAATATTTGTTGAAAGTGGTTGTGAGTTAAGGAAAGAGAAAAAGTAATGATAAAGATATACATAAGTATTATTTAATTGAATATGAGGGAGAAAATATAGTGATTACTAATGTAATATGAGGATGATGATGATGATGAACCTATTGTGAGTGTTCTTAGATTGCACGGTGTGGTCATGCCATTGGGGGCAGGGGGCATTAACCGACATGTGGATCCACCTCACCTGACCTCGAAAAATTTATTTGCACGGGGCAGTGATGGCATGAACAGTCGTTGGGTGAGCTACACGTCACCCTGGATTTTTTTTAATTTTTGTTTTGAATCAAAGTTAAGTTACTTAAATATTACATAAAAACATAATAAACATTACATTAAAAATAAAAACACTAAAATTAAACAAATCTAACCTAAATATTAAAAACATAATAAACCTAAACTATAAAATCTAATATAAGGTCGCCCAGATCATTTGTCACGTCCATACGTGAGGAAATTCACTATGAGTAATTTGTCACGTCATAGGGCTATCTATTCATCTTCGTACCAATAAATCATGTTTGAAAATGGTGTAGATTTTGAGGTATTCGGTGGATAATGTCGACAATGTAGATGACGGTTTTGTGTATGGTATTGAAAACGGTGAGATGTAAGGGGTTTATATAGGTAAATTTGAATTTAATTTGGTAAATTTAAATAAATGCTAATTTATAAATTTTTTAATGTTTTACCTATCGATGTCCAACGATCAATAACCCTTTGAATTAATTGTTCCAATCAAAGCTCTCCTTGTCAACCGTTAGGTGTTGCCCCACGCCAGTGGGTATTTCCCATGCCCTGTTCCACACTCGTCAGGGGTAGTGGGATGGCGTGGAAGGGCTCCACAACCCTTTCCACGCCCCCACACCGTGTAGACTTAGGTGTTGTTTGTTTTTTCTGCAGGAAAAGGTCTGCAGTCTGCGAACCACATCTGCAGACATCTGCAGGAGAAGAGGTGGACCAAAGGTCTGCAGTCTGTAAGAAGAAGACTGTTTGTTTGTTAACGTCTGCAGGCTGCTGAAATAAACTTAAATTTAAATAAACTGAGTTTTTACAGCAGTCTGGTGGTAGACGGTGGTGGGTGGTGGTGGTGGGTGGTGGTGGACGGTGGTGGGTGGTGGTAGTGGTGGTGGGTGGACGGTGGTGGACCGTGGTGGTGGTGGTGGTGGTGGGTGGTGGTGGTAGTGGTGGTGGACGGTGGTGGTGGTGGACCGTGGTGGTGGTGGGGGGTGGTGGACCGTGGTGGTGGGTGGTGGATGGTGGTGGGTGGTGGTGGTGGACCGTGGTGGTGATGGACGGTGGTGGTGGTGGACGGTGGTAGGTGGTGGTGGTGGACCATGGTGGTGGTGGTGGTGGACGGTGGACGGTGGTGGTGGTGGGTGGTGGACGGTGGTGGTGGTGGTGGGTGGTGGTGGTGGGTGGTGGTGGACGGTGGTGGGTGGTGGTAGTGGTGGTGGGTGGACGGTGGTAGGTGGTGGTGGTGGACCGTGGTGGTGGTGGTGGTGGGTGGTTGTGGTAGTGGTGGTGGACGGTGGTGGGTGGTGGTGGTGGACCGTGGTGGTGGTGGGTGGTGTTAGTGGTGGTGGACGGTGGTGGGTGGTGGTGGTGGACCGTGGTGGTGATGGACGGTGGTGGTGGACGATGTTAGGTGGTGGTGGTGTGTGGGTGACGGTGGTGGACGGTGGTGGTGGTGGTGGTGGTAGTGGGTGAGGAGAAGAGAAGAGAAGAGGAGAAGACCTTTGAAGACTTTGGTCCAAGTCTGCACCAAGAAGAGGTCAGGAAGAGCTTTTGGAGTGAAATGTCTTCCGAAAAACAAACAGTCTGCCTGCGTCTGCCCGGCGCAGACAAAAGAGGTCAGAAGTGCTTTTGGGAGAAAAACAAACACCACCTTAGAGTAGTATAAAATAAATATGATGTGACGAGATATGATTAGAGGGTGATAGGGTACCTTCTAACACTACACTCTCTACCCTAAATAAAGCAAAATTTCAAAAAACTCCAAACGTATGCCGACATCAAATTCCTCCCCTTCATTGTCTGCTTTTTGCGTTCGTTTCCTTCCCATCATGTGTAATCCATTCGTGTGCCTCTTCCATTAATAACCTGCAACACACACACACACACACACACACACACACACACACTAACTGTGTGTGAGAGAGACAAAACAATCAAACCACTTCATCTTAAACACACTCACAACCTTAAAAAAACATACACACACATCAACCCATCACTTACAAACTCAATCTATTACAACCATGATAATTACCATAGAACTCATCCCTTTCTCTCTCCTCCTTTCTCTTTCTCTCTCTACAATCATATTCTTTTTCCTCCGCATCACCACCGCTTCCCGGCGGAAACTCCAATCCCCGCCGGGAAGCGTGGGTCTCCCCCTGATCGGGGAGACATTACAGCTCATCTCCGCGTACAAAACGGAGAACCCCGAGCCGTTCATTGACACACGCGTCGCGAAATACGGGTCCGTATTCACGACGCATGTGTTCGGGGAACGGACGGTGTTCTCCGCAGACGCGGAGATAAACCGGTTTATTTTGCAAAATGAAGGACGGTTGTTCGAGTCGAGTTATCCCGGTTCGATAGCGAACCTTGTTGGGAAACACTCGTTGTTGCTCATGAGAGGTAGTCTTCATAGGAGAATGCATTCGTTGACTATGAGTTTTGCTAATTCTACTATTATTAAGGATCATTTGTTGGTGGATATTGATCGGTTGGTTCGTATGAATTTGGATTCGTGGACCGGTCGGATTCTTTTGATGGAGGAGGCCAAAAAGGTAATTAAGTAATAGAATTTAGATGTGTGTATGGGTCGGTTTTACGGTAAACATGACTTAAAACCAAAAATTCAGTTTTTTTTTGTGTTTTTTTTTGGGTTTGGTTTTTTTGGCATAAATTGATTATTTAACATTTGGTATTAAAATAAAGACAATTTGGATTTTAATAATCTAACCTGTGATCATTGACCGATAATAATTTATGCTTACGGCTTGACGGTTTGATGAATGAGATTCTCAATAATTATCATAAATTTACACTCGGATTTACGTTTGATTTATATATGGTTTTGGCTTGTATATTTCTTCATTTTGCTCATAATCTTCATTGTGAGAGAAATCAAGCGTAAATCTATTATCATTAAGCTATCGGGAATCGCAAGAAAAATGAAATTAAGGAATAGTATTGGTCCCCAATCCCCCCTTATGGTGGAGTGACGTCATTCTTGCTTTCTTTATGGAAGGTGGGGAGTTCGAGTCCTACCGGCAGCAAAATGCTGCTGGTGGGCCGAGTTTTACCAATTCTTCACTGTCGTGCCTTCGGGCGGGTAGGGGAGTGGGTTTTCCCCGATTTCGGATACTACATGGGCGGGCCTTGGCTACCCAGCTGCTCCAGAGACGCTGGGGCCTGTCCATAATGTGGAGCTCCCCTAGGTAGTCGGGCAGAAATGTTAGTTGACCACTTAAAATTAGTTGACCACTTAAAAAAAAGGAATCGTATTGGTCAAACTCTAAGTATGAGTTATTGTTGGTTAAAGACTCGTAGTTTATTAAAATCCAGCTAGTCAATAATTAAAAAATGTTACATACATCAATACGTCGACGTTTTATACCATTAGTATCTTTTTTTTAGATCGTTAGTTCGAGTTAGGAAAATGGTGCATTTTGATTGTGACAGTTTCTCATAGCTATGATGTGGGATCTTTAGTCTAATACAATATTTTTAGATTTAAATAATATATATAAATTCCAAAAGTGAAGATACGAATTTGAATTTGTATAATGTTTTATATAGAAGATATAATTTGTGTACGCCAACTATTATTTAAATAAATGGTAACCTAAGATGGTGTGTTGTGTTTGGTCATGTGCCCAATCCCAATCTAGTTCCAACTACTTGATGTAAAGTAATGGAAGTGGGAATCATTGTGTTTATTCTATTGCATGTGTAATTCCAAAAAAGGTGACAAAGTGGGAATCATAATAAAACATGTCATTATATGTTAAATTAATCAATTATGTTTTATGAATTAAAATGTTTTTTTTTTTTTTTAACTTTTGTGTAGATAACATTTGAGTTAACGTTGAAGCAAATCTTAAGCATCGAGCCATGCGAGTGGTCGGAAAATTTAAGGAAAGAATACATGCTTGTGATTGAAGGCTTCTTTTGTATTCCTCTCCCCTTCTTTTCCCTCACTTATCGTCGCGCCATTCAGGTAATCATTGTTTTAATTTTTATGTACAATTTAGTAAATTAATATGAGATTATTAACGAATGTGTTATGATATTGGGTGTTCTTTAAGGCAAGAAAAAGGGTGGCGGAGGCATTACATTTGGTGGTGAGAGAGCGCCGGGTAGAAAGGGAAAGAGGGGTGAAGAAGAACGACATGTTGACCGCATTGTTTGACAGTGATTGTGATGACGACGAGATTGTGGATTTGTTGGTGTCTTTGTTGGTTGCGGGTTATGACACCACATCAACGACCATGACTCTTGCCGTCAAATTCCTCACAGACACACCTCCGGCTCTTACTCAGCTTATGGTTCGTTTTCTAACCTTTTTTTATTAATAAATGTATAACTTGGGATATATTATGTTTTGTTTTTTAAATATTAACATATGTTAAGTTCTAAGAAAGATACAAAGTTAGTATGAAACTATATGAAAAGTTATCATTCTTTGATTCAATAACGGCAAGGGGATAGATGAAAAAAAACTACATGCGGAAAAAAGTGGACTAAAGTAGTGTACAAACTTCTAGAAAGGTCAAAAGTTGAGGACAAAAATGGAACTTAGAGAGAAGATACCATTTGTTTAAAACAGTTTTAGGGTAATTATGTCCGTTCACCTATGTTATAAGAGAGAAGTGGCTTGTTGCTACATCATCGGGTAGGCATGGTTTGTCAATGTAGATCGATCTTTGTTGTTTTAAGCTCAGATAATGATGTGAATATCAAAGAATCCGTTAGAAGGTGGTTAGGGGTTAGACGCGGAGCACCTGTCGACGATCATGTGTATGTGTGTACATAACTATCAAGTAAAGATACTAGAGACTAGAGAGAGGCAACTAGGCAAGTAGCCAAGTAGCATGGACAAGGAGAGGGGCAACAGGCCAAGAGCCCAAGAAATAGGGTCCTCTTTTTGTAAAGGAAGAATAGGATCAATGTCAGGCCCAATAGGTCAAATCTAAGTGGGCTCTGGCCCAGTTACCTTTACACTTCTCTATATTCAACAGAAGGTTGGTCAAAGTAATACCAAGTACAAACCAAGACATTTGAACATTGTTATTAAGTTTTAAACTCATCATCATGATTAAGCAAATTAACACAAAGTTCGTGAACGATTTTATTTGGTTTGTCGTTGGTAGATAAAACGATACAAGAGTTTCTTTTGACACCTAACGTGCAACACGCAACACTTACAAAATGTTAAGTCGATATCCTACAATTTGTTATATTGAACACTTGTTTACGAATCTTGTACATATAGGAAGAACATGAAGAAATTAGACGGAAGAAAGGCACATCAGTGGCTCTTGAATGGGATGATTACAAGGCTATGCCTTTCACACAATGCGTAAGTAGTCTAACCATTTTTTTTCTAAATATTCATATAAACTAGACAACAATAATAACATGTTTTTAACCTTTAGAAGGTTAGGGATTTTATTTATATGTGATGTAAAACGAATTTGCTACTAGTTTCAATGACTTATGTGTTGCTGTTCTCGCAGGTGGTTAACGAGACATTGAGACTCTCTAACATAATTAGCGGTGTCTTTAGGAGAGCAATGACCGACATCAACATTAAAGGTACGGCTGGCTTTGATGTATGCAGCAAGTGTTCAGTTACTTAAAATTCAATTGTTGATTTTTATTTTTTGTTTGAAGTAGATTATACGATTCCTAAAGGATCAAAAGTGTTTGCCTCGCTTCGAGCCGTTCATCTTGGTCAAGACAATTTTGAGGATGCTCGTATTTTCGACCCTTGGAGATGGCAGGTTTCAATTTCTCTTGTGTTTATTCAAAAACAATAAATATATCATTTTATGTTATTGTGAACGAATTATTCAGTTTAACATAATTATTTAAACAGAAAATATCGGATCCGCCAAACTTTATGCCTTTCGGGGGCGGACCAAGGCGATGCCCAGGTCACGAGTTAGCGAGGGTCGCACTATCCGTTTTCCTTCATCATCTCATCACTCGTTTCAGGTAACTTAAGTCCATAAAAATTGCTCATCTTAAAGTGCCCACATTTTATATAAAATTAATTTTAATAGAGAACCGTGAACTTCGCATAATCACTTGTACATAGTCGTTACCATACATATAACAGGAGAAAAAAATATAGCGCCTTACATAACTATTTTATTTGTCACACTTAAAGCAACAAGTAGTTGATTATGCGGTTTTCACCGTTCTTTAAATAAAAAAAAGGTTTGTGTTGACGCTCTTCTATTATCAAGTACAAGATCTTTCTATTTATGAATTAAAGCAACGGTTCGAATTTTTGTTTCAGTTGGATACCAGCAGAAGAAGATAAGTTGGTATTTTTCCCGACGACAAGGACACAAAAGCGGTATCCTATCATCGTGCAAAAGCGTTATGTAGTAGAGTAATGCATAGAAGAAAATACCCAAAACAAAGAGTTCAAATGAATGGGTTATAATTTTGAAGATTACGTTTAGGGCGAGATAATATGCAAGATTATATCAGTAATCCTTTTTTTTTTCTCGTCTACTAACATTTATGTATATTCAATACCTTAAATTAATAATGATGTAAATATATGTGACTAAATAAAAACATTGTTTTAAATTAAAAGTTAAGCCTTACAAAAATGGTTGGGTTGGGTCATAGTCGAAAGCAGGGCCCCCTCAGGCTTTTTATGGTCCCATAACATATAATAAGAGTAAAGATCAAATACATATAGTTTTAAAAAAACCAGGGCTCTTTTTTTTAAAAAAATGCTTGTACGATATTTATGTGAATACGTAATTATATCCGACGGACTTCGATTGAAATTATCAAGGGGCATCGGAACCTTCTCATCGAACCCTAAGATATTATAATTTAGGTTTTTCTTTTCGATTTTTGACTTAAAGATTTTAAATATTTGTTGGATCATTGTGTCTTTTTATTTGGAATTGTGTTTTTTTTTTTTTTTGTCATTGTATCTTGTTCTCTCTAGCAGTATGTTATATTTTATGATTTATTAATTTACTAGATTATACCTAGGGAGCGTCCCAGGTTGAAAAATCTAATATTAGTAAAAAAACAAAAATAGTAAATAGGTTAAACATACCGCTGAGAGAAATAACTATGTAGGCATCAAATTAAGTAATATATAACCCCAATTATAGTCGCCATAGCACAATGCTCAACCGTTGGTGTGAAAGTAAACCTGTCGTAAAAAAAACCCATTAATTTACAAATATGTAAAATTTTGTATTGTAAACATACTCACTGTAGCACGTTTTGCTAAGATTTATTTATAAAATTTGCAAATAAATATAAGAACTACCTTTCTTTTAGTAATGCTTCACGTTCTTTTTTGTCCAAAGCCTCAAACCTTGAATCATAGCCCCATATTCTTTTAAATGTTTGATAATTAGTGTCATGGTTGATATTCTAAAAGATAGATGACAACAATGGAAACAAATTATCACTCACAATATTCATAATTAATTTGCATTACAGGATATTGATTATGTAAATGGAACTTTTGATATCTAAATTAGAGACATACTTAAATCAAACCTCCTTCGCCTCATCCGGTAACTGTTTGTAGCCTTAGATTGCAGCCTCTTGTGCTGCTCGCTTTTCTTTACGTTCTTCTTCAGCACGTGTTTTAACAAAATGATCAAATATATCTCTTCGAGCACTGTAACTCGGTATTGCCTGCAAGAGGAATATTGTTCCTATACACTCAGTGACAAGATAATGGAAGTAATTGAGCAATGGTACGATTCGATATATACTTGGAAGAATTCTAACCCAAGAAATTTAAAATCTGTATGCTTGTATGCCAAGGGAATGCATCAACTCAATGTCTCCCTAAATTACGTAAGTCCAAATTTTAAATACAAAAATGGTCTAAAAAGAGTCATTGAGATTGATAGATAAAGAGTAATGAACCAAGAACATATGATAATGATAGTCCACAATATCTGCATTCTCCATACAACCTAACAAAAATAATGATGGATTCAATATTCAAAATTCATATATGAAAAAGAAATTCAACTAAACTAATTATAGTAACCTCTAGAGTGACAAAATACATCCCAGTTGTTTAAGGATTTTCTATCTTCAAAATAAGCTCCTTCAACCTACAAAACTTCATGGGTTAAGTGATAGGAAAAAAAAGCTATAGTAATGATAAGGGAGTATAATAACAATGAAAATAAAGAAAATAAAGAAAATAAAAGGATGGCATGAAAGAAACAATTGAAGAATTGCATATGTAGGTGCCCCATCAATTTGGTCGTTCAATAAGAACAATCGCATGTGTTCAACTTGGATTCTTGTTCGTAATAGATTCACATATCATAAAAATTTATAAAATATTAGCGACGGCTGAGGGTTTAAAGGATGGAGTTAGTTTGATAAGTAGGGTTTAAATAAATTATTAAAAAAAATAATGACACATGGCATGCCACATGACATACTTAAAGGGAAGAATGCCTCCTTAAGTGCCATGTCATTAAAATGGCTTTCTTTTATTATATATATAGATATAGATATTTTGTGATCCATTTCTATCTTTTGCATTTTTTTTGAACCTTATGTATCTTTCTCACTCTCCATATATTTTATTTTTAAAATAACTTAACCCCATTATTTATTTAGAGGGTGTTTGGGATTGTTTTTTTTAGACTGATTATGCGTTTTGATGCAGTACGGTTGGAGCCGCTTTTAAATTATTGCATTTTTATAGGGTAAAAATTCATTTCAAAACTCAACTCAAACTGATTATTTACATTTTCAAAACGCAATAATTTAAAAATCCATTTCAAAACTCAAACCCAAAACAACTCTAGATCATCTTCATTTCAGATTTTAGCTTGTTTCACAAGTCAAAACCAAACAAACAAACAAAAACAAAAAATAAAACCCTACCTTGAAATAACAGAGCACCCCGAGATCTTCATGGGTTGTTTACAGTTAAACCTTCCTTAATTAATTAATTCATCAATCACATCGTTTAAACCAATACCCAAAACCATAAAAACACAATCTTTCACCCAAAACCAATTCACTTTCTTACAATTCACGTTTCTTTACACCCTATTAGCCCCCCCCCCCCCTCCCCCCCCCCAAAAGAGCACAACACAACCAACCATGGTGGTGTTACGATCTATTTTGGGTTCTAAATTAAAGCTGCTATTTGCAGCCACAGCCTTAGGTAGTGGAGTTGGTGCTGCTAAAATTGCTAATTCTGACGACCCTGCCACCACCTTGAAGCTCTGTACCACCGTCCCTGTTCGCCTCTTTCGTCTTTCTCTTACTGCTGCTACCATTGCTTTTGGTATGTTTTGTTACTTTGCAATTAATTTTTCTTTCTTCTGCTTAACTTGTGTTGTTGGGTGGTATTAGAAGAATGCTTATTGTTGATAAGGGTGGGTCAAATATGATTGATTGATCAAGGTTTTTTTTTTTTTTTTTTGAATTTTGAAGATAGGATTAATTTATGTTCTTTATGGTTTTATGTTTGTGTCAATTCATGAATATGAGTGTACCATGTATGAGGTATAGGTTTTGTGTTTTGAGATGTGTTAAATGATTTTACGAATCGTGTATATCGCGCTTTTTTTAAAAAAATATTTCGTCGGTGTATGAAATTAATAACCGGGTGAGACAGAATTGGAAAAAGGGAGGTTCTTTTTATGTGTAAACAAAGCGTTTATTTTGTTGGTTAAAACAGACCAGACCGGACGTTTTTTATATATGGGTTGAGGTTGAACCTTTGTGGAGAGGTATGACAATTAGGGTATAACCGACGGTACTTACAATTGCATTGCAGTTACTAGCCGTATCAGTGGAAAGTCTTCGGTCTTCCCATGGGCAAATTAGTCTTAACTCTTAACTGAGTGTGCACTCTACATCTCCTAACTTGAGTCAATGTTTATTTTTAATTTTAATTTCTAATTTGGTCTCATGTAAATCCAGTTATATACTAAAATGATATTGATGACACTAAAATCACCAACACAAGGTTTTCTATTCAATGTAGATGACCAAAAGTAACATTTTAATCGTTTAGATTACGAGTATTCACTAATTGGACTGCCGGAAGGTAGTGATGAGAGGGCAAAAGTTGAGCATCAAGTTCACACAAGGGGTGCACGCAGGCTTGAAGACCTATGTTTCAAAAATGGTGGTATTTATATCAAGCTTGGTCAACATCTTGGTCAACTGGTATTACCTGGCCCTTTAGACGGATACACGTGATTGATTTTCATGAAACTTAGTTTGCGATTTCAAGATCTAAGTGATAGTTATCGGTTTCTCATTTAGGATTACTTGGTACCACTAGAATATGCAAAAACAATGAGGGAGTCAATGTTAAATAGATGTCCGACTTCTACATATGACCAAGTGTGCCAAGTTGTGAAGAAAGAGCTTGGCGGGGCACCTGAAGAGGTACATTAACATTAAACATTAATCACATATTTTCTATGGTTTGTTTTAGTTATGTACATTTATGCTTAGACTTTTTTGTTCTCAGATTTTTGATGAGTTTGATCCTGTTCCGATTGCAAGTGCTTCACTTGCGCAAGTTCATGTTGCTCGTACTCATGAGGGACAAAAAGTTGCTGTGAAGGTTCTATGTTCTACATACAGTTCAATTTTCTAAAAATTAAAATGTTAATTTTATACAAGAACTACGGTATTTTATATTGTTCTTAAAATCATCATTCAATGTTTTTGTTGTTGTTTCAGGTACAACATACACATATGACAGATACTGCAGCTGCTGATTTTGCAACTGTGGACTTTATTGTGAACACTTTGCACCGCTTCTTTCCTTCGTTTGATTACAGGTTTATATCTTTATAAGCAGTTTGTTATGTGAAGTTAATTTCAAGACTTATGTTTTATGTATACGATCTAAAATTTTGGTCTTGATGTAGGTGGTTGGTGGATGAAGTCCGAGAAACTTCACCAAAGGTTAAATTTGAATATTTATTTATTTATTTATTTAAGTACACGCAAACTACTTAAATCTGTTTATGGTCTTTTAATTTTGTTATTAAGAAGTTATATTAATGGTTGTCAGGAGCTAGATTTCTTGATTGAAGCTAAGAACAGTGAAAAATGTATGGATAACTTTAGAAGGCTATCTCCTCATATCGCAGACTATGTGTATGCCCCTAGGGTAGATTGGGGTCTAAGCACTTCAAAATTGTTGACGATGGAGTTTATTGAAGGTCCACAAGTCAATGATTTAAAGAGCATTAAAAAACTTGGAATTCGACCACATGACATTGCAAAATTAGTAAGTCAATTTCAAAGTTCTTTACAATAATCTTATGTAAGTTTCACATTGCTTAATTGCTGAAGGTTGTAAGACTTTTGGTTTGTCTGAATGTAGGTTAGTCAAACATTTGCTGAAATGATGTTTAAACATGGATTTGTGCACTGTGATCCTCATGCTGCGAATTTGCTTGTTCGTGTTTTGCCTTCGGATAAAAGTAGCTTTTTTGGTAAGCCATTTTATTTCTTAGAGTAATAATGTTAATCTTCTTTTAATAAAGTGATTTGGGAGGTTATAAGTGTATGAATACACTTTCAACCTGTTTGCTTTTTGGTTAACTATTACATATCTTACAGATTTGACCCGTTAACGAAAAACATAACCCAAACCAACCCATTTGTGGGTAATTACCCCCATCAAATATTCTTGTACTTATCTGTTTATCGCACTAATCATGATTGGGTTTAATATGGCTCATTTTTCTGTATGAAGGAAAACGTAAACCGCAATTGGTACTCCTTGACCATGGTCTCTACAAAGAACTCGACACTTACACGAGGACCAACTATGCTGCACTCTGGAAGGTGAACATTTCGACTTCTTGATTATTTTTTTTTATTTCTTTTTGACATATTTTTACGACATGTATTGCAAGGATTTAAATCTAAGTAATTCATATGTGAAAACTGAGGAGGTGAACCGGAAAGAAGTTATGAAATAGGTTTAGTTTATTAGCATGTATATCCGTTTAGTTGTTTGATTTATTTGCATGTTTAAATTCCTAGGTATCAGAAGTTCTTGTCATAGTAGCATTAGAGTTGGTTTTAGTATACATAGGGAGATTGTAATCGGTATTATGTATGCTTTTGATCTTCGGTTCTTACTAAACAAAAAGAGTCGAGCAATTTGTCCAAGT
Source organism: Ambrosia artemisiifolia (assembly GCA_032199755.1). NCBI lineage: Eukaryota > Viridiplantae > Streptophyta > Magnoliopsida > Asterales > Asteraceae > Ambrosia > Ambrosia artemisiifolia. The sequence continues at coordinate 19,748,232 of CM063518.1, forward strand.
TTCATGTTTTGTGTTTGAGTTTGGCGCCTGATTTTCAACAATATGGATAATATGTGACATTTTACAGGCTTTGGTATTGGCTGACGTGAAAGGAATTAAGGAAAACTGCATGAAATTTGGTGCCGGAGAAGATTTGTACACGTTTTTTACGAGCATTCTTACTATGAAATCATGGGAGAGAGTTATTGATCCGGCTGTTGATCATTTGGCTATAAACGATCAATCAGATCTTCAGGTGAACTTTCATTATTGAAACATTTTGAAAGCCCAAAGCCTGCACTTTTGGCCATTTACTTATAAATGAGTTTGTGATTTATGTCAAACGGGTCGAGAATTGATTAAAAGTAGCTAAAAGGGGGAATTGATCAAAACTGTAAACTTGTTGAAAAATGCCCAATGCCTATATTCAAATGTATACAACCTCTGACATTGTTTTCTTTTCTCAGTCTTTTTTATAAATTATATGTTATGAATATAAATAACACATTAAACCTATCTGGCCCCTTTCAGTCATTATTAAAATTTTACCCTTTTTAACCCATACCCATTTTGACCCGATATTCAACTTGCACATCTTGTCACTTCTAGTATTTGGGAACAAAGACACGGTAATTTATTTTTAAATAAAAGAAACAAAAGTTCTGTAAGCCTAGAACGTCTTGATGATGATATGTCTCGTTCTGCAGATATACGGCCCTGAATATTTTCCTCAAGTCACAGAGCTTCTGCGCAGACTGCCACGGGTCATACTTTTAATGATGAAAACAAACGATTGCTTACGTTCAGTCAACAATGCATTGGTACATCTTTTTTCAAATCTTCATAAAAATTCATGCTTATTTTTTATGTTTTCAGTTTTCACTTGTTTAAATATCATCTTTTTTCTTCAACAGTTGCAAAAGCCTTATCTGGAGTCGTTCTTGATTATCGGTAGAGTTTCATCTGAAGCAGTTATTGAGGAGAAGTTATTACGTGCCAAAACGTTATTTAGCTTGATAAGTGTATGGTTTGAAGAGATCTCACTAGAAGCTCGGTTCATCTTAATGCGTATAGCCTTGTGGGCCCTACAATTCAAGAAATCTTTGAGCTTGTGAAGGTATAGTTAAACACCTAGGTCAACCTGTGATTTTTTGCATAATCTTTTTCTTAAGGTCATTTTGCATCAGACCAAGATGAAAACATCTTTTATTGTTTGCAAGAAACTGAGGTTTTGTTCTTTATTCCTGCTATTTTTGGTAACATAGTAGGATTTTTTTTTTTGGGGATAGATGTAGTACATAAATGAGATCTTACTTGTATTTTTTGGACATAATTAAAGGGGAAAACCCCATGACTTGAGACATATATATTGATCTCTCTTTAGTAAAAAGGACAAGATAAAAGGGTTGTCAATGTCATTTCTTTCAAGGTAACAGACAAGCATATAAGAGTGGTCTACGTTGAGAAATGAGGGATGTCAGGAGTTCGAGTCCTGATCTCGCCCGGGTTTTACCGGTTCTCCACAGCGGGTCTTCGGACGGGTGGGGGATCGGGTTTTTCCCGGTTCGGAAACCTCGTGGGCAAGCCTGGCTACCCTGGCCAGCCCCTTGCATAGTCTTGGGGGGGTTCTTGGGTTCGCCAGTTTAAGGGTCCCATGGGTAGTCGGGCAGAAACGTTTCGTTGGCCGTTCAAAAAAAAAAAGAGTGGTCTACGAAATATGTGTGGTAGTTTGTTAGGCATAAGTAGTGTTTTGTAGTATGTATTGACTTCCATGATTGAATCTAGGGGAGTCATTGTCACCCGAATCGAATACCAAACCCGACCTAAATAAGACAGAACACAATTAAGATGGAATCCGAAACCCGAAGGTAGTATTAGGTTCAGTAATTGAGTTTAAAAAAGGTTAATTGGGGTAACTCGATTAACTTGAATTTACATAAAAAAAATATGCCAAAACATATACATATGTAATCAACAAAAAGTCCAAGTTCCTCTCATATATTTTGTTTTGAGAGAATTACACAGATTGTCCTTTAGTTTTACCAAAAATTGCATGTTATGTCCTTTTATTTTATTTTTAACTCCCTGTGTCCTTTGTTTTGTGCACTTGTTACACCCTATGTCCTTTAGGCTAACGTCCGTTAAAAACAAACGGTTTCTTAGACATGTGCCCCTCACGTGAGGGGCAAAATTGTCTTTTCACTCCTGCACCATCACCACCACCTGCAACACCTGCAACACCACCACCATCTCCACCACCACCACCACCACCATCTCCACCGCCACCCTCCCTCTCCTCACCATCTCCTCTCTATTTAATCTTTCTTATAAATCCCTTCTCCTTTCTTTTCCTCTGCTGAAACCACATCAGCTCTCAGTCCAAGTGTGCACATGATATCAATCCCACGCGTCTATGATCTGTCCAAACTTTTACTTCACATGCCACTCATTAGTCATAACTTTTACTTTCTTACCTGTCACCTCATGGATAGTGCAAAAAAGTACATTGATTCAACCTATGAGGTAAAATTTGCATCCTCAATGATGGAGGTTTTGGGATTTTGTTGTAATTTCTTTTATTTTATCTTTTTTTTTTCAATTTCCAGAATGGAGAAATGCGTACTTGATGTTCAATTAATTGAATTGCAAATAATTTACCATCACCCCATCTGCTGAAACCACATCAGCTCTCAGTTCTTGCCTCGACAATTTTGTTTCCTTCACAATATTATTAAAATTAAAATTAAAAAAAAAAGTGAAATTTAGGTGAATAGTTGTGATAATTGGGACGTAGAAGGGACCTGGAGGCAGATGATGTCGGAATCGAGAGAATCGAGGAGTTTACGGAGGGAACCGTACTGGGAAATTCGAGGCCTGAGGCCATTCACGTTATACGTGTTGGGTCTGGGTTGCAGGTAGCGGATCGGGTGGTGGTGGTGGAGTGGAGATGGTGGAGGAGAGAGGAGAGGGATGGTGGCAGTGGTGGTGGTGGTGTTGAAGGTGGTGGTGATGGTGGTGGTGGGTGGTTGGGTGGGTGGGTTGGGGAAGAAGACGAATCATGAAGCTTATTATTATTATTATTATTATTATTATTATTATTATTATTATTATTATTATTATTATTATTATTATTATTACACATATTGTCCTTTTGAGGGTGAAAAGACAGGATTGCCCCTCACGTGAGGGGCACATGACTGAGTTAACGTTCGTTTTTAACGGCAGTTACCCTAAAGGACATAGGGTGTAACAAGTGCACAAAACAAAGGACACAGGGAGTGAAAAATAAAATAAAAGGACATAACATGCAATTTTTGGTAAAACTAAAGGACAATCTGTGTAATTCTCTCTTTTGTTTTTGCTGTGAATGTTATGTTAGGCTTCGTTGTTTGTATGTATGTATACTTGTATAGGTAAATTTTCATGTACAATGGGTTGAATTCTTAAGAAGGCTAAGAAGCCATAAGAATTGAATATGCGGCAATCATTAAAATTAGGGTTGAAGGGTCTAAGACTAACTGAAATAGTTAGTCAAATATGAATAAAGCATCATATACCTATTACAAATAAAACAGTGTCTAATAAACATTTTGTTAATTACAAAATAAAACACAATGGCCATATAAACAGACGAAAATACCTTGTACTAAAACACCATGTCCTACAAACATAAAGTTGAAACGTAATTTTTTATATGTATGTATAACAATATGGTACACATATTAAAGATAAAAAACACTCGTTATTACGGTGTATATATTTTTTTTAAAATAGTTATGTATAAAAAAGCTATTGGCATTTAAAAACGACGGAGGAAGTTATACGTGCATTGTATGTGAGTGTTTGAATTTAAACACAACAATTTATAAATCGAACGAGACAAATATAACTGTTTTTTTTTTCATTACTGTGATAAATCGAACTAATATCATCTGAACATCAGAACCTGTATTCCTTTCTATTGTTTCTCGATGACCCGGTATAATTTGTTTGAAAACGCAGATGTATTCACAATAGAGAATATAAAGTTTTTTGTATCATAGCTTCACCGAGCACCGTTACCGTGATGAATTGAACCGATACCATCCGAACAATATTAGTATGAGTATTCTTTTTTATGGTTTACGATCGATGTAAAACACGTTTCAGTTGTTATATCAAGTGATTGTAATGTACCGGTATTGTAACGAACCAAAACGATACCGACCAAATCCTCACCCACCGTTAATTACATTTTATTGAAAATATGAAATAAATTGGTCTATAAACGAATTGGACGTTCATGAACTTGTTCGGCGGAAAGTTCTTTTATGTTTGTTTATTTAATAAATGAATGACCAGGAATAGAAAACTTTGTTCATTTAATTAAACAAACAAAACATGAACACAAGTTTTGTTTGTTAAAAATATGTTCATGAACGTCCGTTTATATTTGTTCATTTATGTTCGTTTATCTTTGTCGTTGTGTTCGTTCGAATTTTAATAAATACTTAAATAGTTATATTTATATAAATATAAATAGAAAATCGTTTTTCTAATTACTTATACAAATATAACTAATTAGTAATTGGGCTTAGGGGTGTTCAGAATAACCGCAAACCAAATAAAAACCGAAAACCGAACCATAACCGTAACTGAAAAAACCAATCCGAACAACGAATTTGGTGTTTGGTTTGGTTTTAACCGAAACCGAATTGCTAATTTGGTGTTTGGTTTGGTTTTTGGTTCTACATTTTTTTATTTGGATAACCGAATAAACCGGTAAAATAATTAATTATTAAATAAAAATAATAATATTTAATAAGCCATATATACTATATAAGCCCAAAATATTGAAAGGTAAGGCCAACCCAAAATAAAGCCCACCTATTTATAAGTAATATTCAGAGTATAAATCTAATATCCATGTATATGTTTCCCCATGATTGCATCAAGCGTTGGTCTCATTATCAAGGTACATGATTTATATGTTTAATATTAATATCTTTATTTTTCGTATGCAGGTTCACTAGAGTTGGAGAAATATTTAAGTTTGAAGTTTATTTATATTTTGTGGAATTGGCAAAGTTTACTATTTGTAATTTCTATGATGTTTGTGTTTGTGTGGTTTGATTTTTTTTTTTGTTTATATTAATTGTTAACTTTATATTCGGATTTCGGAACACAGAGGTATATAAGTTAGGAAGAAAAAAAAAACTTCGTTTCAATTTGGTTTGTTTGGTTAAACCGAATTCAATTTGGTTGAATTTGGTTTGGTTTCCATATTCCTAATTTGGTTTGGTTCGGTTTTTGGTTTGGGGTACAAAATTTTGAAAACCGAATAAACCGAATCGAATAAACCAAATAAACCATAAACTGAACCGATGAATACCCCTAATTGGGCTTTCTAGTAATAAAAATAAGCTTTATAGTGAAACTTATCATAGTTAATAAATAATTTATATAAGAAAACTACTACATGTCTGTAGGGGCGGACCTAGGGGCTTTTAGGGGGTTCTCAGAAACCCCATCGGTTTAAAAAAAATTGAAAAATTTAGTGGAAACTTTCAAAAAATTAGTGAAAATCTACAAAAGGAACCCCCTGAAAATTTGTCCTGGATACACCGACCGTCTATTTTCGTTTATGTTTGATTAATTATGTTTATTTGCGCTCGTTTATGTTTGTTTGTGTTGTTTCATGTTTGTTAAATTATTGTCATTTAAGTTTGTTAATGTTCGTGAACCATCCATTTAAGTTTAAACGAATAAACACTCGTGTTTAGTTAAAATTAAATTAATAAACGTCGAACATGCCTCTTTTCGTGTTACTTCGATTCGTTTATAGTATTTCAAATAAATATTATAGTATCTAATAAAAGAGAGACACTTCTACAGTGTCTCTCCTAATATTATCTTTTATGTCTACGAAACCCTTCACGCAACAGGAGCTCCCACAAGCGATACGCGATTTTTAACGTCCACCAAACTTTCAACGTAACATGAGCTCCCGCCGCGAAGCTCAGGGTAATAGAATCCTAGTTTGAATAAATTAAAGAACATGTTGAGACTAGAGGGAGTGGGGCGGGAAAGGGGGGGGGAAGGATTCCCGGGCGGGAACACAGGCCCCTAGGGGCGGGAAAGGAGGGGCGGGGAGGGTGGGCGGTAGGGATTTGCCGGGGGGGGGGGGGGGGTGAGGTGGAGGGTTTTCATTGGTTGGCTCTTTTGTATTAAAAAAAATACTTTTAAATATAAATAGCTGTTGGAATATCATAAATTTTTTTTTATTTTTTTAACCAACTAAAATATTAATAATCAACCTTTTAGATAAAAAAAAACACAATCCTAAAAACATACAATCACATAATATTTAAAACACAAATTACATAATATTTAAAATTTAACACAGATTACAACTAATATTAAAAAACCACACATCCTAAATTACTTATTTAAACATTACATAATTCCTAAATTACTTATTTAATCATAATTTTCTCCACTATGGAGAGTAGTTGTTCCAGTCCTCGAGTGTGTAGTATTCGTGGGATAGGGAACGTGAGCTGTCCCGTCCATCGGATCTCGCATCCGAGGGGAAATAGTAGTACTCACGAGGAGGGGTAGGCATGCTCCAGAGGCGCTCCTGCTCCTCAACTTCCCTGAGGGCTTCCAAGTCCTTAGGAGTTGGGTCCCCATATTCACGGGGTGGGGTGGTCTGGTGGTGGTGGGTGGGGGTATTCTGGGGGGTGGGGATAGGTTGGTGGTAGGGGGTGGGGGTAGTCTGGTGGTGGGGGTATTCTGGGGGGGGGGGGGGGGGGTGGGGGATAGCAGCAGCAGTTCGGGGGGTGGGGGCCGACAACATTAGTCGGTCCATTTCATTAATAGCCATGCAATAATTCATGGCTCAGGCCCATTCTTCATCTGTGAAGTCATCATCGACTTTAGGATGAGGAAAGGTTGGTGGTGCCGCAGCAGGAGGAGGATGGGGATATAACCAATGTTGTGGAGGAGGAGGAGGAGGAAGAGGAGGTTGTGGAGGAGGAGGAGGAGGAGGAGGAAGAGGAGGTTGTGGAGGAGGAGGAGGAGGAGAGGAGGTGAATGGTAGTCTCCGGGGCCGGCCCCGTCCCCGGACCCGGCGAGTGTATTACCGGACATTAGATGGTCCGGCAGCTCCTGGTTGAAAACCGCCCATGTTATTCATTATGTTGAGGATTTGAGGATGAGGAAAAGGTGTGACTGAGAATTGGGAGGAAGTGTTGTATTTATAGGGTGAGAAATATGACCGTTTGGGGGGAAAACGTTTGAATTTCAAAATTTGAAATTTAAACGTTTGGGGGGGAAAATTTGAAATTCAAACGGTTTGGAACAGTAATCGTTTGAAATTCAAAATTTGAATATAATTATTTTTTTAATAAATATTATTTTTTAATATTAATTATTTTATTATTATTATTTTATTAAGTTAATAAATTTTCGGATTAAATTATTAATAATATATTATTATTATATTTATTAATATATTAAAGTTTTTTATAAAAAAAAAGGAAAAACAAATGCCACATGTCACTCTCCCCCCCCCCCCCCTTCCACTCCCCACAAATTTTTTCCCCCCACATAGACCCCACAAGTGTCACATGGTCCTTCACCCCCTCTTTCCCCCCTCCACTCCCTCTGGTCTGAGAATGAATTAATGCGATTACACTCATCACCATCTGGCTACCTTTATCCACCGTTTTAAATTAAAAAAAGAAAAAAGAAAAAAAAGCCTGCCTTCATCTATATATTTAACTCCTATCAACAATAAAAGTTACATGAATCTTGAGATGGTCGGACCAGAGAGGCCACAGATAGTATTGTTTGGATCATCGATTGTTCAGCTTAGTTTCAGCAATCATGGTTGGGGCGCCATTCTTGCAGATGTCTACTCTCGTAAAGTATTTCCCATCTATTTTTCTTTATTTGCTTCTTGCCTGATCATAATTATTAATGCTACGGTTTTTGAAAGTGATTGCATATTTTGTGTTATTTGGTGTTTTTCTTTTTGAGTGAGTTGACGACAAAACTCAAACTACATAGGCTAGCTAAATAAATGAAAAGATGGACTAAAAAGGGATGATTTGACTTTAAATCATATGGACAATTGATGAAGGAATTTGAACATAACATTATTAGGATTATTATTTTATAGTGTTATTATGTAAATTGTAATTAATCTAGTAGTATACGTATTTGTCATGTTGGTTAACTAAGAGTTACACGAGTGTTATTCCCGCCATGTTTAGGCTGTTATGATGGTCATGTTCGATTACACGACTTGTTTTGGAACGACGTGTCATGTGCTTCTTTACCCTCATGGATAGGGTTTGCCTACATACATCACAACCTTCCTAGACCCTATCAACAACTTTGCTATTTGTGGCATTAACTGTGTACGGTTGTTGTATTTGATTGATCTTAATAACCTATAATCGACTTTTAAAATTTATAGCATGACTATGAATCCTTTCAAGTTCAGTAGTTACATATATCAACAAAGTACGTTTTTATTAACTACAGGCAGATATAGTGTTGCGAGGATATAATGGATGGAACTCTGCACGTGCTGTCAAAGTCCTTGATCAAATTTTCCCAAAGGTTACCCTTCGACCGCCACTTGAAACCTATATTTTTGTAATAGTTACATTGTTATGTAAGCATGATAAGTTTAATTGTTTTAACCATTTTTTATTTGCTTGGAAAATGGGATTTAGGACATGAATGATTTTTCCGGTATATATGTTACAATCTACCGGCATATCTATATCCGCCCCAAGAATCCTCAAAAAGTTTTGGGTCTGGGGCGAGTAGAAAAAACGGGTCTCTATTGGGCCAATTTTAAATTGGTTGTAACTTCTATTGTGTAAAGTTTTAAATTGTGGGACCAATTTGAAATGGGTTCAAAATTAACTAATAGATATTGATGAGTAAAAGAGTAACGGACTTTAATTAAAATGAGTTATTTTCTTAAAAAAAACAATTTTGGCCCTCGGGAAGGACCGGGCATTGGGTAGTATGTGTGTGTGTGTATAACACAAGCTAAGCCAATGGAATCATCTGAATATATATATCCTCACAAGTGTCTATGCAAGTATGTAGTTTTTTATACATCATGTCGTGGTATGAATATAATGGTGTTTTTTTGTTATCAATGTAGGATGCTGCTAGCCAGCCTTCACTGATCATTGTTTACTTTGGTGGTAATGATTCAATGGAACCTCACTCGTCTGGCTTAGGCCCCCATGTCCCTCTTCTTGAATATATTGAAAACATGAGAAAAATTGCTACTCATCTCCAGGTACCATCTTCGTCTTCAAACACAACTTGAAGTCGTATCAATATATCATCAACTTTTTTATGTTAGAGTATACAATTTACAAACACATTTCTGGATCTGGTTATACGATTATTGAACCTAACTTAAGAGACTTCTCTCGTTTATGTTTAATCTATTAACTATGTAAATAATCAGAATTACTGAAACACACAACATCTAGTTATTAATTTGATAATTAAGAACTCATATGACAAAAAACAAACATTATCTTATACAACTTGTTTTATTACAACCGATTATATGGTATGACTCTTCAATATCACATGATCACTTTCAAAGAGACACATCCAAAGTCACCCTTAACATTGTGACCAATTGAAAACTAGGGTCTTTCAGACACGACACGCTTAATTTTCCTTGGTTGCCCACCTGTGGATGAGGTTAGCCTTCGCGAAGACACAAGGTACTTTCAACACTATATATTTTTTTCTTTTTAGTTTTTTTTTTAATTCAAGCATTACAATCTAATTACACTAATGATGTACTGTCATGTACCAACAGCTCAATTTTAAGGGAACATGTTCGAACAAATGAGTTATGCCGGATATACTCAGAAGCTTGCATAGAGTTGTGCAATGAGATGGGAATAAAAGTTATTGATCTTTGGACGGCATTTCGAAAACAAGATGATTGGTTAACTTACTTTATGTAAGCGTTCTTGCATATCATAGTTTTTTTTTTCATTTTTTTTCATTTATATATATGACCATGTTTAAATATTCTTAAACTTTTTAACCCTATAACGATCCAGTTAACATACCCAATATTCTTAAACTTTTTTAACCCTAGAACCCAAAAGAAAATGCCCAGCCGTTCTCCTTTCTTCCTCATCCACACACGTACCAGTCAACTCTTCAAATCCTTTTCTTCTTCATCCTATCGATCCAGTTAACATACCTAATAACGATCCAGTTAACATACCCAATAACGATCGGAACGATTGGAAGTTCAAACGGGAGCACCGTACCGCCCGATTGAAGTCGCGTACCAAAGGCGATTCGTACACGACTTTCGTTAGGGTACAGCGCGATCCAATACAGATTTCGTGCCTGTTTGAGCGATTTAGGTAACTATGGTTTAAATCTTAAAAGTTAATTTTGAACCTTTTGACAATAACGATTTAAGAGGTTTATGTTTGGGGTGGTTTTCAACCCATTTTCACTACAACAATTCTAAGCATTAGCGACGACGTCTTTAGCGACAACGTCGTAGCTAATGGTCAAAACCCGGCTACTTTTCATCTTTAATTCACGACCGTTGATTAGGCAGAGATCGGACGGATGGGGAGGCTGTAGTACAATAACCATTGGCGATGAAAAAGCGGGCAATAGCGACCAATTAATAGTGACCAATTAATAGCGACGACACTTTAGCGACGACAAATGTCGTCACTGATGTTCTGAAATCTTGTAGTGATTTGACCAATTTTCTTATGAATGGGTCTATTTATGACCTAAACAAAAATATTGAAATCTTGTTTTTGCAGCGATGGGGTTCATTTATCAGGATCAGGAAGTAAGATAGTTGTTGAGGAGATACTAAAGGCTGTTAAAGAAGCCGAATGGAAACCAAGTCTACACTGGAAATCTATGCCCACTGAATTTTCGGAAGACTCACCTTACGATTTAGTCTGTTCAGATGGCAAAACGACACTAAACCCGTCTGATCGGACCTTTCACCGAGAAATCCAATGGGACTAAAAACATGATCGATCCCATAGCTTCAAAATACGCGCATTACTGTAACTAGTAGAATGCTTTTGAATGCAATAACTAAGATTTGTACCAGTCATTGTTAATCTTGTTCATTCTACTTTTTATGTTTCTATTATGATGCAATAGGTGGCATTGCCATTCAGGTTCATTGTTTACAGGCAACTGAATGTTGCCAATGACAACAAGATGAATCTTGTTGTATTTTTATCCACAACATTACCATGTAAGAACAAATATATATATATATATATATATATAGGGTAATTATAAAATGCAAACCCATCTTAGTTGAGCAAACCCATGAAACCAAATGGATGGTATACAATGTTCCACGTCTATACTTTTTGAATTGTCTTCAAAGGTAGTTTTGTCACATTTTATTTCTATACCATCTTTCATCCTGACACACTCAATAACAAGTACAACTCACACACTCTCTCTCCTCTCTCTTTCTCTCTCTCAAACTACTCAATCCATCAATCTGATATCTCCAATGTTGTAACAAGCACACATTTCTCTCTCTAAATCTCAATTTTTATTATCCAAATCTTTAAAGATTATGAGCAACTCATATCACCATTTTTTACTCAGATCAATCAATTTGAGAACAAGATGAAGATGAAGTTATTATTGGTCCAATGTCCCACCACTTCTAACCATCAACTGTGTCGACCACCATCACCATACCACCTTCACAACCGACATACCTACCCATCTGACAAACACACCTCTTTCTTCGACTATCCCAACGAGCAACACGTTCACTTACACCTGAGCAACACCATCGCCGGGTTTGTTAAGTGGGAAATCGAAAAAGCAGCCCTGAAATTTGGATTCTTAAAAAAAAATCAACATTCAATGGTCATTTGCTATTATCTCCAGATCTGAGATTTTGTATGTATTTTATTGTTAGTGGATTTCCTTTTTTTAGTTAATTTTTTTCCTTCTTATTTTAGAAATCAAGATTGTTCTTATCTTTTTTTTATGTATTTTATTGTTAGTGGATTTGCTATGATTTGGATATGTTTGATCGTTGATGAATTTCGAAGTTTGTTTGTTTCACTACTTGTTTTGTCTATCAATGTTTGTTTATCTAAAAACATGTGTTTGTTGTTGAGTTAAATTTATTATATGTTTTTGGTGGGATAAGTCATGAAAACATATGTTTTTGTTGTGGGGTTATAATTTTATTATATGTTTTTGGTATGATAGTTAGTGAAAACATATGTTTTTGTTGTATGGTTATAATTTATTATATGTGTTTTTGGTGAGATAAGTCGTGAAAACATATGTTTTTGTTGTTGGGTTATAATTTAATATATGTTATTGGAGAGATAAGTTGTGCAAACATATGTTTTTGTTGTTGGATTCAAATTTATTATATGTTTTCTAGTAAGATAAGTCGTTAAAGAATAAGTTGTGAAAACATTTGTGTTTTTCATTTAAAACATATATTTTTGTTGTTAAATGGTTTTGATTTAGCATGAAAACTTGTTTAGATATGAAAACATATGTTTGTGATTGTAACATTTGTACATTTGTTAAACATTTGTACTTGATAGTTTATAAACATTTGTAATATAGGTTTTGGTTATACTTTACATCTGTTACTTGATACACAAACATGTGTTTGTCAAACATGTTATAAAAAAACATATGTATTTGAGGCCTTGAAATCTACTAAAACAAGCATGGAATGATTTTCTTTTGAATGAATTTTATTAGATAAAACATGAAAATCTATGTTAATAAAATAACATAAAGAGGAGAGAGGGAAGAGAATAAAAAATATACATAGTACCATAAAGCATGAAAAAGTGTTAGTACATCTTTGAAGAGAGAGAAACATGATATATTTAGTTGGTCCATACTACCCTTTAAGGCTTAAAAATACATCTTTAATTTACATCAAAAGCTGTAAATATTCTTGGCCATAGATCACAAACAATGGATGGTTATGATTGGGGTTTCATGGGTTTTCACAAGTGGGGAGGGTTTTCAAATTATCCCTCCCCTATATATATATATATATATATATATATATATATATATATATATATATAGGGTAGGGATCATACGAGAACCAACTTTAAGGAGAGAACCAAGGAACCAATGTGAACAGGGGGCATTATTGTAAATATATAGCTAGATTTAAAACTCAATGGGTTATAAAAAGAGATCAAAAGAGGCAGACATATTTCTTCTACAAAACCCTAGTTCATCTCAATCTCCTCCATCGTCATCCACTACAACCACGACCACCGTAATCCGCCACTCCTCGTCTTCTCCAACGACCTCATCCAACAATCCCTATTAACAACCGCCCACCTAGCGTCATCCCGGTGGCCACCTGCCTTCCTGTCAAAGGCGCTGAAGATGTTATTAATATACAGTTCGCATTTGAGCCGTCTATGAGATCTGAGACTATGTATTTTATTGATTCACTTATTATGCTTTATTGATTAGTTATTGATTCAGTTTCCTGAAAGAATTAGGTTTTGTTTTCAATTTGTTAGTCTGTTCATTGTATATTAAGTAAGTTGTTGAAATGGTGGATATTATTAAGGTGAATTAGTGTCAATTGTTTGTTACCGGTAATGGAAGATAAGGTGGATCATTCATTACTGTTAGAAGAATTTCACATCGTCTTGACAAAGCCAATACTTGTAATACAACTTCAGGTATCTTATCATTATTATTACTACTCATCAGTTATATTTATTCTAGTTCAGCACTACAGATCTATAATAATAATAATAATAATCAGAAAAGCAACAATTTGATTCATGACTAAACAAAAGAGGCACATGCTAAGATATCAAACATGAGATCTGAAATAGATTATTATAATAACATGTATATGGATTAGCAAATATAGATTATTATATAATAACAGTATAAGGTTATAGAAATAGCAAATATAGTCTCATCAGCTATTAAACAGTTGACTGAGCCTCGTCTGCTTTTGAATATGTGTATTCATTGCATTACGTACCATTAACGCCAGTTATATTGATGCTCATGTTCATAATTTATATAGTAATTATAAAATTAATGTTAATGTACATGTACATTAATATTTAATTCTTGTTATCATTACGGTAATTCATTTTAATGCATATATGCCTATCTTATGTGGTAATGAAAAAAATAATGTTCATGCACATGTGCATTAACATTAAATTTTATTTTTCTAATGTATTGTTTATAGTTAAAGAATGTGAAAAAAAAAATCGAAGAAGGTAACTTGTCTTAGAATCGAGGGAGAAAGGGTCAAAAAAGCTGCCAGATGCGATTGGAGATGATGATATAATCGTTGATCATGAAGTTAAAAAAGGTCATTATTTATTTAAGCAATTTAGATATATATGCACATGTGCATATATGTATATTTATCATGTTAACTAATAAATGTTAATTATTAGTTGTTTAAACACACGAACAATGTGATAAATTTGAGAAGTATACGTTGTTCAGGTTGACGGATGAAAAAACAAGGGAGATGTTAGATGAGGCGTCAATGAGGTGTGAAAAGTGTTGTAAGAAGATAAGTAAAAGGGGAAGAAGATGAAAAGGGGTTACAAATAAGCAATGGAAGGGGATACTGTCGGTGAACGTGAGGTTGTGAGATAATTAGAAGTTTGGGATGAATTGTTGTTGTAGTGTTTTATATTACTGATAAAAGCAAGTTGAATTATATCTTCTTACAAGTTGCAAATATGTGTATTGATTGCATTATATACCATTAAGGCATTTGTATTGATGCACATGTGTATAATTTATATGGTAATGATAAAATTAATGTTAATGCACATGTGCATTATGGTTTAATTCTTGTTATCATTAAGGTATTTCGCTCTAAGGCACAGGTGCATATGTTATGGTGGTTGATAGGTTGATTATGTTTTGTGAGTACTGTTTTAATGTATGTCAATTGGTACGATAATGAAATTGACATATGCACATGTGCATAATTATAATTAAACCCCCACCACCCAAAAACCTAAACCCACCCCCCAAAAAAACCTAACCCCCCTCCCACCATAACTAAAAACTAAGCTCTAAAGCTAAACCACTCAAAAAACCACCAAAATGCACATGTGTATGCAGCACGCGTTTCTTATTTTATAGTTCCTATATAGAGTTGTATTAAGTTTATTCATGTTTGTTGTTATACATGTGTTTTATTTTCAATTTATGGTATAATATGCATGACTAAACAATTGACGAGTTCAAGTGTATTTTATATCCCACTTTGCGTCAATTTAATGATCATTGAATAAAATTTGTGACTCCTTATATATCTGTATCGTGTCCATTTAATAATCATTTAATTATGGTAATTGACAATTCATTTAAAAGGGTGATTTAATAGTAAAATGCACATGTGCATACGGTATATTTCTGTATATATAACAGTGAATTGCACATGTGCATCAGGGATGACGTCATATCAGCCATTTTTTTATTTATTTTTATTTTTTTATTTTTTTTTCGAATTATTAATGCAAAATAATCATTTTGGTGTTTTTACTTTTTTTATTTTTTTTATTTATTTAGGTTATATAATTTTTTTATTATTTTTTGATGGAGGGGTTTTTGTAGAACCCTTCATATTTATAAAAATGCCACCTGTTCACACTGGTTCCTTGGTTCTCTCCTTAAATAGTGGTTCTCAAATGATCCAAATCCTATATATATATATATATATAGATTAGTAGCACTACCGTAAAGTCTTTTAAGTTCAATAGTTGCATATATTCAACAAAAGATGTTTCAAGTTTCAACTCCAGGCGGATATAGTATTGCATGGGTTCAAGGGATGGAATTCCAGATGTGGTGTCAAAGTCCTTAATCAAGTTTTTCCAAAGGTTAGTATTCGACCCACACTTAAAATTTGTTTCTTTCTAACACATAGAGAGAGACACATTTTGCCATCATGAATTTGAGAGGAGTTACCGCTCATGAACAGTAACCCTAGTATTCGACCCACACTTAAAATTTGTTTCTTTCTAACACACAGAGAGACACATTTTGCCATCATGAATTTGAGAGGGGTTGCCGCTCATGAACAGTAACCCCTCTTGAAATCTGAATCCTAATCCAGTGATAAGACACTTGGATTCGGTGTCGCGAGACGAGACAAGGGTTCGGATCCTGTTTTTGTTATTATTATTATTATTATTATTAATTTTTGAATTTTCTTGTTCATGGATGCGTGCGCGCGTGCGTTGAACTGAATCACTAACCAAGAGTGGCAGTTGGTCAGACATGATTTGAGCCCCCCCCCCCCCCCCTCCCTCTTTACATGATTATTAACTTGTTTACATCGTTTTCTTTTTCTTGGGGAAATGGAATGTATAATCTCCTGGTATAGACATTTAGACACAAACCCTTATCACACTACAAGAAACTGGAGATTTTGTTTTGGTTCCATACCAGTTTGGTCGGCCACAAATAGGTTTTTTTACCCGGTTTTAGTTTCGATTCCGGTTTTATTTCGGTTCACGTACGTACTTTTTAAAATCATATTATTTTTTTATTAACTTTAGTTTTATAGAAGAAAATTGAATTTTAATTAAAAAACAAAGTTTTATTTGTTTTTATGGCCACAAATGTTTTTTTAAACCGGTTTTGGTTTTTTCAGGTTTCAACCGGTTTTTAGCGGTACCGGTTCCGGTTCGGGTTCGTTTGACCGGTTTTAGCGTAGGTTTTATCCCAGTTTTTGGTTCGGTTTGACACTTTTTAGTACTGGTTTCATGTGAAACCGGTTTTGAGCGGTTTCGGTTTAGGTCAGTTTTACCAGTTTCGGTTCCCGAACCTGTTTTTTGTGCACCCCTAGTTTCTTGTAATTTCATAATAGGTTAAGTGAAGTCCAACAACACTTGTAGCCCAGTTGGTTGAGGGCCTAAAGTTTCTTATGGGAGGCTTGGGTTCAATTCCCACTAGCTACATTTGGAGGACATTGGTGGAGCGGAAATGATGGATGACCCGGCCATTGGCTTGGGTTCGAGTCCTGATCCTGACCGGTTTTACCGATTATTTCACTGTCGTGCCTTCGGGGGGGTGAGTAGTCGGGTTTTCCTGGAAATTGGTGGCAATTGATGGCCCGGGTACTCTCGAGTACCTGATTCGCCAAAAGGGTGCCCGAGAGTGCTCGGAATTGATTCGTTGGCCGTTAAAAAAAAAGGTTAAGTGAATCGACATGATCCTAATGATGACCAATCCTAATATAAGTAGGGTGTATTTCTTTAATACTATCATATTTTGCTGTGACCAATCTATATATATATATATATAAAAGAAAGCCCTTTTGCTGACGTGGCGTCCATTGGTTCCTTCAACCCCCCTTGAAATCGCCACGTGGCATAATAATCGAAAGAATTTAGTGTTTTTTTAATTGTTTTGCTTTTTTATTATTAAAAAAAGGAAAAGATAAAACCCTAACACCGCGTCTCTCATTCTTCTCCTTTTCCTTAATACTTTTCGCCTCTCTCATTCTGAATTCTCAATACTCTCGCGTCTCATCAAAACAAGATAAAGCCAGCACCGTCGACGTCTATCGTCCTGCCGCCACTAGCTTTGCCGTATTCGACATCAACTCCATGAAAGAACCATGGATGGTGGCTGAGGAACAACACCGTCTTCGTGTCGATCGGAGATCCGTGGGAGGTCCAGTGTCATCGTGAGTTGTTTATTATTATTATTATTATTAAATGAGTGTGAATGTTCAGATTGATGATAACCCTCCTCCTGGTCGTCCAAGCCATATCACTGAACACCCCCACCTCCGACATACAACCACCGTCACCTGAGAAAGAGAGAACTGGAGATACGAGAGAGGGAAAGGAGAAAGTTTGATGGCTTCATAAAAAAGGCCATGATGGTGGTGGGTATTCGCGGCGGCAAAAGGAGCTGATCTATCAACCAAATAAAGAGATGCGATGGTCTGATATAGTTATGATGTCGATGGGGTTTTTAGGTACCCTCATTTACTCCTCTTTTAGTAATTCCCCTGTTTTTAATTTATCTTCTTTATATTAATATATCTAACATCTTATTTATGTCCAACTCTTGAAGATCTCAACTAGGTACACTTCAAAACAATAAAGGGAAGCTTAGGAGCAACTAAGGTACGATGATGAAGAAGATAGAGCACATGATTTATAGGGGAAAATGCGGTTGTTGCTATTGTGGGTGAATATTATTATTGATGTTGCCGTCTTATGTTGCCAATTGTCTTCACTTTTTACGAATTCAGAATTAGAAGTTGCCGTTTATTGACTACCATTTGCGTTCCAGATTTGTTTTGGTAGTCGGCTTTGTTTGCCTTTTTTGTTGAGAAAGTAGCTACTTCTGATTGTCTTAATGTTGTGTGATCATTATCTTTTTTTTTAATCTTCTTTTATTCCTAAGATAGATTATATTGACAGATGCATTATTATGTGTTTTGTAAAATTGTAGACTTTGAAAATTGTATTTTTGAATAACGACTTTAACAAACCTTGATAGATGTTCGTGTTCTTTTAATTATGTTTGTCTGCTAATGGTTTGGTACCTTTTCCGGTTCATATCTTAGGATTAGCCATCCCTACGTTTGTTGATATCTGTATTTGTTTTGCAGTTTGTTTTAGTGATTTTCTTTCACCTTTAAGGTTTCTAATTTTCTGTTGCAGCTGCCAGTGTTCTTAGGAAGATTGTCTGAAGCCTGCAGTCATATTATTAAGGTTGGTTTCTTATTTTTCCCTTTTAAGCTTCTTTATTTTGGCTAACTGATTGTCTGAAGCCTGCCAGTGTTTTTAGTTGATGCTCTCACTATCTTAACGATTATGATAATTCTGGTTCTGCTTTAAGATGTGGTCATTACTTAAACGTTCTAGAACTTCCTTTGTGTCTGGTCCTTTAGGGTCGAGTCATTCCTTATAACTAGACAATGGGGATTGTAATAATGTCTGTGAGCGTTGCGGTGGTTTCTTTTGGTTTGATGAGCGTATAGTAGCTACATCTACACCCGCTAACTTTGGTATAATCGGTGTTGTAAAAGTGGCCGTGTGAAACTTCCGATTCCTATACATATGTGAAACTTCCGATTCCTATACATTCAGCTTTCATTGATCTTTTTCATCAAATAGACTTCCTTGCATATGTGCTTATAACTCGATGTTCTCATCGACACATTGGGTCGGCACCTCACGTGTTTATCACTTATCAACATGTATATTATCTTAAGTTGTTCACCAAGATCTTCTCATTAGAAGCCACTATAATCATCTACCAGCCTTATATTAAGTCGAATTATGTCTACCAAGTACAAGGTCAGATAGTTCAACTGACTAAATCATCTACTATATGCTTCTGAGATAGAGTAATACCCGGTTAATATGAAGTTCTTATATTTAGAATCTGATTTTCTACTGTGTTGTGTTGGTTCATACAGTGATTAAGAGATTTTGTGGTTAGTTAACTTGGCCATTTGCAATAGGTTATCACGTAATGAAATTTTTTAACTAAGATTGATTATGTTTAACTTATTTACTCTTTTCGTGACCTACTTTATGTTTTCTTTTTTTATCATTTTTATTACGTCATATTAGGTTTTTCAACCCCGGGACCTTCCCGGGGTAGTTAGCTAGTAAGTAAATATTTTATTAATTCGAAACGACTCATCGAACAAATAACAAGCATACATATCATATCTCACCACTTACGTCTTAATATCCATCCATCAGGAAAACGTTTATTGTCCTTCGAAATATAAAAACCATCATTCCTTACTGACCAATAGCAATGTTGAGGGTCTCCAGGGCCACATAGTGTTGAAATATAGAGATCAAACACGTCGAAAGTGACACTTTTTATCTCTTGCTTATCCGGTCTCACCGATCGAAAAGTACAAAAGAAAACGGTCGTGAACAAGAAATTCTGGCGAAATTTCCATTGAAAATATTTACCGGGCACCAACTTCTTTTCGCCAATATCATCGTCGTTAGACTTGCAATGAACCATCAACTTAGCGACTTCTGCATCTGTGATGCGCACTTCGAATCGATCAAGCAAGTAAAATCTTTTACGACTGTCCGGAGAAAGACTGTGAGCATTGCATGTTAAGACCAACACGTTGAATACAAGTGTAACACATAAAAGTCTACTAGTGAAACTCATTATATGGGATGTATGAAATGATTTTAGTCTGATTTTTTTGCTCTTTATACACAGGAATGATGTTGAAATTAATTACTTGCTAGGTTCACAAAATATGATTGATTTCACATTGAAGTACAATCAAAGTTTTTCTTATGCAGAACAAATTTAATTTTTTATAGTATTATAAGAATTAATATACGAACTACTAAATGAAGGAATTTATTAAATCACAATAATGTGTTTTATTATACTAGAAGGGTGCACGATTCTGATTATTACCCTCAACCGAAGTCATCAGTTAGTCTATTTCATTAACCAATCAATTTTCGGTTAATTAGTTCAAATTATTTGGTCAGATTGACGGTTTTTGGTTCAACTCATTTAATTTCAGTTAATAGCCGGAACCAAACATGAGCTAAAACTTTTGCTTAGAACTACATGAAGTTGCCAATCCTCTTATGGTGGAGTGGCACCCTCCTCGCTTTCCTTATGGGAGGTGGGGAGTTCGAGTCCTACCGGCATCAAAATGCTGCTGGTGGGCCGGGTTTTACCGTAGTGGGCATTCGGATGGCAGGTTTTTCCCGGGAACTGGTGTGAAATTATTGGTGGACCCAGGTTACTCTCGGAGTACTCATTTGTCTAGTCTAGTGGATACTTCAAAAATGCCCAGGATTGATTTGTTGGCCGTTAAAAAAAAAGAAAAGAAATACATGAAGTTAAGCGATAAATACATTAAATGCAAGTATATGTTAGGGAAGATGCTTAGCAATTAGCATCTTAAGAATTGGTCTCTCTCCCTTGTGGTCAAGATACAAACCAATTCAAAGCCCTTGATCTTTTAGTGATAAAGTTCTTTCAAATATCAAACTTAGTTTTTAGACATATGTACAACATAGTAACATACAACATATCTATATTTGATACACACAATCAAACATAAGAACTAAGAAGTATGATTGATAGCAGGATCGGCCATGCATCTTCAAGGCTCAAGCCCACATAGGTAGATGTTAAACGGGTGATTACTACTCGATTAGTAAGGGTATAAAAAGGTGTTTGCATTGCTTGGTGTGAAATTTCATAGGAAAGATAAACTCTTGATGGATACCAAAGAGTGCATGCATGAAGCATTTGTTAAATTCATATGAACCATTATAAATCTTTGTATTTTCTTTTGATCACTCTTTAATTTTAGACTTGCAAAAATCATTATTAGTTCTTACAAGAAATACTACAAATAAGCAAAGATTTTAAAAAGTGAGGGAAATTGAATTTAAATACTCCACCTTATTGCTCATTAACCGATATCACTCCCAACTATCACTTTGACTACCAATACTCTCAATTTTACCTTGACTACCAATACTCCCAATTTTACACTTTGTTATGTTTGTTAGTTATGTGGTGACATAACAAAGTGTAAAGTTAGGAGTATTGGTAGTAAAAGTGATAGTTCGGAGTGATATCGGCCAACGAGCAATAGTTTGGAGTATTTAAATCTAATTTCCTAAAAAGTGATCACTATACTTTTAAACATAGCCACTCGCTCTAAGTTCTAAGAATATTAACAAAAATAACACATCAAAGGGAAACTTTTTGCCACCACCCGTATTTCAAATACGAGTTCAGGTCGACTCCTTATATCCAACATACTACTAACTACTAGTACTTTAAACCAATATCAAGCCCTGATAATACATTCTACCACACTCCATGGTCAAACAAACAGTACAATAGTACATGCCTCATGACAGACGAGTCCACAAGCACTCTAAGGCTATACGGTGTGCAGACGGGGCACCAACCTCGTCCCTAGTTTTTGGCATGTCTCAAACACTCTACACCACCCCTACCCCCGTCCCTTCTTCTCCCGTCTCCCTCGGGACATAAAGGACGTTCCAATCACCATTTTTCCTTTTTATTTATTTGAATCACAAGGTATTTTTCCTTTTATTGGATGCTTTATAAATTTGAGACATGCAAAAGACATGACCTTGTGGTGTCTCCACACCCCATTCATGTCTCAAGTAAGAGAAAAATAGAGGTAGATGAGGTGGCATCCTAGGTGGTATGGAGACATGAACTTTTTCATGTCGCCACACCCCATAGCCTAATATACATGCGCCTCTCCAAGACTCCAATACAAGAAAAGGAGTTCGCATTTCGCAATCAACCTTGCTACTCATATCACCCATTACTTGTCATGTACACCCTCAAATATTTAGTACTTACTCGTATGCCTAAGTTTCGTCACAAGGAGCTTGATCCCTTAATGTGACAAGGCTATTAGTGTTAACATGTACAAATCTGTTAAAAATATGTTTTACAAGTCTAATTCATATGTTAAATGGGCCAGTGTGTCTGGGCCTGTTATTTATTATTTTGAGATGGCTATTGGGCTTATTTGTTAGTCCATTGGGCTATCATATTATAAAGATAATATTGTTGTTATGGTTGTTATGCAAGTTGTTTCATGGGCTTATATCAACCGTTGATCATTCTCTAATCGTGTGGCTCTCAGTTGTTCTCGAAAGTTGTTTGGTGGAAGATTCGAGATGAGTATATAAGGATTATTATGTTTGTTTATCATTCATTATTCATTCTCTGTATCGTTTCTAGGGTTTGAGTATTCAGTCTGTATTTCTAGTCTTCTTGAGCTGTAATAAGGTTAGATCTGGTGTTGTTGAGAGGGTGAATCATTGGTGTGATTGCTCTAGTATGTTTGGTTTGATCGTTCATTCATTCAATCTTTGGTGTCTTTCCATCCTGGTCTGTAAGTGTTTGATTACTTTGTACAAACATTCATAGTCAACTGATCTAAATAATCAGTTGACATATTATTGTTTTAGAGTCTCTCTTGATTGAGAGAGATTCGGGGATTTGGGGGGTAATTTTTGGTTTGGGTATAATAAGATTTTGTCACGTTTTGTCACCTAATTCCTGGTGTTCTTGTTCTTGTTATTGTTTACTAGTTCTGAGTTTATGTTGGCTCAGAAGTTGTTGTGGTTTGGATCATAGTTTTTTACATGGTATCAGAGCCAAAGGCTCTCATATCATAAAGTTTTTTATTAAAACGATCTTGTCATTGGTCTTCCGCTGTGTCTCTGGGTTTTATTGGTCTTAAGTCTGAGATCTTAAATATTAGATCTGTAACGCCCCAAAAATGATATATAATAATAGTATGATGAAAACTGAATATGTATATGTATATATATATGTATGCGCGTGTATATACGTAAGTATGAGTATGTATGTACGCGAGAATATATGTGTATGTATAGACAAGTAGCCCTAGTTGTAAGTAGTGCATTGTTAGTGGTACATTTAGCAAACATAAAATTTACCAAGATAGTTACTTGGGTAAATTGGTGGAAGTTTAATTAATAGAGAGGGAGGGGTTTAATATGAAATAACACTCAACTTGAGGGGTGGTTTTGGAAGACTAAAAGTGGTAAGTAATTAGTTAAGGGATTAAAAGGAAAATGGGGGAAACCTTGCAAAAAGGAAAAAGAAGAAAACGCAGAGAGAGGGAGGTGGGTGGCGACAAGAGGGAGGTCTTCACCTCATCCATCCATAGCTGAAAATTAAAGTGGAAATCATCTCTAATTCCCCTGCATGTTCTTGAATCATTAACCCTCTTGTGGTGTTAATATCATTGGTAAGTTGTATAACTAATTTTGGTAGAGTTTGGAAATAGTTTGGTGGGATTTCATGATTTTGTTATGATGATTGCTCTTGTGGCTAGGAAAGCATGATTCTTATTTGTGATAGTGTAAATTGATGGGATTGCATGTTGATTTGGGAGTGTTAGGGCTGAATTGAGGGTTTCTATGTGGGTGTTGGGATGAAGGTTCATGTTGACTTTTTATAAAGGTCAAACAAGACCTCAACACCAAGGAAACCTCAAATGAATATGTATTGTTGTTAATTATAAAGTAGATTGTAAATGTTAGTGTAGAAAGGGAGATTCTTGCATCATGGGATGATATGATAACTTGAATGTATGGTGATGCACACCAATTGTTTGATGAAATGTCTAGACTAGTATAATGTGTGAAATGGTAGGCAAGTCTTGACAAATGTGAAGTAAGGTGATAGTAGATATACTTGATAGTAGGCTAACATGAAGATTGTGTCCTAGAAAGTATTCATGTGAGAATCTAGTTGATTGTACGATTTCATAAGAAGTATGCA
This sequence comes from Ambrosia artemisiifolia, assembly GCA_032199755.1. Taxonomy (NCBI): domain Eukaryota; kingdom Viridiplantae; phylum Streptophyta; class Magnoliopsida; order Asterales; family Asteraceae; genus Ambrosia; species Ambrosia artemisiifolia. The sequence continues at coordinate 19,772,613 of CM063518.1, forward strand.
TTAGAGTGTACATGATGCTTGAATGATATGATGCACGCCATGAGTTGGATTAATTGGTAATATGAATGATCGTGTATGTTAGTAGTATATGAATACGATGTTTATGGTGAATTTCATACAACCTAGTATGCTAACGTAGACACATGTTTGTTAAAAAGGAAAGCTTGAATGGTTGAAAAGTTGACCTTCTGGAAAGTCAACTGACATGGAAATGTTATGGTATGTTTTCTAGCATGATTGTAAGATTGAGGATCTCGTGTAAGACGTGTTAGCTTGGTTACATGACATATACGTTGTTTAGTCTAATTGCTTGAAGGATGAATCAAAAGAGTGAGAATTTATGTTGTATGCGTGTTAGAAATTGACCTATGCAAGTCAATGTGATGTGTGAGTTGGATATGATTGGTTTATGAACGAACATGTATGCTAACAATGATGTAAACATGATGATATGAGAGGATAGGAATGATGGACTCAAGCATGGGAAGCTAATGGGTCAAGAGGAGGCAAGTAAGCGAACATGAACAAGGAGGACTTGAGGTAAGTGAATTCCTATTTCATTTAGAATAACGAATTCATTTATGTATATGTATGCGTAGGTAGAATTGGGAAATGTGGAATGATGGGACATTATTAGTTATGTCAAGGCATGTTAGGAAGCTTATAATAGGAAAAAAAAACGCAGCTTCGGACGGACCGGCGTGAGACGGATCAAGAAAGGATAGAAAGGGAAAGCAAAATGGGGAAAATCCAGGTCCCCACCGTATGATACGGTGGTCACCGTATCATACGGTGGCCCCTGACACTTCTCCCCACCGTATGGCAGTAGAGAACTGCCGTGGACTTCTTGGGGTCCACCGTATGGTACGGTGGCCACCGTACCATACGGTGGCCCCTGGGGAAAAATGTTGTTTTCTATTATTTTATGATGTTTTGCTTAGGTACGCGACCCGTAATTGCGTTTAACGCACCAATTAGCATCGTTGGGCCTCGTGTGGGGCCTTGTAAGGGTGTAGCATGTAATAGTAGTGTGGTTCTTGTAAACATGAACGTAGTACGGAATGGTACAAGTGCGTATAGTTTAATGGATGCATTATCCGATGGCATTAAATACCGTAAGTAGATTACTATGAGTATGTAGTATTGTAGATGAGATGTACATATGTGTTCTCACGATCGGGTTAGAGGAAGAGAGTTACTTGTATGCATGATAGCATTATATAGGTAGAAGTAGTATACTTGTATGTATGGTGGTATCGAAAGTGGACATTGTATGCTTGTTTATATTGTAGAATCATACGAAGGACTCGTGTAATTGTATGTATGGTGGTATTGTAGGTGGAAGTCGTATACTCGTATATATTGTAGAATTAAGCAAATGAATTGTATGCTTGTATGCATTGTAGTATTACATGTGGAAGCTTATGCTTGTATGGATTGTAGTAATACGTATGGGAGTTTACACTTGGGTGTATTGTGGTATCGTATGAAGGAGTTTATGCTAGTATGTATTATGGTATTGTAGGTGGGGATGTATGCTTGTATGAATCGTAGTATTATACGTGGGAGTTTTAGGCTTGTATGTATTGTAATAACACATGTGGGAGTTTTAAGCCCGTATGTACTGTATGTATTGTAGAATTTGCATGTAGGGGATTATATCCTCGGATATACATGTATACATATATTGCGAGGTTAATAACCTTTGTTATGAGAAAGATATGAGATGCAGGTATGTAAATACGATTGCAAGAGACATGGAGGTTCGGATCGGGATAACCCACCCGAACTTGAGAGAAGGATTACAGACAGGATCACAGAGTATTGTGGGATGCTACTTCCGCATTATAAGTAGATTTTATAAAGTTACTTATTGAACTAACGGATTGGTTATGTGGTGATTGCAGGATGACTGGTTTACCTAGTAGAGCAAGGGATGGAGATCGAGTGAGGAGGCGGATTGTACGTGGTCACGGTCGTTTGATCTAGTAGGAAGGAGTCATGATTGATTGTAATACTAAAATTTTATAAGATGTAACACCAATCATTAGTAGAACCGGTTTTCAAAACAATTATGATTGTTTTATAAATGAATTTTTCGGTTGGTATTTTTCCGCTGCGAGTTTTCTGTAAACAGATTTAGGGTGTTACAAGATCTCAGATTTGGTATTACTTATTGTTTCTTTGTGTTGTTTTGGCAAGTTGTGGATCCTTTGTCAACGGATTGTTGGCTTCTGGATTGGTCTTGGATAGCTGATTGCTCTCTAGTTCGTAACCCTAAGTGAAGGTTACGAGCTACGAGTTTTTTGGAGAAACCCTAACTTGGGTCATCTCGGTGAGACTGTTCCTTATTCTTTTATTTTGGTCTGTTGTTGTTGTGTCTAGGAGCACTGTCCGGGTTAGGGTGGACCGGAGTAGGCTCAATAATTGGTATATTGTGTTGCTATCTGTTACTTGTTGTGTTTGTGTTTATTCTTTTATCTGTCTGCTTGGATTGTCTGTGGTATTTGTTGTCTTGATATATTCCTATACATATATACTACTTTCTAGTTAATAAAGAACACCTGTACTAAGATCTGCGTGGGCACCTTGAGTGATGAACCCATGATCTGACCCCTGCTACAGTCCTGTTCTCTAGGGTTATTGTTTTTTGTTTCCTTTTCTGTCTTATAATTGTCTTTGTTTACCTGCTTGTGTGAAAAATGTCTGGTACAGAAGGGCCTCAAGGACCTCAAGGTCCTCAGGGTCCTCAAGGTCCTCTGACTTCTGGACCAATTGAGGTTGCTGGAACACTGATAAGCAAACTGGATATCAGTGATCCGCTGTATTTGCATCCTAGTGATACTAGTAGTTTGTCTATAATTAGTATTAAGTTGAAAGGTTGTGATAACTACTCTGTTTGGTCTAGCTCTATGAAACTTGCATTAAAAGCTAAAAATAAATATGGCTTTATTGATGGTTCTTGTGTTAAGTCTGAGGATGATGATATGTTAGCTAAACAGTGGGATAGGTGTAACTCTGTGGTATTATCATGGTTGTTGAATTCTGTGAGTGAAGAACTTTATCTTGGTCAAGTGTTTTCTAGTTTTGCTAGTGAAGTATGGTCTGATTTAAAAGAGACTTATGATAAAGTTGATAGGTCTGTGGTGTTTAACTTGTATCAGAAAATAAACAATGTTAAACAAAATGGAAACACTGTTGCTGAATATTATCATAAACTTAACACTATGTGGAAACAATTAGATGCTATATTACAATTACCTGCTTGTACCTGTAATGCATCTAAAGAGTTTAATGACTTTAGCTGTCTTATAAAATTAATGCAGTTTTTAATGGGTTTAGATGATGTATACCAACCAGTTCGAACCACCTTATTGACTAGAGAACCCTTACCTAGTGTAAAAGTGGCTTTTTCAATAGTATCTAGAGAAGAGTCTCATAGAGGCTCTGGTGGGACTTCAAAGAATCAAAGTGTGTCTTTTGTTGCTAAAACTAATCAATCTTTTGATAATAGAAAAAGAATAGGTAGAGGTCCTAACCCAAATCTTAAATGCACACATTGTAATATGTTGGGGCATACAGTTGATAGGTGTTTCGAATTGGTAGGATACCCTCCAGGTTTCAAAAAGAAACCTTCTGGTTCAGGTTCTAAGGGTAATATGTCTAATAATGTGACTAGTAGTAAGCAGGGAGTTTCATCTGCTTCTACTGTTGGTAGTTCTGCTTTGCCTTTTTCAGCAGAACAAGTCTCCAAGCTTTTGAGTTTAATTAGTGATAAAAGTGGAAATGAGGCACACCACTCCAATATTGGAGGTAAGAGTGTGTCTCTAAATGGTTTTTCAAGTGTCTCTTGTTTGTCTAAACTTGAAAATGTCTTTAAGAATTTTTCAAACTGTTCTAACTTTGTTAGGAATGTTATAAGTCATAGCTGGATTACAGACTCTGGTGCTAATCAAAACATGACTAGTAGTGATGAAAACATGTTTAACTGTGTTGATGTGTCAAATTATGATCTAAAGGTTAAACACCCAAATGGAACAAGTGCTAAGGTGTCCAAAATAGGTGATATTAAACTAGCAAATAATGTTGTTCTTTATGATGTGTTCTATGTTCCTGACTATTGTGTTAGTCTTATGTCTGTTCATAAACTTGCTAGAGATAGTAAGTTGTCTGTTTTATTTGATGAAAATAACTGTTATATCCAGGATTCCATGTGCAAGAGAATCCTGGTGACTGGTAGACAAAGTGAAGGGCTATATTTTGTTGGTGATAATGTGAGTATGTCTAATGTTTGTTTTAGTAGTACTACTGACACAAATTTGTGGCACAGTAGGCTTGGTCACCCCTCTGATCAGGTCCTTGCTGTGTTAAAAGGGAGCCTAGGTATTAATACTATTGACACTAAACCTTGTGAAGTTTGCCATAAGGCTAAACAAACCAGATTACCATTTCCTATAAGTGATCACAAGACTAAGGAAATTAGTGATCTAATTCACTTAGATGTATGGGGACCTTATAGAGTTACTAGTAAAGAAGGGTTTAAGTATTTTTTGACTGTGGTTGATGATTACTCAAGAACTGTTTGGTGTTATATGATGAAAACAAAAGGAGAAGTTTATGAAAATATTGTTGAATTTTATGAACTTATAAAAACTCAGTTTAAAAAACACTTAAAAGTTTTAAGGAGTGATAATGGAACTGAGTTTGTAAATCATCAAATGGAAAGTTTTTGTAAAACTAAAGGTATAATACACCAAACAACATGTGTGTACACTCCACAGCAAAATGGAATTGTAGAAAGAAAACACAGGCACCTTTTAAACATGGCTAGGGCATTACTGTTTCAGAGTGGGTTGCCTTTAAGATTTTGGTCTGAATGTATCTTAACTGCAACCTATCTTATAAACAGGATTCCCTCATCTGTCTTGCTAGGAAAGAGTCCATATCAGGTAGTTTATGGATTCCCCCCCCCCCCCCCCACTCTCAGTCATATAAAGAATTTTGGGTGTTTATGTTTCAGCACTGTTTTGAATGAGTCTGATAAATTGTCTAGTTGTGCTGAAAAATGTGTTCTGATAGGGTATTCTAGTTTTAAAAACGGCTACAAACTTTGGAATTTAGAATCAAAACAAGTTTTATATTCTAGGGATGTTAGGTTCTATGAAGAAATTTTTCCTTTTAAAAATGATCTTGAAAAGTTGGAACCTAACAGTAATGATAAAGATTTAAATCATCTAAATTTTTTTGACAGTTTTGATTCTGTAAACATTGAAAATTCAAAAATGACTGAGGGGACCAACCTTCCCAATGATGAAGGGGGAATCAGTGGTTCTCATGCTGAACTATCTAGTTTGCAACCAGAGTTAATTCCCAGGGTTGAAAGTGATTGTGACTTAGGTCTACAATCTGACCCAGGTTGTAGTGACTCTGGTAGGGCAGGCCAGGATGATGGGTCAGCAAGTGATGAGACACACCCATCTGAGGGAAGTAATCTTAGGAAATCTAGTAGGGTAACTACCTTTCCAAGACGATTTGATGAGTATGTAGTAGAGGGAAAAGTCAAATATGGTGTTGAAAAGGTTGTTAGTTATGCTAATCTGTCTTTTGAAAATTGTTGTTTTGTATCTGGTTTAAATAAATTGGTTGAACCATCTTCCTATTTTGAAGCTGCCAAAGATCCTAAGTGGATTGAGGCAATGAATAGTGAGATGGAAGCCTTACATAGGAATAATACATGGATATTAACTGATTTACCTGCAAAATAGAAAACCTATAGGATGTAAATGGGTGTTTAAGATTAAGTATAAAGCTAATGGGGAAGTAGAAAGGTATAAGGCTAGACTGGTTGCTAAGGGCTATAACCAGAGAGAAGGTCTTGATTTTGGAGAAACCTTCTCTCCTGTAGTAAAAATGGTTACAGTCAGGTGCATAATCAGTCTTGCAGTCCAAAATAATTGGACTTTGTTCCAATTGGACATAAACAATGCCTTTCTATATGGGTCAATCACAGAAGATGTGTACATGACACCCCCAGAAGGCTATTATTCTAAAAATGAGACAAAAGTGTGTAAATTGTTGAAGTCTCTATATGGTCTTAAGCAAGCACCCAGAAAGTGGAATGAAAAACTTATCACTGTTTTGGTTGAAATGGGTTTTGTTCAAAGTATTTGTGACTATTCCATGTTTGTGTTGTCTAAAAATGATGTGTTCCTTGTTTTGTTAGTGTATGTTGATGATATAGTCATCACAGGGAACAATGTATCTGAAATTGAAAAAGTAAAAAAGTTTCTAAGTACCAATTTTCTTATTAAAGATCTAGGGAAGTTGAAGTATTTTCTTGGTATAGAAGTTTTATATTCTGATAATTCTGTGTGTTTGTCACAAAGGAAATACTGTCTTGAACTTCTTAATGAATTTGGATACTTGGGATGTAAACCTGTTAACAATCCTATTGAACCCAATTATGTTATCAATGTTAAAAATGATAAAAATAGTAAAGTCTTAAATAACATAACAGGTTATCAAAAGCTAATAGGAAAACTTATTTATTTGTCTCTGACTAGACCAAACATTAGTTATGCTGTACAATGTCTAAGTCAGTTTATGCACAGTCCAACCAAGGGACATCTTCAAACTGCCTTAAGACTTTTAAGGTATTTGAAAGAGTCTCCTGGAAAAGGATTGTCATTTACAAGGTCACAAGATTTCCAGTTAAAGGGATATGTAGATGCTGATTGGGCAAAGTGCCTAATCACTAGGAAGTCTATAACTGGATTTTGTGTGTTCTTGGGAAACAATTTAGTTTCTTGGAAAAGCAAGAAACAAAATACTGTTTCCAGGTCCTCTGCAGAGGCTGAATACAAGGCAATGTGTTCAGCTACGTGTGAGCTGATGTGGCTTAAGAATTTACTTAGTGAACTGAATGTAACATGTGCTTTGCCTCTCAAATTGTTTTGTGATAGTAAAGCAGCCATCTCTATAGCTGCTAATCTTGTGTTTCATGATAGAGTGAAACATTTTGAACTTGATATACGTTTTCTAAGAGAAAAAATTGCTGTTGGGTTAGTCGAAACTCTTAAGATAAGCTCAGAAAATCAGATTGCTGATAGGCTAACAAAAGGGTTAAGTATTCAGCAGCATAAGAAGTTTTGTAATGACTTACGAATGGTTGACATGTTCAAACATATGAATTAAGGGGGCGTGTTAAAAATATGTTTTACAAGTCTAATTCATATGTTAAATGGGCCAGTGTGTCTGGGCCTGTTATTTATTATTTTGAGATGGCTATTGGGCTTATTTGTTAGTCCATTGGGCTATCATATTATAAAGATAATATTGTTGTTATGGTTGTTATGCAAGTTGTTTCAGGGGCTTATATCAACCGTTGATCATTCTCTAATCGTGTGGCTCTCAGTTGTTCTCGAAAGTTGTTTGGTGGAAGATTCGAGATGAGTATATAAGGATTACTATGTTTGTTTATCATTCATTATTCATTCTCTGTATCGTTTCTAGGGTTTGAGTATTCAGTCTGTATTTCTAGTCTTCTTGAGCTGTAAGAAGGTTAGATCTGGTGTTGTTGAGAGGGTGAATCACTGGTGTGATTGCTCTAGTCTGTTTGGTTTGATCGTTCATTCGATCTTTGGTGTCTTTCCATCCTGGTCTGTAAGTGTTTGATTACTTTGTACAAACATTCATAGTCAACTGATCTAAATAATCAGTTGACATATTATTGTTTTAGAGTCTCTCTTGATTGAGAGAGATTCAGGGATTTGGGGGGTAATTTTTGGTTTGGGTATAATAAGATTTTGTCACGTTTTGTCACCTAATTCCTGGTGTTCTTGTTCTTGTTATTGTTTACTAGTTCTGAGTTTATGTTGGCTCAGAAGTTATTGTGGTTTGGATCATAGTTTTTTACAAAATTAACCCAAGATCCCACCTGCCGAGACACTACTATATCACATCTTACAATGTTGCACGTGCTCTGTTCCAGTAGCGAGGATTCTTGTACAAACAACTACGATTTAAGCAGAAACATGATTCTATACATGTTTAACTGAACGAGCTTCAAAACACACACATTTCCTTCTATTTCAAATTTCTAACACCCTTGCTTTCGAGCCTCGCATTTTGTGTATGTTCAACTTGAAAAAGAAATTAATATGGTTCAAAAAATTCGTATTTAAAAACGATTTAATATCACTTAAAGATAATTCTTCAAAATGGTTACAAGTGTTATTTACATCTTGATGGGATTGGGTACTGATCACTGCGCAAAGCATACCCAAACCCGGAATACAGCCCCGCGGAGCAACTCTCCGCGCAACAAGGAAACTTCTCCATCAAGCAGAGCAATAACGACTCTCCTACAATCACGGAGTGATGCCCGCGCGCGGAAGCGGTAAAAGCGGTAATCGTTCCATGTTTCCTTATTTATAGCTTCCCCTTAACTACTTTACTAATATAGTTTAGGGTAGTGGAGACAACCCTAATCGGGCCTGGCCCATTACGGTTAGGGTTTTGGGTAATGGTGGCATACGTCCACCTTTATATAAGGGATCATATCTCTAATAGAGAGGACACTTTTGGCTAACCCTAAGAGCTATCACACTTGATAGTATCCCCATTCACCCCGTTTTTGTTATAAACTGCTACCTTGTGTAATTGTCTCCCTACCCACATCAACTTTACTTACAGGTTACTCCAATCCAGGAAGTGCTAGTGAAGGATCAATCTTGTGGTAACATCTGGTCTATCATCCCTACCAGGAGGTTAGACTATTTGTTTCTTCACATCTTTTAACATGTTGATTACAAACATAACTCTTTGGAAGGTTTAGGTTTAGCTGTTGAAAAGAACCTTTGTGAAGTAAAATAGAAGATCAAGGTAAACTAAAACAGTTATTGATGTAATTTCAACATATACTTAATGCCTGACCCGACCCAAACTGGTCTGACCCGTCCACGATGTCTTGAAAACAAACAAAACAAGAAGCTTTCATCAGATCCAGAAATCTGGTTCAAGTGATTTGAGTGACAACCCTCAATTCTTCCTCCACCACCGAATCAAGCATGGATGAACAGTCAAACCTTCAACAGAAGTCCAATCCATAAAGGACTGAAATTCACGAAAACATGGTCACAAACGACAACAAGCTCTAATCCAGCAGGTTAACGACACCCAGTTCTGATCCAGCAGGTTAACATGGTGACAAACGTTGCCCTAAATCGGAGAGTGATGAAGATAACACGAGTAAGAGTTAGATAATCAAAGGGCGGTGTTGTATGAGGTTAATTTTGATTACAGAATTTGTTATATTGATTTGTATTAATTATTACAGAAAGATCACAGCTTCTTGATGTCTATCACAAGGGTAGTACACCACTGTCAACAATGATGACACTGGTTTTAGGTGTACCGCTTTCTCTCCCTTCAGCTTCAATCTTGCGAACAATATCCATTCCTGATACCACTTTACCGAACACAACATGTCGTCCATCCAACCTTAAAACATATAAAAAACACTCAAAAAAGACAGTTTGACATTTTGGGGTATGAAAGACATTCTCATTTCAGTTTCAAAACTGATACGATTTTTTTAAAAGTAATTTCAGAGAAGTGAAACCCATTACCCGTGTGGTTGTGTGGATTGTGGAACCTCATAACAAGAAATACCATATCAATTTTGGAACTGGAATATGATAAGTTTGACCAAAAAGGTCAAACTGGAGAAAGTAAGATTACCAGTTAGTTATAACCGTGGTGATGAAAAATTGAGAACCATTTGTGTCAGGTCCAGCATTCGCCATAGACAGAACTCCTGTTCAAGTCAAGAACTAAACGTTTAGACCAAGTGATCGACTTTCTGAACCACCACACCTTGGTTTTTACTGCAGACTAGTCAATTGTTCTTATACATAAAAATAAAAAAAAAAGTGCAAGAAAATAGCATTTTGGACCAAAAAAATGGAAATGTATATGCCAAAAGAACTATCACTTGGCATCAACTGCAAAAAAAATCAATCATTTACGCACTTTTGCAAGAACTAAAGATGACAATTTCAACCCGTTTACCAACAAATTCTCCAATTTGAATATATTTAAACTATTATCGTAATAATATGATTTTTCTAATCATTTTAACACATTTTATATTTACACATTTAAAAAAAGTGTTTATGGTCAGCAAACCTGTCAATTTTGCCTCCTTTAGCGAGACGAATGGTTTCTTAAAAACAAAATAAGATGGTTAGGTTATCATCTTTGAGCATTATCTTACTAAAAAGGATTAATATTTTTATTTACTACTAGAGCTAAAGCTACTTTTTTTTACCAGGATCAGTGTGTTTCAACTTGAAATTTTCATCAGCAAACTTTTCACCATAGATCGATTCTCCACCGAACCCATCGCCACGAGTAAAGTCACCTCCCTGAATCATAAAGCTTGGAATAATTCTATGGAATTTACTCCCTTTGTAATGGAGAGGTTTTCCACTCTTCCCAATTCCTTTCTCCCCTAAAAGTTACCAAAGGAAATTGCTTCAACGTCACAAATTACAGAGTATAAAACTTAGTAATAGAATAAAAAGTAACTTTGTTACCTGTGCAAAGAGCTCTAAAATTTTCTGCAAATAGAAGAATTTGTTAACCACCTTTTAATTTAACAACCATCAAAACACACAAAAATATTACTGATTTAGCACGCGTGCTTGTCATACCTACTGTCTTTGGAACTGTCTTCCCATAGAGACCCATGACTATGCGTCCTGAAATCCAAGTGTTCATGAAAGGAATTTAGAAAACATCTGATGAAATTTCGCGACCCACGTGTCAAACAAACAATAATCCAACCTATGTATTTACAAGCGCAATAGGCGTGCGCCTAGGTACAAAAGTACAGTCCAACGCAGGTAAACCGCTGCGACCGGAAAGGCGCCATTTCAGGCAATCAGGCGCAGTTACAGGCCAAAAATCATCTAAAACCCATAAATAGGACAGGAATCAACTAAATAAGCCTGGAATCAACCGAAAACATCCTAAACAATCCCTAAACAAGCCTAAAACATGTCTAAAACCCTAAAAAAATGGTATTTTATACTATCCATCTAGCTTAAGAAGCCGTCGTCTTTTTAACGCCCGGTGCCTAGGATCCAATCTACACCTACGCCCCTTGACAACATCGATTCAAATTTCAAACTTACAATGCTACATAACAACGCTAATAGCACGCGCACATCAAAACTTCTAAGAAACACATGTGATCGATCGATTGATTGATTGATTCTATAACAGAAATTTGATTTACAAATAGTCATAGCTCAAGAGTTGATCAACAAGTTCTTGATCAAAGCATTAATATTCAGTTAATTAAATTCAGTATATAAACACAGTAAGATTAAAAAACATAAAACATACCAATGGGCTTTCCATCAATCTCCACATCAAAATAAACCCTGTGTGTAACTTCATCATCTGATCCCTTTACCTAATAATAAGTAATAACTAACCCTAATTAATAATAGCATTTATATAGCAATCAAGGGTATAAAGTAGGTCAATTATGATTGGTCAATACAATACCTTACGATTGACCTGAGATTTGTGTTGTGAAGCAATTCCACTATCATTAATCCGATTCTGTAGTTAATAATAAGCAATATAATCGATCACAAGCATAATATAGGAATAAAAAAAAACATTGAATGAAATGAATTATTATTTATGTTGAATTACGATAACAATAACAAGGGTTCCGAAGAGAATTAAAGCCCAGAGTACGACGCCAGGAGTTATTTTGCTTCTTGGTGCCATCCTTCGTCCACAGATCTCACTCTTTTCCTTCCGGTCAATGTGTGGGTCAGTCATTACACCAAATAATAAAAACTAGTGTTTAACCCCGTGCGCGTTGTTGGATCGGGTTGTAAAACCGTGCTAAGTATGTTCCTAAGATCATACTCCCACGTGCATTATACTGTGCGTTGAGGCATTTACTAAACAGTGTAGGAGAAGGATCATGTAAAAACTAATTTTCCCCTACAAACTATGAGAACCAATAATTTAGTGACTTAATCTAAATTTGGTGTCAGAATCCAATATGTTAATAGTACAGGTTATATATGGTTAATTTTTTAGTTTGGGTGTTACCAATCAATTTCAAATAGTTTATGTTATTAAAATTCTAATTTCCCAAAACTTTATTGTGTTGATGTTCCATCAACACTTATTGCGCTTAAATGTACGCATCCAAAAAGTTGAGCTAGTGTGAATAATAAAAGATAAAAAACTAGTGTGTTCAAAGGTATATTTAAAAACGTTATCAACCAAGTAACTATCAATTTTCATATCATAATTTAAAAACGACATCTCACACAAACATGGGTATATTTGTATTTATTACTTAATAACATGTTGTGAATGAAAAAAATGAAGTTGCCCCTTGCCTTTCCCATATTTCGAACCTAAAACCTCAAACAATAGAAATGCACCGCAAACCACTCCACCACCAAGCCGTATTGTTATTTATTATGAAATCATATTTATTAGTTAATATTCGATTGTGTTGATATTTAGGAAAAACTTCTTTTGTGTTGACATTAGTTAATATGTACATTTTTATTGAGTTAATGCTTTTGCAAATTCAAGTGTGTTGTTATTAATCTAGTTAATCATTTGTTTTTACACTAATGAGAGTTTGTAAAGGATCTTAACTCGTGTAGTGTATTGTATGCTTTACAAATGTGGATATTTTCTCACAAGTGTATCGAGTTTCATTTAGAATATTTAAGTGATAACCCACATAAGTATGTTCCTAAGATCCTACTCTCACGTACATTACCCCGTGTGTTGAGGCGGTTACTTAACAATGTATTGTATGCTTTACAAACATGGATATTTTCACATAAGTGTATTGAGTTTCATTTAGAACATTTAAGCAATTACTCACATAAGTATGTTCCTAAGATTCTACTCTCAGATGCATTACCCCGCGTGTTGAGGCGGTTACTCAACAGTGTATTGTATGCTTTACAAATGTTGGTATTTTCACGTAAGTGTATTGAGTTTCATTTAGAATAAGCGGTTACTCATTTAATATATGAATGTCTTCATTTAGAATAAGCGGTTACTCATTTAATATATGAATGTCTCATTCGTTTGTATCTATTGTCAGAAAGTATATGCATAAAGAGATGCCGATATTAAAGGTAATATATAAATACAGTATTAAATATTATATTAACATTTTCTTATCTTAGTCAAGATATTTGATTTTAATCAAGGTAAAAAATTACTTGTGTGTGTATATATATATATATATATATATATATATTTGTTTTTGTAATATAAAAAAAACATATTATTATATATATATTATATATATTAATTAGAAACATGACGAGGAACAGTGATTTAATGGTGACGGAACAGTGATTAAACGTTGACTGCGTCAAATGGACTTTCTACTTTTTACAACTTTGGTCCCTCACTTTGTTTATTCACCATTTCATCGCTTTGAAATTAGAGTGACAAAGAGACACAGAGAGAAACAAGTAGAGTGATGGAATGCCCATGCGGGAGCGACGGCTGGAGACCCACCGGCCTCTCTTTCTCCTCTGATCTCTCTTCCTCTCTTTATCTGTGGATAGTGTGTGTGTGTGTGTGTGTTATCTATGTAATTTTTCAAGGCGTTGTGGGTGGGTGGTGGTGGTTATTTGGGAGTCGTAGATGGTTGAAAGAGAGAGAGCTATCTTTTTAGAGAGATAAACGAAGAGTGTCTGAGAATAGGTTGAAGGTAGTGCTTTTTCTAATGTGTGAGTAGGTAGGTAGGTCACTAGAATTGAATTTTCTATTATTTATAAAAATTGTCAACATATTGTTTATGGACAATGACAAAGAAACTACATACGGAGAATAACAAAGAAAATAGTACGCCTTTTAGTAGAAGGAAAAAGTCAAAAAAACTTTTGTGAATATTTTTAGTTAGGTAGTTAATAATTAAACATACTTCTCCAAAACCGCTTCCATAACGTTTACCCGTCGAATATAATACATTTTTATTTGATGAAATTCGATCGATTGTATGTTTCTGCGTCGTGCATAGCGCGGCGGGTAATATACTAGTTTTTAGCAATTATCAATTTATTTAATTTGTTTTCTTAGCATTTCGATGCATCTATTTGTATATGAAGCTATTAATGCGATATGGCAAACCTTATTTTTACGGTTATATTCATTTAAATATAACTCAAGTATTGTTATACATGCAGATAAATATATAAGAATGAAACATATTATATATATTACTTAAAATGCATGGTTGGTGGTGAAATCCGGCCATGCAACATGTCATGCTTCCATATATAAAAGACTAATCAAGTATTATTTAATCCGTATACACACTTCTCCACACCCAAAATTGTTAAGTTCAGACCTTTCTACGTGTATCATAATTATATATATTACTTAAAATGCGTGGTCGGTGATGAAATCCGGCCATGCAACGTGTCATGCTTCCTTATATAAAAGACTAAACAAGCATTATTTAATCCATATACACACTTTTTCACACAAAAATTGTTAAGTCCAGACCATTCTACATGTATCAAAATATAATGTACAAGAAATTTCCCAAATTGTGTTGGATATTAAACCTTTAAAATATATTTGATCAATATCCACTCTAGAGTAATTATTATAAATAACCGCGTTAAATGAATCTGCAAGTACTCACACGTGGTTATTTTTATCTAAGCATTGGTATAAATTCAAATTTTGGGATGACATTTTCAGAAACGAGTAGGGTCAAATATAGTGTGTTTCTATGTGCGTTTTTAGTTGGTATACGTTTTGACATTTTAAGATACGTGTCGGTATAATTCACGTTTCGACATAATTTTTTTAGTAACGATTCTGGTCAAATATAATACGTTTTCATTTGTCTACGTGTTGACGTAAATGTGTGCGGAAACCAATCAGGTCAAATATAATATCTTTTCATTCGAGCGTATAAATTCGAGTTATTATACGTTTTGACGCTGCTAAGACTCAATGCAAAGATAAGGGCGGTGTATTATTAAATGGACCCTAACTAAACGGACCAACTCGGGTTCGATTCCATTTTTTTGTAACCGCAATGTTTTAGATTAGATATGTAAAAACACATGTTTTCATACGGTTAACGTACATCACATACAGGGTCACCAACTATAAACAATTAAGGCTTCGCCGCCGCAACGCGCAGCCTTTGGCTACCACCTAGTTCTTTTACTGAAATCCTATCATAAATATGCAAAATCAAAATTCTCGTCGATCGTTTTATAAATAAAAGGTTTTGATGGCACTCAAGGGGAAGGGGCACTCAGGCTAGTAGCCCGGTTCCCACCAATGGACTTATGCCAAGTCAAATATAACCCAAAGTAGCATGGAACCACCAAATCATTGACGGCACTCGAGGCTCCTTAGCCTAATGGTTTTTTTGTTTTAAATTCAAACATTTAAAATAATTAAATTAAAAATTCATTTCATTAAAATAGAACATCCAAAATTGCAGATGTTGAAAAAAAAATATACCTAAAATTAGATTATAAAAAACCTAATCAATATCGGCCAACCATATTTGTCCGCAATTTCTATTTTGCAGGCTATAGCGATTTTTTGCACAGCGGGATCTAGATGGTCGTGATCTCGAGTATACGTCTTGAAATCTTTATCCAGTGTCAATTTAACAACATTTTCTCGTTGTTGCTTAATCAACGTTGTCTACTCCAAAAGGTGTTGTTCTTTAGCTTCCATCACCTTTTGAACGTCGTTTCCTTTTTTGACATATACTCTTCAAATTTTCCATTAACCCACTTTTATTTGATGACGAGGCAGGTTGTTTCACTTGTTGGTTGCCCCATTTCTTCGGTTGCGTCAAACTAAGATCTTCGCTTAAGTCCGACACATCCGTATCTTTGGATGCACCAAAGTTGGCCGAGTTCGATGATTTCCTCTTGACCGAACTACAATCCGAGTCCTCATTTAACAACGGGGACTTACTCCACTTTTCATGATCTTTCACAACCTTCCATGCCTCAATATGCTTGAAAGCATGTTTGTGTTTTTTTTGATAACCAACAGGCGCTTTTTCCATAACGTTTAAGCCGTTGCACCCACTTTTTTTAATACATTCCTAGAATGAAAAATATGTTAACGAAAATAAAAAAGGGGATATAATTAAAAAATATTTTTAAGTAATTGTACCGCTTGTATGTGAAAACCATTGAAATAATTCAACTTCGTCAACATTTTCTTACACTTTGTGCTCACTTGATCTACCGATCGGTCACTTCCACCCTTGAGCTTGTAGAAATGCTTGAGAACGACTTTCCACAAACTTTCTCTTTTTTGGAAATTTCCAATTTTACGAAAGGTCGAGATGTGAATGAAAGCTTGAGCCAATATCACTTCTTCATCATCGTTCCAATCCGTTCATTCGACCGGATTTGTAAACTTCCGGCCCGTTATATTCTTTCCCTTACCCACAACTTCAACAACATCCTCCTCTTCTTCTCCATGCTCATCATCTTCTACATGTATTTAGTCAAAGTTTGTATCAAATTGCATTTCTAATACGCAACCGTCGTCATCATCTTCAATGTTTTCAAAATATGTTGGGTCACAGCGAACCGGTTCAACGGGGGCCTTATGTTGGGGGTTCCTATAGTTGACAAACACATCAAAGTTGGATAGTACTTATTGCGAAAAGTCAAGTCGACCGGGTTGAATCATCGGTTGTGAAATAATAGGTTGAGAAAACATATTATGTCCATATTGGCCATAATAATAATTCGATGAAACTGGGGGTGGCATGTAATAATTCGGTGAACTTTGTGGTGGATGTGGCGTATAGACTTTCGGACCAAAAGGGTGAGAATCGTCCCCTTGTAGGTTCGAATTGGCCCCCCGTCCCATTGTGCTTGAACCTCCTCCTCTGTTGCTCGAACCCGCTCCTCGAGACTTTTTGGTCGAACAACCAACGAACTTATTTTGTTGATCCTTGGTTTCTTTAGATGTGGATGAGAGATAGTGTAGATGTTTTGAATGTAGAGAAGAGACATGTAGAATATATGTATATATATATATATAGAGAGAGAGAGAGAGAGACAAAAAAATGTGACCGTTTGACACCTTTTGACCGTTGTCAACGGTCAAAAATTAATGACAAACGTTCGGATTCATACCTGTGTAACCGTTCGGCTACATATGGCAGTTACCCTTAGTTTTAATCGATTAGTATAAAATTGTGAGAAATAATAATATGACTTTTTTGCATCGGAGAAGCAGCAACGATGCAATTGAAGAATGGTTTTGATCCTGGTTAGATTCAGAATAGGATTCCGATGTGGTTTTTGATAAATGTTGATGCATCCAAGGTTTGTATGTGTTTTTTGATAGATCTTGATGCATTTCACTTTCAAAATTGAATTTGGTTTTTGGATAGATATGTGGTAGTTTATAATGTGGTGAACGAATTTGAAGGAAATTCCTATATTTTCTCTCAATTATATGTAGAGGTTTTAATTACATAGCTTGTTTTTACATATCATATACTAGCTGATTACCCCGAGAGGGTCCCGGGGTTGAAAAATCTAATTTTACGTGATAACCTATTACAAATGGCTCAAGTTAACTAATCACAAAATCTTTCAATCATTGCATGTTCATAGTATTCTAATCAGTAATAACTCATATTCCCCACAAAATCTAATTTTACGTGATAACATGAACACTTTGTGTGTTTTTTTCTGTATGAACGAAACCCCACAAAAAATAGTCGATTTTTTCTCCGTTTTTTATATAGCACTATGGTACTCGTTGGAAAGATAATAAAACACTCGTTAATTTGGTCTAATTTTTTTCTTTAAAAAATCCCGTATATAAAAGATATAAACGTTTAAAAGTTATGAGAGGAAATATGAGAGAGAAAATTTCAAATTTATTTTTAAATTCTTTTTTCCTAAAATAACTCAATTTAATTAAAAAAAGAAACAATTCAAAAACACCAAAAACTCTCCATTATGATGCCACGTGACACTCTCAAGGGAAGGTTGAGGCCTCCATTGCACGCCACGTCAGCAAAAGTCTTTTCTTTTATATATATATATAGATTTATTTAATAAATTTATAACACAATTTACAAGTTTGTCACTCATTTAATCTTACCGATCCATCTATATGATCGAATGCCCATATTTATTTCTCATCTTTCTCATAAAACACACCTTTTGTATCATAATATATATGTGTGTAGTATATTTTTTTTATATTGCTTGAGTCGATTATGCTAAAATTGTATAATAGAACACAAGTAAAAATGAACCTTAAGACTTAAATAAATGTATACATATTTATTCCATTTAAATCGATTCAACAAATGAAAAGTAAAACAAGCATACACATCTCACCATTTCCATGTATGCTTCATCGTCCAACCATCTGGAAAGGGTTTATTAACCAAAGAAAAATAAAAACCATCATCCTTTGCTAACCAGTAGCAATTTTTGGTTCCAGACCTACATTCAATTGATAGATCAAAATCAAAAACATTAAAAGTGACAGTTTTAATCACCTCCTTATCAGGCGCGATTGAGGTAAAATTACACGTGAAAAACGTCGAGTACAAGAAGTTCTGCCTAAAAGACCAATGAAAATATTGATTAGGCAACAAAGTCTTGTTGCCTAGATCGTCATCAAAAGAGTTGCAATGAACACCCAAGTTATGAACATTAGCATCAGCGACGTATACTGTGAATCGATCTAAGTAGATTTTAGTAGAATGTTTCTCGACTTTGGAGAAGACATCATCACTCAATGTGACAATTAGCGGGTTGAGGATGAAGATGATAAAAGAAAAATATTTGAGTGTAAAACTCATGATACTCGATGTGGTGCAAGTTGTTTACTTCATCTTTGGCTTTTTATAGACATAAGTGATGAGGCTCTTGATATGTTATTAGATTCGCTAAATATGATTTCAAATTCGGCTGTTCATAGTTTTTTCAATGGTAAATGTTATATCAGCTCTACTATTACACCAATAATTCTAAATTAAACAATTTCTAAGAACTGAACCTTAGACTTCCCCTCAAATAAAGATATATATTTAATGTTATAAGCAATATGATTTACATACCAAATATTTCTACCTGTAACCTTGGACATTAATGTGTTACCATGAAACCGTTTGACTTGATTATTAGGTAGTGGTGTATATAGATGAATGTTTAATACATGATCAAATTTAGTTAGACAAAACAAAATTGGACGAATATTTATATGTATTATTGTTTCAGATGTGTTACATAAGATATGTTTTTATTCACGGCTCTTTTTCCCGCCACTACATCCGTTTATTTCATATGCACCGTACACAACTGTTTAAAATACAGCCTGTACATACTACTTTGTATGAATATATCGTAAACTAGGCGTATATCTTAGGTAATGGAAATAGTATAAAGTGTTACTCTATTAAATAAATAGAAACAATTTGAAAGTAATCGCGAATCAGAAATTATGAATTTACTTTTAATAATGCAACTTCATAAATAATTTTGAAGTTTTTTTTATCGAATAGTAAGAATTTATGAAATTACTTTCGATAATAAACTGTGCAATAAGAAAAACACAAATCTATAGAAAAAAAAACCCCACAATTTCTTATTTCATACTTTTTTTTCTGCGACAGATTTATGTTTTTTTACTGCACAGTGCATTGTGTTTTTTATTGCATATAAACAAAACTCACTTAAAATCCACTAAAAGTCATCTTTTAACCCATTTTTATACTTGAATTATGCTGCTTAACACATTTTTCTCTTATAACTTTTAACATATAATGTTTTATAAAGTTTCAAATATATTGTTAAGACGAGCTTATTTTTCTCTATGTTTTAACCTAAGTTTCATTAAAAACGGAGTAGGGTCAAATATAATATATTATATATTACTAAACGGTCTCTTATAATATTAATTACTCGCGTAGATCTCATATCTCAAATAATCATACTATCTGGCACTTGCTCGTTAACTAATTTTAAATACACAAGTATCCATCTCATATGTTATTGGTTCATTTTACTGATCAAAGACCCGTTTCATTCACTAATAAATATGAATCGAGACATTTTATTTATATAACAAAAATGGAATGTCACAACAACATATTTTTTTGGTTTTTTAGTGAATTAATTACCAAAACCGTCCCTGTGGTTTGGGCCAATATGTTAGTCCAGCCCAAAACTTTAAATTTAAAAATTGCTTGAACAGTCCCTAACTTTTGACGAAATAGGCCAAAACAGTCCATTTCGTTAACGGGGTTAAGTCAGTGTCGTTAAGTCAGGGACAAAATCGTCAACTCACCTATAAACCTGATTTTTCCCCTGTTTGTTCCCTTTATAACATGATTTCCCCCCGGATTGTTCCCTCCACTCTTGTTTCCCTCCAAACCCCTCCACAACAACTCACAAATGGAAATTCACAATCAAAAGAAGAGGAAGATGACACAATGGGTTGTGAAAACTGGGGAAGAGGAAGTCAATCTTGAAGAACACTACGGTAAGGAAATTGATCCGCATTCTTACATTGAAACCCATGTTTATTATACTTATAATGATCATAATATGCAATCTGAAAATTTGGTTAACTCTACCAAATGATCACAATGCAGGTCACTCTACCAAAAAATTTTCACTTAAAATTCATCATGGCGGGGAGTTTACTGATCCAACGCAAGTAAATCTGATGTACCTTAACGGAAAGGTTAACTACATCGATAAGGTGAACTCTGATTATTTCTTGATGCGCGGCGTCATGTTTATTTGCTAGTTTTGTATACTTTTTAGTTATTTGTGTCGTATTTTTAGTAGTGTTTAGTCATATTTAATGTTTTTGTATTTTATAGGTTGAATAAAAAAACGAGCTAAACTTGTTTTGTTAAGCTAAAAAGAATGGTTTGATAATAATTGATAGTTAGTATCATGTTATTTATATAATTATTATTGTGGTCTTAATTAGTAAATATAAATAATTATGAAAATACAAAATAAATGATGAACAGTTGACGATTTTGCCCCTGACATAACGACACTGACTTAACCCCGTTAACAAAATGGACTGTTTTGGCCTATTTCGTCAAAAGTCAGGGACTGTTCAAGCAATTTTTAAAGTTTTGGGCTGGACTGGCATTTTGGCCCAAACCACAGGGAGGGTTTTGGTAATTAACTCATTTTTAGTTGACATTTTTTATATAGCAATATGGTACCCAAATGATAGAAAAAAGACGCTCAATATTATGGTGCAATTTTTTTTTTTCAAAAAGTAAGTTCATGTGAAAAAGTTATGGTCGTTTAAAAAATGGAGGGGTAGTACGAATGTGACTTGCATGTGGAGAGAGCAATTTAACAAATAGGCTATATTCCAAAAATACCCTTAAACCCCTTGTTTTCTTCAATTTTCATCTTAGCCTTTGATTTAAAAATAAAATGTGGAGATGACTTCTCATCATACTTAGACAAAATCAACTTTTAATAATTGAATATTGGTACTAGTACAATGAGGATCCAAACTGATTATACCGTTCAAACACATACGAGCGGGTACCGGTGTTCAGTTTTATTATATTTGTTCGATGTAAAACACGTGTTGATTGTACATTTATTGTATTGGTAATATAACAAACCGAATTGAACTGAACCTATATCCATTGAGTGCCATGATAACGTACCGTTACTGTTGAATCACTAAAGTTGATTGATTTTATTACAAGAATCGTACACGTATATATACAAGAGGATAGTTGTCAATTTGTCCTCTAAATATGGAAAGTCAACAATCTACATAATGTACATATCAATTATAATAAATGTGATTGGTTATAGAATGGTGCTAGAATATTCCCGTTAATACTCCCCCGCAGTCGCATCGTTGGTGGAACTAACGCAAAGATTGGATTTGAACCGGTTGAACAGCTGCTTTGGTAGTCCCTTTGTGAAGATGTCCGCATATTGATAATCTGCAGGTATGTGTAGGAACCGAATGTCCCCAATGCGAACCTTTTCCCGGACGAAATGAATATCAATTTCCACATGCTTGGTCCGTTGATGCTGAACCGGGTTATCAGATAAATACACGGCGGAGACATTATCACAGAAGATGATGGTGGCGTCACGAGTGGGGATGTGAAGCTCCAGAAGCAGATTTCGAAGCCATGATGTTTCTGCTGCGGTGTTTGCAACTCCACGGTACTCCGCCTCGGCACTTGAGCGAGATACAGTCTGTTGACATTTAGAGGACCAGGAAACCAGGTTGTCTCCCAGAAAAACACAATACCCTGAGGTGGAACGCCGTGAGTCTGGGCACCCGCCCCAATCAGCGTCAGAATATGCAGTGAGTTTGAGTGATTTGGACGGGCGAATGTGAAGCACATGGTGAGAGGTGCCCTTGAGATATCGCAAAATGCGTTTTAAGTACTGGAAATGAGGCCCTCGAGGGTTATGCATGAATAAGCAGACTTGTTGTACGGCATATGCAATGTCGCGTCTCGTAAACGTCTGGTATTGTAATGCTCCTGCTAGGCTTCGGTATAAAGTGCCAGCGGGAAGAGGTGAGCCGGCCTGTGCGTTTAGTTTGGTGTCTGTATCACTAGGAGTGCTGCAAGGCTTGCAGTTAGTCATATTAGCACGGGCTAAGAAGTCATTGATGTAGGTTTCTTGTGAGAGTCGGAGACCAGATTTGTTGCGTGTGACTTGAATGCCCAAGAAGTGGTGGAGATTCCCGAGGTCTGTCATTGCAAATTCCTTGGAGGGGGTCCGAATAATCTAATTCAAAAAGTTAGTATCCGAGGCTGTTAAGATAATGTCATCAACATATAAAAGTATGTAAGCAACCCTGTGTGACAACCGGCAAATTTCGGTCAACATTTGACTGGATCTTAATCACGTTTCCTATATAATTAGCATATTTTAAGTTAGTTTTGATTTAACTTAAGTTGATACGAATCCTTGATGTCCTTCTTGAAGTTCGTGGACGCCTTGATGCTTTAAAGAAAAAATTTCGCGTTTTAACGTTAACGAACCGACATCAGTAGAAGTTCGTCGAAATGGACTAGCATATTGTTGTTATACGTAAATACGGTACGTGTATCCCGTTGAAGCGATCGGATGTGGAGTCGGCTTGAAAAACAGCAAAAAACGCAGCGTTTTGGAAAACGCGGCAAGTATCCGATATGAGAACCGTACATCGAAATGCGTGAGTTTAACTGCATATATGCTTTCGGACTTATTATTTATTATAAATAATGTTCTTTATTAAGTAGCGAAAGCTATCGAGTCGTTTAGATGGTGGAAACGGTAACCGGATGAGTTAACGCGATTTTAACGCATGTTCTGAAAGAACGCGCTGGATGCCGAAAATTATAATATTTTTGTTCATTTTAACTATTTTTAGATTTTGAACAAAACCGACTAATTTTTATAATTAGTTTTCGAGCCTAAAATAAAACCGAGACGTTTTGTATTTTAACGGGTTCGTAAACGCGGTATTAACCCACCTACCAAAACCTCACCTATATAAGCCACCTATCTTCTTCTTCCTTGAGTTGATACCCGCAGACAACCACCCCCCCCCCCCCCTTAGACTCTCTGCAATCCCTCATCTCTCTCACTCGTTCTCTCTCTACTCTCTCTCTAAAATTCGGATCTCTCTCTCTCTCTCTCTACACTTACAAGTACCCACAACCTCCCTTCCTCCCTGCTATGTCAAAGATCGGCCACCACCACCCATGGTGGTGGTTGTGCGGTGGTCTTAGACCCTAAAACGAGCTGCTGTGGTTGATAATAGTGGTTCAAGGAGGCAAGCCGGTGGTTCGCAGGTCTGGTAGTGGTACCCGGTTATGGGTCTTGAGCTTTGGCTCAGATTTGGTTCCGGGTATAACTTGGCTGTTCGAGTTTGGAGTAGGGGTGGTTCATCTCGGGTCCGGCTCTGGTTCGTTGGGTCAGATCGGGTACGGGGTGACTCGAGCAGAGGTTATTGGTTATGGTTGTTTGGTCGTGGTTGCAGAGGTGGGGCCGATGTGGTGTAGCAGGTGGATGTTGCGTGGGTGTGTGACGGGATGGTGGTGATTCTTGATGGTGGTTCGGAAGCAGGGCGGCGACGGCGGTGGTCCAAGGTAGCTGTGAAGGTCCGGCTGAGGTTCAGGTTATGGTTGTGGTTCAGGTTCAGGTTATGGTGTGGTTCGGGTTGGCTTAGGTTCGGGTCCAGTGGGACTCGGGTCTGGACCGATTTTGGTTTAGGGTCATGGGGCTTGGTGGTTTTTAGTCTGCATGTGGGTCGAGGATGATGATAATGATGCTCGGGCTCGGGTTCAGCTTGGTGTTCGGGGCCGTTCTGGGTCCCGGGTGCATGCGTTAAAAGGTGGTTCAGCTTCGTAGATTGAAGCTCAGGCTGGAGTTTTGGTTTTGGGTCAGCGTCCGGCCTGGTCAACACACGGTCAAAACCGGGTCAACCGAGTTAACTCAGTCAAACTGGTCAAAAGTTAACCTCGGTCAACGTGCAGTCCAGTCAACATTGGTCAACGTGCCAGCTCGGTCAACGAAGCAGTCAACGCGAAGCACGAGGCGCGTAACACGAGACACGTAGCACGAGGCGCGTAGCACGAGAAGCGTAGTACGAGACGCACGCTTGTTTAATCTCGGTATAATAAATATTCATATTTATTATTGTATTATTTATAAATATAGATATTTATAAATATTAAACACAAACAGATTAACTCGTGAACGAACCGACTTTATAATATAATAAATAGAAAGTGTAACATCGGATAAACGGTTTATTGTGTCGTGACTAAATAATATCGATATCGGACTAAATATATGAATATGTATTTAATTATGTAGATTAGTTTGATAAAGTGTCGAAACGTGTAAGTCTTGTGAATTGACATTGCGGATAAATATATTGGTTGTCTTGTGATTTGGATATTGTTTTGGGAAATTTGAAGACGACTTGAGTTGTCTGGTTTATGCAAAAACAGAGGAAACTCTGCCGAAATTTTATAAAATCCGAGGCGCGACGCACGTTAACAATGTGTGTAAGTTTTAATAAATACTTTTCACTAACGTTTTAATAAAGATATTAATAACAATAATAAGCGAATCCCTGTTAATATTTTGAAAACAAATTAATATATATAGCTTTCCAAACGTCAAGTATGACGAGTTTTCGAAAGGTTTTTCGATAATTAAATAATGGCTATTGTTCGGATCCAAAAATATATAAATGTCTAATTTACTTGGGAAAGCTTTACGCCAAGCAAAGTATTTAATACTTTAAATGTTGGATTTTGGGAAAGGATGTAACAATTGTTATTAATGAGAATTAATAATAACAAGAATAGTATTCAGCAAAACATATTTTTCCTAAAAATAAACGTACAAGACAAATATATTTATCCGACTAACGAGACGAGCTACGGCTCAGGATAAGTTATACGTTTCGTAACATTAGTCCAACGTGGGTTACACGCGAATAGAACAAGTGCGCAACTTGGGTACTATGTCGTGTGTTAACCCATAGGTAAGATAAGTCACGATCGGTTCGTCGAGTTAAACACTTTTAAGACTCGGGTTTATATACACGAGTCTAGATAGTTGGATAGACTATCTTTTAGCTAGATATTAAGCTAGGCCTATTGTATTAGACTTTAAGGTGTCCTTGTTGGTAATAGGGCACGAGGAAGTCGGTTGAAGCTTCAGGCTTTGTTTGCTAGCTAAGCAAAGGAATTGAGGTGAGTTCATGGCCCCACTTTTTACTGTTTTGTAACTGTTTTCGGGGGGAAGACATGCTTGTTTTATGAAAACCCGTTTAATATAAAGTGTACTAAAGTTTTGAGAAAACGTTTAGAGTTACAAATACTTTTATGAAGTCGTACATGAATAAAAGGGAAATAAATGGTATTGCGTGAGTTTCACAGCCCCGGCTCTTTTAAATGTTTTTGAACGTTTTACTATCGGGGGTTAAACATGCTTGTATGATGGATGGACTAGAACTTTATAGAACATTATGATGGCCTTTGGTAAGTGCAAATAAGAGGCGTGGGACGTCCAGTTATTCCTGCAGGAGAACTTCCCGTAGCTGTAATCATTAGCTCTTGTAGGGAGCCGCAGAATATGTTAATAGATCTATTGGGTTTGACACCCCCTCCCGGGACAGTCGCGCTGTTCCTGAACGGGAGAATATACTTTGTTGAAAGTCGCTTTCGGAGCGCATTTGGGAAGGATTGTCTTGGATTATGAAAAGTCGATTACGGGCCTTTGGTTGCGATCACGCTGAAAGCGACTTTCAACAAAGTATATTCTCCCGTTCAGGAACAGCGCGACTGTCCCGGGAGGGGGTGTCAAACCCAATAGATCTATTAACATATTCTGCGGCTCCCTACAAGAGCTAATGATTACAGCTGCGGGAAGTTCCCATGCAGGAATAACTGGACGTCCCACGCCTCTTATTTGCACTTACCAAAGGCCGTCATAATGTTCTATAAAGTTCTAGTCCATCCATCATACAAGCATGTTTAACCCCCGATAGTAAAACGTTCAAAAACATTTAAAAGAGCCGGGGCTGTGAAACTCACGCAATACCATTTATTTCCCTTTTATTCATGTACGACTTCATAAAAGTATTTGTAACTCTAAACGTTTTCTCAAAACTTTAGTACACTTTATATTAAACGGGTTTTCATAAAACAAGCATGTCTTCCCCCCGAAAACAGTTACAAAACAGTAAAAAGTGGGGCCATGAACTCACCTCAATTCCTTTGCTTAGCTAGCAAACAAAGCCTGAAGCTTCAACCGACTTCCTCGTGCCCTATTACCAACAAGGACACCTTAAAGTCTAATACAATAGGCCTAGCTTAATATCTAGCTAAAAGATAGTCTATCCAACTATCTAGACTCGTGTATATAAACCCGAGTCTTAAAAGTGTTTAACTCGACGAACCGATCGTGACTTATCTTACCTATGGGTTAACACACGACATAGTACCCAAGTTGCGCACTTGTTCTATTCGCGTGTAACCCACGTTGGACTAATGTTACGAAACGTATAACTTATCCTGAGCCGTAGCTCGTCTCGTTAGTCGGATAAATATATTTGTCTTGTACGTCTATTTTTAGGAAAAATATGTTTTGCTGAATACTATTCTTGTTATTATTAATTCTCATTAATAACAATTGTTACATCCTTTCCCAAAATCCAACATTTAAAGTATTAAATACCTTGCTTGGCGTAAAGCTTTCCCAAGTAAATTAGACGTTTATATATTTTTGGATCCGAACAATAGCCATTATTTAATTATCGAAAAACCTTTCGAAAACTCGTCATACTTGACGTTTGGAAAGCTATATATATTTATTTGTTTTCAAAATATTAACAGGGATTCGCTTATTATTGTTATTAATATCTTTATTAAAACGTTAGTGAAAAGTATTTATTAAAACGTACACACATTGTTAACGTGCGTCGTGCCTCGGATTTTATAAAATTTCGGCATAGTTTCCTCTGTTTTTGCATAAACCAGACAACTCAAGTCGTCTTCAAATTTCCCAAAACAATTTCCAAATCACAAGACAACCAATATATTTATCCGCAATGTCAATTCACAAGACTTACACGTTTCGACACTTTATCAAACTAATCTACATAATTAAATACATATTCATATATTTAGTCCGATATCGATATTGTTTAGTCACGACACAATAAACCGTTTATCCGATGTTACACTTTCTATTTATTATATTATAAAGTCGGTTCGTTCACGAGTTAATCTGTTTGTGTTTAATATTTATAAATATCTATATTTATAAATAATACAATAATAAATATGAATATTTATTATACCGAGATTAAACAAGCGTGCGTCTCGTACTACGCTTCTCGTGCTACGCGCCTCGTGCTACGTGTCTCGTGTTACGCGCCTCGTGCTTCGCGTTGACTGCTTCGTTGACCGAGCTGGCATGTTGACCAATGTTGACTGGACTGCACGTTGACCGAGGTTAACTGCGGGAAGTTCCCCTGCAGGAATAATTGGACGTCCCACGCCTCTTATTTGCACTTACCAAAGGCCATCAAAATGTTCTATAAAGTTCTAGTCTATCCATCATACAAGCATGTTTAACCCCCATAGTAAAACGTTCAAAAACATTTAAAAGAATTGGGGCTGTGAAACTCACGCTATACCGTTTATTTCCCTTTTATCCATGTACGACTTTAGAAAAGCATTTGTAACTCTAAACGTTTTCTCAAAACTTTAGTATGCTTTATATTAAACAGGTTTTCATAAAACAAGCATGTCTTCCCCCCGAAAACAATTACAAAACAGTAAAAAGTGGGGTCATGAACTCACCTCAATTCCTTTGCTAGCAAACAAAGCCTGAAGCTTCAACCGACTTCCTCGTGCCCTATTACCAACAAGGACACCTTAAAGTCTAAAACAACAGGCCTAGCTTAATATCCAGCTAAAAGATAGTCTATCCAACTATCTAGACTCGTGTATACAAACCCGAGTCTTATAAGTGTTTAACTCGACGAACCGATCGTGACTTATCTTACTTACGCGTTAACACACGACATAGTATCCAAGTTGTGCACTTGTTCTATTCGCGTTTAACCCATGTTGGACTAATACCCGAAATGTTAGCTTATCCTGAGCCTTAGCCCGTCTCGTTAGTCGGATAAATGCATTTGTGTTGTACGTCTATTTTTAGGAAATTATACTTTGAAAAATATAATTCTTGTTATTAGTTTCCAATTAATAACAAATGCTACATTATCTCTCAAAATCCGGCATTTAAAATTATTCCAAAACTACGCTCTTTATAAAAGGTTCTCAAAAAAAATCGAACGTTTATACATTTGGAATCGAACAAAATAAACATTACTTAATTAGCGAAAAGCCTTTCGAAAAACTTGTCATACTTGACGTTTGGAAAACTATATATATTTATTTGTTCCCAAAATGTTAATCGGGATTCGCTTATTATTGTTATCAATATCTTTGTCAAAACGTCGCGATTTTATATAAATACATTTATTAAAACGTTAAGGAAAGGTATTTATAAAAACATACACACATTATTAATGTGCGTCGCACTTCGAATTTTATAAAATTTCGACAGAGTTTCTTCTGTTTTTGTACAAACCAGACAACTCAAGTTGTCTACAATTTCCCAAAATTTAATTCTAAACGCAAGCCAATACCTTTCATTTATCCGCAAACTCCAATTCAAACGAGACTCATGCATTTCGATATTTTATATAAACCACACTCATTTATATAAATACACAAACAATATATACTGTATAGTCCAACATATATAGTTCAATATCGATAATATTTAGTCACGACACAATAACTATTTATCCAATTAATATTTCTCATTTGTCGGTTCGTTCACGAGTTAAGTTAGTTGTATTTAATATTTATAAATATCTATATTTATAAATAATACAAAAATAAATACGATTTGTTTATTATACCTAGATTAATCAAGCGTGCGTCTCGTGCTACGCGCCTCGTGCTACGTGTCTCGTGTTACGCGCCTCGTGTCTCGTGCTTCGCGCCTCGTTCCACGCGTCTCGTGCTACGTGCCTCGTGCTTCGCGTCTCGTGCTACGTGTTGACCGCTTTGTTGACCGAGCTTGCACGTTGACCAATGTTGTCTGTTTGACTGCACGTTGACCGAGGGCTACCAAAACCGAGACTTTGACCAAACACGATACGGACCAAAGACCTTAACCAAAATAGATCAGCCACAACAAACCGAACGAACCTGAATCAAAACGCAAACAAACAAAACTAAATGAACCCATCATCTCGAGAGCCAAGGCCCGAACAATTAGCCAAAATGGGACATGAAGCTTAAACGAACCTGTACCGGACACGACCCGACCCGGAGACTGACACTCAACCCAGACCCGAGACCAACACACGAGCAACCCCCATCATCAAGACCACTTCAGCCACTATTGAACCAATCCACCACCCAAAACCCGTCGCTACCAACACTAACCACCTCGGCCACCTGCTCGAACCCACGACCCAGACCAACCAAACCCAAACCATAAGATGAACCCGAGCACCCAACTGAACCCGAGCACCCTATTGAACCCGAACTGAAACCATCATAGCCGAGCACCAACATGCAAGCCATCGGGTCTCCACAGTTATCACCTTCAACAGTCAACCATAACCTGCCTAACCCGAACCCCCATCG
Organism: Ambrosia artemisiifolia; assembly: GCA_032199755.1. Classification (NCBI taxonomy): domain Eukaryota; kingdom Viridiplantae; phylum Streptophyta; class Magnoliopsida; order Asterales; family Asteraceae; genus Ambrosia; species Ambrosia artemisiifolia. Next base: position 19,802,920 of record CM063518.1, read on the forward strand.
GACCACCAAGGAAACCGGACCTCCACGAGCAAGACCACCATAACCACCATCATCGGGCAACCATAAACTCGTCTAGAACCAGCGTCACCGTCAACAACTCCACCCACCAAAACCCAACTGGTCGTAAAACACCAAGACCCGTCCTCGAGAATACCACCATCCCCGTCACCGACAGTCGTATGTCACCCAGACACGCCAAACACCACCGTTTGTCTACTCCTCGTGAGCCGCCTCCTCCGTCGCCAAGAACCATTTCTCGCCGCAGTCGACCACCACAGCCCAATCGGCCTTAAAACCATGCGCCGCCACCCCTTTTGGCCTGAAAACAGTGCGCCGCCACCACCATTGGGTGGGTGGTGGCCGGCCGGTTCCTTAACAGGGAGGAAGAGAGAGAGTGAGACGAGGGTGAGAGGGAGAGTTCGATGAGAGAGAGTAGCAGATTGTTATTGGGGGGGGGGGGGGGGGGGGGGGGGGTGTGTCTGCGGGTTCAAAAAATGTAGGAAGAAGAAGATTGGATCCCTTTTATACTAAGGGTTAGGTTAGATGAGTTGTGCACCGCGTATCGAACCCGTTAAAACATAAAACGTCTCGGTTTTATATAAGGCTCGGTAAATAATTATAAAAATTTAGTCGGTTTTATTCGAAATCTTTAATAACGTTAAACCGAGCAAAAATATAATTAATATTAGTATCCTACGAGTTATTTCGAAACCTTCGTTAAAATCGCGTCAACCTAACCGGTTACCGTTTTCTTCGTCCGAACGACTCTATAGCTTTCGATATTTAATAAATAGCATTATTTATAATAAATAATAAATGCGAAAGCATATATGCAGTTAAACTCACGCATTTCGATGTACGGTTCTCATATCGGTTATTTGCCGCGTTTTCCAAAACGCTGCGTTTTAGACTGTTTTTCAAGCCGATTCCACATCCAAACGCTTCAACAGGATACACGTGTTGTACTTACGTATAATAACTATCTGCTAGTCCAATTTGACAAATTTTTTTACTGATGTCAGTTCGTTAACGTTAAAACGCGAAATTCCTTCTTTAAAGCATCAAGGCGTCCACGAACTTCAAGAAGGACATCAAGGACTCGTATCAACTTAAGTTAAATCAAAATTATCTTTAAAACATGATAATTATATCGAAAACGTAATTAAGATCCAGTCAAATGTTGACCGAAATTTGCCGGTTGTCACAGACTCCCCCTGTTAAAGGAATTTTGTCCCCAAAATTAAAGTCATGATATCTTTTGAAGACTCAACATAAGTTTCTGAACAATAAATGAGTCAAGTGTTCCACTTGAACAGGGTAGACCTTCAAAATCAACCGAATACAAGGACAATAGGTAACAAACCTCAAATGTTCCACTTGAACAGGTCTCAAAGAAAGTATATACGTCTTCAATCTTCCACACGATTTTCAAATGTGTGGATAATAACTAGAATGTTAGAATCAACCGTTCAATTTTTCTGAAAAATATCGGTGGATTGTTTGTGGCTAGTGAGGGACTACCAATAGTCCTCTACGATGTACACATATGCAATAACCGCTTTACAAAATCGATAGCAAGACTCTCCAAGGAGCCATGTTATTAGATCGAACGACTTGGTATTCCAACACTTGAAACAAAAGGAAAGCGTTCATATACCCGTTTAGTTTCAAATAGACGATACAGGTGAAACAATATTCTTTGGCAAATTGTGGATAGGCAAGCTACAATAGTTTGCCTGGTTCGCAAAACATCAACGTGGTTAAGACCAATGAAAACCCGAAATGATCTAGCACGCGAAAGTGGCATCCAAACGCCCAATCGTGCTATAAATAACTTTGTCAACAAATACTATTGGCTTGGCACACCTCAAACAAAATAACTGGTGCACCAACACTCCCATTACACACCGCAAGGAGGGTTAGGATTAGTGACAATGACTAACAAGTTGATGAAAAGGAAATATGTCAATAAGGACAACCCATTATTACAAGTTGAATGAATATTCACCACAAGGTGCTGTATTGATTTCCAACAAATCGATTCAACTGAAGTGCCGGTTTCGAGAAACTCACCGACGAAATATTAAAAAAAGTTCATTGTCCACAATGGCCTAACGCATTAGAACTGAAATGCTAGCATTACGAACAACGTAATGATAACCAAATCATCAATGAAACCATCGTTCAATGTGAAGTCCTGCAATGGACCTTCACGAATTTAAGGAATTCAAACATGCACAGATGACACGTGAACAAAGATATACGTCCAATTATGTGAATAGATAAGGAATCAACAAAAACTAGATTCCTTTACGAGAGTATGTCGAAGGCCACAAACACTAACGAAAGAAATGTAAAACATACACAAAAGATATAAGCAGGTTCGCCAACATGAACCTCAGAAACTCAAGAAACAAGATCATTATGTTCTTAGAATGGTTTAAGAAAACCGGAGTCACAATGACACAAATAGGGGAGAATCGGCAATCACGTTCGCAACAACAAAAATAAATAAAAAAAAATCCTTTATGCCTTACAAATATGCCCTCACGATGGATATTCTTAGGACTTTCCTGTGCCTGTAGATTCGCAATAACGTGACGTCTGTGTTAATGAAAATTTACCTCACAAGATCATCCTATCAATCTCCATCGTGAGTTATATCATAAACACCCACAAATTCACATAATCACACGTATATAATACATATATAACGTTAGTCGTGCGTGCGATTCCAGCTTGCGAATAATCGTCTACAAAACGAGATGCCCTTGACGATGTTTCGAATCGAAGTTAACACTAACGACGTAAGCATACCCTGATTCATGGGGATGCGAGACCGCAGATGCTTCAAACAATCCGTTTTGCATGTCGATGCTACCAACTTGTCCAACTACTTGACATGAGTACGCATCCTTGCCACGTCCAAGCTAAGTGTTGATATCCGTTGGCGATACGTACTAAATTCGAAACATACTTATATACTTTATATATACTTATACACAGCATATAATCAAGTAAATTGTTCCTCATAACTATGGAACAATGACTCAGCTAAATTCTATGTGAAGATATACTTTGCTATACAAAGCGATGACTCGCCGGTCACTAGTGAGATATGCCTAGCCATTACGAGCTATTTATACCTTTCTATATAGCAATATAGAAAATACTCACCATTCACATAAGGAAATGTTTCTTACACCGAAGAAACCTAAGTTGAGCTAGCGTAATTCCATACACTAATATTCTTTCAACTTACTTGGCAACGGTTGGAATTTTTCTTCCTAGGCGTTCACACTAAACATCGCGTCTTAGAAACCTTGGTCCCTTAGCCCAAAACAAAACTCTGGTTAAAGCCTAGATGTCTAAACAAACACCTAATTCGCTAAAACCTATGGCTCTGATACCAAGCTGTCACACCCCGACTTTTCCGTCGGTTGTGATCTTCTGGCATCTTTACCTGTTAACTTATGGTTTTGCATAACCCAATTGTTTTTGCCAATTACTTACGCCGTTTAGATGGTATTGCGTGAGAAACCAATAATGAGTGGGACGGAAAAGTCGGGTCAGGTTTGTCTGGTTTGCTATAGTGAGTATGTTTACACTAACAACGTAAGCATACCCAAATTTACGCCGTTTAGATGGGAATAGTGACTATAACCGTAGTTATGGTTGTGATCTTCCCAAATCCTCTTGCCTCCAACGCCGTCGGTTGTGATCTTCTGGCATCTTTACCACGCAGCGGAAATTTATACACCTAAGACTCTTTGAACCCTGAACGCCTTTACTAAACCTTCTTGGATCTCCAATCCCAAGACATCGTCTATTCCAACCGTGTCGTTGCCAAAATCTATACCTGAAAGACATGCTTAAAAAGGTCAACGTAAAGCTGGTGAGTTCATGGTTTTATGTTTATTGCTGATAAAACCCTTTTTGGTTAAACCATTGAGAAAATATTTGTAAAATAGTTTAAGAAAGTTGAGTTTCGATACTCAATTCGTTATTTGGAAAAAAAAAACCTTTTAAAAGTCCCGTTGGAATCCTCGCAGCGTATTCCCAATTATTTACCCGTTGACTCGACTCGACTCGCCTTACCATATACTTACCTTCCCAAAAAGATATGTATACCAAGTTCTTATCGATCGATCAGGGTTCGTAAACGCGGTATTAACCCACCTACCAAAACCTCACCTATATAAGCCACCTATCTTCTTCTTCCTTGAGTTGATACCCGCAGACAACCCCCCCCCCCCCTAGACTCTCTGCAATCCCTCATCTCTCTCACTCGTTCTCTCTCTACTCTCTCTCTAAAATTCGGATCTCTCTCTCTCTCTCTACACTTACAAGTACCCACAACCTCCCTTCCTCCCTGCTATGTCAAAGATCGGCCACCACCACCCATGGTGGTGGTTGTGCGGTGGTCTTAGACCCTAAAACGAGCTGCTGTGGTTGATAATAGTGGTTCAAGGAGGCAAGCCGGTGGTTCGCAGGTCTGGTAGTGGTACCCGGTTATGGGTCTTGAGCTTCGGCTCAGATTTGGTTCCGGGTATAACTTGGCTGTTCGAGTTTGGAGTAGGGGTGGTTCATCTCGGGTCCGGCTCTGGTTCGTTGGGTCAAATCGGGTACGGGGTGACTCGAGCAGAGGTTATTGGTTATGGTTGTTTGGTCGTGGTTGCAGAGGTGGGGCCGATGTGGTGTAGCAGGTGGATGTTGCGTGGGTGTGTGACGGGATGGTGGTGATTCTTGATGGTGGTTCGGAAGCAGGGCGGCGACGGCGGTGGTCCAAGGTAGCTGTGAAGGTCCGGCTGAGGTTCAGGTTATGGTTGTGGTTCAGGTTCAGGTTATGGGGTGGTTCGAGTTGGCTTAGGTTCGGGTCCAGTGGGACTCGGGTCTGGACCGGTTTTGGTTTAGGGTCATGGGGCTTGGTGGTTTTTAGTCTGCATGTGGGTCGAGGATGATGATAATGATGCTCGGGCTCGGGTTCAGCTTGGTGTTCGGGGCCGTTCTGGGTCCCGGGTGCATGCGTTAAAAGGTGGTTCAGCTTCGTAGATTGAAGCTCAGGCTGGAGTTTTGGTTTTGGGTCAGCGTCCGGCCTGGTCAACACACGGTCAAAACCGGGTCAACCGAGTTAACTCAGTCAAACTGGTCAAAAGTTAACCTCGGTCAACGTGCAGTCCAAATTTACGCCGTTTAGATGGGAATAGTGACTATAACCGTAGTTATGGTTGTGATCTTCCCAAATCCTCTTGCCTCCAACGCCGTCGGTTGTGATCTTCTGGCATCTTTACCACGCAGCGGAAATTTATACACCTAAGACTCTTTGAACCCTGAACGCCTTTACTAAACCTTCTTGGATCTCCAATCCCAAGACATCGTCTATTCCAACCGTGTCGTTGCCAAAATCTATACCTGAAAGACATGCTTAAAAAGGTCAACGTAAAGCTGGTGAGTTCATGGTTTTATGTTTATTGCTGATAAAACCCTTTTTGGTTAAACCATTGAGAAAATATTTGTAAAATAGTTTAAGAAAGTTGAGTTTCGATACTCAATTCGTTATTTGGAAAAAAAAACCTTTTAAAAGTCCCGTTGGAATCCTCGCAGCGTATTCCCAATTATTTACCCGTTGACTCGACTCGACTCGCCTTACCATATACTTACCTTCCCAAAAAGATATGTATACCAAGTTCTTATCGATCGATCAACAAAAATCAAAATAAGACTTTATTCCCCGTGGAATCCTCGTCGGGTATTCCATAATAACCTTTGAAAACTTTCTTTATTTTTGCAAACTATTTTCCCGGTAAATCCCACCGGCAAGATCGTACTTAAAAGCAGAAATGGTCAACAAAACATTTCAACAATATGTTTATAAATTTAAGTATGATAGAATCCCGACTAAACCAAGAACCGAGTAGACTAGCTAGGTCATACAAGCATGATCGCAACCAAAGGCCCGTAATCAATCCAAGACAATCCTTCCCAAATGCGCTCCGAAAGCGACTTTCAACAAAGTATATTCTCCCGTTCAGGAACAGCGCAACTGTCCCGGGAGGGGGTGTCAAACCCAATAGATCTATTAACATATTCTGCGGCTCCCTACAAGAGCTAATGATTACAGCTGCGGGAAGTTCCCCTGTAGGAATAATTGGACGTCCCACGCCTCTTATTTGCACTTACCAAAGGCCATCAAAATGTTCTATAAAGTTCTAGTCTATCCATCATACAAGCATGTTTAACCCCGGATAGTAAAACGTTCAAAAACATTTAAAAGAATTGGGGCTGTGAAACTCACGCTATACCGTTTATTTCCCTTTTATCCATGTACAACTTTAGAAAATCATTTGTAACTCTAAACGTTTTCTCAAAACTTTAGTATGCTTTATATTAAACAGGTTTTCATAAAACAAGCATGTCTTCCCCCCGAAAACAATTACAAAACAGTAAAAAGTGGGGTCATGAACTCACCTCAATTCCTTTGCTTAGCTAGCAAACAAAGCCTGAAGCTTCAACCGACTTCCTCGTGCCCTATTACCAACAAGGACACCTTAAAGTCTAAAACAATAGGCCTAGCTTAATATCCAGCTAAAAGATAGTCTATCCAACTATCTAGACTCGTGTATACAAACCCGAGTCTTAAAAGTGTTTAACTCGACGAACCGATCGTGACTTATCTTACCTATGGGTTACCACACGACATAGTACCCAAGTTGCGCACTTGTTCTATTCGCGTGTAACCCACGTTGGACTAATGTTACGAAACGTATAACTTATCCTGAGCCGTAGCTCGTCTCGTTAGTCGGATAAATATATTTGTCTTGTACGTCTATTTTTAGGAAAAATATGTTTTGCTGAATACTATTCTTGTTATTATTAATTCTCATTAATAACAATTGTTACATCCTTTCCCAAAATCCAACATTTAAAGTATTAAATACCTTGCTTGGCGTAAAGCTTTCCCAAGTAAATTAGACGTTTATATATTTTTGGATCCGAACAATAGCCATTATTTAATTATCGAAAAACCTTTCGAAAACTCGTCATACTTGACGTTTGGAAAGCTATATATATTTATTTGTTTTCAAAATATTAACAGGGATTCGCTTATTATTGTTATTAATATCTTTATTAAAACGTTAGTGAAAAGTATTTATTAAAACGTACACACATTGTTAACGTGCGTCGTGCCTCGGATTTTATAAAATTTCGGCAGAGTTTCCTCTGTTTTTGCATAAACCAGACAACTCAAGTCGTCTTCAAATTTCCCAAAACAATTTCCAAATCACAAGACAACCAATATATTTATCCGCAATGTCAATTCACAAGACTTACACGTTTCGACACTTTATCAAACTAATCTACATAATTAAATACATATTCATATATTTAGTCCGATATCGATATTGTTTAGTCACGACACAATAAACCGTTTATCCGATGTTACACTTTCTATTTATTATATTATAAAGTCGGTTCGTTCACGAGTTAATCTGTTTGTGTTTAATATTTATAAATATCTATATTTATAAATAATACAATAATAAATATGAATATTTATTATACCGAGATTAAACAAGCGTGCGTCTCGTACTACGCTTCTCGTGCTACGCGCCTCGTGCTACGTGTCTCGTGTTACGCGCCTCGTGCTTCGCGTTGACTGCTTCGTTGACCGAGCTGGCACGTTGACCAATGTTGACTGGACTGCACGTTGACCGAGGTTAACTTTTGACCAGTTTGACTGAGTTAACTCGGTTGACCCGGTTTTGACCGTGTGTTGACCAGGCCGGACGCTGACCCAAAACCAAAACTCCAGCCTGAGCTTCAATCTACGAAGCTGAACCACCTTTTAACGCATGCACCCGGGACCCAGAACGGCCCCGAACACCAAGCTGAACCCGAGCCCGAGCATCATTATCATCATCCTCGACCCACATGCAGACTAAAAACCACCAAGCCCCATGACCCTAAACCAAAACCGGTCCAGACCCGAGTCCCACTGGACCCGAACCTAAGCCAACTCGAACCACCTCATAACCTGAACCTGAACCACAACCATAACCTGAACCTCAGCCGGACCTTCACAGCTACCTTGGACCACCGCCGTCGCCGCCCTGCTTCCGAACCACCATCAAGAATCACCACCATCCCGTCACACACCCACGCAACATCCACCTGCTACACCACATCGGCCCCACCTCTGCAACCACGACCAAACAACCATAACCAATAACCTCTGCTCGAGTCACCCCGTACCCGATTTGACCCAACGAACCAGAGCCGGACCCGAGATGAACCACCCCTACTCCAAACTCGAACAGCCAAGTTATACCCGGAACCAAATCTGAGCCGAAGCTCAAGACCCATAACCGGGTACCACTACCAGACCTGCGAACCACCGGCTTGCCTCCTTGAACCACTATTATCAACCACAACAGCTCGTTTTAGGGTCTAAGACCACCGCACAACCACCACCATGGGTGGTGGTGGCCGATCTTTGACATAGCAGGGAGGAAGGGAGGTTGTGGGTACTTGTAAGTGTAGAGAGAGAGAGAGAGAGATCCGAATTTTAGAGAGAGAGTAGAGAGAGAACGAGTGAGAGAGATGAGGGATTGCAGAGAGTCTAGGGGGGGGGGTTGTCTGCGGGTATCAACTCAAGGAAGAAGAAGATAGGTGGCTTATATAGGTGAGGTTTTGGTAGGTGGGTTAATACCGCGTTTACGAACCCTGATCGATCGATAAGAACTTGGTATACATATCTTTTTGGGAAGGTAAGTATATGGTAAGGCGAGTCGAGTCGAGTCAACGGGTAAATAATTGGGAATACGCTGCGAGGATTCCAACGGGACTTTTAAAAGGTTTTTTTTCCAAATAACGAATTGAGTATCGAAACTCAACTTTCTTAAACTATTTTACAAATATTTTCTCAATGGTTTAACCAAAAAGGGTTTTATCAGCAATAAACATAAAACCATGAACTCACCAGCTTTATGTTGACCTTTTTAAGCATGTCTTTCAGGTATAGATTTTGGCAACGACACGGTTGGAATAGACGATGTCTTGGGATTGGAGATCCAAGAAGGTTTAGTAAAGGCGTTCAGGGTTCAAAGAGTCTTAGGTGTATAAATTTCCGCTGCGTGGTAAAGATGCCAGAAGATCACAACCGACGGGAAAGTCGGGGTGTGACAGTTTGGTATCAGAGCCATAGGTTTTAGCGAATTAGGTGTTTGTTGAAACATCTAGGCTTTAACCAGAGTTTTGTTTTGGCTAGGGGACCAAGGTTTCTAAGACTCAATGTTTAGTGTGAACGCCTAGGAAGTAAAAATTCCAACCGTTGCCAAGTAAGTTGAAAGAATATTAGTGTATGGAATTACGCTAGCTCAGCTTAGGTTTCTTCAGTGTAAGAAATATTTCCTTATGTGAATAGTGAGTATTTTCTATATTGCTATATAGAAAGGTATTATAGCTCGTAATGACTAGGCATATCTCACTAGTGACTGGCGAGTCATTGCTTTGGATAGCAAGTATATCTTCACATAGAACTTAGCTGAGTCATTGTTCGATAGTTACGAGGAACAATTTACTTGATTATATGCTGTGTATAAGTATATATAAAGTATATAAGTATGTTTCGAATTTAGTACGTATCGCCAACGGATATCAACACTTAGCTTGGACGTGGCAAGGATGCGCACCCATGTCAAGTAGTTGGACAAGTTGGTAGCATCGACATGCAAAACGGATTGTTTGAAGCATCTGCGGTCTCGCATCCCCATGAATCAGGGTATGCTTACGTCGTTAGTGTTAACTTCGATTCGAAACATCGTCAAGGGCATCTCGTTTTGTAGACGATTATTCGCAAGCTGGAATCGCACGCACGACTAACGTTATATATGTATTATATACGTGTGATTATGTGAATCTGTGGGTGCTTATGATATAACTCACGATGGGGATTGATAGGATGATCTTGTGAGGTAAATTTTCATTAACACAGACGTCACGTTATTTCGAATCTACAGGCACAAGAAAGACCTAAGAATATCCATCGTGAGGGCATATGTGTAAGGCATAAAGGATTTTTTTTTACTTTTGTTGTTGCGAACGTGATTGCCGATTCTCCCCTGTTCGTATCATTGTGACGCCAGTTTTCTTAAACCATTCTAAGATCTTGATGATCTTGTCTTGAGCTTCTGTGGTTCATGTTAAAGAATCTGGTTATATCTTTTGAGCATGTTTTTACATTTCTTTCGTTAGTGTTTGTGGCCTTCGACATACTATTGTAAAGGAATCTAGTTTTTGTTGATTCCTTATCTATTCACAGATCTGGACACGTATTTGTACGCGTGTCAACTGTCATATGTTTGAATTACTAATTGTGAAGGTCCATTGTAGGGCTTCACGTCGAACGATGGTTTTATAGATAACTCTCATTACGTTGCTCGTAATGCTTGCATTCTAATCTTGATGTGTCAGGCCATTGTGGCCAGTGAATCTGTTGATATTTCGTGGATGAGTTTCTAGAAATCGACACTTCAATTGAATCGAATTATTGGAAATTAATACATCACCTTGTGGTGAGTATTCAGTCGACTTGTAAGAGTGGACGATTTTTATTGGCATGTTCTTTGTCATCAACTTGTTTGTTGTTGTCTTAAATCCAAACACACCTTGTGGCGTGTAATGGAAAGGTTGGTGCATCTACTGTTTTGCTTGAGGTGCGCCAATAGTATTTGTTGACAAAGTTATTGATAGCACGTTTGGGCGTTTGGATGCCACCTTCGCGTGTTAATTCATTCTGGATGTCATTGATCGTATCCACGTTGATGTTTTGCGAACTAGGCAAACTATTGTAGCTTGCCTATCCATAATTTGCCAAAGAATATTGTTTCACCTGTATCGTCTATTTGAAACTAATCAGGTATGTGAACACTTTCCTTTTGTTTCAAGTGTTGGAATACCAAGTCGTTCGATCTAGTAAATGGCTCCTTGGATAGTCTTGTCATCGCTTTTGTAAAGCAGTTATTGCATATGTGTATATCGTAGAGGACTATTGGTAGTCCCTCACTAGCCACAAACAATCCACCGATATCTTTCAGAAAAATTGAACGGTTGATTCTAACATTCTAGTTACTATCCACACATTTGAAAATCGTGTGGAAGATTGAAGATGTATATACTTTCTTTGAGACCTGTTCAAGTGGAACATTTGAGGTTTGTTACCTATTGTCCTTGTATTCGGTTGATTCTGGAAGTCTACCATGTCTCATTCGTACCGGTAGGTACCTTGACTCATTTATTGTTCGGAAACTTCTGTTGAGTCTTCAAAAGTTATCATGACTCTAATTTTGGGGACAAAATTCCTTTAACAGGGGGAGTCTGTGACAACCGGCAAATTTCGGTCAACATTTGACTGGATCTTAATCACGTTTCCCATATAATTAGCATATTTTAAGTTAGTTTTGATTTAACTTAAGTTGATACGAGTCCTTGATGTCCTTCTTGAAGTTCGTGGACGCCTTGATGCTTTAAAGAAAAAATTTCGCGTTTTAACGTTAACGAACCGACATCAGTAGAAGTTCGTCGAAATGGACTAGCATATTGTTCTTATACGTAAATACGGTACGTGTATCCCGTTGAAGCGATCGGATGTGGAGTCGGCTTGAAAACAGCAAAAAACGCAGCGTTTTGGAAAACGCGGCAAGTATCCGATATGAGAACCGTACATCGAAATGCGTGAGTTTAACTGCATATATGCTTTTGGACTTATTATTTATTATAAATAATGTTCTTTATTAAGTAGCGAAAGCTATCGAGTCGTTTAGATGGTGGAAACGGTAACCGGATGAGTTAACGCGATTTTAACGCATGTTCTGAAAGAACGCGCTGGATGCCGAAAATTATAATATTTTTGTTCATTTTAACTATTTTTAGATTTTGAACAAAACGACTAATTTTTATAATTAGTTTTCGAGCCTAAAATAAAACCGAGACGTTTTGTATTTTAACGGGTTCGTAAACGCGGTATTAACCCACCTACCAAAACCTCACCTATATAAGCCACCTATCTTCTTCTTCCTTGAGTTGATACCCGCAGACAACCCCCCCCCCCCTTAGACTCTCTGCAATCCCTCATCTCTCTCACTCGTTCTCTCTCTACTCTCTCTCTAAAATCCGGATCTCTCTCTCTCTCTACACTTACAAGTACCCACAACCTCCCTTCCTCCCTGCTATGTCAAAGATCGGCCACCACCACCCATGGTGGTGGTTGTGCGGTGGTCTTAGACCCTAAAACGAGCTGTTGTGGTTGATAATAGTGGTTCAAGGAGGCAAGACGGTGGTTCGCAGGTCTGGTAGTGGTACCCGGTTATGGGTCTTGAGCTTCGGCTCAGATTTGGTTCCGGGTATAACTTGGCTGTTCGAGTTTGGAGTAGGGGTGGTTCATCTCGGGTCCGGCTCTGGTTCGTTGGGTCAGATCGGGTACGGGGTGACTCGAGCAGAGGTTATTGGTTATGGTTGTTTGGTCGTGGTTGCAGAGGTGGGGCCGATGTGGTGTAGCAGGTGGATGTTGCGTGGGTGTGTGACGGGATGGTGGTGATTCTTGATGGTGGTTCGGAAGCAGGGCGGCGACGGCGGTGGTCCAAGGTAGCTGTGAAGGTCCGGCTGAGGTTCAGGTTATGGTTGTGGTTCAGGTTCAGGTTATGGTGTGGTTCGGGTTGGCTTAGGTTCGGGTCCAGTGGGACTCGGGTCTGGACCGGTTTTGGTTTAGGGTCATGGGGCTTGGTGGTTTTTAGTCTGCATGTGGGTCGAGGATGATGATAATGATGCTCGGGCTCGGGTTCAGCTTGGTGTTCGGGGCCGTTCTGGGTCCCGGGTGCATGCGTTAAAAGGTGGTTCAGCTTCGTAGATTGAAGCTCAAGCTGGAGTTTTGGTTTTGGGTCAGCGTCCGGCCTGGTCAACACACGGTCAAAACCGGGTCAACCGAGTTAACTCAGTCAAACTGGTCAAAAGTTAACCTCGGTCAACGTGCAGTCCAGTCAACATTGGTCAACGTGCCAGCTCGGTCAACGAAGCAGTCAACGCGAAGCACGAGGCGCGTAACACGAGACACGTAGCACGAGGCGCGTAGCACGAGAAGCGTAGTACGAGACGCACGCTTGTTTAATCTCGGTATAATAAATATTCATATTTATTATTGTATTATTTATAAATATAGATATTTATAAATATTAAACACAAACAGATTAACTCGTGAACGAACCGACTTTATAATATAATAAATAGAAAGTGTAACATCGGATAAACGGTTTATTGTGTCGTGACTAAATAATATCGATATCGGACTAAATATATGAATATGTATTTAATTATGTAGATTAATTTGATAAAGTGTCGAAACGTGTAAGTCTTGTGAATTGACATTGCGGATAAATATATTGGTTGTCTTGTGATTTGGAAATTGTTTTGGGAAATTTGAAGACGACTTGAGTTGTCTGGTTTATGCAAAAACAGAGGAAACTCTGCCGAAATTTTATAAAATCCGAGGCGCGACGCACGTTAACAATGTGTGTACGTTTTAATAAATACTTTTCACTAACGTTTTAATAAAGATATTAATAACAATAATAAGCGAATCCCTGTTAATATTTTGAAAACAAATAAATATATATAGCTTTCCAAACGTCAAGTATGACGAGTTTTCGAAAGGTTTTTCGATAATTAAATAATGGCTATTGTTCGGATCCAAAAATATATAAACGTCTAATTTACTTGGGAAAGCTTTACGCCAAGCAAGGTATTTAATACTTTAAATGTTGGATTTTGGGAAAGGATGTAACAATTGTTATTAATGAGAATTAATAATAACAAGAATAGTATTCAGCAAAACATATTTTTCCTAAAAATAAACGTACAAGACAAATATATTTATCCGACTAACGAGACGAGCTACGGCTCAGGATAAGTTATACGTTTCGTAACATTAGTCCAACGTGGGTTACACGCGAATAGAACAAGTGCGCAACTTGGGTACTATGTCGTGTGTTAACCCATAGGTAAGATAAGTCACGATCGGTTCGTCGAGTTAAACACTTTTAAGACTCGGGTTTATATACACGAGTCTAGATAGTTGGATAGACTATCTTTTAGCTAGATATTAAGCTAGGCCTATTGTATTAGACTTTAAGGTGTCCTTGTTGGTAATAGGGCACGAGGAAGTCGGTTGAAGCTTCAGGCTTTGTTTGCTAGCTAAGCAAAGGAATTGAGGTGAGTTCATGACCCCACTTTTTACTGTTTTGTAACTGTTTCGGGGGGAAGACATGCTTGTTTTATGAAAACCCGTTTAATATAAAGTGTACTAAAGTTTTGAGAAAACGTTTAGAGTTACAAATACTTTTATGAAGTCGTACATGAATAAAAGAGAAATAAATGGTATTGCGTGAGTTACAAATACTTTCAGAGCGCATTTGGGAAGGATTGTCTTGGATTGATTACGGGCCTTTGGTTGCGATCATGCTTGTATGACCTAGCTAGTCTACTCGGTTCTTGGTTTAGTCGGGATTCTATCATACTTAAATTTATAAACATATTGTTGAAATGTTTTGTTGACCATTTCTGCTTTTAAGTACGATCTTGCCGGTGGGATTTACCGGGAAAATAGTTTGCAAAAATAAAGAAAGTTTTCAAAGGTTATTATGGAATACCCGATGAGGATTCCACGGGGAATAAAGTCTTATTTTGATTTTTGTTGATCGATCGATAAGAACTTGGTATACATATCTTTTTGGGAAGGTAAGTATATGGTAAGGCGAGTCGAGTCGAGTCAACGGGTAAATAATTGGGAATACGCTGCGAGGATTCCAACGGGACTTTTAAAAGGTTTTTTTTCCAAATAACGAATTGAGTATCGAAACTCAACTTTCTTAAACTATTTTACAAATATTTTCTCAATGGTTTAACCAAAAATGGTTTTATCAGCAATAAACATAAAACCATGAACTCACCAGCTTTATGTTGACCTTTTTAAGCATGTCTTTCAGGTATAGATTTTGGCAACGACACGGTTGGAATAGACGATGTCTTGGGATTGGAGATCCAAGAAGGTTTAGTAAAGGCGTTCAGGGTTCAAAGAGTCTTAGGTGTATAAATTTCCGCTGCGTGGTAAAGATGCCAGAAGATCACAACCGACGGGAAAGTCGGGGTGTGACACCCTGGATCCTGCTCGATAAATAAAAAGTGAGGTATCTGTAGAAGCACTGCGAAAGCCACATTTAGTGATAAAAGTTGCAAACCGGTGATACCATGCGCGAGGTGCCTGTTTTAATCCATGTAGTGATTTCTGTAATCGACATACAAAAGATGGATTATTTTTTTCCACGAAGCCGGGTGACTGGTGCATGTATATGGTTTCATGGAGGTCCCCGTGAAGGAAATCATTTTTTACATCAAGTTGGTGAATGGGCCATTCGTGAGAGACGACAATACTGAGAACCGTACGAATGGTGGTGGGTTTAACCACCAGACTAAAGTATCAAAACAATCTATACCCACCTGCTTAGATTTTCCATTTACAACCAGTCGCGCTTTATATCTTTGCAATTGCCCATTAGCATGGAATTTGTGGCGAAAAAGCCACATACACCAGATGACATGAGAATCTGTTGGGCGTGGTACCAACTCCCAGGTGTTATTTTCCATTAGGGCCCTATACTCGTGAGTCATGGCCTTTTTCCAATTAGGATCGGATAATGCATATAGATGGGATTTGGGTAAGGGCGATATAGACGGTGTAGTGGTGGTATGAAGGTTCAGGTGAGTTTTAGGTTTGGTGATACCGACTTTTAGGCAAGTGGTCATGGGATGAGCGTTGAGAGGTGCGGAAGCTTGTTGTGATTGGTTAGTGGAATGGGTCGGAACATTTAAGGTGTTTGGTTGTGTTGGAATGGAGTGGGTGTGCGGTTGTGAGTTTGTCTGAGGTGGGGTGTGGGCTGATGGGCCGGCCTGTGGAGAAGGGTGATGGGTAGTATGATGTTGGGCCAAAGGGGTGGAAGGTGAGGTTTGGGCCGGTTGTGAGTGAGATGGAGGGATTTGTTCTGTGATGTTTTGGGTCGGAGAATGAAAAAGAGTGGGATTAGAAATGAGAGGGGTTGCCAAGTCATGTTCGAGTGGGGTGTAATCGGGTACGGTATGTGGGTTAGCAAAAGGAAAAAAATGGTGATATTAGAATGGTATTAGGCCAGGAGACCGTAGTCTCAAGGAAGAAGAAATAGAAGGCCGTAGCCTTTTTTGCAAAAGATGAACAGGAATCGAAAAAAAAGCTTATAATATTGGCTATGATGCCATGTTGAATCACTAAAGCTGATTGATTTTATTACAAGAATTGTACACGTATATATACAAGAGGATAGCTGTCAATTTGTCTCTAAATATAGAAAGTCAACAATCTACATAATGTACATATCAATTATAATAAATGTGATTGGTTCTAGAATGGTGCTAGAATATTACGGTTAATAGTTACAACGCATGGGCTAAATAACGTAGTTATCAAAAATCATTTCTATCAAGAAAACAACACAAAACAAACAAACAAACAATCAAACCTCAAAACATCCTAAAATTATAGAACCATTCTCTCCGTTCATCATTCTCCATCTTCAACAATCAATCTCCAAACCCTTTTCACCTTCATCATCAAACTTTACCCAAAAAATAAAAAATAAAAAATATCCCACCCTGATTAAATAAAAACATTTATAATACATACATGCATGCATGCAAATCCACAACCCACACATGTACCACGAAGATGAAAAAAGAGATCAAAGCAGAAAAAATGGCAAGGGAAGCTATAATAATTACAAAATGTTTGGTTGTTTTAACAGGAAGTTCAAGAATAGCGAACTGGGCCCACCGGGTGACGTAATCGACGTCTTTAAATTGTATACCCATGATGCATTGGAGATGTTACCAAATCATTTTCTACGATTCTTGATTGAGTTTCAGGGAGAAGGATGTATCACAATTGAGGATGTCAAGCGGGTCATGGGTCGGGTCCTTGATCCGTCACGGCCTGATATGACCCGATATGTTTTTACTGTTAATGATTTGTTTCATTATCTCTTGCTTGATGACATCAATGGACCCATCAAAACTCAGGTGTGTATTTTTGTTTTTATATTCATTTTCTACATTTTTTTATTTTATAGTTAAAATTTTGTTGTTAACGAGATTTAAACCCTTACCGTTTGAAAGGACAAAACCTTATCCAACATTTTTATACGACTAGGCCAAGGGCCCTCTGGTTATTATTTTATGTTGACTTTTGCTTAGTTTGAAAGATGAAATACTCATAGTTTGAAGTTTGTGTATTTTTTAAGGAATTGAGGTGAATTTTAGAGTTGAAAATTAACTATTTTGACATGGAAAGTTAAAGTTTAGGTTCTTGGGGAATGGAGCATGAGGATACCCGCATAGAATTAGAAAAGATTGGTTCTTTACCAAGTTTTTTGAATGTTTAAAGTGGAATGATGTGCACATTGTAAAGCATACATTGTCACATGATACAACTACATCATTAAGTTTGATGGATAGGAATACATGTAAGTTTAATGAAGTCATATTGCTTGGAATACTTATAATTTGAAGTTGGTATTATCTGCAATTGAGTTTAATTTCATTTTCTTGGTGAATTTTTAGGATCTTAGGTCAATTTTAGAGTTGAAAATTGACAAATTTGACCTAGAAAATCAAAGTTGAGGTTATCAGGGAATTATTGAGCCCGAGTAGAGGTACCCACATTAAAATGATTGGTTCATTACCAAGTTTCTTGAAAGTTTAAGTGGAATAATGTATGTAAATGGGTCCCTAATAAGTGTAATATTTTAGCATGGATGACGGAATTGGATCGTCTTCCGACTCTTGAGGCTCTTGGTAGAAAAACGTGTTTGATGGGGATCGAAGATGTGTCCTTTGTGAGTTAGAGGATGAACCGGCTATGCATGTTTTTACATCTTGCATGGTTGCCTCTGTGGTGTGGCAACATATTGATAGGTGGTGTTAGGGTGCTCCTATTTTCGCTTTTCTGGTGAGGAATCTCTTGGAGTTTAACATAGTATATGGCCTTAATGAGGCGGCAAAAGACGCTTTCCATGGTATTGTTATTGTGGCTTGTTGGTATATTTAGAAAGCTAGGAATGATAAATGGTTTTAAATAAAGCGGTCAAGATTGAGGATATTATCCAAGGAGTGAAGTCTAGAAATTTCTTATGGTTCAAGCATAGGTCTAGATAACAACCATTTCTTGGGCTAAGTGGTGTAATTTTCTTTTGATGTAATTGTTGCTTTGTTTGGCTGGTTGGTTGCCCCTGTTTTTTGGAGTAGAAATTGCAATAGAAAAGAAAAAGGGTGGTTTGTGATGATTTTGAAATCTATTTTGAAGTATTATCTGCCATTGAATTTAATTGCATTTTCTTGGAGATTTTTTAGACCTCTTGGTTGATCTTAGAGTCGAAACTAACAAGTTTGACCTAGAAAGTCAAAGACGAGGTTTTTAGGGAATGATGGAGCTTGGGGCAGAGGTACCCATATAAAAAAGCTTGGTTTATACCAAGTTTCTTGGAAGTTTAAGTGTAATGATACGTAGATAGTCAATGTGCACACTGTAAACGTAGATAGTCAATGTGCACACTGTAAACGATGTGAAAAGGGTTTGGAGATTGATTGTTGAATATGGATAAACACACTATATCATTAAGTTTGATGAGTACCGATACATGTAAGTTTAACTAGCTATCAAGAGGTTTTTACTTGTATAATTAGCTTTCACGTAAGTACTAAATGGTTTATATATGAAGATTCAAAAAATTAGTTCTTTATACCAAGTGTATCGGGTTATTATTTCCATAATTAATGATACATCAAGTAGAACAAGAATATTAAATGTCCATAGAAGAAGCAACAATGCACTCAAAATACAATCTTTATGCTTTTACATGTCTATTTGTGCAAAGAATGTTTGCTTTTTATGTCTTGTGTTATGCTCTTTAACAACTTGCACCATCTCAGGCACATCATGATATGACCGCTCCATTGCAACATTATTTTATATACACCGGTCACAACTCATACCTTACTGGCAATCAACTCAGTAGTGATTCTAGTGAAGTACCAATCATAAAGGCACTTCAAAGGGGTGTTAGAGGGATAGAACTTGATTTATGGCCAAATAATGCAAAAGATGGAATAAATGTACTCCATGGGAGGTATGTGTACCATATTTTTCGTTTTTTATTTTATTTTAATAAAGGTGGCGGTTTCAACCCATTTACTAATGAATAGATGATATGGCCGGGTTGTGTTTTATCTATAATGAGTCAAACATGTTGGAAGTTACCCAAAGTATATTTTACTACATGAATTTTGTTTAGCAAACATAATACACTTTTAGAAATGAACAAAAACATGTTAATGGGTCGACTTGATCTTGCATATTTCGACTTTTAATAAGACGTTTGCTTCAACCCGAAATCCGTTTGCACTTATTTACCCACCCTGGTTTACCCACCCATGTAACCACCTTTATTAACAAGATTTTTATTTCATATCCATGAGTTACAAGGTTTTGTGTTCCATTTTTATAATGAAAATAGGACATTGACAACTCCAGTAACACTCAAAAAATGTTTAAAGTCGATTAAAGAGCATGCTTTTGTTAAATCTTCGTATCCTGTTATTATCACTCTAGAGGATCATCTTACACCAAGTCTTCAAGCTAAAGTTGCAGAGGTTAGCTATATATTATTCTTTGATGTTTCCAAACTAAAAACTTTCTTGATCATTTATAGAGTCGAGTCGTTCATTCATGTATCTTTAGATGGTCACAAGCACTTTTGGGGATATGCTATACTTCCCAAAGGAAAGTGATAAAGAGCAATTCCCTTCACCTGATGCACTAAAAAATCAGATCATCCTTTCAACAACACCACCAAAAGAATACCTTCAATCCAAGAACGTGGGCAAAGAACGCTCGTCAGATGATGAGCCTGAAGATCAAAGGGTGAGTTGGCAAGAAATTTGTTCATTATAAATCATTGACTATTTAATATCTATTTTTGCAATGAAACCATCAATTTCTTGAAGTTGCAAATTTTACCATGGGTAGAAACATGGTCGCCTCAGGTTCCATTAGCCGTAAAGTTTATTAAACTTTTTATAAATTACGATTACAAAAACTATGTTATAACAATAATAATCTAGGTGTTTTAGTATATTGGTTTAGAAGGTTGTATGCATTTAACTTCGACTTTTGATGATTTTACAATTACTTTAACCATTGGCCATTCTAACTATATTCTATTATTTGACCCATTAGAGATAAAAACACAACACAAACCACACGACTATATAAATGGATCGAAATTAACATCTAATTTTTTGTATAGCCTAACGACGGTCTCTTGCAATTAACGCACGCTAACACACTTAAAAAGGTTAATCACTCTTATCTAACGTGTACATGTTTGTCTCAACTCGGTTTCTTAATAGCATATCAACAGTGATGAGGATGCTGCTGCCGCTGCTGATGATGAGAGATGTACTGTAAGTAATAGAGAGAGTAGTAAAGAAGCATGCTCTAGCACAGTTCAACCATTGTCAAAAATCCTTGGTGTTGACTATAAAATTGACGACGACGATGATGATGATATTGAAGTTGAAAATTTTTGCCACCAAACAACCCTTGAATACAAATATCTTATTGCAATTCGCGCTTTCAAACCAAAAAATGGAACAAGAAATGCATTAAGGGATGATCTCGGGAAAGCTAAACGCCTTAGTTTGAGTGAACAATCCCTTCAAAAGGCTGCAAATCTTTATGGAGATGACATTGTCAGGTAAACTCGATATATAAGTTTTTTAGCGCTCAAATCTAATTATTACAACTTCAGTGAGCACAAGCATGTCCAAAAAATATTTTTAGTAGGCCATTTTATTACAACTAATTATTTGATTCAGTAAATGTTTGTGTGTGTATAACTAATTTGTTACTTTTGAAGTCACCTAAATAATACTTACACTGTTAATTAAGTTTATTTACATTTGAATGCAAACAAGTGGCTAGTT
Organism: Ambrosia artemisiifolia; assembly: GCA_032199755.1. NCBI lineage: Eukaryota > Viridiplantae > Streptophyta > Magnoliopsida > Asterales > Asteraceae > Ambrosia > Ambrosia artemisiifolia. The sequence goes on from CM063518.1 coordinate 19,824,037, forward strand.
CTTGTTTTGAGACTAAATAGGGGTTCACTTGCATATAGATTCACTCAAAAATATATTCTCCGGGTGTTTCCAAAGGGAACTCGGGTCACCTCTACAAACTTTAGACCACTTACTGCGTGGATGCATGGCGCACAAATGGTCGCCTTCAATATGCAAGTGAGTTTTAAACTCGAATTTGTTAGTAGTTTTTGATATATAAATATATTTTTTTTAAATTGCCTTTTGTTATCTACTAAGCTATTTTTAATTTTACCTAGGGGTATGGAAGATCACTATGGATGATGCATGGTATGTTTAGATCCAATGGAGGGTGTGGTTATGTTAGAAAGCCTGATTTTCTTATGAACAAGGGGCCGAATGATGAAGTATTTGACCCAAAAGCAGAATTACCTGTGAAGAAAACTTTGAAGGTTAAACAAGTTATTAATAAACATATTATTGTAATTTAGGGTCAAGCCCGTTTGGGTTAGGAGCCCTTTTGGCTCTGATACCATGAAAGTATTGTATATTTCTCTTAATTAAATACGCGCATTTGTTTTTCAGGTAAAAGTGTATATGGGTGACGGGTGGCATTTAGATTTTAGCCAAACTCACTTTGATTCATACTCACCACCAGATTTCTACACGAAGGTTAGTACCGCACAAACGCCTTACAGTTTAGTCCATATGAACTAGGATTCAATGCGCAGCGAAATAAGCTTAACAATGTCTAACAGTTGAATATGATCAACAGATCTATATGGCTGGGGTACCAGCTGATGTGGCGAAGAAGAGAACCAAAGTAATCGGAGATGATTGGATGCCTGTATGGAATGAAGAATTCACATTCCCGTTGACAGTCCCTGAGCTAGCTTTACTTGGGATTGTTGTACAAGAACAAGACGTAGATAGCGATGACTTTGCGGGTCAAACATGTTTGCCTGTCGCCGAATTGAGACCAGGGATTCGTGTCGTTCCACTTTATAACAAGAAGGGAGAGAAATTTAAATATGTAAAGCTTCTTATGCGATTTTTGTTTGTATAAAGACAATCACAGTTAACTTTTTGGCAAGAAAAAATAGGAATTTTTTATATTTTTTTCTCCAAGATCTTGGAGACCTTAAATAAGATGTTAGCTTGGATCGGTAGCTTGTTGTGTGTTTGGATGCAACTAATTCGATAGGAAAGATCTTATTTGGTAGAATATACACAATACACTTTATACATGTTGGGATTAAATACACTAATAAGAGAAGATAACATGTTAAATATGTGCAGATTTCGATAAATAACCATACATGGTTTGTGATCGTAAAATTCGTTTCTGTTTGGTATGAGGTAATGAAATGGATGAGGGAATGGAATGGATGAGGTAATGGAATGGATCATTACCATTCCATGTCTTGTTTGGTTGCCATGTGGGAATGAAACAAAACATTACTTTGTGTTGTTAGATAGGCAGAAAAAGACAATGAAATAAAATCGGTGGTGAGTGGCTGTGGTTGGTGGTGGTCAGTGGTGGTGATAGTGGGTGGCGATATGTGGCGGTAGCAGTGGTGGTGGGTGGCGGCAGCAGTGGTGGCGACGGTGGACGGTGGAGGCGGATGGCCGTGATGGTGGGTGGGCGACGATGGTGAGTCGTGGCGGTGGTGGGTGGTGGGTGGTGGGTGGTGGTTGGTGGCGGTGATGGTATGTGGCGGTATCATGGTGGTGGGTGGTGGCGAAGACGGCGATGGGTGGAGGTGGATGGCGGTGATGGTGGGTGGATGACGGTGGTGGGTGGTAATGGTGGTAGATGGTGCGTGACGGTGGCGGCGGCGTTGGGTAGGTGGGTGACGGAGGTGAGTGGGTGACGGTGGTGGGTGGGTGGGTGAAGGTAGTGGGTGGCGGTGGTTGGTGGCGGCGACGACGATGGTGGGTGGTGGTGGCGGCAGCGGTGGTGGGTGGTGGTGGCAACGGTGGTGGGTGGTGACGGCGGTGGTGGGTGGTGACGGCGGTGGTGGGTGGTGACGGCGGTGGTGGGTGGTGGTGGTGATTGATGGGTTATGGTGTTGTTAGTAAAGGATGAATGAGGGATGGAATGGAAAAAAACATAGGGGGTGGATGGAATGGTTTTGAGGGAATGGAATGCCTTGTGGAATGGGTGATTCCATTCCTTTAACCAACCAAACATACTATTTTTCATTACCTCGTAATGGTTCATTCCATTCCCCCTTCCATTTCATCATACCAAACGCTACCTAAAAGTTAAGAAGGCCTAAATGTGTCAAAAAGGCGCAATGTTTGATTGTTAGATCATTAAGACCATGCGTAGTGGGGGGCTTTATATATAAAGCCCCCCTTCCTGATTGGTCCACGTGGCTGCTGAGTCAGCATGGAGAGAGAAACTGAAAAAGGGGTGTAGTGGTGGGGGGCTTTATATATAAAGCCCCTGAATCTGATTGGGCCACGTGGAATTTTTTTTTTATTCTTTTAACTCAAAATAATTAAAATAAAGGGCAAATAAATATAAAAAAATTACAAATAATATTAAAAAACACAACTAATATTAATTAAATTAAAAAAATACAAATAATATTAAAAAACACACAACTAATATTAAAAAAAAAGTTACAAATAATATTTAAAAAAAATTACACACCTCCTAAATTACTTATTTAAACATTACATATTCCTAAATTACTTAATTAAACACATAATATAATCCTAAATTACTTATTACAACCTAAACCTCCCACTACGAAGAGTAGTTGTCCCAGTCCTCGAGTGTGTAGTACTCGGGGGATAGGGAACGTGAGCTGTCCCGTCCATCGGATCTCGCATCCGAGGGGAAATAGTAGTACTCACAAGGAGGGGTTGGCATGCTCCAGAGGCGCTCCTGCTCCTCAATTTCCCTGAGGGCTTCCAAGTCCTTAGGAGTTGGGTCCCCATATTCACAGGGTGGGGTGGTCTGGTGGTGGTGGGGGGTGGGGGTATTCTGGGGGGTGGGGGTAGGTTGGTGGTAGGGGGTGGGGATAGGTTGGTGGTAGGGGGTGGGGGTAGTCTGGTGGGTGGGGATAGGTTGGTGGTAGGGGGTGGGGATAGGTTGGTGGTAGGGGGTAGGGGTAGGTTGGTGGTAGGGGGTGGGGGTAGTCTGGTGGTGGTGGGTGGGGGTATTCTGGGGGGTGAGGATAGCAGCAGCAGTTCGGGGGGTGGGGGCCGACAACATCAGTCGGTCCATTTGATGAATAGCCATGGTATAATCCATGGCCCAGGCCCATTCTTCATCCGTGAAGTCATCATCGACTTCAGGATGAGGAAAGGTTGGTGGTGCCGCAGCAGGAGGAGGAGGGGTGAAGGTTGGTGGTGCCGCAGCAGGAGGAGGAGGGGGATATAACCAATGTTGTGGAGGAGGAGGAGGAAGAGGAGGTTGTGCAGCAGCAGGAGGAGGAGAGGAGGTGAATGGTAGTCTCCGGGGACGGCTCCGTCCCCGGACCCGGCGAGTGTACTGCCGGACATTAGATGGTACGGCAGCTCCTGGTTAAAAACCGCCCATGTTATTCATTGTGTTGAGAATTTGAGGGTGAGGAAAAGGTGTGACTGAGAATTGAGATGAAGTGTTGTATTTATAGGGTGAGAAATATGACCGTTTGGGGGGAAAACGTTTGAATTTCAAAATTTGAAATTTAAACGTTTGGGGGAAAAATTTGAATTTCAAACGGTTTGAACAGTAACCGTTTAAAATTCAAATGTTTGAATATATTTTTTTTTATATAATCTATTTTTTTTATTATTAATTTTAATAAATATTATTTTTTTATATAATTTATTTTTTTTATTATTATTTTATTAAATCTAAATAATTTTCTGTTTAAATTATCGTTAATATTGTTATGTTTATTATTATTATTATTATTATTATTATTATTATTATTAAAAATATGTTTGACCGGATTGGTTTGACCCCAGCCACGTGGCACATTCTGATTAGCTAGTGCAATTTGAGTATGGCGTTATCTTCATAAAGCCCCCCTCTTTTGGCCTATAGCGCCTAGGTGTAGTGGTGTGGGGGGCGCTATTTTTTAAAAATTTTGACAAATAGCGCCCCACTACGGTGGGTCTAACTAGGATTTTTTGGGTTGTCTCAAACCTTAAGATTGGTGTTTAATAGTTTATAACCAAAATTTAATTTAATTTTTAGAGGCCTTTTATAAACACACAGGATTTATTTATTACTAAATGTACACCCCAGTTTGTTTTTCTTTATACCAATTTTCCACTCCGATGGTATCATAGATTGCGTTAATGCATACCATAGTTTAACTTGTTAAAAATAGGAAAGATTGGTGAAACTAAAAACTTTTTGGCTTGGTTGTGTAAGGAGCCCTCGCTAGCACCTAAGAGATATAATGGTCCCATCATAGAACAATCAACTTGGAGTTTTGGCTTGTCGTAGGTGGGCATACGATGACAACAGGTAATCCAAATATCGTATACTTCATTAAAAGTTTTTCAAAAACATTTTTAGTAAGTTATTTATTTTTTAAAATTGATGTTATCATTTTTAAAACTCTTGTTCTTACTTAGCATTAATTTTCTCATGTCTGTGATTTTATAACTAAGGTGAATATATATTTTGACACGCCATTGTATATAACTTAGAATTATCAAGTATGTTTTGAATTTTTTTTCTTGTTTTCTTTAACAACTTTATACATCAACTTGCGTACTCAAAATTCTGTAAAATATTGAAACGGCCAAGCTCAAGTTAATTTTGTACAAGTCAATTGGTGACACGATGATACTTTAGTGTTCCATGAGTGATTCCAATTTGTTAGCCGTTAAAAAAAAACTAGAAAGTCTAACGTGTTTCACTTCCTAATTCTCAAAGTATTATTGTTTTAATTATTTAAATAATAATGTAAAATCCTTTTAGAGTAATATTATATATTTTTTGAATATTAGTTTAAAATTTTGAGTGTTAGAATGTTCTTCCTTCTTCTTGAAATATATCCCGGTCAAAGTCGGACCTTTATTACCCATAATCTTATCTATGATTGCAGTTTGAGAAAACATATTATATAAGTATATTCTTTTGCAATATAAGCATATACTCAAAGCCAACATATCCTTTTGATAAGTTTCAAAACATTCGTCAGCATAAGTGGTTACCCACTTACCCCCTTTCCTAACCGAATATAAGCATGTTCTATAATTGTTTATTTATTTATCTATACTTCTATACTATCTTATAAAGCATTTCACAAGGACCTCTTAAATTTTAAGTAATACAACAATAAATGCTTAAAGTACAACACATAATGCATGTAGTAACTACTTTTTAAGGGCATTTATGTCTTTTCAAACATAACTTGCACATATACCCCTTATTAGTTACAGTTTCCCCCCTTATCTATCTATAGTATATTATAATTTAATACAATATTTACATATTTGCCCCCATCAACTTTACTCAATTTTTGTTTATTTAAATAGTAATTACATTTTTGCACATTTATTTTAACCAACTACCCCCACGATTTTTAAACGTTCATAACTTTTTCAGACGATGGTATTTTCTTAATATTATTGCACCGTATAAAAGAGCATTTTAATCTCTTTAATTTGAGTATAGTATTGCAATAATTTTTAATTTTTAAAAAATTATATGTTAGAGTTAAGCAATAACCGAAATGAAAACAAAGGAAAAAAAATGAAAACCAACTGAAATCATCTAAACCTTAATACAATGCATTTTCCAATTATTTCTTAAAATTCAAGTTTTACAAGTATATTGATTAGAGTACAAAACACAATGTATATTAACTACTTTTTTAAGTCAAACATGTATTTTAAAAAAATAACTTACACATGTGCCCCTCCATCTTTACTCAATTTTTTTGTTGAAATAATATTTACACTTTTGAACCCTTAATTTAACCAACTACCCCCATGATTTTTAAACGTCCATAATTTTTTCGTGCGTGAATATTTTTTTAATATTATTACACCATATAAACGGACATTTTATTCTTTTTAATTTGAGTATAGTATTGGTGTAGTTTTTATTTTTATAAAAATGATATGATAGGTTTAAGTAATAACTGAAACAAAAACGAACCGAATTACACGAAAAATAATAGTTACATCTTTTCCTTGTTTTAAGGAAACTACCCCCACGATTTTTAAATGGACATAATTTTTTTATATGTTAATAATTTTTTAAAAAATTATCATAAAAACGAGAATTTTATTCTCTTTAATTTGAGTAGTAATGCTAATATTTTTTTAATTTTAAAAAGTGGATGTATTTTGTGATTTACCAGAGCCGACTCGACCATTTTAGGGGGCCTAAAAAGAATTTTAAATTTGAAGTTCTTTTAGCATAACAGAGACCACAGTAAAAAAAATCTTATCATTAAAGGGAATGGGTACCAAATCCTCATATGGATTGGCCTAACCTTAAACACTAAAATCAGATGATGTAAACAAAACAAAGAGTATATGACATAAAAACATCCTAAATTTAAAACATAATATGAATATCAAAATTTAAGTATTAGCTACGATTATAATAACATAAACATAACGAAATTTTAATCATAATTTTTATTTCCGATCTTTCTTCTAATCACATATAAATATTAGTAAAGACATAACATTTTATTTAAAACATGAATTAACATCCACATTATGTCATATTTTATCTGTATAATTCGTAAGCTGCAAAATTCAACAGTTTAGTAGTAAAAGTTATAGATTATCAATTTACCTTTAAGGGATGCGTAGCAAAGTAACAATTTTGATTGTCGATTTCGAAGGAACTAAGTCGCTAACTACAACACCTTAGATTTTGATTCTGATTTTTATTTTAATTGTAAAAAGAATTAGAGCAAGAATGCAACAGAAGATAGTTGGACTTCGATGATCGTTATTTTACGATTTAGGTGTACGACCATTCACCGTTACTACACGATTCGATTCGATTTTCATTCCTCACTTTCCCGCTTTCATTTTTAACCTAACCATGTTGCCTCTTTTTGGAACGAGCTATGATTTAGTAGAATGGGGCCTAAAAAAGATAGGGCATTAAGCCCATGCTTTAGTAGACTTATACTTTGGCCAAATTTTAGTTTTGGTTATTAACAAAATTAACTTAACCGGACTGAAAACGACAATCTAATCAAATAAACCATACCAATTACCCGATCGGTTAATAAGATTATTTAACCGTTGACTTTGGTTTTGGTTGAGGCTAATAACTGAATTGAACCGAATTATGCATACCCGTAAAGTAGCTGTGTTCCCGCCGCATCGCGCGGGCATACTACTAGTTAATGTTAATAATTCTTTCATATATGTTATTATTGTTTTGTACATTGCTCTACACGATATCATTTTCTTCTCTCCTAAGAAAGATCGTTGGCCAAAACAATACATCTTTCATTTTCGTTCTAATTGGACTCACCCTCACTAACCACATCCATATCATCGTTACGTTTTTAGTGAAATTACTAAAATACCGCTCTCTTTCTCCCTCTACCTCTCCTCTTCTCTTTTGTACTTGATGCCACCACCAACCACCTTCAACCGCTACGATCACCAACACACCGTCAACCAACACTACCATAGGCTTAAAAAATTGGCGAATTTCCTTCCAATTTTCGACATTAAACTCATCAACCTCCACCATCTGTTTTCTCCGGTCATCTTCTCTTCTATACATGCCATCGCCAACCACCATTAGCCAACATTACCAACAACAACCACCACTACTACCACCATCATCCATCATCCATCATACCTAACCTCAACCTGTTACCACCACCGTGACCTTAACAAAACCTTTAGAAACTATTTTCGTGAAGTTTTGGTGACTAAAAAATTATTCCCATGAGTTATCACGTTTTTTGGCGACTTTACATAACTCTGGTGACCTGCAACTTGTTCTAGTGACCTTCTTTAACCTTGAAACCACCCACCAAGACCACCACCAGTCATTTCTGACCTTCATAGCCCCTCAAAACTTCAAAATCTCCGCCGCCGATGTCTCTCACATTTTTTCGACTAAGTCTCTACCACCGTTTCTCAATTTTCGAACAAGGTACACAACCTAATAAGTAGTAAAAACTTCATTTCATTGTTTAAACGTGAAATCTGGTACGGAAATGGATATTATGGTTGGGTTTGCACCGGAGCAGTTGAGGTCACTAATAATATCGTTGATCAAAACCCTAAGACTCGATGTCATCATCTGATTTGCCTGAGTCTAGGTCTTTCTGAAGAAGCGGAATACAACCCCCTTTGTTGAGGTTCATGGTGAGGCCACAACCTTCATCGTTGTTGCCTCATGGACGTTGAATCAATCTATGAGGAACACCGACATACAATCGGTAATCGTACCCGAAATCCTCGATTGAACCCCTTCGTTAGAACCAGAGCTGGCATAACAGGTTACACGAACATGTTAAGACACGAACCTGTTAAGACACAAACACGAAACCTATAAACACGAACCTGTGTATAACAGGTTAACACGATAAGACGCGATAAGGAACACCTAGTAAAACAGGTTAACACGACAAGACACGATAAGACACGACAAGACACAATAAGACACGACAAGAAATGATAAGAAACACAATAAGACACGATAAAACCTGTTAAGACACGAACATGAAACAGGTAACACGAACACGACACGAAAATAAACAGGTCTTAACATGTCGATCTGTTATAGACACGAAACCTGTTAAGGCCAAACACGAAACCGGTTAAAATCGTGTAGGTTCATGTTAGGTTATCGTGTTCATGTCTGGATTGCCAGCCCTAGTTGGAACCCTAGGTTTCTTGTGGCTTGTGAGAGAGAACAGAAAAGATAGGCTTTTGTGGCATTGAAACAAAGTTTTGAGAAGGGGGCGGGGTGGAGAAGTATTGTCCTATTAATGGTTGGGGATGAAGTTACAACCTATACTACTCGTTTTCACGAACTTTCCCGCTTGGTGCCCCACATGGTAACTCCATAGTATAAGAGGGTCGAAATGTACATTTGGGAACTCTCCCAAGATACGCAGTATGGTAACCGCTGCCGAACCTACCATTATTCAGGGTGTTGTCACTCTAGGTTATAGTCTCACGGGATGCTAAGGACCTCTTAAAATTTAGATTTTACAAGTATAATTGCTTAGTGTTTGTGTTTGCTGGCCTCTATAAATGGAATTTTCCTCTAGCGTACAATTGTATATATTGGTCTTTAAATTCTAACAACCATGTAGATTCTAGGTTGTACCAATGCTTTAATAACTTATAACTAACAGATATAGTAACTTCTCCTCACATGGAGAAGTTACTAACTGTAACATAGTTAAACTAAATAAATGTGATAAGTAACAATAAATAAGTTGTTGAAACCTAGATTGTGGACCAATAAAAACCTAGGCCTAGATTTAAATTGAATTTATTAATTTTGGACGACTGTAGTGTTTCCTTTACTAATGAATGCAACTGAAATTAAATGTAAATAAAAAATGGATGCCTAATTTTATATTTTTAAGGTAAACTTCATTAAAAACAAACCGACCAACCCACAAAATCAAAGTGACCATCAATATTACAACTCACATAATTATAAATTTACACCAATTAGATGAGAACAACGATTTAACATTAGCTCTATTCTTTGCTCAAATACTGCTAATTTTATACTTTTGTACATGGTTTTGAAAACCGGACCGGGCTCCGGGGCCTGGACCGGTCCGGTTCGGGTGTTCGGACCGCTGGTGCAATGAACCGGCCGGTCGAACCGGAAAACCGGGTGGTTGGACCGGTTTTTTGTATTTTTTTTTATTATTTTTGTATTTTTTTTGTTTTTGGGCCGGTTCATTGGACCGGTCGAACCGGTGAACCGGCCGGGGGTCCGGTTCGACGTCCAGTCCGGTTTTGAAAACCTTGCTTTTGTATTACCAACAAAATGAAGTTTTGAAAATACAATACAAATAAGTATTGTAATTGTATATTGGTTTTGAACACGTTGGCCTATTTTAGGTAACACACCTGTCAAGTGTCAATTTACGAATCAATCAATCAATTTAACTTATTAAAGTGCAAAACTCCAATTTGATTTAGTTATGGCTTTTACTAATCCTTATGAGTCACTTATTGTACCTTAAATCAAATCTTTATCTTATGTGATTTAGATTTTTCTTTTCAAACACTTTGATAAAAATTTTAAGAGAAACTATCTGGCACAAAATATCTTATCATACAAATTGTAGGAAGTCACTACAAATTGACACATGAAAACTGGCGGCTACAACCTTAAAACTCGTTGTTAATCCTTAGGAGGGTTGTTGGGTCTGCTGACCTGGAGAAGAACAGATGATAGAAAGCCAAAATATACTAAGTGTTGATCAAGAATAAATAACAGTGGTTACAAGAAAGCTTCCTCCAAAGAACTGCTGATTCCCAAACTGCTGATACTTAAACATCTGATACAAGACAACTGCTGCTGATGAAAGGTCTGATGGATAAAGTCTGAAGAGCAAAAGTCTGATAAAGAACAAGTGCTGATCAAAGATCTGAAGAACAAAGGACTGTTGAACCAACAGCACTTTGGTTCAACAGATGATAAGAAGACATCAGAGTTTTAGTTTAACAGAGTTTTTCTTTCAGTAGTTTCAATGTAACAGTAGTTTATTGCTTAACAGATGTTGTAGTTTGTTAGTCAGTTAGGGGTCGCTTTCTAGGTGACGTCAGCTAAGCGATCATCAGAGGTTTGTACTTGTCTATAAATAGAACAGTACTTGTACTGTTCTATTGGTCACTCGTCATTCTCTCTAGACAAACAAACTCTGAGTGATCAGGCTGAGGGGGAGTTATAATTGTACCTTTGTAATCTTTCAGTTTAATGAAAGCATTCGATTTATAACAATTATTCTCTATGTTTTGATTATTCTTTATTCCGCTGCACTTTCCATTTATATTTCATTCATATTTCATAGTTAATCAAAACAATCCAATACTCAGATCCTAACAATTGGTATCAGAGCTTGGTCAATTAAATCTGATCTAATCAATCAATTTAATACACAGATCAGCTCATAATCATTGATATCGTTTGTTTGTCGGGTTAAAACAGAGTAATAGTTTATTTTCGTTTCAACAGTTAGTAAACAGACTTTGTTTTTGAAAAACCAAGAGAATGACTTCACTTAATCAAGATCCACACAACACTGGCACACACAACAAGCCTCCGATGCTTGTCAGGTCAGAATACAACATCTGGCAGCGTCGGGTAGCTCATGTGTTAGCACAACAGAACACAGGGTGCTGGAAATCGGTAGTATTTGGACCACATGTTCCAATGGTACCGAGTGCCGAGGATCCAAAGATCCAAGTACCAAAGAGTGTTGAGAACTACTCAGAGCAAGATTTTCAAAAAAAATCGAGCTAGATGCCAAGGCTTTCAGCATAGTAGCCATGGCACTGCCGAATGATATCTATGCCGGTCTCTTGCACTGCAATAGTGCTAAAGAACTGTGGGATGCTCTTAAAGAGCAATTCGGGGGAACTGATGATGTGATTGAAAACAACCGTGAAATACTTAATCAACAATATGAAACGTTTAGTCACATAAAAGGGGAGTCATTAACACAACAGTTTGAAAGGTTTAACTGTCTAATTAGTGAACTTAAACTGGTTGGTCTAACTTTTCCTAATTCAACACTGAATCATAGGTTTCTTAGATCACTTCAGGACAAATGGGACACTATAGCTATTGTTATGAGAAACTCTATCGGATTCAAAGACCTAACCCTGACCCAGCTTCATGGTAAGCTCCTGACTTATGAAAGGGAGCTTAACCAGAAAAAGAAGCTCCAGGACTCTGGCAAAGTGTCAGATGATTATGTATTTGGTAATACTGCACTGTTGGGTCAGGATGATGGTTCTGGAAGTAGTAAGGATCAGAGTTATGATCATTACATTGACATAACAAATGGTTTCAATAATGATTCTTACTCATCACCAAACAACTGTGCTTTCACAGCCAGTGGTGATATCCAGGCTTCTGATAATTCATCTTTTGTGTACAATGACTTGCAATACATTGACCCTTTGGACCTAGAAGAAATGGACATCTTACATCAGGTTGCCCTGCTCAGTATTAGAACCAATAACTTCTATAAAAAAACTGGCAGGAGGTACCCAGGTTTACATGGTGGGTCAAAGGTTGGGTTGGATAAATCAAAGATAAAGTGTTACAAGTGTCATAGAATGGGTCATTTTGCTAGGGAGTGTAGGAGTCAAAATGGAGTTCCTATGATTACCTATCCAAATCAAAGACCACAGACCAACACTTATCAAACCATCCCTAATGTACCTAATGTGCAAAACACTGCTCATTTTGCACAGACCCAAACCATTGTTCCTGTGCATTATGTCCAAACCACTGTTCCTCAGTATCACTATGTCCAAACACCTGTTGCTCAGGGCCCTGTGCCAATGACTGTTACTCCACCCTCTGCTCCTGCAGAGACCAGTCAACCAGGTCAACAGAGTTTCTTTACTCAAGGCTTTGTTGATTGGAGCAGTCTACCAGATGAGATAACAGATGATAACATTGCCCTAGTTGCCAACACTGAAAAGGATTTTTGTTTTATGGCACTAGAAACAATTGTTGAAGAAACTGATTCTGAGGAAGTGGTGTCTATGTCTGAAAATGTGACTGATGGTGTTGTTGGTGAGATTGTTTCAGCTGAAGAATCTGAAGTGGAGGTTGTGAATCTATCAGACCCCTGGGGTAGTGATGACTGTGATTGCCAGTGTAACTGTGCCTTGATGGCTGCTGCTAAGGTATCTCCTCAAATCTTAAATGACTTGTGCTCAGACAAATGTATTGTGGCATTTGCTAAGATAAAAGAGGTGAATGAAAACTTTAGGAAGAAAATTTTGGACTCTGAAATTCATTTTGAAAAATTAACAAAAGAGTTAAAATCAAAAATATCTGAAAGAGAGTCTGAAATCAGCAGTCTAAAACATGAAGCAAGCATAACCAAAGACCAGCTTCAGACTATGATAACAAAATATCATAGTTGTAAGAAGGAGCTTGAGTCCACCCAAGTTGAATGTAAGAAATGGGTGGAATCATCAAAGGGTTTTGAAATGATTGTCAACCAACAATCTAAAAGTCATGTGAAATTTGGATTTGGTTTTAAAACCACTGATCAAGTATCACAAACCACTGACAAAAAGGAACCACAGTTGGTTGAGGTCATCCCTACAAACTCAAAAGGTCAAGAAATCAAGGTTACTGAACCCAATGGCAAGAAAATCATTCTTGAAAAGTTGGAAGGTACACCCTCATTTGATGAAATTGAGAAATATCAATTCAAACCAACATGGTCAGATGAGTGTGAAGTCCTTGAAAATTTCAAACCAATGACCTTCAAAACCTCTGATGGTAAAATGGCACCACAGGCCAAAGTAATCCCTCTAGTAAGTCTTCCAACAGATGATGAAACATCTGTTGAAAAGAAGAAAGAAAAAGGGAAAGCTAAGAACAACTTGTTTTGTGATTTTTGTGAAAAGAAGAACCATGTCACCAAAAACTGTTTTCTTCTAAAAGCATATGACATCAACAAAACAACAAGTTTAAATGATTCAAAATCTAAAGAATGTTCAATCTGCAAGAAAAAGAATCACAAAACAAAAGAGTGCCTATATCTCAAGAATTTTGATGAAAAGATAAAAGAGTATAAGGCTAAAACTCTGGAAAGTCAAGTGGTAAGTACTTCAAAAGGAAAACCCAAACAGACTTTTGAATCAGTTCAAACATCTGTTACCAAAAGTCTGAACAAAAACTCTGCTCCCAGAGAAGTTCAGGTAACAGATGCTCCACCTGTTAACAGATTACCAAGAGGATATGGACAACCCACTTGTCATCGTCTGCCACATGTTTATGAAGAGCCCAAGAGGCCTTCAAAACCAAAAGTGAACAGACACCCTCATGGTTTTCAACAACTGATAGGAAATGATCAAACATCTGCTGGACCAAGTGTTGACATACAAGCACTGGCAAATGGTCAACTGCAGCTGTTGAATCTAGTTCAAAAGCTAGTCCAAACCACTGATCATTCTCCTCAACTTAAGGCTGAGACAGCTCAGGACTCATCCAAAGCCAATTTGGCTTTGGACACTCACCAAAACTAAAATCCTTACTGATGTGCAGGGAGCTTCTGCTTGTTTAGACAGTTTATGGTATGTAGATAGTGGAGGCTCCAGGCACATGACTGGATGTAGAGCCCTTCTTCTGGATTTTCTTGCTCATGGAGGGGGTGATATATCCTTTGGTAATGATTCTAAAGGTAAAGTGTTGGGTTCTGGTACTGTCAAAGCAGGGAGGCTTAAGTTTGAAAATGTTAAACTAATAGACAATCTAAAATTTAATTTACTTAGTGTATCACAAATGAGTGACAAAGGCTTTGGGTCATTCTTCACTAAGCAAACTTGTAAGATTGTTGGCCCAGAGGCTGTAGAAAAGATTAACACCATCATTGCTGAGAGTAAAGCACAACTTGTTGCTCACATAAGTGGCAATGTGTATGTGGTTGATATGTTGAAGGATAATCCTACTGCAAATGTCTGTCTATTCTCAGCTGCCTCCACCAAAGAGACAGAATTGTGGCATAGGAGACTTGGTCACACCAACCTTCAAACTATCAACTCACTCTCCAAACAAAACCTTGTCAGAGGTTTACCATCAAAAGAATTCAAATGTGATGAGCATTGTGTTTCCTGTCTAAAAGGTAAACAACATAAAAGCTCTTACAAATCCATTGATGAGTCCAAAACTAGTCAGTGTCTACAAATGTTACACATGGACTTGTTTGGCCCTGTAAAAATCATGAGTCTAAGAAGGAAAAGATTTTGTCTTGTCTTAGTTGATGATTTTTCTAGGTTTACATGGACTTACTTTCTACACTCTAAGGATGAGACTGCAGGTATCTTGAAGGACTTTGTCACCAAAGTTGAAAAACAATATGACTTGCCAGTAAAAGTCTTTAGGAGTGACAATGGAACAGAGTTTAAAAATAAGGAGTTAGATGATTTCTGTGTGTCAAAAGGGATTGTAAGGCAGTACAGTATCCCAAGAACCCCAGAGCAGAATGGGGTGGTTGAAAGGAAGAACAGGACTCTCATTGAGGCTGCAAGAACAATGCTAGCAGATTCTGGTTTACCTCTATCCTTTTGGGCAGAAGCTGTAAACACTGCTTGTTATGTTCAAAACAGAGTTTTAATCAACCCTAGACATCAAAAGACTGCTTATGAAATTCTGTTTAAAATCAAACCACTGATATCATTTCTCAAAGTCTTTGGCTGCCCATGTTTCATTTTAAATCTTAAAGATTCCATTTCAAAATTTGCAGCCAAAGTGGATTGTGGATATTTTCTGGGGTATTCTTCTGTTGCAAAGGCCTATAAAGTGTTTAACACAAGGACTAAAACAATAGAAGAAACTCTGAATGTGAAGTTCAATGAACTTTCCTCTTTAAAAATCCCAGCAAACCCTGCTGAGTTGTTTGATTTAGATAAATTCAAATTTGAAGATATTGCTGTCAAAACTAACCCTGCAGGTACTCCACAATCTTCACAACAAGACTACAGAATAGATGTTGTGGTTCCAGACCACTACAAAGTCTATCCTGCATCAGAGGACGCAGTGGTTCAAAACAACTGTCAAAACTCTGTTACAGCTGAGTCAGCCACTGTTGGCCAGTCTTACCTTCAATCCACTGATTCACCCAGCCAATCCACTGTTCAATCATCTGTTGACAAGAGTCAATCATCTGTTGACAAAAGTCAGTCCAATATTACACCACTTGGACCCATTCCTCCACCTCCATTCCAAACATCTGTTGCCTCTTCAGAAGTGCCAACAGATGTTATGTCCACAGAGTCTCCAAACCTCTGTCCTTCACCACAAAATGCCATCATACCATATCAGGGAGATCTAATCTACCTAAGAGCTCATCCACCAGACCAAATCATTGGCAACATCAGAGAAGGTGTGCTCACAAGGAGCCAATCTTCAAACATCTGTCTTTTTGCAGGCTTCCTATCCCTTACACAACCTGTCAAGTACCAAGAGGCACTGAAAGACAACAGTTGGGTAGAAGCCATGCAAGAAGAACTCCTTCAGTTCAAAAGACAACAAGTATGGGAACTTGTACCACTGCCTAAGGATGTCTGTCCAATTGGCACAAAGTGGGTCTTCAAAAACAAAACTGATGAAAGGGGTATAGTTGTCAAGAACAAAGCCAGGTTAGTGGTTCAAGGCTTCAGACAAGAAGAGGGTATTGACTATGATGAAACCTTTGCCCCTGTAGCAAGGCTAGAAGCAATCAGACTTTTCTTAGCCTTTGCTGTCAACCACAACATCAAGGTGTTTCAGATGGACATCAAGTGTGCCTTCCTATATGGCAAAATTCAGGAGGAGGTCTATGTATGTCAACCACCTGGTTTTGAAGACACATTCCATCCTGATCATGTCTACAAGCTTAACAAAGCATTGTATGGACTCAAACAAGCACCAAGAGCCTGGTATGAAACTCTCTCTACTTTTCTCTTATCCATTGGTTTCACTAGAGGTAAAATTGATAAAACCTTGTTTTTAAAATGGAAAGGAAAAGATTTAATGATTGTTCAAATATATGTGGATGACATCATTTTTGGATCCACATGTAATAAAATGTGTGAGGAGTTTAGGGAACTCATGACAGCAGAGTTTGAAATGAGTGCAATGGGTGAACTTCAGTGCTTTCTTGGTCTCCAAGTGAAGCAACTGCAAAATGGCACTTTCATTCATCAAAACAAGTATGTGAAAAACTTGTTAACAAAATTTGAGATGAATGATTGTAAGCCATGTAGTACACCCATGAGCACTGTCAAGCCACTCACTGATGTTGAAAAGGATGAACTTGTTGATCAGACACACTATAGATGCATGATTGGGTCTTTATTGTACTTAACAGCATCCAGGCCAGACATTATGTTTGCAACCTGTGTGTGTGCTAGATCTCAGGCTTCTCCTAGAAAGTCTAACCTCATTGCTGTGAAAAGGATCTTCAGATACCTAAAAGGTGCTCCCACACTTGGTATCTGGTATCCTGCTAATGGAAACATTGAGCTTTCAGGTTACTCAGATAGTGATTTTGCTGGCTGCCATACCACAAGGAAGTCCACATCAGGAGGGTGCCAGTTTCTAGGGAATGCCTTAGTTTCTTGGCAAAGCAAAAAGCAAGCAGCTGTTTCAACTTCCACTGCTGAAGCTGAATACATTGCTGCTGCAAGCTGTACAGCCCAACTTATGTGGCTTCAAAATCAATTACTGGATTTTGGGATAACTGCACTGAGGACTCCACTCATGTTGGATAGTCAAGCTGCTGAAAATATCATCAAAAATCCAGTCTCCCACTCAACCACCAAGCACATAGATATCAGACATCATTTTGTCAGGGATAGCTATGAAAAAGGTTTGATTTCTCTGCACCATGTTCCAACAGAGGATCAGTTGGCAGATGTGCTGACAAAAGCTTTAGACACATCTACCTTCACAAATCTGATCTCTCGAATTGGAATGTTAAACATGGATTAAAAACAACAAAAATGTTTTCAATAAAAACATTAAAATGTTTTCAGAAAATCAAATTTTGCTAATCTAACACTTTGGTTGAAAAATCTGTTTTAAAACAACTGATTCAGATAAAACAACCACTGTTTTATTAAAACCACTGTTAGTCGAAAAATCTGTTTCAAACATCTGATCAGATAAAACAACTGTTTTCATCAGTCTTTTGGTTAAACAACAGAGGTTGGCAACAGAGGTTTAACAAAACAGCTGTCTGCCACCAGATGTTTCAACCATCAGATGTTTGCCACGTCTGCTCTCAAAAGCAGAGTTTTTGCCACATCAGCGGTTTCACAGAGTCTATAAAACCCTGTTCTTTCCCCCAACAGCAGTTTTACTGTCTCATTGTATTCAAAATACTAAAAACCGCTCTCGTCTTCCTCATAACCCTCAATCAAAGTTCATCGCTTTCATAATCAAAATCCATTAAAATGGAACTTCAAACAAAAGCCACTCACAATTTCCTTCCATATTTGGTTAAAACCGAAGACAACACACCATTCCATTCCACCATTGACATCATCAATAACTCAAAATATAAAAATGTTCTTATTGCTGATGCCCCCATATACCTGGAAACACTCCAAGAATTCTGGGCAACTGCTGAGGTTTTATACCAAGACAAAAAGCCTACGTCCATCATTTCAAAAATTGGAGCCACCAGTATCGCCATAACCCCTGAGATCATCTCCACTACCTTCTCCCTGAACGACTTGTCAGGTATGGATACTTTTCCAAAAACAGAGCTTCACACTGAGTTTCAAGAGAGAGGGTATGATGCTCAAATGACTGGTTCCACACTATACAAAAAGTTTTTCCCACCAGTCATGAAATTTTTCTTCCATACCCTCCTCCTCTGTGCCTCTGCCAAGACTACATCCTTCAATGAAATCCCATTGAGGATACAATACTTGGGATATGCTATGTTGTCAGACTCTGACTTCAACCTATCTCAGGGATTGTTTTCAGACTTGGTATCAAATGTGAAAGCCATAAAATCTGGCTCAAACAATGCTTTTCTGCTCTACCCTAGAATTCTAAGTGTAATTCTACAAAAGCTTTTACCTGAAAAGGATTTTCAAAAGGGAGAGTCATTTAAAATGAAAAGTCTAACTGATGAAACTTTTACAAGAATGCTGGGTTCTTCAACCCAAGAAAAAGCACCAAAAGTTCAAAAAGTTTCCAAAACACAACCAAAGAGGACAAAGACAACAACTGTTGTTGAAACCTCTGTTGGTGAGCCCACTGCTCCTGGTGATCATGGCACTTCATCCAGTGTTGTGAAACCCACACCAGCCACCAAAAGAAAACGTCCATCCACCAAAACAACCACCAAAACTAAAAAGGGACTTCTGGAAGATGAGATACGAGAAGCTAACCCTGTTGCATCACCAAAGCAACATGAAACCACTGTTGCTACTTCCTCACAACAGTTGGAGATATCTCAACCCAAGCAAACTCCTCAAGATTCCTCACAAAAGGAACTTGTTGTAAGCCAAAGGGAACCTCAAACTGAGGCATATGAGTCACTTGATCATATGTTTACAAGCCCATCTCCCAGGGCTAATCAGCTTCTTACACCACCTACATCACCACCACATGTCCCACAAACAATGCAACCCCTGTTTGAGGCTATTGATAAAACTCAGGATAACCCCAGTTCCTCTCCTTCACCTATCACTGAGAGTATGCCACTACCAGTGACTGGGGCTGAGGAAAATCAATCAGCCATCCCACAAACAGCTGAGGAGGTTATACTCCCAGAAGTCAATGTTACTTCTGATGAGGTTTCAAGAGAAGCAGCCACTACTGCTGTAGAGACCATTGTCTCACAGCAGGACAGTGGTTACATTGCTAAGACTTCCTTGAAGGCAACAACTGATGAAGACACAATTGTGTCTCCTAAAACAGTTGGAAGTCCCCAGAACCAAGAAAAAGGGGCAGCAGGTTCTTATTCTATGGACTCACCTCCTAGGACTGAACCAGCTAAAACTACCTCTGGTAGGGACTCAGATGAGCCTATTAATTTGGGTGATGAGTCAAAACTTCAAGAATTGACGGCTAAAGTTCAAAACCTTGAATCCTCTGTTGCTGACATCAAATCTGATGTCAAGTCAATATTGGAGACATTGAATAACTTTGCAAAAAGTCAACCATCAACTGCTGATGTTGCTAATGAGCTATGGAAATCTGTTTCCCCCATCATCATAGCTCATCGAAAATTAGCAGATCAGACACAGGAAACCTACATGACTTTGATCAGAAACATGGTTGATGCCAGATTCAATGATACAAAGGCTGACATCAAGGTGATCAAAGACCACTTGCTGAAGACCACTGGCTCTGCCCCTACCACAATTCTCAGAGATGAAGATGATGATGAATTCACTGCTGATGATGCCAAAAAGGGGGAGAGTGGCAGAGATAGGCTACCAAAACTTAATCCATTTGGTGAACCACCCTCACAAAAAGGGAAGAAGCCAACTGCTGACAAACCAGGGTCACCCAAATCAGCTCCACAAACACAACAACCAAATGTTCAGATCCCTGTCTCTGAACCAGCTCCAGCATCAAAGGCAAAAGAAGTTGACACTTCAGCTAATGAAAGAGCTGAAAAGGCTGCTCAAGACAAAATGAAAAGGGCTGATACATTGGAAGTAAAGGCAGAGAGGTTGGTGCAGCTGAAAAAGGAACAGCAGCAGGAAGTGGAAGATGTGAACACTTCAAAGAGAAAGAAAATGCCAGCCAAACACATTAGAAAACCACCTTCCAAATTAACTGCTGAAACCTCTGCTGAACAAACACCTGTTATCACAACCACTGCTCCTAAAACCACTGCCACCACAACCTCTGCTACTCAAACCACTGCACCTAAAACAACTGAAACTAAAACCACTGCTAAAACATCTGCACAACCCAAACCAGCAACCAAACCAGTCACTCAACCAACTCCCAAACCTACTTCAACACAACCCAAAACCCAAACAACTGCTGGTTCCACAAAAGGACCAACAGATGTTTCTCAAACCACTGCCACATCCTCACCTTCACCTAAAATCTTGTATAGCAGAAAAAGGAAATCCACCTTTGTTATACAAGATGAAAACATCCATAACACACCACCTAACACCCCAATCTCATCCACACCAGTCAATGCCATTCCACTCTCATCTTACTCACCACACACTGCCCAATTCAGATCACACAGACCACCACCAACCATCACACCATTGGCTGAGAAGTATCCCCTTGAGTTGGATTTAATCAAGGGGGAACTTCAATCCTTCTATAATACTGATCAGCCATCAGAAATATCCTTCCCATCTCTTAAAGGTTTCCCTGTTCCACCCAACATAGACACATATCTCAAATACAAGGGTGAACAGGCTGATGCTGTCATCAAAGAGAAGTGTAAAGGGAAGGATGACAGGACTGCTCAGGGCATCCATTCAGCAGAGCTTAGCAAACTCAGAAGGATTGAAGATTTTGCTAAGACCCTGAGCAACTCCATGTCAACCATGCCTCTCAGCAGACACCTGGAAATGGAAGTAAGGGATTCACTGCTGGAACAGATCTTGGCATCCAAGCCTTATAAAGCAACAAAGAACCAATTTACAGGCTGGACCACACATGCTCTAAGGGAAGAACTAATCAGAATAGAGAACATGGCCAAGAATCCTCCTGCTAAGGTCTCTGCTCCTGATTTCAAAAAGGGGAGAGATGAAGCTAGAGCCTTGAAATTCAGAAGAATGAGACAAGAGCTTGTAGCAGCTAAGTATGGAGAGATGAAGTCTGTTGCCAGATGGTCAGAAATCAGGCTAATTGAAACATACAAAAAGCTTGAACAAGAAAGAAAGACCAATCCTGATCTTCCAAGAAAACCAGTGTATGATGATGCTCCCAAGAAACCCTCTCAGGCCTTTACATTAGACAGTTTACTGGAAACTTCAGATCTTACCATTGCTGCTAGAAGACAATTTAAGAAGCAAAAAGAAATGACTGAAGAAGAAACAAGACAGTTCACTGATACTTATGTGAAAGAGGGGATCTTGAATCAAGTCAGATCTTTTTCTGATCCTGTGTCAGACAGGCTCAGAGAACTCATTGCAAGGCCACCATCACCAAACTCATCCAAAATAAAGATGCATCCCAGTCACTCCTCTGATTCTAAAATTCTAAAATGGAAGTCTGATAAAGAGACCCATGAATTGACATTGCTCAGATCAGATGGTAGTATTCAGAAGCTGAGTATGGATGAGGCACCTGGCCTAAGTGCTGAAGATATCCAGACACTTCTAAATTTGACACTGGATAGAGATGCTGAAGACCTCTTCTCTCTACACTTTGAATTGCAACTAAAAGGGCAAATTAGAGAAAGTCTGATGAGGAATAAAGATCAAGAATAAAGCAGAGTTTTGGCATCATCTGTTCTAGGGGGAGATTGTTGGGTCTGCTGACCTGGAGAAGAACAGATGATAGAAAGCCAAAATATACTAAGTGTTGATCAAGAATAAATAACAGTGGTTACAAGAAAGCTTCCTCCAAAGAACTGCTGATTCCCAAACTGCTGATACTTAAACATCTGATACAAGACAACTGCTGCTGATGAAAGGTCTGATGGATAAAGTCTGAAGAGCAAAAGTCTGATAAAGAACAAGTGCTGATCAAAGATCTGAAGAACAAAGGACTGTTGAACCAACAGCACTTTGGTTCAACAGATGATAAGAAGACATCAGAGTTTTAGTTTAACAGAGTTTTTCTTTCAGTAGTTTCAATGTAACAGTAGTTTATTGCTTAACAGATGTTGTAGTTTGTTAGTCAGTTAGGGGTCGCTTTCTAGGTGACGTCAGCTAAGCGATCATCAGAGGTTTGTACTTGTCTATAAATAGAACAGTACTTGTACTGTTCTATTGGTCACTCGTCATTCTCTCTAGACAAACAAACTCTGAGTGATCAGGCTGAGGGGGAGTTATAATTGTACCTTTGTAATCTTTCAGTTTAATGAAAGCATTCGATTGATAACAATTATTCTCTATGTTTTGATTATTCTTTATTCCGCTGCACTTTCCATTTATATTTCATTCATATTTCATAGTTAATCAAAACAATCCAATACTCAGATCCTAACAAGGGTATTATAGACTTTTACATACCAAATAATCACGTTCTAATCTTATCAATTATACGTATACCTGGTTTTACGTGAATCCAAATTCAAATTTTCGTATTTGATTACACTATTTTTTTGCCAAATTGAATTCGTAATTCTAGAATACTTATTTCGATCTTATTTTTTTTCAAAATTGATGTTCAATTGAAGAGTATATCGACATGATCAATAGGTTACTCTGTTTTTTATTCATTAATGCGTAATCATATTAATGTAATCATGATGTTATAATTTATGCAGACTTAAACATTGAACCGGAACATTCAATCGCAGAAGATCCAATTGCAGAGATTGATAATATCGTTTTTCAAGGTATATGTTCGTGTGTTTATCAATTGAAATGAAGATGATAAAGTTAACATTACAAATTGTCTTTTATAAATATCTGAATGAGTTTTATTTATACTAAATGCGTTTTATAAAAAACTAATTTAAATGGTGTTTAATAAACCAAATGCGTTTAAAAAAAACAAGTGTGTTTTAAAAAAAAAACCAAGTGAATGCGTTTTATATCATATTTTGTGCTTTGAATAATATCAGAACAAAACTAACGTGCGTTTTACATCACTATGAATGCGTTTTATAACATCAACATCTGATATAACAATATTCAGGCATAAACATAAAACGCATCTATAATTTTCATCAAACGCATGTTATTGTTTCACATCCATCTATACAATAATATTCAAGCACAAACACAATCACTCATCTTATTCATCTTCAAACTCGTTAGCTAATCGGTTGCGAATCAAATATGAAGATTTGCTTACTTGTTTTGCGTTTTGGAGCTATAGTCAGTTGTTAATCGATTGATCGTCGGTCGTTTGAACTCGTTTTAATGGTTGCTCTTTTTTTGTACAGAGTGTAGTGTTTTTAAGGACAGTAGGTTTATGATTTCCACGATTGAAGCAAATCAAATTAACTGTCAATTAATGAGATGATTTGGGCGGTATAATTATAAAAAATTCAAATTTATTAGGTGTAATTTGTCTAAATTACCCTTGAATCGTTAACTGCTTCTTAAAACGCGTTGGTTAATTACGATCGTGTCATCTTGTTTTTAAGCCCTAATCGATGGCTGGAAGTGCTTCTTACACTTTTTATGTTAAGGATGCTTTGTAGAATAGCTTCTCTCTAAATTTTAATAAGAACACAGTTGTGATTAAAACAAAGGTTATTTTCTTTATCCTAAACTATATCACGTACCAATATTGACTAGCGATTAATCGGGATTAATCAAATTGAGAATTTTAGACTCCCTCCGTCCCATTTTAAATGTCCATTTTTCTACTTTTTGTTGTCCCAAAATAAATGTTCATTTCTAAGCAATTTCCAGTTTTTCCTATAAAAGACAAAAGACAATCAAAGATTTGAAATAATAACTTAAGCATATTATTGTCACTTTACAACATACAATCAAAGATTTATTAATCTGTGTGTTTGTGGGTCCATGACATCTAAAATGGGATGGAGGGAGTATATAATTTTCAGTTTATAAAATACACACACACACACATTTTTGTAGGTAGATATTTTAAGTAGTTAAGTTTTAACCCCTCATCGACCCATTTTTTTAGTATACATGATTAATGGCCGAAATTTTCATGTTTTTATTGGAAAATTGGCTGGAATTTAAAAGTTCTGACCGGGATCGCCGATTTTTTTGCTGGTTGACTAGGTCCGACTATGGCCGATTAGGGCCAACTACCAATTAGTGGACTGATTAATGGAAAAATTACCTGGTAACTGGCCAAGTAGCAATTAATCGCCTACTAGTCCCTATTGTTACAACACTGCAGGTACCGTACATCTATAGTCCCAAACAAATCGATAACAACCGTACAAAATCGTTAACACTTAACAATATCATAACCCATTTTAAAGTTCCAATTTGTATACAAAGCCTATTCAAATACTTTATACACTACAAATACCATACTATAGTTTATTTATTCATATACCTAATTCTAACCATACCAAATAACTCTTACAAGTTACAACTAAAGGTGAGTAGAAAATCGAAAAAAAAATGAACTGAAAAGACCGAACCAAAACATAACTGAACCGCACAAAAAACGGAAAAACTGAACCGAAGAAAACGAAACCGAAATTAGCGGTCCGGTTTCGGTTTTGCATTTTATAAAAACCAAACTGAACCGAGTAACCCAAAAGAATCATTTTTTTAATATATCTTATACGTGTTTAGGAATTATTAGTTTTAATCTTGAAAATAATTAATTTATAAATTATCACAAAAGAAAGGTCTTAATAAACTATTTAGAAAAACATACAAATCGTTTAGGATGTTCGGTTTATGTATGGAAATCGTTTAGAATGTTCAGTTTATACGAACAAAATTAATTTAAGAGGTTAAATATATTAATATAAATATAAACATATAAGTAAGATTCTTAAACCTTGGATTATAAATTCTATTTTTAAATTTTATGAAATTATGTTCCAAAAACCGAAAAGACCGAAAAACCGAACCGAACCGAACCATTACTAAACCGAAACCAAAAAAACCAAAACTGAGCGGTTGTAAAATATCAAAAACCAAACACTTTGGTTACGGTTATGGTTTTACCAAAAATCCAAAGCGAACCAGATCGTGCATACCCCTACTTACAACTACTAAGGCTAAAGGGTGTAGAGGAGGCCCATTATGGAGGATGGTCCTCCACTTCACCTACCATGACATCATTGGGCTGGTTCATCCTCCTCATGATGGTCCAAGGGTGGGCCCCTCACCTTTTTAATTAATTAATATTCTAATTTAAAAAAAAATAAAATTAATATTAATAAACCTAAAATAACAAACAAAAAAACTTAAAAAAATACACGACTTCTTAAAACATAAAAAAACTACGCATATTTTTGGAGATATTCTCCTTTATTTTTCGCAAGACTTGACGGTGTTCTTCGGGGGTAGTCGTCGAAGTTGCTTGTCATTATTTTCCATTCTTCAATTTGCGTAAATTCCGTTTTCAATCGAATAGTTTCCTCCACTTCCCGTTGCTTCAACCGAAATTTTTCCTTCACTTCCCCTTGCTTCAGTTTTACCTTCTTTACTAGCGTCCCAGTAAAGGTATTTTTGAATGCTTGCAATTCGGCAACCAAATTATCTATCTTTGACCCGCTCCTTGATGCGACTTGTATTTTTTGCTGTCGCTTGCTTTTTAGCTTTGTCCCTTCCTATGGGTCGTGGCTCCTCTGGAACGGGCTCATTGTCAAACTCCGGCTCGTTGTTTATATCAATTTGACAACGACCGGTCGAGCCGTCTCCCATGCTATACATGCCAAACTCAGAATGTTTTAGACCGTTTGGTGCTTGCAGCCTCGTTTGGAACCGACGCCCATTTGCTAGATGTTTTCAAAACTAGCCACGCACGTACGTGAGGGAAAGCCTGCCCATACTTGTCTTTGTATTTATGCATTGCCTCTTTGAAAATCATTTCTTCGTTCCACCCACTTGAAGGATTGACAAACAACGAATTATAATACTTGCAAAAGTGGTTGACCGAAGTATTCATTTTTCGAAACGTGGAGCATATAGATTCAACCTCTCCCTATGGACCTTGCTCCATTATTTCGTGGAATTTATCACGCACTTCGGCCCACAAACTTTCCCCTATTTGATTGTTTCCTACATTTTTAAATATATTATATATTAGTAACAAAAAAATGTAACACATATAGTAACAAAAAAAAAAAAAATTTGCCAACTATTGGATCTTTTGATGTAGCAATAAACGCCTTAGCCAATGTCTCCTCTTCGATTTTTGACCATGGCTTCTTGGTGGCGCCTTTTCACGTGCCCGATTTTTTTTCCGCTTCGAAGTTTAGGGTTGGATTTCGGGCACGAATTTTTCAACGTCATCTTCTTTGGGTTGAGATAGTCCTACCGGTTGTGATTGTTGTGACGGTTGAAATGGCAAATTAAGCGGGCTTTGCAATAATTTAGTTAAAAAGCAGGGGTTTTAGTGCATATGGATTTTGTTCATTTGAGGGAAAAAATTGATGTTTTGATGCATTTGCATTGTGAAAGCATTGAGGGATTGTTGAGTAAATTGCTTGAAAGTTACACAACGGACGGCCCTATGCTGTCCCCCACACCATTCGTTCTAATTACACCAAATTAGTCAATGTAGTTAAATCATTATAACAACCCTGTCGCTAATAATCAATTACCACGTTTGATGCGCGTTCCATGAGCGTCAACGTATCCAGCCCCTGCCACCTTACCATAACTCATGTCGGTCCCACCACACTCTCCCATAACTACTTTCCTTTCCTTTCTTTTGAATAATGCAAATCATCACTCATCACACCAAATCCATACCTCTCTCTCTCTCTCTCTCTCTCAACCAACAATAACAATGTCTAAACAAACCTACAAAGTATGTTTCTGTTTCCGGCGACGGTTCCGCCTTGCCGCCACCGAAGCTCCGCCGCAGATCAAGACCCTCTTCGACCAGTACTCCGACAACGGGATCATGAACGTCGATCACTTTCAACGCTTTCTTGTTGAGGTTCAGAAACAAGAGAAAGCTACTGTTGAAGATGCTCAACTTATTATGAACAGTGCTACTCATATTTTTCACCGCAAGGGCTTTAATCTTGAGACTTTTTTTAAATACTTGTTTGGTGATTCTAATCCTGCTCTTGATCTTGATTCCAAGGTAACCTGTTTTTTCTTTTTTTTTTACTTTTTTACTTTTAAGTTTTATTGTTTTAATCTCATCATTGTTATGCTTTTGTTTGTTGTGGGTTGTACGGAGTGAAGTCAACGTGTTACTAAAACTAGAAGTTTAAGGTTGTTCTGATTTTTACTGTTTTACTATTTATAAAAATAGTTTTAAATGATTAGTTAAAACAGTTTATGTAAATACTAGTTTAGATATCTCTATGACTTGTGTACGAATTACTGGATTAGAGTATTTTGTTGTCTAAATCTTTAATTGGAAACCTACTCTATTGAAAATAAAACATTGGCCCTCAGTACACCGGAGAATTAAGAAACGAATGTGTGTTTTTCTGTTCTAAAAACATGTAAGGAATATTTATGTACAACAGACCAAAGACTTTCGTTTTATGGTTGAAACAACGTAATGCGTCGTGAAAAAGAGTGGTGGTTATTTAGTTATAGCTAACGTTAGCGGTTACTGATCGCACGTAGTTACTGATGATCGGTTAATACTGATAATTAGTTGCTATGACACTTAAAGTTCTTGAGAAGCATTCAACTATGAAAAGCGAATTTTCGCTCACCATGGCCTCTGCCCCTTAGAACCCTCCTAGTCTAAGGGTCGGTAATCAGTTTCTTGATGAGTAACTCGTATTTGCCATTAAACAGTAATTGAAAGAATGTATAAGGTTTCATTTTAGTTTTATTAGTTTATTTATTTTATTTTTTTCAAATATGTAAGATGATCTTTTTCTATATCTATCAGGTTCACCATGATATGAATGCTCCATTGTCTCACTATTTTATATTCACCGGTCACAATTCGTATCTTACTGGGAATCAACTGAGCAGTGACTGTAGTGATGTTCCCATAATTGAAGCACTTAAGAAAGGTGTTAGAGTCATTGAACTGGATATATGGCCTAACTCAACCAAGGATGATGTGCATGTTCTTCATGGAAGGTATGGTCATGGCATATATTTTCTTTTCTATCCGAAAAACAATTATGTTGCAAAATCTTGATTGACATATGATATGATCAGTTCTAATTAATTCTTGGTTATGTTTTATAGGACGTTGACCACTCCGGTTCAACTGATTAAGTGTTTAAAGTCTATCAAGGATCATGCCTTTATAGCATCCGAGTACCCTGTTGTGATTACTCTTGAAGACCACCTTACTACTGACCTTCAGGCGAAAGTGGCTAAGGTGAGTAACTTTGCCAGTTTGCCTTAATTTCTGCTATTTATAATTTACGCAAGTTGGATTTTAATAATCATTGGCCGGCTATAATTAATACTTGCAATTTAACCAATGACACTCCTAACTTTCACTTCCGTTGCCAAATCCAATCTCACTCAAACGGAGAAATAACTGCCTTTGCCCTTAACTTTCATTTATGTTGTTTCAAAACAATTTACAACACAGTGATTTGCTGGGGCGCAACTCTTAAGGGGCGGGGAGGGGCGGCCGACCCCCCGAATTTTCACTCAGAAGTTCCGATTATAGAGTATTCGTATAATTTTTTTTTTTTTGATATATAAGGTTTCGACCCCCTGAAACTAGTGACTTCCAACCCCCTGAGGTTTCGGGTCAAGCTTCGCCACTGGTGACTTGGATATAAAAAATTCAATTGTTGATCGGTCAAATTGTTAGTATGATTATTATCGTCCAATGGGTCATAATTGGCTTATTGAAATCCAATTTGCCTATAATTTATTGAGGACTTGAATTGATTCCATAACAGATTCACTTTCGTGATTTAATTTCTTTCCTTAATGATTGAACTGTAGATGGTGACTGAAACATTTGGAGACATGCTGTTTGCTCCTGACGCAGAAAGTTTATCGGAATTCCCGTCCCCGGAATCTTTAAAAAGAAGGATTATTATATCTACTAAACCTCCTAAAGAGTATCTTAAAGCAAAAGAAGGTAAGATAAGTGGAAACGGTTCACAGAAAGAGAATAATTCATCAGAAGCCTGGGGTGGTGAAATTCCCACCTATAAATCCAGGAGCGGTGCTGATTTTAAGGTACTTAACCGTACTTTATGGTTAACTGTACTTAACCATACTTACATGGAAGCTGACTGTCTTTTTGCAGGATGATTTGGAAGAAGAAGAGGAAGAAGAGGATGAGCTTCAAGATGACAATTGTGCCCCTGAATACAGGAATTTGATTGCTATTCATGCTGGAAAGGGGAAGGGTGGTTTAGACGATTGGTTGAGAGTCGACCCTGATAAAGTTAGACGTCTTAGTTTAAGTGAGCAAGAGCTTGAGAAAGCAGCAAAAACTCATGGGCCACAGATTGTCAAGTACTGTCTACATTTTCATATATGTTTAATTTTTTAAATACAAAGAAGATATGTTAAGAATTGGCTTGCTTTAGGTTCACTCAGAGGAATATTCTGAGAGTGTATCCTAAGGGGATACGGTTTGACTCGTCAAACTACAACCCGTTGATTGGATGGATGCATGGAGCTCAGATGGTGGCGTTTAATATGCAGGTTAGACATCTAATAATCCCAAAAAATTGTTAGTCAACCATAATTTTTTAATGGATCTCATAAGTTAGATTGTGTTCCTTTCATTAATTATTGTGCAATCATGGCTACATCCCCCTGTTGGTTTTCTTTTACGTTGGATTAGAGGTGTCAAGATTGGCCGGTTGGACTAGTTGGGTAATGGGTCAAATAACTTTGTGAATTGAGATGAGTCGTTTTTGTGTTATTAGCCCTAAATCGATATCTGGGTTCTATGCCGACAAAAAAGACAGTCGATGAGTCGTTTACATAAATGGTATTCAAATTATCAAATACTTGATCCTTTTACAAATAGAACACTAAAAGGTAAAAGTTTATTCCTTTGAGACTATTGATTAAATGAAGTTAAAATGTTGAATCAAATTAACTTCAGTTGAACCATGAAAGCTATTGTGTATTGATTCTGTGCATAATAGAAATACATATGTCTCTATATATAGAATCAGATATTACACAATACACATTCATACCCTCAGATGTTACACATAGATTCCTTTTAGACTATGATAATGACAAAAAGAACATAACTAGTCTAATATGCCCCACAAGCAAAGGACAGAGAACAACATGTAGCTTGGTTCATAAAAATAGAAATATTTGAGATTTTGAGTTGGTAATAGCTTTGTTAAGGTATCAGAAGTTTGATCGTTTGTCGAGATAAACTGCACACACGGGGTAGATTTCCAATTTCAACAGGGAGGAATTCTTTATTTTTATTTTGGGAAGTTTCCAATTTTAACGAAAAGTAGATTTCTAACTTGATACACATATCTATCTCCCATCTACTCTCCGTTTCGAGAAATTAAACATTTAAATTGGGCAATCCTTCTAATTTACCATTTTTTTACAACAAAATAAATTATCAAAAATAACCAGCCACTAATGCCAAGTTTTTATTTGCAGGGCTATGGAAGATCACTTTGGGTGATGCAAGGAATGTTCAAGGCCAATGGCGGTTGTGGATATGTCAAAAAACCGGAAATCTTGATGAAAAATGATTCCATCTTTGATCCTAGAGTTACATTACCTTTCAAAACGACTCTCAAGGTAAACACTTGCTTTACTATTTGGTATGTACAATACAAAGTATTTTTTTTTATTTTCTAATATCATTTTTCTACATCGTGCACCGTTGTTTTGTAAGTCCTTAATCCATGTATCTACTCGCATTGTTAAATGAACCGGAAAAGTTTAATTTTAATTTAAATTTCATGAATCCATGAATTTAGATCTTTTATGTTCAAGTTTACTAATAAAACCTTTCTTGATACTTCTTAGGTAACTGTCTTTATGGGTGAAGGATGGTATTATGATTTCTCACATACACATTTTGATGCATACTCACCTCCAGATTTCTACACAAGGGTAAGAAACTCTTATGGAATGAATGTTGACCTTTTACCCAACTTGACCTGTTTTGATCTGCATCCTCTTTTCAACCCATTATCCAACCCATCTGAGTACCTGACTAGACGTGGCAACCATGACCCCTTTATCAATAGATGGATTGATTTGGGTTAAAAATGCATTTTGGTTCACATCGGTCTACTCAAATTATGTAACGGGTCAATTTGGGTCACTCTCAAAACACATGCTCACCGAAACGGTCGCTGCTGCCAACACCGCCACCGGTGCTGCCAGCACCACCGTTGCGGTCACCACCAACGTGCCCCTGCCTCCGCTAGGGTCTCCATCGCCACTGCCAATACCTATGCCACTAGTCGCCATACAAAATATATATCGCTGGATGTTTTTTTTTTTTCCGAAACTGCTTATTTCAAGCCAACCTAATTCTAGTTTGTACCCGTTTTGGACCTTAACCAAAATGATACTCTTTACAACGGCCTATTTTGACCTGACCCGCTCATTTTGCCAGGCTTATAAGTTATACCTGACCCATCCATTTGGCATTATGCAGGTTGGAATTGCAGGAGTACCTGCTGATACTATAATGAAAAGAACAAAAGCAATTGAAGACAACTGGATCCCAGCATGGAATGAAGAATTTGAATTCCCATTAACAGTCCCAGAACTAGCTATCCTTCGAATTGAAGTTCATGAGTATGACATGTCCGAAAAGGATGATTTTGGTGGCCAAGCATGCCTACCAATTTCAGAGCTGCGTAAAGGCATTCGAGCAGTGCCATTATATAGCCAGAAAGGCGATAAGTACAGTTCGGTAAAGTTACTTATGCACTTCGACTTTGTCTAGTTTGTTTCATTTGCAATTCGGATATTGGTGTCGACGTGTCGTGTTGGTCTGTATTTGTTGGCATCTTGGTGAAGCCTTATTATTGTTGTGTTTATAATGTATGTAATGTAATTTGTTGAAATTTATTGTATGTGAATATGTCAAGAGGAGTATTGTACAAACCCATGAGAAATCTATGTTTTGAAGGTGAAGTTGAGTGTTATAAAAGTATCTGCTTTTGTGTACCATCTTTATGTAATATGATTATAGAGGAGAAATGCTAATAGTGGTTTTTAGGGTATGGTTGGGCTAGTTTTAATGTAAATTCTAGGATGAACAACTAAACAGTCATGTTAATTGGGTTGGCCGGACATACCAAAACCAATTCTTTTGGTAGAGCTTACATTACTGAATAAAAAACGGAGTCCTTGTGGGGATTTTTTTTTTTTTTTTTTTTTTTTTTTTGGGGGGGGGGGGGGGGGTGGTTGGTTTCTAACCTTCGCCTTTGATTAATATTGTTTTTTTGGAAGATGACTTTCTTTTTCTTTTTATCGGAAGTTGCCATACTCGCTTTATGCAGGTCCTGACCTTCCACTCCCCAGTCTATGTTGTCTGAACCGAGTCAACGCTAGTGGTAGTGTGGGCTGTTATCGGCTTTCGCTCGGAAACCGGACCGCTTCCACACGGGCTCAGTTTTACCGTCTCCCGCTGGAGTAACGGCCAGATGAAAACCGAGTTAGCTCAGGTTCGAACTCCCTTCACCGGGAAGGTCAAGCTTTCCCCATCATTACCTTATGTCCCTCAATTGTCACTCGTAGGGATCGAACCCGAGTCTCCCAAAGGGAAGCCCGGTCCGCCTACAAACTGAGCTGCAACTGAAGGACTTCGCCTTTGATTAATATAATAGATATACATAAAATACAACAAAAATAAATAAATTAGATCGGTTTACATGGTCGATTTCGAGTTATAAATTGTTGCTATAACCATTGAATTGTCAAAATCAACCCATGGGATTGGCAAAAACAAGAAATTTATATTTAACAATAATAAACGGTTGACAGTTTTGAATTTGATGTTATTGGATGTTAAGACTAAGCGTAATGGTTTAACCAAAAAGTGAATGTTACGGTATTGCCATTTATGCAATGGGATTCTCACTAACTTTTAACTCAAAAGTGCAATAGTTTCTTTAAAACAAAATAGATAACGAAAAATTAAAAAGTGGGTGATGTGACTATTGGTGATCGGATCAGGTAAATAAAAAAAAGATCCGTTCAAAAAAATAAAAATTGATGTCACACTCTCTTGCTTATTACCGGTAACCTGGCTAGCGCTTCCGCCCATGGGTCCCTTTTTTACATTGCACTAGGGTGGTGTTTAGCACTCCCCATAGCTGATGTGGCCATGGACTCCCCACCACTACGCACAACATAAAAAGCATGTCACCGGGAATTAGCCCTAACCAATAAATACTAGGTGGCTGGTGGTATTAAGGATTTAAGGTGTTCTAAAAAAAAAAATCTTTCGTATTGAAGATTTGAAAGCCCACCTACGGATGGATTAGCCCATGAAATTTCCATTTTGGTCAAAACTTTGTGGTGGCAAGGCCGGTTATGAATGGTTTGCGTTGAAGGCCCAGTTATGGGTTATTAAAGCTACCATGGGTCCTTTTCTTAAGCTGATATGAAGGCCCATGAGGTGGGATGCTATTTCAAGATTTTAAAATATTATGTACACATTTTTGTATGGTTATCTTCGGTTCCCTCTCACGGGCATTATTGTAGATTTGTAGGGGTTGGGGGCCTTTAATTTGGTATCGTTTGATTTGCTTTTCCAAATTAGGTTCCACTTAGGTTGTGGCCTAGTGATGAAAGGCAAAAGAATCCTCTTGGAGGAGACTGGAGTTTGACTCCACCAAAGGTTGAATAAGGGTAGAAGTTTAGCTATTAAGAAAAGCTTCCAACTTTTGCGGTTTCACTCCTCGGTTTGGATTAGTTTGTAACTTTGGTTTCATTGTGTCGTATTCTATTGAAGTGGGTATCATGCCTACTTGGACCGCTAAAAAAATCCTAGTAGGTAGTGGTGGATCCAACCCACTTTGTGGGTTCCTAGGAACTCACTCGATTTGAAAAAAAAATAGTGAACCTTGTATGATTTAGAAAAGATTACTAAAAGAAACCCATTAAAATTGAAAAATCTTGGGTTGCTAGATTCGCCATTGTTATATGCTTTTTTAGTTTGAGGTCCCCAAAGCATGTTCTGGATGACCTATGTAACACTCACTTTTATTTTATAATATTTTTCAGGTAGGTCCTATTTACCAAAAAAAAGTAGAATGTTGATTGTTGTTGAACTAGTAATATGACCCACGGGCAATGCACCGCGGGTCCGTTGCAATTATCAAAAGGATCAGTCTATATGTTATGTGATGCGTTAACCATATACCTAATGAGTTATACCTTCATGCGCGTTGAGTATATGTTATCAATATATCAAGAACACTAATCAAACCAAAAACCAAATTTATTTGTTCGATTAATTAACGGAAAGCAATAATAAATGGTTTGGTTAACCGAAAAGATATATTTTTAAACACTAGGGTAGCTAATGGGAGACACAACCTTTGATAAAAGATTACTACATTTTTCGTTACTTTTTATTGGTTGTCAAATACTTGTGTTATTTGCTTTGTAATTTTAATCTTTTTTAACGGAAAATATTTATTCCTGAATACATGGATTTAAATGTTTGATCCTTGGTGGAATGGGAACATGGACAGGAATGAGAATGATTGATTACACTGTTGTCTTGTTTATTGAATTGGGATCAAAACAATTTAATACTGTGGCAAGTAAGATTAACAAACTTTTTTTATAAAAGAAGACAAACCATCATCTTTGGTGGCTTTAGTCTATTAGTTTTCTTTCTTTCTCATACCTAACCTATTTACCAAACAAATAAATTTGATAGGTATCAATCCTACTCAATTATCCCAAAATTCCTAAACCGAAAAACGTAAATGTGAAATTAACATCTATAAATAAACTTAATGTGATGAATTGATGATTAAAATTAATAGAATTTTCTTTTTAACTTTTTTTAATCTTTACAAACTTTTGCTTTTACTTTTTATAAGTTGGTAAAATTAGTTGATTGCGGTTGACCCAAACTTGGCCTAAGCTTTTCCATATCCAGTTTTGTGTCGAACCTAGTTTGACCTATTTACTCTCGTATTGTGTCTTGTTGGTCCAATTCGTGTCTTATTGGAATCATGATTTAGGTCGTGTCAATAGTTGTGAGCGATAGAAATATAGGATAAAAATATCACATAAAATAATTATGTTTTTTTTTATTTTTTTATTTTAATTTGGATTCCCGTCAAACACTTCCATAGCCGTGTGAGACTCGATTTTGGTCTTCTCTTGGTGTTCGTAAACAAGGAAGTGGTCAGTGTCACCCAACTATGACCGTTTACAATTAATTGGACCCAAACAAAATTGAAATTAAAAATAAAAAATGATGAGAAGAAAAATCAAAACAAATACGTAGTAAATACATATGGGATGTTTCAAATTGAAAACAATACATATATTATTCTTGTCTTCAGTCGTATGTAGGCATAGCAACGGAGTCGAGACTATTATTAGTAGTTACAGTTTCATAAAATACTCGCAGAGTTCGCAGCTATACCATTTTTACCTTTTGGGGAGCTCATTATACACTCAATTTTAAACTAACCTTAAAACGGATTTTTTTTTTGAACGGCCAACAAATTGGAATCATTCATGGAACACTGGAGTATCATCGTGCCACCAGTGTTGCCACGCGATCATATTCCACCACCAAGTCACCAATTCAGGAGGAAACTCATAATTATGAGAAAACCCCCTTAAAACGGAATTAGATTATAAAATATTCAACTACACTTCTAAGTACTTCTAACAATTCTATAACTTCAAACATGCAAGTTTCTACATACTATTTATAATATTTTATAAAATTATATAATATATTCCGTTCCAATACTAGTAAACCCGTTTGGGAAATAAGACTAGTATCCCCGAATATCACACTCCTGTTAGATGGTGGGCGAGCCGAGTCATCAGTGCCGTCTACGTTTGAAAGGCGTGGGCGGTCTTTCGCCAATGAGTTTACCCTATTGGCCAGGCTTGTATAGTATTCGTCACCGTTTAAAAGAAAATATGTAATCTACAATAGTAAGTCTAAATCCTGAATTTCGTCTTTTTATATATTAGAGTAAGTAATTTAGTATCAACAGTTTTATGCTTAGTTTGGTCTTAACATTTATAAATGTTAGCAATTTGCGTTAAAAACTTAAAATAAAACAAACTTACAAATGCAGAACATACCACTCGAAATGCTAAAACAAACAAATCCTGATTTATTTCATTTGAGGATCTTGATTATTATCCTTACTTTCCACAATCATATCCTCCAAAAAATGGCACTTGCAAATTGTTGCATCAACCTTATGTACACCCTTTACAACTATACCCAAATCCCAGGCATTCAACCCATAAAAATGAAATAAATAAAGCAAAAAATTCAAAAAAAAAAAAAAAATCAATCAGACATACCACTAGAAATGCTACCATGGCTGTTACTGAACATCCCCAAAGCTCTCTCCAAATTAGCAACAATATCAGTCATGGTTGGTCTGTAATTACCCTCTGCATTCACACAATGCAGTGCCGTGTATGCCATCAGCTCTACCGCCTCCACCTCGTTCACTTCAGGCGGCCCAACCCGTTTATCCAATATCTTCCCCAAATCGCCTGCCATGATTATCGGCACTGCATAGTCCACCAGACTAATTGGTGCACCGCCGTTGACTTCCTCACTTTTAAATATTGCTCTTCTACCTGTTAGAAGCTCTAGCAGCACAACTCCAAGACCGTAAACATCACTTTTTGCTGTAAGCACATTGAGCCCATAGTATTCGGGATCAATGTAGCCAACGGTTCCTACAGCTTTTGTATGTCTGAATTCACGATCAGACATGGAACCCATTAGTGATAATCCAAAATCAGACACCCGAGCAACCCAGTTCGCGTCTAGGAGAATGTTGGATGATTTGATGTCTCGGTGTATTATAGGAGGGACTGCGTAGTTGTGAAGGTATTCAATACCTCTTGCAGCATCTAATGCAATCTTGATCCTCATTTTCCACGAATTCAACAGGCTGCTACTCTTTTCGGTGTTGTTTTTGTCGTGTAAATGATTAAAAAGCGCTCCATTTTTCATGTAATCATAAACCAAGAGCCTCTCGTCGCGTTCTTGGCAATAGCCCACGAGTCTAACCAAGTGTTTGTGATTTAGCCTAGACAGAAACGCCAGTTCTGAATCGAACGCGCTTTCTTTCTCTTGTAACTTCTTGGTTTTATCGCTTATTTCACCTCTTTTAATGGCAACCTCACGACCATCTAACAGTTTGCCTCTGTAAACAACACCAAAACTCCCTGCACCGATCTTGTTTTCAGGCGAAAAGTTGTTTGTGGCAAGAGCAAGATCAGCAAAAGTAAACTCCTCTTCTTTCTCCGCCTGTTTCGAAGACGGCCCGCTTCTCTGCCTCCTGAACCCTCTCGACAACTGTCGCCTAATCGTAGCAGACCTCGAAACCGGACTACTATTTGTACGCTGTGAACCATTACGATTCGAGCCATTAACAGTAGGCTGCACAGAGTTATGTATCTTCTTCTTCCCAAAACAAACACCAGTCCAAAGACAATAAACCACAGTACAAATACCAGCAACAGCCCCAACAGATCCAACAATAGCAAATGCCAACAAACCCCTAGTCAACCGCTTCGAACGTATAACCCTCGGGGGTGATGGCTGCAGCATAGGCGACGGTGGTGGCACCACTTCAGGAACAGGCGGAACCAAATTAATCAAATCACAAGGTCTACAAATAGACCCATAACTAGAACATAGCGTATCCGACTGTGGATATATCCCACAACTACACTCTGTCCTAACACAAGGACCCGGAAGAATCCTACTCAATGGAACCTCAAACCCTCCACGACCCGAACCATTCCTAACCCACCCGTCCCCCCAACAAATAACCGAAAAATTCCTACTACTCAATCCACAAGTAAAATCCAACCCAGCAACAATACTCTCAAACAAAACATCACCAATATACTCATCCATAACCCTTCCATAACCTCCCCAACAAACAACACTCCCATTGACTCTCCTCAACCCACACGAATGATTCGCCCCAAGCGCGATTCCATTAAACTCGAAAGGCGAATGATCAGGCACATTAATCTGTCCATAAGCATTACTACCTCTACATATTAACACACCAGCAACACTCACACCACATGCATGACTCCCACCTACCACAATAGTCAACAACCTTATATTCATAAACTGTCCTTCAATAGCACTAGCTAATCCTGAATTAGTCCCAAAACATGCTACCGTACCTGAAACGGTGTCGTTTGATGTAATTCCACAACTAAACCCCAAACCAGACGAAATTGAAATAAACTTGTAATTATTTTGAGAGGTAGAGGGAACATTAGTTCTCCAACAATTAATATTATTATTATTAGTGTTATTATTAATGGAACAAATTTGTGTGTCGCCTACGGTTAGCTGACGTAAGCGTACGGATTCGTTGAAGTAGAGACGTTTTGGGATAAAGGTGGAGTTCCAGCAGATTAAGGTGTTGCCGCCGGACCGGACGCCGCAGAGAATATTCCGGCCGCCGGAGATGGACTCGAAGGAGATGTTGGAGAAGACAGGGAAGAGTGTTCCGTTTCTCCAGCATTGGATGGGTTGACTGGGTTGACCGGCGACGATGCCGCAGACGGTGGGGGTACTGCCGTAGGTGACGGCGAGGGTGGTGGCGGAGCCACCGAGGGCGGTGGTTGGTGGGATGAGGGTGGAGATGATGATGATTATGATGGTGGTGAGGAGTGACGTCATGGTGAGGGAGGGATGACGGCGGTAGGGTGGTTCATCGGAAAAAGTGGCCGGAAAAAAGAGTGGAATTATGGAGGGTGGAAAACGGTTGAAGGAGTAGAATGTTGTTATAGGGGTAGGGGGACAGACTGTGATGAAAGGAAGTGGGGTTTGACGAATGGTTATGTGACGCGTGGATAGTTGCTAACGTAAGCATGGGTTTTTGTTTGAACTAAGATTGGCAAGTTTGACCTTACTCTTTTTGTTTAGTTGGTTCCTGGTACTAATAGTAAGTTAAACGATGCAAATGACCAAGTGTATTTTTTGTAACGGTAAATTGGAATCCCTCATGGATTACTGAAGTATGATCGTATCACCAGTGTTATCACGCGATCATATTCCACCACCAAGTCACCAATTCAGGAGAAAACTCATAATTATGAAAAAAAAACCCCATTGTGGGATTCAAACCTAGATACCGCTATGTTATAATGCATTTGGCAAATAACCAAGTGTATTGGTTTTACGCTTTTACTAGTTTCTAATCTGTGTTCGGAAACGTGGGTGGTGTTTTACGATTGAGTTTATCTAGGTGAGACTAATGACCAGAGTCGGCCCTTAAAATTCAGGTGCCCGGGCTGAGCCGCAAAATATGTGCCCCTTAGTCTTAGGCCTTTTGAGCAACGTTTTCATAACTGAAGCGGACGTTGAACCGGTGTCCTTACTGGTTCCCTAGTCGGACAGGTTGAACCGGATATAGAACTGAAAGTGTCGTAATAATTATAAAAATTAATATGTTTGGCTAATTGGCTCAAAAAAAACCACAATTTCTTAAAATTCCATAATAATTTGAAGGGTCATTATTTTATGTCTAGACTTCAAAAGTTTTTTAATAAAATGAATTTGACTTGTATCATGTGCAAAAGCGTGAGACAATTACTATTTTGTAGTACTAGTATATATTAAAATTTACCGTAAAGGCTGCACAATTACTGTACCACAACACAAATCTCAATTAACACACTTCAATTTTTTTTTTAATTTTGTCTTATCTTTCCAATCTAGTTTATCATATATGACTTATCTTCTTCCTTATCTACTCTCCACCTTCTTGCGTTTATAACCAGTAATGTTCAAGATGAGATCTTTTTTTGGGTCGAAAACAGAAAGAAAATACTTGCAAAAAGAAAACATTCGTCGCCGCTCAAAGTGGCCCTTTAAAAATTGGGACCGGGAGTCCTCCCCGCACCCCCTCAGGACCGGCCTTGCTAATGACTCATGTTTTTTAAAAGAACTTTTATACTGTAGAATATTGATGAAGAAAGGATAAAAATTAGAGAATTCATATTTACAGTTTGCTCAATGGCACTCTCAGCTTTCTTGGTAACAAGATTATCATAGATTCACACTTTATTTATATTTGATATCTTTTGTGCGTTTATCTGTTTAGTTCATTAATATCACTGTGAGATAAATCGAGTGGAAATCAAGTATATAATCGTTATGCAACTGGATTTATCTTGCCAATGAACATGAAAGTTGATAGCGTCATTAATCAAACTATACGTGTGGATTATTATCGGTGAATTGTGTCAAGAATATGGTATCAAAACATAAACTAAAAACTTTATTAATGAACAAAACAATTACAACGACTCTTAAGATACAGGGAAAAACCCTAACAATCTAATCACTTGACTCACAGATCTGTTCTACACAAGAACAGTCAAAAACAAAGAGCTACAAACTGAGAACAACAAGATCAGAAACTCCTGATCTATCTCAAACCCTAACTGAGTGAAAGTGAAAGAAAATAATACTGAGTACAAAAGAATAAGAGTATCAAAAGAATACAACGACTGATATGCCTCAGCTATTTATAGCTGAGGCTTTTGTGTTTCTTTGTAGATCGAACGGCTACAATCAACCAGATCCAACGGCGAGAATTAAATGTGTTTGTTCGGAATGGATCGCCACATCAGCAACAAAATATCAACGAACTGAGCTTCCTGGGCCACCTGGACTGGGCCTTGACTTTATAACTGGACTGGGACTAAGACACGAACTGGGCTCATCTAATCTGCTGGACCACTCCAATCCAACCTGCACATTCTTATGCAAAATATAAAAACATCTAACAAAAATGATTTTAAAGTTATAAAATTGAAGTTATAAAAGAGTAACATATATTTGAAATATTTACTCCTTTTAACACCCCCCCACAATTTTATAACTTGAATATGTCGATCATTTTAATAAGTCTACATAACCTGGAATGTTGATGAGCCAATAACCCCTTAGTGAACAAATCTGCTAACTGATTTTCAGAAAGAACCTTTTCAGTTTTTATGACACCTTTAGTAATCAGTTCTCTTAAAAAGAACAAATCCAACTCAAAATGTTTCGTTTTGTCATGAAACACAGGGTTAGCAGCTATTGAAATAGCTCCTGAACTATCACAATTTAACTGAACAGGTAAACTTATTTGAATTCCCAACTCAGTTAACAAGTTCTTAATCCACATAACCTCACAAGCTGTTGAACACATTGCACGATACTCTGCTTCTGCAGAGGACCTTGAAATAGTAGCTTGTTTTTTACTTTTCCAAGACACAAGATTCTCTCCTAAGAAAATACAAAACCCTGTAACAGATTTCCTAGTAGTAACACATTTTGCCCAATCCGAATCAGAGTATGCAATTAGGTCAAACTGTTTTCCCTTTGAAAATAAAATACCATTTCCAGGTGCATTTTTTTAAATATCTTAGTAACCTAAATGCAATTTTCTGATGACCTTCAGTCGGTTTGTGCATGAACTGACTAAGGTAATGAACAGAGTAAGATATATCAGGACGAGTATGAGATAAGTAAATCAACTTACCCACTAACTGTTGATAACCCACAGGATTACTTAGCAGCTTGCTGCTATGTGACACAATATTAGTTAAAGTATGATTTTGTTCAATAGGACAAGATATAGGTTTGCATCCTATCATACCAT
This sequence comes from Ambrosia artemisiifolia, assembly GCA_032199755.1. Lineage (NCBI taxonomy): Eukaryota > Viridiplantae > Streptophyta > Magnoliopsida > Asterales > Asteraceae > Ambrosia > Ambrosia artemisiifolia. The sequence goes on from CM063518.1 coordinate 19,866,219, forward strand.
ATTCAGCTAACAATTCAGTGCAATATTTCCTTTGGGTTAAACACAATCCTTCACCAGTTTTAATAACTTCTATACCTAAGAAGTATTTTAACTCACCTAGATCCTTTATTAAAAATTTAGACTTAAAACATGCTTTAACAAGTTCAATTTCCTTTAAAGAGTTTCCTGTAATTATGATATCATCAACATAAACTAAAATTACAAGAAACACACCATCAGTTTGCTTAACAAACATAGAGTAATCACAATGACTTTGCACAAAGCCAAACTCAACCAGAGCACTCACAAGTTTTTGGTTCCACATTCGGGGTGCTTGTTTTAACCCATATAGAGACTTTTTTAACTTACACACTTGATTACCAGTAGGATTATCAAATCCTTCTGGTAATGACATGTATACTTCCTCAAACAAATCTCCATACAAGAAAGCATTATTAACATCTAATTGAAACACATTCCAATCATTTTGAACAGCCAAGCTTATAACACACCTAACAGTTACAAGCTTTACTACTGGTGAAAAAGTCTCTTCATAGTCTATTCCTTCCTTTTGACTAAAGCCTTTGGCAACCAGCCTGGCTTTATATCTATCTACCTCTCCACTAGACTTATATTTTATTTTGTATATCCACTTACAGCCTATCTTATGCCTACCTTTAGGTAACTCCACTATATCCCAAGTGTCATTTCTGTATAAGGCCTCTAATTCATCATTCATTGCCTTAACCCAGTTCTGACTTTTTACCGCTTGACTATAGTGTTTAGGTTCAAACTCTTTATCTAAAGTAACAGAAAAACATTTAGCTTCATAGGATAATTTAGAAAAGTTTACTACCTTTTCTAAGCCATACTTTACTTTGCCTTCTATCACATAATCACTATATCTTTGTGGAAAACTAGAATTTCTACTAGATTTTCTCACAGTTGTTTGAACCTGATCTTGGATAATGTCACCCTCAGATTGATGGTTTAGGTCACTTTCAGTAGTCACATGCTCAACCCTATCATGTTCTCTATTAAGATTACCAGGCTGCTGATTTCCAGCCATGCCATTGGTATCTTTATTAGAGCTTGACTGCTGAGACCCATGTGTTCCTAAATACCTATTATTACCATTTCCCTTTCCCTCATCATCGGGATCATTCACCTCCAAGTGGTTTTCAAAATCTGTGTTTTCAAAAATATCAAAAAAATTTAAAGAATTTACAGTTTTATCAAAAACAGCATTATATTTCTCAAATATACTAGATTCTTTGAAAGGAAAACATGTTTCATAAAATCTAACATCTCTGGAATATAAAACGGTTTTATTGTCTAAACTAAACAATTTATAACCCTTTTTTTCCAAAGAATATCCTATTAAAACACATTTCTCAGCTCTACTTTCTAGTTTATTTGACTCATTTAAAATAGTAGCAAAACACAGACATCCAAACACTTTCAGGTGATCAAGAAAGGGAACATAACCAAACACTAACTCATATGGAGTCTTTCCAGCAAGCACAGAGGATGGAGTCCTATTTATAAGATAAGAAGCAGTAAGCACACAATCAGTCCAGAATCTAACTGGCATATTACTTTGAAACAATAATGATCTAGCAACATTTAATAGATGCCTATGCTTCCTTTCAACAATTCCATTTTGTTGAGGAGTATAGGCACATGTGGTTTGATGAATAATTCCTTTACTTTTACAAAAACTATTCATCTGACTATTAACAAACTCCAAACCATTATCACTTCTAAAAGTCTTAACCCTTCTTTTAAACTGATTTTCTAATAAATTTGTAAATTCTACAATATTAGAAAACACCTCAGTTTTATGTTTCATTAGACTAATCCAAACAGCTCTAGAATAGTCGTCTACTATAGTTAGAAAATATTTAAAGCCATCTCTGTCAGCTACCCTATATGGGCCCCAAACATCAAGGTGAACCAACTGTCCCAACTCAGATGACTTATGATCACTGAGGGGAAATGGTTCTCTATGTTGTTTTGCCCTATGACAGACCTCACAAGGATTTTGATTGTTTTCTAACACGTGTTTTAATTCAGGTTTTAAGACTTTTAGAACTTGGTCAGAAGGATGCCCAAGTCTACTATGCCACATGTTAAACATGCTCACACTACTACAACACACCTTAGAATTCACAGAGGTATTTCCACACAAGTACAGACCATCAAATTGTTCACCAGTCACAAGGACTTTCTTGGTTGTTAAGTCCTGAAGATAACACTTATGTTCATCAAAACCTATGAACAACTTATTATCTCTTGCTAATTTATGAACAGATAACAGATTAATTGAATACTCAGGCACAACCAACACATCTTGTAAAATAACTTTTTCAGACAACTTTATCTTTCCAATTTTAGTTACTAATGCAAATGTTCCATTAGGATGTTTTACACGTATATTTAAGTCTGAAACATCAACATAATCAAACAATCCTTTTTCACTATTAACCATATGTTCGTTGGCACCTGAATCAATTAACCATCCTATACCAATTAACTCCCCACCCACACTAGCAAAACAATAAACACTAGTACCAAAGGCAGAAGCACAAAATATATTACCAGCAACATTGCAGATAGGAGAACAATCACCTTCTTTAGCATTCAACAAACTTAATAACCTACTCACTTGATCATTAGTCAAAGCAGGTGTATTCACATTAGTAGTATCAGCAGAACTACTATTACTCACAGCATTCCTTTTAACCTGATTCCCTCTTGGTTTTGCCCAAGAGGGATATCCAATCAACTCAAAACACTTATCCACAAGATGGCCTGTTTTGTTACAATGTGTGCATTTGAGATTTTGATTAACATTTTTAGAAAATCTTCTTGTTGAGTTACTAGAACTGACACTATTATTACCAAACTCATTTGCACGGGCAACTTTAGTAGCAGCAAAACTAACAGTTTGTCCAGTTTTAGATACATTACTAGAGTTCCTATGTGACTCTTCACGAGAAACAATAGCAAATGCTTCCTTTATAGAAGGAAGTTCAGTTCTAATCAACAAAGAAGTCCTAACATTCTGATAAACACCATCAAGACCCATCAGAAACTGCATCAATTTAATCATATGATTATAACTATTAAATTCCTTTGATGCATCACATACACAAGAAGGCAGTTGCAGTATTTGATCAAGTTGTTTCCACATAACATTCAACTTATGATAGTAATCAGAAACTGACATACCACTTTGACTAAACGAATTAATCCTTTGGTACAGATCAAATACAACAGAACCATCTATCTTATTATATGTTTCCTTTAAGTCTTTCCATACTTCTGAAGCAAGTTTAGAATATACTTGACCCATATACAGTTCATCAGAAACAGAGTTCAAAATCCATGTTAAGACCACAGAGTTACATCTATCCCATTGATTTGCTAATACAGGATTATCAGTAGACTTAACACATTCTCCATTAATAAATCCAAGTTTATTCTTAACTTGTAATCCTAAAATCATAGCATTAGCCCACATAGTATAATTCTCAGTTCCTTTTAACTTTATACTAACAATGGTAAGATTAGTTGAATCACTAGCATGCAAATATAACGGATCACTAGCATCCAACTTACTCACAAGTGTAACATGATTCACAACAGGTCCAGGACTAGGAGGATCATTCTCATTAACCGGATCATCCATTTTATCACAGTTAACTACAAATCAAACCCTAGCACACCACAATCAATATCACAGATCACACAGATCACAAAGCAAACAAATCAAGCAGATTACACCACAATCAATATCACAGATCACACAGATCACAAAGCAAACAAAAACAAGATCACAGATCAAGACCTAGCACAAAACAAAAAAACACAGTAAGATCAATCAACAAACAAGACACGACAGGCGAAGTCACGTGGGTGTCCAGATCGTTGGTTCGTCACTCCAGGGTGCCAACGCAAGTCCTCACGTGAGAGCCACCTAAACCTAGACCGCCCTTAAAGCTAGAACAGGAACTCAAGCCTGTACAAAGACTCCTTAGGACAACTCTAGACACAAACAGTAATGAAAAGATCTCACCAACCAATAACCCAAGTTAGGGTTACTCCAACAACTCGTAACGTCACAACCTTCACTTAGGGTTGTAACGTCAGAGAGCAAGAAGATATGCTATCCTGATCGTCCTCAGATCTTGAGTCAAGATCTGATCCTTCAACAGCTCAAGAAGAGATCCACAGGAAATAATCTTCAGAATATCACTTCTTCTGAGATATCTTTCCCCTATATGTACCACAACCTCCACAGAACAAGAAGAACCAGAAAACCCTAAAAACCAGCGGAAGACACCAAGAACACACGAACCTAATGCTCTGATACCATGTCAAGAATATGGTATCAAAACATAAACTAAAAACTTTATTAATGAACAAAACAATTACAACGACTCTTAAGATACAGGGAAAAACCCTAACAATCTAATCACTTGACTCACAGATCTGTTCTACACAAGAACAGTCAAAAACAAAGAGCTACAAACTGAGAACAACAAGATCAGAAACTCCTGATCTATCTCAAACCCTAACTGAGTGAAAGTGAAAGAAAATAATACTGAGTACAAAAGAATAAGAGTATCAAAAGAATACAACGACTGATATGCCTCAGCTATTTATAGCTGAGGCTTTTGTGTTTCTTTGTAGATCGAACGGCTACAATCAACCAGATCCAACGGCGAGAATTAAATGTGTTTGTTCGGAATGGATCGCCACATCAGCAACAAAATATCAACGAACTGAGCTTCCTGGGCCACCTGGACTGGGCCTTGACTTTATAACTGGACTGGGACTAAGACACGAACTGGGCTCATCTAATCTGCTGGACCACTCCAATCCAACCTGCACATTCTTATGCAAAATATAAAAACATCTAACAAAAATGATTTTAAAGTTATAAAATTGAAGTTATAAAAGAGTAACATATATTTGAAATATTTACTCCTTTTAACAAATTGGTTATAATTTTTATTAATAAAAAGTAATTTTCCTTTAAAAAAATATAGCAATTTGTGATTCAACAATAACTTCTTATCGACTATGTAAAATATATTAAGCTCTTCTTTAAATTCTTGGAGATGAAAATTTTGTTAGAATATTGTTGCCTAGTGATGTATGATTTTGGCTTGGACCATTTCAGGTTTTCTGGGCTTAAATGCTAACACATAGAAAAAGTCGTTTAAGATGACTCGAGATTGATCCTTTAGAAAAAAACCTTATGATAGTAAAGTGCGATAATTGTATTTTGCAATATGCATTTAGAGGTTTGAGAGTGTGCAACTCAAAGAGAGGATAAGAGAGTCAACAAGGAAAATGTTGTACGTTTAAGAGAGGCCCTTATGACATGAAGTGGTCGCCTTCCCGTCTCTTGATGTATGGAAAAGCTCATGTTCAAATTCGTTTAATAGATTTAACAGTATCTTATACTTATGGTATGTATGGAAAAAACTCATGTTCAGATTCGTTTATTAGATGAACAATATCTTATATTTGATGTATGGAAGATGAACAATATCTTATACTTGATGTATGGAAAGATTCATTTATTAGATGAAATATATATATCTTATACTTGATCTCAACTATAATTCATTTGATCTTGCTAGATTAGAATTTTCATGTGTGGCTCACAAAGTATCCATGAATGTTTAACTTGCTACATTAGAATTTCAAGTGGGCATGAGTAAAATGTTTGAAAATTGAGAACTTTAAAAAAGAGTAAAAACAAGGACTTGAGTTGTGGATAAATAATACTTAGGAAAAATTCTTGTAATTTAGTCAAATTCTTGTAAAAACATTTATTCTCAGCCGAAATGCATTTAAAAGAAAGAAAGGAAAAAAAAACCATATATAGCTACCCAAACTGTCTCCCTTGTTAAAAAAAGACCAAATAAGGTGTTTAGTTAATATTATTATTCAAACATAAAACAACCAATTACAACGTATTTATATGGTAAATGCTTATTTTTTTCCCATTTTTGGTCCCACGGTTTCTAAAGTAGATAAATATAATGTATACTCTTAAAAAAATTGAAAACCATAAATATTAATAATATATAATGGTTGCTTGCATGGTTCATATTTTAACTTTCAAAGGTGTGCTTGGCCAAGGGAAAATACAAAAATGAGCTTGAAGTTTCCATACTTCTATCCTTAGAGATTCCCAATGCATAAATGATTCATTTTCAGAGAATCATTAATATTCTAAGGTATATGTTTTTCTTTTCGAATAACAATTTTTTATGTAACTTCACATACCTGTAAGAATTTAAAGTCCCCTACAAATATAGATTCATATGATGATTAGTATAAGGTCTATGCATGTAAGTATAATACATTTATACTTTTGGTCGCTTTAAGCTAGTTTAAAAGCTTTCATATTTATTCATTTCAATAAATACAATTTATACGGCCATGACTAATATACCAGTCTTTTTCTCCTTACATATCAATAATGCAAGCTTTAAGAAAATGGTATACATGTCAACATTGTTGAAAAATATATATATATATATATACGTGGTATACTGTATATATATATACCAAGATTAGATTTGGGATATGATATTCTTGCATACAGTATGCATCGATGGGAAAAAATGAATGGTTAGTCTATTTATTGCCTCATCAAATAATGTAAATTAAAGTTGTAAGAAAAGACACATGTGTATAGATGGGAAAAATATCACGTTGTCTCCACTCCCGTTCTAACTCTTACTATTATTAAACATTATCTAAAAATGTATCATACATTTATTTAGTTATATTCGATCATTTATTAAAAATCACCCATGTTTATCCCTTTATTTTGTATAAATGAACTACTTTTTCTCTATCGTAACATGGAAAGAACCCTAATTATTCTAATGATAAAATGTGCAAATAGATAAAAACAAGACAAAACTGATTTTAAACGTTGGATGCTTTTATTTTTATGATTGTGAAGCTTATAAAGTAGAAGCACATGCCAACTATTTGTAATTGTTTTTTTATTTATAAAAGGTAACAGCTAATATGTAAAATTTAAAAATAGTTTGGTTGATAATGCCAATATGGTAAGTGAAAGAAAATGATACATGAATATAAAAACGACGTTATGGAATGTTTTAACACGTACTAAGTTAGTTAGAGCGTGTTTCGAATTGAGTTTCAAAACAACTTATTGACTTATTGGTTTTTCCAAGAAGCCAATAAGTCAATAAGCTGTTTGTGTAACCCAAAAGCACTTTCTATTTTAACTTTTGGTGGAAAAGCTGTTTTTTAGAAGTTAGAAATACAGGCTTTTGACTTTTAGCTTTTAGAAAAAAAATTACAAATTTATCATCCATACAACTAATATTCACAATAAGTTAAACGAAACACTAAAAAAACAATCTATTGACTTTTTGACGTTTCTCATCCCAAAAGCTAATCCAAACACTTTTTTTAAAACTCCTTTTTAAAAAGTCATAAACTAATAATCACTTTTGACCAAATGCACTTTTGCATTTCCAAACTCAATCCCGAACACCCTCTTAGTCACGAGATCTCAAGTTAGTTTCTGTGGGTTTATTAGATTTAACCCACGCTTAATATACATGAGTCAAGTACATTACACTTTATTTTGGATTTAACCCATGTCCATAAACTGAATCAAGTACGTAAGTTTGTTTTGAATATCATTTAACCCTAGTTTATTTCTATGACAAAGTGAAATTTAAATTGAAGAGTTAAATATATGAAGAGGTTAACTAACTACCCCTATAGCATCCTAGCTCCGGAGCTATTCATATCCGCAGCAACATAGCTTCGGAGCTACTAATGCCTCATGGACCGTAAGCCTGATCACATATAGCTAGAGATAACATTTGAAGCTCTTAGCTCATGACTACACACTAACAAAGATTAATACTTGGATCAATTGTAGTTTGGTACAACAATTAATATCTATTATAGTTGCTATTGTTTGATTTATTATTTATCTTTTAAGTTTGTTAATTGTAATTTAATCTTTAGTTTGAATATCATTATAATTATTCACGTTTGTTCATTATCATTAGTTAACTTTGTCACTAGCTAGTTAGCTGTGGAAATAATCTTTTAGTTGTGACCTCACTATATAAAATACCTGCTTAATTAGTTTTTCAATACATGTAAAATATTATTCACAAAAACCTATATCAGTTATATTGTGTTCTTTTATTTTCAGTCTTACACCCCCATTAAAACTCATACATCTCTAAGCGATATTTTGAAAAGTTAGTTGTAAGAAGAGTTACGTTTTTGTTAAGTTGCTGTGTATATTTATATTATTTTTGTTGTTAATGCTCATAACTATTTAACATTATTTAAATTTTTTATAAATTTACTATGTAAATTAAAACTTGAAAAGTTTATAAAAAGTTAACTAAGATATACTTATCAAAATTTATGTAATAAATAGAAGAAAATGGACAGATTATGTCTATAAGAACTAAGAAGTCATGAGTTTTTCATGTAACATGGTGCGACACTTCAAACAAAAAAAAAGTTTTACTAATCTATTTACAATATTTTAGGTATATATTTAAATTATTGACGATCTGAAAAGGTATTTTTGTAAATATTTTTATATTCAAAAAGCATTTGCCATCCAACCCTCGAGGTATTTATTTATTTTTTATTAGATTGGACATATTTAATTAAATTATATTGCCAAAAAAGATTGATTTATTTTTTTGGTTCTATTCTAAGAAAAAAAAGTTTCTTGTCAGCACGCTCTTATCAAAATCTTCGAAGCCCATAGACATATATCCAACTTGATGATAATACCATACATGTTAGATTTGTTTTTGTTTTTGAGATGAAGATATAAAAGCAATTTTATCATTGAGTTTTGCTCAATGATCAAGAAAGAATAGATGTAATGGCTTAAAAAACCGACTATAGGTCTATAGTACTTAAGGATTCCAATTTTTATTAAAATATAATCGTGAAAAATTACATCAAGATAGCGGGCAGGCGGGCAACAAGCTGCGCCGTCACCCCTTTCTGGATAGCAAACCCTAGCCTACTAAAAACGAACCCTTGCCCCCAGAGTCGAGACACTGCTATGAATAACCTGTTGGACTCTGGACAGGAAACGGATAGCTTCCGGTGCCAAAGAGCCGAAGGTATCAAAAGCCAGGGGTACGAAAACATATTGGTTCTCCTCACAAACTTTAGCATGCTTCTCAACTTTCTTCGCTTCTGCTTTCTGCACCGCTTGCCCTACTACAAAACCATTATCCCTCAAACCAACCAGGGGAAATACACCTGTTAGGTCGACATAGGGCTGTTCACGAGCCGAGCCGATCCGAACGGAGCTTTGCTCGTGCTTGGCTCGTTTACAAACCGAACCGAGCGGAGCGGCTCGTTTATAATCGAGCCGAAAACCGAACGAGCATTCTTCGAGCGGAAATTTTCCGAGCGAGCGCCGAGCGAGAATCGAGCGGAGAATAATATGGACGATTATAAAATTGGGATGTTTCCTTCGATGTTTTCATTGTCGGGTGACAACTAAGGTCAAAATGTCCGATGATAGCACTAATATTGAGATCCAGTGTCCAATGATGAGGCTTAGATTGAGGCTGGTGAGGTGATGAGCATAAATCACATAACAATTGTTGAATTTTGACTTAGGTGTGATATCAAGCGACAATTAGCGATGGACGACTATTAACGTAAAGAAGTCAAGACTGTCACCTCATGACTTATTGTTTTACTATTAAATCTAGTGTTAATTTTTTTTATTGTGTTAAGTGGGTTGGTTATATTTTGTGTGCATATATTGAGTCAAATCCAAAAGAATCTTATATATAAAGCCATAAATATATCTGTAAATTGTATGTATATTTATTATTAAATAAATACAAAATTTATTCGAGCCGAACCGAGCCGAGCGTGCCTTTGCTCGTGCTTGGCTCATTTACAAACCGAACCGAGCCGAATGGCTCATATACAACCGATCGGAAAATCGAGCGAGCAATTTCCGAGCAAATTCCGAACAAGCGGCGAGCGATCGGCGAGCGCCGAGCGTTTTGAACAGCCCTAGGTCGACACAAGCGTGTTTCCCCCCGGCCAACCCAAAGACAAGCAGGTCTGCTGGACGTAGTGTGGATCTCCCTTCTGCGGGGTCCGAGAGGAAATTCACTGGAGCCTCCTTCTTGGTTGAGATCCCAGCCCTTTTAAAATGTCCCAAAGAACGTCCCGGACCCAATCATGCCTATATTTGAAACCAGGCAGCTCCTTACAGTGAACCGCGTGTTCCCCGTATTTGTCCAGACATGCCTTACGGCAAATCGGACATACTTCATCTATAGTTATATAGACTTTTGAAGAATTTGTTGTCTAACATGTTTAATATGATCCAAACATTGTTTCTTTTGCTACCTCATCCCTCCTTTTTGCGTCTTTGGCCGCCGATCATCAACTTGGTCACTAAATAAGGATGTTGCCTATGTCTCGGTTGCCGCCGTTCCCAAGATTAGCGAGCAACGATGAAGAACCAAAGCCGGAAGTGAAAAAAAAAATGCAAGAAGCATGTTTGATAAAACAAAATATTTTATGATTTTTGAAGTTCGATTCTAGCTTTTATCCTCCTCCTTATCATGTTTTCAATCACTTGTCATGTTTAATTTCCTCTCAAACATTAAACAACGAGTTTTTATACTTGGAAGCTGTTTAATGTTTATAGGATAATCAGAAATGGATGCATATTATTTTTGTTGGTTCTAATTTGTTTTGTTACTAAAAAAAAACAAACATAACAAATTAATAATCATAAGAAGATAAGAGTTGTTTCAACAATTTTCTTCACTGAACTTGCTGGAACGTTTAATCATGAATAGTTTTAAAGGTTTTTACTTTTTAGTGATAGTTAAAAAAACGTTGGAATTTCTACTTGCTTGCTGAAATTGGAATATCTCGTATAAAAATGAGTTTTGAGAAGATTTAAATAGGCTCGTTTCCGATTGGATAAGATAGGGTTGGGTATTAACATCCACGCTTTACCTATTAAAAAGCTAGTAGAGACTCGCTCAATGACTGTTATGTGTACTCTAAGGCGGTACGGGCCACCATCGGTTTGGGGTGTTAGACTTGTGAAGCTTCTCGGCTACACGTTTCTTTTCTAAAGGGCTTGACAATCGGCTTTTAAATGGGCTTGTGGTGAAACATTCAGTTTGGGTTGTTCTCTCTCTTCCACCTCTCTCTCTCTCTCTCTCTCTCCCATTTTATAAAAAAATCTTTAGGCTAGTTTAGGCTAGGCGTTTCCAATGTTTAGGCTAGTTTGAGGTTGAAATGACGTGACGCGATGAGATTGGTGCACCTTAAGCTACATGAGGTTTGTGCCCTTTCCTCCCTAATTATTTAATTTTATTATATAGTATAAAAGTATATATACAAATTTAGATATATAGGGTAGGGATCATACGAGAACCAACTTTAGGGAGAGAACCAAGGAACCAATGTGAACAGGTGGCAGTTTTGTAAATATGATAAAAACATAAAATAAATAAAGAAAATTCGTGAAACACAAACCATCTTCTCTCTCTAGGAATTTCTCTCTCTAAGTTCTGATCTGATTTCTCTTCTTAATTGCTTTGAATTCATTGATTTTTGTTAACAATCGATGAGTTATGTGATTAATCCATCCCAACTTGAAGCAAAAACTCCAGATATTGTTGATTCTGGGCAGTTTGTGCCTGAAGATGCTAGGGTTTCTCAAAACCCACGAATTCCTCTAAAATCTGATGATTCGTCGTTGTTATTGAGCAATCCTGATTTGAATTTGATTCTTAATCATCAACAAACACTTGTTTCTCCTCATAATCATTCCTATTCCATTTATGTTGATGAATCTGCAAAATCTCTTAATTCGCCCAAATCGCCTCTGAACCCTAGTCTATATGGATTTGCTTCTGAAATGAGGTTCTCGTCTGAATATGCTTCGTTCATGACTGGTTGGCGCAAACATATGATCCAATCCCGTGTTAACAACATGGAAACCAGTATGCTGGATGAACAAAGTGGTGAAGCTAAGGTTCTAATGGTTAACTGGTAGTTTTATGGTTATGAACATTGTATGGTGACTGATTCAACCATTGATGAGGCTATTCGGGTACTTATTAACAGATCCTATGATGATATCGCTTTTGTTCCTGCTATGAACTGGTTCTTTGATATGAATATCATGAATGCGGGTTTTGAATTAAGGTTTGGGGACATGTTGTTGTAAGTAATTGATAATGATTATGTTCCTTATCCTAATAATAAGTGTTCTGCTGGTCAGTTGAGTAAGGAATGTGTGGAATTTATGAAGTTTGTGGTTATGGCATATGAGAAACATTAACTTACTTGTTTGAGAGTTGTTTGCACTGATGAGTTTTTGAGAGCTGAGAATGTTGTAAAAGTAATTAGGGAGGGACATGTTGATGATGTGATGGAATGTGGGAATGATAATGAAGTAAATGTTCCTACACGCACTCGGTTAGGAGGATAATTTGTGTTTTGGACGACGTGCCATTTTCTGATATCCACATGTGCATTAAGATTGTTAATGCACATGTGCAAAACGTAGTTTATAATGTTAAAAGTAATATTAAAACACATACTGGTATAATTAGGCCATTAACAATAATGCACGTGTGCATTTGTTTTGTTGTATTTAACAAAGTAATATTGTTGCACATGTGCAATCAGGTTGAAATATCGTTGTTAATGGTCAGTTGAGTAAGGAATGTGTGGAATTTATGAAGTTTGTGGTTATGGCATATGAGAAACATGAACTTACTTGTTTGAGAGTTGTTTGCACTGATGAGTTTTTGAGTGCTGAGAATGTTGTAAAAGTAATTAGGGAGGGACATGTTGATGCTGTGATGGAATGTGGGAATGATAATGAAGTAAATGGTCCTACACGCACTCGGTTAGGAGGATAATTTGTGTTTTTGACGACGTGCCATTTTCTGATATGCACATGTGCATTAAGATTGTTAATGCACATGTGCAAAACATAGTTTATAATGTTAAAAGTAATATTAAAACACATACTGGTATAATTAGGCCATTAACAATAATGCACGTGTGCATTTGTTTTGTTGTATTTAACAAAGTAATGTTGTTGCACATGTGCAATCAGGTTGAAATATCGGTTTTCTTATGCATTTTTATTGATTGTATCTAAGAGATGGGGAAAAACATCAAAGAAAGTAACATTTGTATTACAATCGAGGGATAACGGAACAAAAAGGTTACCGGATGCAAGTAAAGATAATGACACGATTGTTGATCAGAAAGTTGATTCAGGTTGGCATTATTTATTTAGTCCGAATGTACTTGGTATTCCCGTGTTCCCTGTATTAGTTATGTTCTGTATTTATTTTATAATCGAGCTCCATTTGATATCCCAGAAGCGGAAGCTGATAATGTCACGAATGTTTATCAGGAAGTTGAATCAGGTTGGTATTATTTATTTAGTACATTTATATATAAATGCACATGTGCATATGCGCAGGTTTTCTTGTTTAATATTAAGTGTTGATAGTTTAAACACACAAATTATCCTATATGCAGATATAGATTTAAGAAGAAAGGTTCAAACGAGGTCAAATAAGCGGAAACATATTGTGACGGTGAAAAATGACGGTTAAAACAGTGGCAGTGAAGACAAATCAAAAGAATGTTATGAAAAAAGCAAATTGGCGCCCGATACGAACACGCATTACACCACGTCAACTTTGGTTGGGTATAAGGAAATTGTCAAACAAACAAAGAAGGTTGTATAACATTTTGTGTAATGTATGTTTGGTTTAACATTTTGTTATGTTGGTGAACGTGAGGTTGTGAGATAATTAGAATTTTGTATGTAGGTGGTTAACATAGTTGGTTTGTAATATGGATATTTTTTTGTTATCGTTTGTTTTATTGAGTTAATACGTTTAGTAGAGACTACATGTAGTTGTATGGTAAAGACAAATTGATATAAAAACTTTGTTATTTGAATAATGATGCATGCATATATGTTTGCCCGAAAGTTAAACCACTAAAAAAATTTAACAATATTAGTGGAATGCACATGTGCATGCAGTACACGTTTATTATTTTATAAGTCTTATATAGAGGTGTTTCAAGTTTATTCATGTTTGTTGTCATACACGTGTTTTATTTTCAATTTATGTTAAAATATGCATGACTAAACACTTGACGAGTTCGAGTGTATTTTATATCTTACTTTGCGTCCATTTAATGATCATTAAAAAAAATTTGTGACCCCTTGTATATCTGTATCACGTCCATTTAATAATCATTTATGTATGATAATTGACAATTCATTCAAAAGTGTGATTTAATAGTGAAATGCACATGTGCATACGGTGTATTTTTGTACATATAACAGCGAAATGCACATGTGCATTAGGATGACGTCATATGACGTCACAAGCCATTTTTTTTATTTTTTTTTATTTTTTTTCGAATTAATAATGCAAAATAATCATTTTGGTGTTTTTACTTTTTTTATTTTTTTATTTATTTAGGTTATATAATTTTTTTTTATTTTTTTTGATTTTTTGATGGAGGGGTTTTTGTAGACACCTTCATATTTACAAAAATGCCACTTGTTCACACTGGTTCTTTGTTCTCTCCCTAAATGGTGGTTCTCAAATGATCCAAATCCTAGATATATAAATATAAATAGATATGGATTTTGGCTAAACTAACAAAATTATCCAAGTTAAGTGAGAAAGACTTATCATCACTATATTTTTACAATAATCAATATATATAGGGGGTGGTTAAAATAAAAACCCACTCAAAATAAAGAAACCTTGTAAACCTCATGAGAGCCATTAATATAAAGTGATCAATGGCCTAGATTCATTCCATATTATTTTAATAGATTTAATAAGGTAGATGACAAAATAAGGGCACAATGGTCAAATGACACCTTCTCTCTCAATCAAATCAATCATCTCTCTCTCTCTCTTTCTCTCACTAATCTTCTCTTTCCAACATTCTCTCTCACACTTTTTTCTTGACAAAATCAGAATTTTAGTTTATTAAAAAAACTATTTTATTTATCAATAAAGCATAATCAGATTCATAAAAATTGTTCCAGCACCAGTGTTGTTACGTACGTAAAATCCGTCACGACAGTTTTATATTAATTTAGAAAAATCCTGACCTGTTAATTTTTTTATTACAACATGTTTGTTTTGATTTTACTGTACCAGCACCAGAGTTGTTGCATACGTAACGAAAGGTCCATATGGTTATCTTTTTTGATATTCACTACTTTTAAGATTCATATGAAATTAAGATTCAGCTGACAACATGAAAATTATATTACAATGAAACTGTTCTAGGTTTGTAACATATGTTAAGATTCAACAGCCGATATCATTTTTGTTAAGTAGTACTACATTGCATTACAATACAAAAAGCTTGCAAAAAACATACTACTAAAAAAAGCGATACATCATATTGTTCATCTGCCTAAAACATACTACTCAAGAAATATATTACAGTGAAACTGTATCAACAACAACACATAGAATTAAAGATTCATACCCCGCCCATGGATGCAATAACCCCGACATCCCGCACTGCAACCAACAGTAGCTGACGGCATCCGATAACCATACTTTGCATAAAAAGCCCACTGTTCCTCAGTATAACCTATACCCTCCCATTCAGCCCTAATACGCCCACCTTCCGGATACGTGAACGGCAGCACGGGTTTGTTAAGTTTAGTTCATATGGTTCTTCATATTCAGCCC
This sequence comes from Ambrosia artemisiifolia, assembly GCA_032199755.1. Classification (NCBI taxonomy): domain Eukaryota; kingdom Viridiplantae; phylum Streptophyta; class Magnoliopsida; order Asterales; family Asteraceae; genus Ambrosia; species Ambrosia artemisiifolia. The sequence goes on from CM063518.1 coordinate 19,882,022, forward strand.
CTGGGTCTGATTCGTAACCAACCGCCCATTCAGGTGTGTGATTTACATCATGCACATCATCCTCCGGTGTCATGTAGTCTTTTGGTGGCGGATATTCTTCGGGGAAGACGTAATCAAAGGCCGCATTCCAATCGAAATCTTCGTCACTTTCAAACCCATCGTCCGCCTGCACTACGGGTATAACCGGTTCTAATGGCGGAATGTCCGGGGCAACGAGGGGGGGGGGGCGGGTTCATGTTCGGCTGCAACAGGAGGGATGACCAATTCAACCGGTGGGGGTGGTTCAGGTACAAATGCAATGTCCGGTTCATTTTGAGGTGGCTCGTGTACAATTGGGATGAGATGGTGACGGGCCTCAAAAACCTCCCAAGGCGGAGTGCTGGGGTTGGAATCCATGCTTTGACTAAAAACAGGACCTGTAACGTATGTTATAGCAGAGTAAGTGTTGACATTGGAAATATGAAACAGGGAAAAAAAACTATTCTCTGTTAAAAACATATAGGTAACAGAAAAAAACTAATACATGCAAAAAACAAAAAAAAAATCTATAACTAAAGGTGGAAAAAACACGATTGTTACATGCGTAACAGGGTTTTTTTTCTGGAAACACAGACAAACTTTTGTAGTCTGCACCCAGCATCCATTTTTTTTCTGAATTAGAAAGCAAACTTTGACTGCAAAACAGATACGCTACACACATAACACCCGACCTAAACACAGAAAAAAACACCCCGAAAAACTAAAATCACAGAGAAAACACAAATTACAACGTTCTGAAAATTCATTCTGAAAACAAATACCAACACATTTTCTGTCTTTAGTTATAGATAAGCCTATATCAGAAAACACACAAAACAGACATTTTCTATAAATAAGACATAGGTAACATAAAAAAAACTCATACATGAGAAAAGAAAAAAAAATAGACAGACGTGGTGCAAGAACACACGAGTATTACATGTGTAACAGGAAAGACACAGACAACACTTATCTAATCTGCAGTGAACAGAACAGAGTTTGATATGCTAGAAAACAGAAAACATAATATATTTTTGAAAAAAAGATATGCTACACACGTAACAGTCTAACTAAACACAAAGATTATACGAAAGTATAGACGATAAAAACACCATAACTTAACTTGAATTCTCAACGCTAGGCTCCAAAGACATATAAGTGTTCGATTACACTCAGAAAATTTACTATTATTTTACTATTATGTTCTAGACCTAAATGACTTTATATTATATTAGTGGTTTTCCATAATCAATCATCCAAAAAAAATCTTTTTCGATGGTTTGAATTACAAAAAAAGATTAATAAAAAGTCTAAACTTTATTAGTATAATTTATCAGAAATAGAATTTAACAAACAGGGGTCATTTTTCAAAAAAAGAATTTCACATTTGTGTTTGTATCAAAAACAGAAGTGATTAAACAAACAAAAAATATAGAGATCAGTTGGGAAAAAGAAAAGGGAACAAGTGGGTTTATGGAGACTAGTATTACTTGAACATAGATTTGATTCCAACTTAGTAAAAAAATCAAACATAAAAGCAACATGGAAGGAGATACAAAGATGGAAATAAACAAACACAGCAATCTTTGACTGCAAAACAGATACGCTACACACGTAACACCCGACCTTAACACAGAAAAAAACACCCCTAAAAACTAAAATCACAGAGAAAACACAAATTACAACGTTCTGAAAATTCATTCTGAAAACAAATACCAACACATTTTCTGTCTTTAGTTATAGATATGCCTATATCAGAAAACACACAAAACAGACATTTTCTGTAAATAAGACATAGGTAACATAAAAAAAACTCATACATGAGAAAAGAAACAAAAATAGTCAGACGTGGTGCAAGAACACACGAGTATTACATGTGTAACAGGAAAAACACAGACAACACTTATCTAATCTGCAGTGAACAGAGAACAGAGTTTGATATACTAGAAAACAGAAAACATAATATATTTTTGAAAAAAAGATATGCTACACACATAACAGTCTAACTAAGGGCATCAAGATGGTCATTGTGGAATGGGTTTGATATTGATCGGTGCTCATTTGGAGTAAAAAAATCATTAAACAGGTAAATCTACCACTTCATATTTATATTAGTCCAATGTAGCAATGCATTTTTGGATTTCTACACTACTAATATTTATACTATTAATGTTGGAAATGAACAGCAAATGAAACCAAAGTTCATTTCATCAGTTCACTTTATGGTTCATCTGTCTACTACAAACATAAATTAACAACGAGACCGCCTTATTCAAATTTACTTCTTTTGTATCTAAACTTTTTTGTTTTGTAATATAAACTTGTTGTAATTAAAAATTTAAAACTTCTTTGTTTAAGTTTAAAATATTTTTTAACATGTTGATTATCATTTTTGCATTATCTCCTCATACTTCATATATGAACTTGCTGATTTAAAAAAATCAAACATAAAAGCAACATGGAAGGAGATACAAAGATGGAAATAAACAAACACATCAAAATACCTGGTCGTCTTCTCCGGTTGTCTTCTCCGGTGATCTTCTCCGGTCGTCTTCTCCGGTGGGCTTCTCCGATGGTGTTGCCCGGTCACCACCGATCGTGGTGTTGGTTGTATAATGATGCTGATGACGTGACGATGATATTGTTGGAGGTTGGAGATGACGATGATGGTGTTGGTGGTTCAAGGTTAAGGTTTCTATGGCTTAAAAAAAACAGAGAAAGAGAGGATGAGGGGAGAGGGTAAGGGGGAGGGAAGATGAAAATTTGAAATGGGAGAGAGAAAGAAAGCTTTATATATGTGGTGGGGGTGTGCTAAATTACCAAAATAACCTTTGCTTCATAAAAAAACAATAAAGTTTATGGAGTATGTGGAGCAATGTGGTCCACTCATTGGGTTTGCAAGAGTTTCTTCAAAATTTTGGGTTTCCATTATCCCTTTAGCCTATATATATATATATATATATATATATATATATATATATATATATATATATATATATATAGGTAGAGGTTCCGGTACAAAGGATGGAATTTGTGAGAAGGGTGAGAAGGCTTATGAGGGTGACACGTGGCAATATTTTATTTTAATTATAAGGGCATTAGGGTAATTATAAACCTATTCAAGATTATGGAAAATTCAATCTTTAATTAATTTTAGATATTATTGGGGATTTCTTTCGAAGTTTTTACTGATTAACATGTATTTCTTTCTACAATCATCCACGAATTCTTTGACCAAATAATCTCAAGTTTTGTGATTTATATTCAAATCTCACTAATTGTGTTTTATTCTATCATCCTTCCTAACTATTTTCTATGTAAAAACAATGTGTTTTGATGAGCAAATTATAAGAAATCTGTTTCAACATAAAACACAAAAACAAGAACAAGACTATCGTTTCAACATAAAACACACAAACAAGAACAAGACTATCGTTTAAACATAAAACACACAAACAAGAACAAGACTATCGTTTAAACATAAAACACACAAATAAGAAGACTATTGTTTAAACATAAACCCATTGTGTTTTAACGTTATTGGTTAAACATAAAACACATGGTGTTTACATTGGGTTTTAACAGTGTCGGATAAACATAAAACACATCATAACAATGCAAACAATAAAATGCATTACACAAAAAGAAAAAAAAGAAAAGAATGCCAGAAGAAAAAAATTATAAATGACTATAAATAAATTAATAACAGTGCACTATAGAATAATGTGATGATCAATAAAAAATAGATTAAAAAAAGAATCAAGTTGTAGACGTATGTTGGATTAGTTACGTAATTATAAATCACCGTCGTCGTTCTCGCCATATAATCCTGCCTAGGTTTTTTAATTGTGGTAGAATTTTGTGGAAGGAATTATCGATAATTCCTCTCTCTTATTTAATGAGAGCATTTATTTAAATCATGTGTTTTTTACCTTCATACCCCCTACAACATAATTTAATTAATAAGATTATAACACAATTTACAAGTTTGCCACTCATTTAATCTCATCCATCCATCTATATGATCCAATGGACACAATTATTTCTCACCCTTCTCACAAAACACACCCTTTGTACCATAACCCTACCCTATATATATATATATATATATAACTAGTTTATTCTTGGGAGCTTCTCAGGATAGACAAATCTAATATGCAATGACAAATGTATGTACTGTAAAAAAGGAATAGGCCGTTCAGAAGAAAAAAAAAATTGTAAATGATGAACACTCGATAACTCATAAAACCTACTTTTAATTCTACGTGTGCACTTCTTGCTAGATGAAGTATTTGTACAACTTTGTCACTTCCTCAACACACTTTAAAACTGCAATGTGAACTTGGAAAAAAACAACCAAATTGGTATCAAATGATATGTCATGATGATGATAGACGCAGTGCCGAAACTTGGTTCTCGAATTGGAGGGGGTCAGACTCAATTTTTTTTATTGGCAGTGGCCGGAAGATCAAATTGGCTGGGGGCAGACTCAACCCGAACTCAATTTACTTACGAAATCGCAAATTTCTACCATTGGCCCTTAAAATCCTTCATCCCTAGATAGACGATCCAGATGTGTAAAGTAAGTATATGTGAAAGAATGACATATTTGTTCAATCTTTATTATGGATATATAATTGATCACCTTGGTGACACCGAATAAAATAATCAATAGGTAAGCAGTGAGAGTCCATTTTGGAGATAAATAAAAATGATCCACCTTCTATCAGACTAAAAAGATTGTAAGATTGTAACTTTTCATGTCACTTTTTTTTCATTAAATAGAGAACTAAAGAAGCATCAACAAGACATTCACTTTTATAAACAAATCAAGTTATACTTGGAAGATGAATTGGCAGATCGATTAGGGTTATAAATAGGTGAATATAGGCGTGGAAGGTAGGAGATGATGAATATATGGTGGGGTTAGGAACAGATAATGGAGGGTTACAAACCGAGAGATATGGAAGGTGGGTTAAAAATATAGCGGGGTGGGGGGAGATGTATCGTCCATCTTTTTGTTGTTAATGAGGGTAAAAGTGTAATTGAAATAGGAACGTGATTTTTGTATATTCCCTTATCTTTCAATCCTTCCAATTTGGAAGGAAACTTCTAAAGCTTAGGAACCCCAAACGTTCCCTCATCTTCTCTTCTATATTTTCCCTAAATAAAACTCTGGAACACTTAATTTCCCAATATCCTTCCATTTCCTTTCTTTTCTTTCCTTTAATGAATCTCTGGAACACAATGTTAAGAACCGTATGCATTTTACTTAACTATGTCATTTTATGTGCATATTAGACGTTTTTAGCACTTACTATACCATCCCTAGTCTAGCAAAGCCCGAACTATTGCAGAAATTCAGTACATTATCCGTTTACGCATACAACACCTAAAATATCCGAGACAATTGGCGTTGAACAATCAAGTCAATCACATGCTTAATAGAGAGCAACCGGGTATCCAATTAGTACGTACAGACATAACAATAATAAACGTGACAATACCAAAGTGGGAAATTCCATAATTCCACTCAAAATCCAAACAATTCACAAGATGTTATACGAGATTTACACACACAAGCCATTAAACATTAACATACCCCTAATTAAGGTAAAAACATATGTTAATGAGAATTTCAAACATCGAACAACATATGTTTATGGACCCATAACTGTCACACCCTCAAATTTCCACCTGCGGAGTTTTACCGCGAGGCGTGTGACACGCCAGGATCCAAGTCAACGGTCACAATAAACAACACTATATGATAAAAATACGTAGAATAAAAACATTTAGTTTCGTAACATAAACCAACAGCGGAAGCTTTTTAAAATCTTGATTACAACTTTAAACAACGTGACTGAAGTCTGAAAGTACTGAAAACATGAAACTAAAATCCTAGACGCCAAGTGAGACTCCGTGCGCCTAAGTCCGATGCTGCTACCTTAACGACCTGAGAAAAACATGCTAAAAACGTCAACATATAATGCTGGTGAGTTCACAGGTTTTTTTGAAAAGCAACTTAGTTAGTTTCAAAGAATACTCCAAAGTAGACCAAATCATACGTAAACCGACCAAGAGAATACTACTCAGAGAATGTCATCCAAAATGAATACCTGTCGCTACTACGATTGGAAAACCATTACTGGACACGCATACAAGAATACTACCTGCCCGAATACAAGAATACAAGAATACAAGAATACTCTAAGAGACAACATGCACCCGTCCGACCCTCCAAGCCGACGGGTGGGGCCGGTCACGCCCAAATAGATCTATCCATATTTCCCCCGTTGTGCAACCACCGCACATTCATGGTTTTCCCCGGGACTTTAAAAGATCGTATAGCAAGCATAAAGAATTCAAGAATACCAATACGTAATACCATATAGTAACCAACGACTACCTTGTAAGCTTTACCAATCCGAGTACTTAGCGAATCATAGGTTTTATGAGTACGAAAACATAAGTTGACACACCTTTTATGAATACGAAAACGTAAGTTGACACACCCTTTATGAATACTCAAACGTAAGTTGACACACGTTTTATGAATACCAGTACCCAGCATGTTTTCTCCCCCGAAAGCAAAACCAGTAAAGAGTGGGGCCGTGAACTCACCTTAGATTGCGTTCTTCTAATAAACCACAGACAATGCAAATGACAGCCCTAGGATCGACAACCTATTATCGAATGCATATGAGTACCCGAACCATTGACCCGCAGGCCAAATAGTCCCCAAGTGTCCAGACCATAACCAGGTTCGTTTGAAAACACGTTGACTGTTAAACCGACCAAGTGTACAAGACTCGACATCCCATTGGTGACCCGAGACTTCCCATGTTCATCTCATATACACACATACACAAATCATGCAACTTAGTACTTAACATGCTTTAAAGTTCAACGATTCTAACACATAGGTCAAATAACGCACAAACAGGTCCAAACACGTGTTACTATGTTACTAGGCATGTCACGGGGTTCCTATCATGTTCCTAGGTGTCAAATCGGGTTTCGGGATGTTAAAATACACTTATAACAGCATTACACGCGATTAGGAACTTAGCATGCAATTAGGAAAGTCAACACGTGATTAGGGGTGGTCAACAGGCAATTACAAGGGCTAATCGCCCCTTATGATAGGTGATTAGGGCTAATCACATGCATTATAGGCGATTATGGTCATAAGGTATGCAATTCAGGGCTTAACTAGTGATTAGGGTCACAATTGCATGTCATGAAGGCAATTAGGATCACAATTGCATGAAATGAAGGCAATTATGATCATAATCGCCTAAGTGTTACACGAGTAGGGCTTCCTCTTAGGCGATTATGCCCCTAATCGCCTATAACATAGGCGATTAGGATTCCTAATCGCCTATAGTGCAGCAGATATGGTTTTTCGCGCGTTTAACCTACCAAATCAGATCCGAAACGTGTAAAAACACCCAATAATCATCCTAACATATTAACAAACATATTTCAAGCAAAACCCCTAAGTTTTCATCATTCTAACAGTCCCGAATGCGAGCGTTTTCCCAAAATAGCAACTTAACATGAAAACATCACATCAACATGCAAGAACTTGCCCTAAATAGCAAATATCCAGATTTAATCACATAACCACGTTGTCCGAAAGCATCCTACTGTTCTAACATCATCCTAGAGCAAACCCTAACATCAAACAATCAACAACACACCTCATATCATCCTTAATCATCCAAAATCCTTCAAATGGGTCAAAACATCAAGTATCAACAATACGCAACCAAAACCATTCAAACTCCTAGGACATCATCATACTAACTTGTAACAGCCATAAACATCATAATAACACAAAAACAACCATGATTCAATCCTAAAAATTCTATCTTTAATCACATATAACACATATAACACATGTAAAGGTGTGGGTTTGTTTAAAAACGGTTTTAAATGGATTTTCAAAGACAAAAACATTTATAAGTCAGGTCTGGACATTTAGGGAGTAAAACATAATCATTTAAAGGTTTGGGTTTGAAGAACACACCTTGTATTTAAGAGTAGATGATGGAATAAGCTTGGAAATGGTTGTTTGAGTGTAAAAATGGGTTCCAGATGGTGTTTGTGGGTTGAGATATGTTATGGGACGGCTAGGGTTGTGTAAATGATGTTTTGGAGGTCAAGGGTGGTATTTATAGGCGTTTCTAGTCGTCAGGCACGTTATAGGCGATTATGCAGCTTTATCAGGCGATTAGGGCTGCTAATCGCCTTCACTATAGGCGATTAGCCCCATAATCGCCTAAAGGAACATGCTAATCGCCTAAAGGAACAAGCTAATCGCCTAAAGGGACAAGCTAATCGCCTAAAGGAACAAGCTAATCGCCTAAAGGGACAAGCTAATCGCCTAAAGGAACAAGCTAATCGCCTACAGGGTCTGTTGTGGTGTATTTGGCGCGTTAAACTCCGTTTTAACATATGCTAACACATTTTCACATACCGACAAGTCACATAATGATTATAAACACATAATACATGAAAGTAAACACGTTCACACTCGTTCACCAATTCCCGGGACTCGAGGCTTGCGTATGTTAAAACCCTAATGATGTGCGACTCGACTCGACCGACCTTGTTTTGTGTAACGTATGCGTGACTCGCTAAGGTAGACTTACTAAGTTTTCAAAAGTTAGTTACCGGAAGTTGCCGGGTGTCACAATAACATATGATAGTTAATACATGTTAATATCGTCTTCAAAACACACATGTGTTATCAACAAGATTGAATTGTGTTTTGGTGTGGAAAATCGATTATAATCCAAGATTACTAATGATCTTTCCAAAACATAATACATATACACTTATGTATACACAAGCGACCATACATACACATTGTGAATCAAGCCAAAAACCAACACATATATACATATATAAATACACGGCACAAATGTATATGTGTGTATTATCAAACAAGAACAAAATATTTACATATATACACACACTCGACATGTATATGTATTAGATAATTAGACCTTCTTATCCAACACATGCCTATCTTTCACTAGAAAACACATCCAACCAAAACCTTACCACACTTCCAATGCATGACTACTTACCACAAATACCATATCCCATTTCCAAAACAATCGGCCCCCATGTGCACACACACATACATCCGAATACATACATACATACATGAAATGGAGGGCTAGTGTGTCATGCATGGAGAATGAGACAATACCTAATCTCAACCATCTTATACCAATCTAGGCAAACCTTTTTATCAAGACACAAAACCTATACATGATCACTTGCCTAAAACTCTCTTGCTTTTTTCCATTATCGGCCGAACATAGGAAGCACAAGACAAAGATCTTCTCTAAGTCAACTCTTACACCAAAGTAGGTTCTTACAACTCTTCATTCACAATCTAGAATTCTATAATATCCACAATTATCCTCTAAGAAGTCAGCCTAAGCATAGTAACCATAGAAATCTTTGTTTGACTCCAACATACACCTAAATAGGCCTTACACATCTCATGAACACCCACCTATGCTAACTCATGACCCTTTTTACACTAACCACCAACTAACCTACCTATTCTTTTCCTTATCATCGGCCGCCTACCATCAAATTTCTATAGAGCATCACAATGACAACCCACATACACTAATATAGGTTCTTGCATTTGTTTTGTTCCAAACCAAGATGAGGAGGCTTGCCATATTTGAATCCCTTTGTCTTGATTGAGCCGAAAAGGAATGGAAAACATGGAAGCATGCTAGACATTTTATACCAAAATGGACATACAACTACACATCCCCATAAGTGATCCTTGCCTTTTCTTGAACCCGCATACAATCGGCCAAAAAGTTCACCTAGGGAATAAGCATGGAGTTTTCTCAAATGTCAACTCTAATCACCAAACAAGCAAACCACTTTTAGATGTCCATGATCAAGGGTGAAAGACCTTCCATAAATACACTCCCATACACCCCATTCGGCCACTATATAAGGAGGCACATTGAGCTCCAAACTCCACACACACAACACCTACACAATACAAAGAACCACATTTCTTTCTTTCTTGTTGTCACTCGGCCGAACCCAAGAACTCGAGCCCAAAGCTGCTGCCATCGAGGATCACCCACACGCGAGCTAGGAGGATCATATTGAGAATATAAAGTCGAGTAGATCAAGTTTTGTATTATCATCGGCTTCATAGAATCTGATATGCCTAGTTTCCATTGTTTATCCACAAACACACACATATACACGACTAACCATATAGATTGTGTACTAGTTAGATCACCCAAAGATTTTACAATATCATGTGTATAATCAGGCCAAGAATCTATAAACACAATAACATACAAGTTTACAACCCACTTCAAACTATTTTGATCTCTTTCTTATGCGAACACTCACATAATGCATATACACATCGAACAAACTCGACACATGTGCTAACATGAACATTCCCGAAGTGTGTGGACATGGATAGTGTCGAGGAGATCCCAAAGATCCAACTTTTTAAATTATAAACATATGTATGCACACTTTGATATAATCGCATTAAACATAGATACAATCGGGAATATATAATGGTTTACACTTGCACATTTATAAACACCTTTTTACAACCATAAAATGGATTTATGGAGGTCGACTACATAACGTAAGATTCAGTTTCTTGATCAAAGTTTATAACAAAGTTTTGGGATATCATAAGAACATATGTTAAAATGGCCCTAACCTGTGTTAAGCACAGTTTGGATGCCATAAGTTAGAAAACATGTTAAAACACTCGTATTTCCACGAATTCACCACACATGTTATAATGAAGAAATATTTTATAACCCATGATGACGTGTGGGGCCCATTTTGTTAACAACAGATATGTTTTTACAACAAAACTCTCGGAATGCACGAAACCATACACTTTACAAAAGTACATACAAGATACGTAGTAATTGTCACGTGCATGAACATGGCCCCACATATACATGATACAAGGGTCCACAAGTCGGGTGAACAACTTGTATGGTAAACGACAAGAATGTACAACTTACTATGTCCTTGATAATCATAGGGCACCTTTTGTCAGGACAGTAGTTATTTTACTTTTCTCCTTTACTAGACCATATCTTCAGTTAGAAGGTGAGTTCTCACGACCCTATTTTACTATTTTCATTCTTGGGGGGGGGGGGACATCCGTACAAGTCCAGATACATTTTGACTATTATGTGAACATGAGACATAAGGTTCGGAGTACTCATAAAGTCCCCGTGTCATATTTCATACTGTAACCATTAGCTATGGATTTAGCCATGGTACACCAGAATAGATCTATTGGGTTGACATATTCACTCTTGGTTAGTCGCTCTAACCAGATTGCAGTTATCAAAAGAGTGCTTGTATTTCACACGTATTCATTGTCTTTAGTGTACAATGGGTGAGGCACAACACGTCAAGGTTTGGTTATGGGCTCATGTCAGTCACATATTGATTATTGTCTTAGCTAGGTAATGGTCCAGTCTACCATGGTTTTCATATACAACAAAACCCATGATCTCACCAACTTTATTGTTGACATATTTCCTTTACATGTTTTTCAGGCAATTAAACATGGAGCATGGAACTTGGAGAGTTGTGCACTGGCATCATGGGATATTTGAATGATCTTTTGTTTAAATAACTTTTAGCACAATATTATTTGAATTTCGCTTTTTAAGACAATATCTTTTTTTGAAATGTTAAACATCGTCGTCTTTTAATATACCTGAATTTATGAATTTGATGCTTGCGTGACTCTAGTGCTTGAAAACCTTTCGAGGTTACATCCCGTGTTTCCGCCTAGGCGGGGTGTGACACCCTCACAGCATGTTCGTCCCTTGATGACTACTGCCAACAACTCAAAAGTCTTGCCACCCAGCTTGCTGACGTCGATCATGTTGTCACCGACTCACGCCTTGTTCTTCAGATTTTTAGTAGGTTACCAATAGAATAGAGCACCACTGCCTCGTTTATTAACAATCGTGATGCTGATTGGGATTTTGCTCTCAGTCTGCTGCAGGATGAAGCCATCCGAATTGAACTCCAAAAAGGATCCTCCTCCGCTCTAGTAGCGCCGACCAAAACACCTACAGTCCAACACAATGCTTTCGTAAACACCACCAACGACCACCCCTACAATCCCAACCAATCCTCTTACTGTGGCAGGGGTCGTGGGTGCGACAGGAACAACCACGGCAGGTGCATCAACCGCAAAGGCGGGAGCCGATCATACTACTTAGGGGCGGAAGCTCCAGTTACTCCTCTAATAAGCCCTTTTACCCTAATTTGGCTTGGTGGACCCCTCATCCCTGCCCTTACCCAACTCAACCCAACTTGCGGCCCAACTCCTTTACACAGCCCAACTCACAACAACTGAAGGCCCATTACGCAGGTTTCTTTCAGCAACCATCCCAATCATGGTCTCCTCTTCAGCCGTACGGGTCACAAAATTTTGGGTACCATGCACCAAGTCCCTCTAACTTGAGTGCGGATTTTGCTAATATGCAGGTCACTTAACAGAATTTTTCATGGACACAGGACATTATGGACACAGGAGCAGGTTCACATGTCACACGAGATCATTGCAAAATCATAATCCATGATTCATCTACTGTATGCAGTTCAATTCTAGTAGGCAATGGTACTTGTTTACCAATAAAGGGATATGGCACAGGCGACATTTTGCCCCAACCGGGCCTGCCGATGACCCATACTGTTTTGAACAACCCGACTTGCTATTGACGCGCACTGTGTCAACTCGACTAGGTCCGCCAACAACCCGTGACGTTTCAACCCGACCGACCTCGCCAATGACTCACAATATTTCTACCTTACCAGGCCTGCTGACTACCTGCATCATTTCAACTCGGGTCAATTCGAGACGCTGCAAGTTAACAACGGCCTGGGTCGGTTCAAAACAAAGAGGGTCAGCTTTGCATGGGGATAGGTATTTAGCTGATTCATATCAGTTCCATGAGCCGATGTTGATTCGGGTCGAGGACGGTAGGTCAGGTTGATTTCGCCGTACAACATACCATAATATTTTAAAATTATTTGAAAAACCTTGTGCAATGAAATAAAGTTTTACCCCTTTCATAAGTTTGACTAGTTTTTTCACTAGACAAGCATCTTACAGGATCTCTTACCCACGTGAGGAGCCAACACCAATGTCATGACATGAGATTAGTAAATAAGTTATGTGTTACATAATACTCTATACTTGTTTTTCTTTATAGGTTTTGCATTCAGCAGTCAATACCAATACACCTTAGAGTGAGTGTTGTGGTGGCGCGAGCAGGCTCAAGCATGCCACCTGACTGCCTCGTGTAAACATATAATTTCTGGTTTATTATAAGATTAAAAAACACCATTAAAAAAGAAAGACCATGGTGATTGTTCCAAAAGGTACTTTTTAGGGAAATTTTTACATATCCTCTAATATTACACTAATAATTCTAAATTACACCATTGACAAGGATTGAACCTTGGACCTTTCATCTAAGAGGTATATGTCTTTATCAAGTGGGCTAAGTGAGCTGGCAATGGGTAACCTGTATAACACACAATAAGACCTGTGTTATAAACATGAGATATAAAGTAGTTAAATGAGCCGTGTTCATGTTTAAAACTTAATTTGTTCGCGTCGTCAGAAACCTGTTAAACCTGTTAAGACACGATTTGCCAGCCCTTAACCCCACATTAGCAAAAGGTTCTTTTTGTTTGATTAAATTTAGCTTGTTATTTATTATGTCTTGAAACAAATGTTCTTTAATGTTGTGCCAAAAAGTCATGGTTTTCTGCGTAATTTAAACGAAAAAGTCCATCAAAATAAACACGAGGTCCAGTTTTCGTTTCTTGTAAAGGGCAATAAATTTTGACAAGAATATCTATCTATATATTTTTTTTTTCTAAAATAGAATTTTAGACGTATATTAATACATTTAAAAGTGATTGATAAAGAGAAAAAAAAAATTAAAATAAGACTCTTGTGGTGTCGTTGGGATGCCACGTCAGAGAGCGTGACACGAGAGATGGTGAAGACGCAGATGACATGATGATGGTGTTGAAGGGCAGGGAAGGGGCATTAGGGGCATGCTCATCACAACAATACATACTTTGTGTGAAATGTGAAAGCCTTATTGTATATAAGACGTCTACGTTACAGTATGAGTTTAATTGGAATCGTTTAATACCCTCCAACTACTTCCTATGTATTTAAACTTTTCCCCAAACAAAAATCTTTTATATGAAGTTAAATATTTTAAAACAACAGCTGTACCCGGTAAATCCCAACGTAACTAAAAGTTACTGTTAGCGTCTGGGAAGGGTAGGATGTAGACACACCTTTCTGCTATCCAGGACAATAGAGAGACTGCTTCCAATGAGACCCTCAGCTCCAAAAAAATAAAATAAAATAAATAAATAAACAAATGATAACGTAAAAAAATAATAAAAAAGAAAACTACAATAAAGTATATAAATAAATATATAATATACCCAGACAGATAGTATATACAAGATAAATTAGAGAAAAAATAAAAATAAAAATAGAACATGCAAAGTCTACACAAAGCTTTTCCAGGCCCCTATTCCAAACACAAGCTGACTGCTCCCCCACCCCCCCCCCCCCCCCAAAAAAAAAAAAAAAAAAAAAAAATTGGGCCTGCCTCTTCTCCTCCGCCCCTCCAAAGTGATGGTTTCTACTATTCTGGCTGACTAGCTCTGTCATCTGTCTTCTCTTCACGCGTCCAAACCATGTCAATCTCCCCTGTCTTGTCCGATATGTTACAATAGAATCAAAATGATTAAAAATAATATACATTTATGTATATGATGTGTTCAGTATTTAGAAAATTGGTTTCTTATACAGAAGTTTATTGATATATAAATTTGAAACCTTTGACCATTCTCTAGTAAAAGTTTTACTTGTCGTATGTTTAATAGTTCATAGGCTTCTTCAATCTTCATGAACATGGAGTTATTGTGGCGGCTATACTCACCAAACAAAAAAAATTCAAAGAGACATTGAATTTCTTTAGCCCATTTATGGCCACATAAACAGCAACTGAAGCTTCAGCAGATGGGCTCGAAAAGTTTTTACCAGACCTGAAATTTGAGCTCGAACTTGACTCAGATGAACCCGAAAAAACACTCATATATTTTGGAAATTTTGCATCTTTTTCTTTTGCATACATTAATATGTATTTCAAAGCCATTACATTCAAACTGCAATTGCCAATCAACCCTTTTAGTGTGGAAATCATAGGCTGGGGACACAAGCCATAGTGGTCCACGCTCGGGTTTTGATTCATCCAAATAAGCAACGACGTGGCATGACATTCGCAGGTTTCTGGCATGGAGGGGAAGGCGTGGTTCCAACCACACATGAAGGGGCCAAACGTTTGCCGCTGGCTCTAACATTGGGCGGTGGCTACACCCCTCGCATGGTACACTACATGTGGTCTTAGTGTTATTGTAAGATTATAAGTCACTACTTATTTGTGAATAAATTAAAAAGACGAACAAGGGAGAAGCATCAACCCACTAGTCAACCCGCCTATCTTGCCACCTCGCCTCTGTTAGCAATAAAGGGCCACCTTTCTTGAAAACATAATAAAAAAACTACCAACGCGACTGCTGTAATATATGGTTTCATCAAGCAACAATCTCGAACGCCTCTCCTCCCACTCTCCACGTTGGCAGGCATCTCCTCCCTCTCTCCTCGTCCGAGCTAAGAAAAACTAAGACATCATACATACAGTAAAAGAACTTGGAAATGGAAATCAAAATAAAAGCAAACTATACACCAAATCACAAGAAATGTAGTTCAAAACAAGGGTTACAGATCGTAGCAAGTGAACCTGTAAATAAATAATTTCCTGACCCGAATATAACTATACAAAATGTGAACTTCTAATAAATTATGCTTGCCTGGCACGGAAACTACCTGCGGCTTTTTAACGAATTGGTCCGTTACATGCTTAGGTGCCTCAAATTGAAGAACAAAAGGGTTCTACTCTGTACAGATGGATCGTTTTTTATAACTTTAACCATGTGTTGCCGAGCCAGAAGTAGGGATTCCGTGTTTATGAAACCATTCAGGCATGTGGAACTTTTCATACAGCACAGGCCTTACATCTCCTTGCTGAGACAGTTGCTTTAAAAGAGGAAGAAGGACCTCAAGAAGCTGATTATAATAATATGCATAGAAAAAGATATTGGTGAGAAAATAAGAAGATATTAACTTGGAAGATGGAAAATGAATTGAAATTTGGTAAACTAATTACTAATGGACGGGTCACGGGTCAGACAAGTTTGATGACAGGTCAAACAGGCAATTTTTAGTACGGGTTAGGCTGGCCGGCTGAGTTGTCCCACGAACACTTTTTTGTCATTGTTTAAAGAAAATGTAGGTGAAAATGTATTTACTAGTAATGTGAAATGTGGAACTTCTAAGAAAGCCATATTATTACACTAAGGGTAAATAGCAATGTACTAGTCACTACTTACTGATAAATAAAACATACCTTTTCAACTATTTACTGCAACATATTTACCATTTCTTACCAAAATTATGCAACTTTAAACCATTTAATGCAACATCTTTACCATTTATTAACCATTTAATCCACCATACCAACCATCTTTTAACATTCAATGCAACAACAAACATACTTTTTTCTATAAGGCCTTGAGTATACTTTAACTCTTCTCAACTCCACCTAGATGCCACATCACCAACTTTTCCCCATTTCACTCCATTTCACCCCCAATGAAATGGTTTAATCCCGTTAACGTCAAATAACCATACTTTTAGCGTTTAAAAATGGAAATAAACTAATTCAGTCTCTTAATATCCGGTTAAAATGTAACAAATAACCCCTTTAATGCCCCTTAACAAAAGAAGAGAGTGGTGTGTAACACCATTTAACATGCCATGTCACCCTTAACGCCCCAGATATTAGGGTACACACTATGGCCTAAGAAACAGTATGTTTGACTAGATGGTGAAGAAAGTAAGTTGTGCATATGGTAAAAGGTGAATAGTACATTGCACTTTCTTGCAGTTTGTCCTTATTACAATCATCTAAACTTTTTGAACAAAAGGATTTAGGAGGTTGTAACTAGAAGTAAAAACACAAACATTGAACGACATTAAACCCCTTTCTTTTTTAGCTAACTTTTTGTTTAACCCACTTGGTAAAAATATGGGTCAAAGTTACCCTCTAGTCTACAACACATAAATCAGAAAAAAATATATCTATAGCATAAGCTGTTGGCTAGTGATAAGTTTTAAAAATATATTCAAGGTATATGTACCTGATCATCATGTGGTTGTCCGGCAGAAAAAGGTATGCATGGGATTCCATTGACCGGTTGCAATAAGAAACTGAACGGATTGTTGTCCACAATCACAATTCTGCAAAAGTTCGTTGATATGCACGAAAGATCCTTCACGTGTTCCCTGAATTCCCTGAAAGCCATAAAAATATAGATTTAAAATAAAATTCATCAGTTTCTATATCATGTTATGCTAATATGCTATCAGTAAACATGTAGGGATGGTGACATCGCATCGGTAATCATTTCAAATAAAGGAATCGTATTAACTAACTTTCAACTGATATAGGCTAATACGCTCATATTCATAGTGGGGCTGCTAATGACTCAGCTAGCCTGGTATGTTGAATCTAAAAGGTCATATGTCATCAACCACTCTCATTAGCTCGCTACTCTCTAAAGAGACAGTTCAGCCAATTTACTTATCGATTTGGATTGTGGGCTATCTCAATTCTTAAACGAGTCAAGTAAAAAATAAGTTAAAACTTAAAACATGTCCTAAGACAAACATATAATTCGTGAAGAGCACAACCACTTACGTTGAACTTGTTGAAGGCCGATAGAGCCTACGACTGAACCTATTTTCAGCATCTATTTTATCAACAAGCGGTTTAGCATAACCTGCAACGTTGTAACAATGACAGCCAAAAGGAATCAACTAGAGTTTTCTCCAACGAACAAACTCAACAAACTGAAACAGGAAAGAAGAAGTTTACAACAGACCTTCAAGGCCAGCAGTAAACAGCACAAGATCAGCAAATGTACTAAGTTGGGTAAGAAATTCGTCCAATCCAGGACGCTCAAACACCGTCACATAGTTGACTTTGGGTTTGCCCTCACATTCCTTCAATACAGAAATTTAGACAACATGGTTAATCACTTCACTTCGAAGATCAAACCATAAAACAACATCCAAACATAATAAACATGAACATTGTCACCTTATCAGAAGATACACATTCCAACTCAAACCAGTTTAAACCTGCATCTATTGCTTGATTACGAACAATTGCAGGCAAACTAGAAGTTTCATACGCGCATACTAACGTTTCATCCAAATCCAGAACCACCTGCAACCAATGTCAGATGAATCAATTACAAAGTTCAAATTATCGATTAATTAACCGACTTTGATGAGCTAAATATCCCAGCTTGCTTACAAGGCTTATATTGCTTGCAAAGAGAGATTTACAACACTTTACAACAACAGTTGTAAGAGTCATGTTTTTTTTTTTTGGGTAAAAGGCTTAACTTAGAACAAATCTAGGTCTGTAAGTCACAAAAATGATGCAAAAGTCATGGAACTGACTAATCACAATTCTACATACCTAAATTTCTAACTAAACAAAACTAACGAAATATAAAGCATGTTGGATAAATAACTTCCGAAGTCTGAAGAATGTCACAACCCGCCTAAAAACACACTTATTACAAACTACAAAGAGAGATTGTAAACAGACTTCAAAAGGTTTAACTTATAACCAATCTAACTCGTAAGAGTTGTGCAATTATTTGAGTCAAAAGGCTTAACTCAGAACGAATCTATCTAGTAAGAGTTGTACGTTTATTTGAGTCAAAAGGCTTAACTTAGAACCAATCTAACACGCAAGAGTTGTGCGTTTATTTGAGTGAAAAGGCTTAACTCCAAACGAATCTATCTAGTAAGCGTTGTTGTACGTTTATTTGAGTCAAAAGGCTTAACTTAGAACCAATCTAACTCTCAAGAGTTATGCGTTTACTCGAGTCAAAAGGCTTAACTTAGAACGAATCTAACTCGCAAGAGTTGCGAGTTGTGCGTTCGAGTCAAAAGGCTTAACTTAGAACCAATCTAAGTCACCGCACAACAGTTCAAACATTAACTCCTTAACAACATAAACCAAATAAACATTTCTTATTAAACCAAACGTACCGTGAGCTTCTGTGACACGTCAGACTCAAAGTCAACACCGTCAGGAGAAATATTAACAGCGGAGGCAGCGTACGGCGTAGAAGATGACTCAGACAACTCAACAACCGGCAACGGTTCAAACGAAGGACGTGGTCGTGGGTTCGAGTCCCACGGATGGCGCCAATGAAGAAACACCAATATAACAGTTTACTAGAGTAGTAGCACAAGTAAAGACATGATTCTCATTGATGATTTAACGACTATTACAGGACTAGAATAGCTACTGTTACAGCGCTTCGACTACAATCTAATTCTCATAACTATGGTGTCTCTCTCTCTGATTGTTCATCCCCCTCTTCGTCTGACCTCATGGGGTATTTATAGGCCACCTGAGGTCTTCTGTGATTGGTCGAGGAGGGAATGACAGCTGGCTGTACGATTAGGCCGTTGTCATTCGTTGCGCTGTTCCTTCGCTATTGGTCCACGTGTCTTTGTCTGTCCTTTCTTGTACTATTCTGTACCTCGTACCTGCAGGCGATCGTGGAGCAGGAAATGGACGTCTCTTATTGGCTGGACGTCCCTTTCTTGTCGGTTATTAGCTGTCATGCTACGAGGTATCCTGCGCCGCTTTCTAGAAGCCCACGTAGGCCTGCTGTGCTGGCGTATGTTGAGATGTGGGCCCGTGCGCTTGCGCGGTCTCATATCTCTTCATGCATGCAACGCATACAGCACACTACACTGGGGGGACTTGAAGAGATATGAGACCGCGCAAGCGCACGGGCCCACATCTCAACATACGCCAGCACAGCAGGCCTACGTGGGCTTCTAGAAAGCGGCGCAGGATACCTCGTAGCATGACAGCTAATAACCGACAAGAAAGGGACGTCCAGCCAATAAGAGACGTCCATTTCCTGCTCCACGATCGCCTGCAGGTACGAGGTACAGAATAGTACAAGAAAGGACAGACAAAGACACGTGGACCAATAGCGAAGGAACAGCGCAACGAATGACAACGGCCTAATCGTACAGCCAGCTGTCATTCCCTCCTCGACCAATCACAGAAGACCTCAGGTGGCCTATAAATACCCCATGAGGTCAGACGAAGAGGGGGATGAACAATCAGAGAGAGAGACACCATAGTTATGAGAATTAGATTGTAGTCGAAGCGCTGTAACAGTAGCTATTCTAGTCCTGTAATAGTCGTTAAATCATCAATGAGAATCATGTCTTTACTTGTGCTACTACTCTAGTAAACTGTTATATTGGTGTTTCTTCATAGACGAATAATTAATCAACGAAGGAGTGGCTCTTATGATCTGAACAAAGATCTGAAAGAAGAAAGCTAACCAGTTCAACAGTGTACGCCATACTTGTAACGTTTTCTTTGGTGTGTATACTTCACTATCTGTTGTTTGACCTACCTCTACCATCGTTAGTAAACGGAAAACAACGGTTGTGATTGGTCTGTTTGTTTGTATGTGTGTGTATATAGAAGATGATGGAGTGGCGCGTGGTGGAGAAGTGGCGCGTGAGAGTGACGCGCGGTTTAGTTTACAACGTTTGTCGTGAAGATGGGGTTTGGGATTGGGAGTGGCTGGTTGTTTTTTGCCAGTTCAGTTTGTTTATTTATGCAGGACCTTTATCTTTTTTACTTGGCAAAATAGGTCCCTATAGTTTAGATTGGTTAAGTTTAAGGTCACGAATATGGTGTTTGTGGCATTGATGGCGTTTATGACTTTATTATAAGAGTTGTACATGTCATGATTTATCGCTTCGTTTTCGACTTCTTTCTACTGTCGTGTATTCGATACTTTCACCATCCTTCATCACTCCATTAGCGTTAAGTTGACTGCATTGCTAGATCAATCTTGTCATACTACTCAAAGTACCTTGTTGTATAGGGTTGTAAACAAAGTAAATGTATAATGAAGTGTTCGCGAATTATTAGATGAGAAGTTTATTTGTATGTGTTTCGTTATTAAACAACCAGATTTAAACAAGTTTTATGTTTGTTTAGTTAAATGAACGAACACGAACTAGTTTCTCGCTCATTCATTTACGTTTGTGGTTGGTAGATTGTTCATGTACAAATAATATATGTATATTAATATAGATTTAATAATTTAATTGGTAAATTTATAGCTAAACATGAAAACCATATAAGAAAGTGATCATGATGTATATCTTCACTTTAATACGTTTATGTAGTCTATTTATTATAAATATTTTATATTTTCTCATTTATGTTTGTTTTTCTAGTCTATTTGTTATAAATATTATATATTTTCTCATATATGTTTGTTTAACAAATACAAACAAACATCTTTCATTAACGAATGAGCATAAACAAGAAAATCCACCTGTCTCTCTATTCATGATTGTACAATTAAACATAAACAAACGTATATAAACATGTTGCCCTTCATGTTTATCGGTTCGTTTACACGTATCTACTTCTTATTGTGCTAGCAAGAATTAACATTTTGGTAATACTTACTTTGATAAAATATCTAAAATATAGTGATAAAATATAGAAATAGTGTGTAGATAGCTATGAGTTAAAACATTGGTGGTGGAATTGGAAAAATAATAACACTTTTGTGGTTAAACAAGAATTATCAAACTTAAAAGGGAGGAGGTGTAAACTGTAAAGTAACTATATCGAGGCGGCTAGCCAGGTAAGGTTGTTAAGCATGGAGTCGACATTAAAGAGGAAAATGAGGATAGCAGTAAATTATGCACTCACCTAATAAATGCACCAAGTAAATAAAACCACCTTATTAAAAATAATCCACATAAATAAACCGTTAGTTTCTAACATAGTAACATACTCCATTAACATTTATTAAATTGTCGATGATCTCCGGCCCAACTGGTTTGAGGTGAGAGGGTTTACCTCTTTAAAGGGTTCCCGTGCGGGGTTGGTCACACATTCGATTCTCGTCCATCATCGAAAAATCATACCCACTAAGATTGAAAGGGTCCAACGTGTAGGCGGACTCGAACTTGTGATCTGAAGGTTATTAGGATTAGGATTTCACCATTGACTACGCCTTTTAAAAAAACATTTATTAAATTTAGAGCACGCTTTTTTAAATAAGTTAGTTTGATCCAAATTCCAAATGTACTTTTAGTTCACTCGTAGTTTAACTTGAGCCAATTTAACTAGAAGTTTTTTTTAAGTTAGAATTAGAACACGTTAACTTTGTTTCAAGACGAAACATAGCCGCCAACAAGAATACACCATGTTACCTTATATCGACATTACACCAGTTGCTTCGCTCTATAGTTCTAAGCTTGTGTCTACTCTTAAACCATAAATAACCTAAGGACTTCACATTGGCAATGATGTCGACTACCTTAATCTATTTATTAGAGAAGAACCACACATTTCTAGCCTTCCAAATCCTCCAACAAGAGATAATAACTATCCCATGAAAAAACTCTTCCCGAAATTTAGACAATCCCATGTATTTATAAATCTCCAGCAAATCTCATACCGAAAACGCAAATAAATGTGGAACTTTGCACCAAGTAGCTATAGCTTGGCACACACTACAGGCAATCCCACAAGCCGTGAAGACATGCACTACTCTCTCACCATAATCACCACACAAGACACATTCTTGACTCTCCACATGTATGTTCCTTTTTTCTAGAGTCGTCTTAGTTGGTAACCTTTCCATCTTCGCCCGCCAAGCAAAAATGTTACATTTACTTGGGATCCACTTACACCATTTCAAAACAAATATACCATTGCTATCAATCGCATCCATCATTAATATTTTTACCGAACTGGCGGTAAAAGTACCTGTTTTATCACCTTTCCATAACCCATCGGTCTCTTGATTCGTCCAATGTAATATCATACATAAGCGCCCGACAAGCTGATAACTCGTCCATCTCGTTGATTGTGTTCAGAATACGACTCCAATCTCATTTAACCTCTCCTGCTTGTTGTAATCCGTAACATCTATCAATCACAAGGCATCGTTTATCTTGTTCTAATTTAAAGAGGTGTGGGAAGCGGTATTTTAGCGGTTCATCTACCACCCATGCATCCGGCCAAAAGGGAGTGTTCTTACCATCACCGAGCCTACCTTTGGTCAAGTTGTTGACTCCATTACTGTCTATTACCATCATCGAGCCTACCTTTGGTCAAGTTATTGACTCCATTAATGTCTACCTTCCAATTTTTTTCGAATCTAACTAATGTATTCCATACTCTTGTTATCCGAGAATTAGATTGTAATATCTCCCATCTTCTTTTTGACCCATGTAATGACACTGTTACTCTTCTTCATAAGCCTTCTTTGTCCGTAAGATATCTCCATATCCACTTCGCCAAGAGAGCATTATTGCACCAAGATAGTTTAGTAAGCCCCAAACCTCCTTTATTTTTTAGAAGAGTGATTCTATCCCAACCACCCAATGTAATTTTTTCACCTCCGAACTTCCCCCAACACAAATCTCTTTATCATCCCCTCTGGATTGCTCAAAACTTTACAGGGGGCTTTAAACAAAGAAATAAAATTGGTCAGGATACTCTCCAATACCGACTCAATCAAAGCCTTCCTCCTATCGATAGCATTGAGGCTTTCCACTTGGATAATCTTTCCCGAAACACGTCCATCACTAGTTCCCAATTATTTACTCTGTTCATGTTAGCCCCAACTTTAATCCCCAAATACACAAACGGAATCACCCCCGATCTGCAACCTAAAACAGTCGCCATTTCCTTTAACTCCACGCTTTCTACGCCTATCCCCAAAAAAGATTGGACTTATGCATATTAACCTTCAAACAAGAGCATAAATTAAAAACTCTTAGAAGTCTCACGGCACTCTTAACGTTAGGCATCGACCAATCCCCAAGAACAATTGGATCATCCGCATACAGTAGATGTGACAGAGTCTGATCTCCATTTGGAAGTCTAATACCATGGAAGGCTCCCAAGTGAACCACGTTTGTCAACATCCTTGAGAAAGCTTCCATGACCAAAATAAAATAGAAAAGGTGAAATAGGTTCACCTTGTCGAATACCTGTTCTACAGTCGAACTCAAACGTAGGCGAATCATTTACCAATACTGAATATCTTGCTGAAGAGAGAATCCGAAAAATCCACTTACACCACACCAAAGGAAAGCCCATTTGTTTCATCACATCCAAAAGAAAATTCTAGTGCTGAAGATCTTGCTGAAGAGGGATCCCAAAAATTCACTTACACCACACCAAAGTAGGGGTGTTCAGAATTCGATTCGAATTCGAAAAATTCAAAATTCGAATTAATTCGATTCGATTATCAAGAATTCGATTCGATGATCAAGAATTCGAATTCGAATTCAATTCAATTCGAGTCCGGTAAATCGAATACGAATTTATGATTTTAAATTCGATTCGAAATTCGAATAAGAATAATATATATTTATTTATTATTTATATATATATATATTATATTTTTATACATATATAAGTTTTAGCCCAACCTAAAATGGTCCATTTCCTAAGCCCAATCTAGTTAAAGCCCAACCTAACTTAAATTTAACCTAAACCTAAACCTTTATACATCTTCAACAACATCAAACTCTAACCTAAACCTTATACATCAGCATCTCTGCAGCCGCTACCATTCCCCAACCCACCACTCCACCAGGCCGTCAACCATTCTGCAGCCGGACAACCAGCATCTGCAGCCGCTACTCCACTGGACCACCAGGCCGTCACATTCTGCAGCCGCTACTCCACCATCAAAGCATAACCTATTCTTATTCTTTTTTCTGCAACCCAATCTAGGTATGATTTATGATATTTTGATTTTTGAGTATGAAATTAATATATGTTTGATATTTGCGTTTTAAAAATGTACGTGTTCTATGTTCATACATTTTTTGATATATGTGTTACGAGTGTTACTAATTTACAATAATTATTCAGCCATTCTAATAATTGATTTGTGGAGGATTTATGAATTAAACCATTAAATGGGCGACTTTAGACTCATTGGAGTATTTGACAGTGTCTTCATACATTTTTTGATATATTGATTATGAAGTTAATATATGTTCTACACATGTACTATCAATTATTGCAATGGAAAATTCTTCTTCAAACCCTAGTAACTCTACTTCTAAAAACCATGCTACATCGGATGTTAAGAAAGGGAAAAAAAGGGTTTATACTAAAAGGGCACCTGTGTGGAACCACTTTACTGAATTTTATGCTTCTGATGGAAAAAGAATGTCTAAATGCAATTACTGTGGTAGGGTGTTTAATGTTTCATCAAAGTCTTGTGGTACATCTCCTATGAATAATCATCTACCTAGTTGTCCATCAAATCCTACAAAGGAAAGCTCTAATCAAACTAATTTGGTTTTTGGTAGTTCTTCTAGGGTTGATTATGAGTCTAAAGCTCTAATCAAATCCTTCAAAAAGTGATGATTCAACACCTACTATGTCACAACCTACAGCTACAAGTTCGTTTGACTCGTGTTTGTTTAGTAGTGAGGGTGATGCTGTTAATGCTATTAGAGAAAAAAACATGGATGAAGTAAAAAGAAGGAAAGCAGAAATGGGAACCGGGAACACAAAAAAATCAGAGTTGGATAGATATCTGGAAGATGAGATTTTGAAGAAGATGCGGATTATTTTGCTACTAAAGACTTTTCTGTTTTAGGGCGGTGGAAGAAAAGAAGTCCAACTTTTCCGATTTTATCCCGTGTTGCTCGTGATGTCCTTGCAATTCCAATTTCTACGGTCGCTTCTGAATCTAGTTTTAGTACCGGGGGTAGAGTACTTGACTCATTTAGGAGTTCTTTAACTCCTAAAATGGTACAAGCTCTCATTTGTTGTCAAGATTGGATTCGATCATCCGATGTTCCGGTTAATGTGGAAGAGCACCTTGAAGATCTTGAAAAGTTTGTAGATGGTAAACCTATATATGTGTTTAAATGCTGAATTTTATTTATTATATTTTATGATTATGAACATTTTTTTTTCTTTTTTTCAGATGTAAGACAATCAATGGGAGAAACAACCGGCGTAGATGTTTAGAGGCGTGAGCCGTGAGGTAAGTTTATATGTTTATTGTCGAACACCGTTGAGTAAATTAGTTTGTCTATTGGTCTTATATTTAGGTGTAGGTTAAGTAAAAGAGTAGGAAACTTGTTTGCTTCTTGATTGCAGGTTATTGTTTTGTGGTTGTTGCTGTTCATTTTATTTTGCATATGTTCATTTTATATGTTCATTTTATTTGGAATATAATGCATTTCATTTTATTTGCAGAATTGT
The DNA here is from genome assembly GCA_032199755.1 of Ambrosia artemisiifolia. Lineage (NCBI taxonomy): Eukaryota > Viridiplantae > Streptophyta > Magnoliopsida > Asterales > Asteraceae > Ambrosia > Ambrosia artemisiifolia. Next base: position 19,908,601 of record CM063518.1, read on the forward strand.
AGGTTATTGTTTTGTGGTTGTTGCTGTTGCATGCTTGCAGTTCGGATTGAATCGGATGATCCCGATTTCGCATTTTGAATATTTCTAATTTCTATTGTCACTTTGTTTTGAACAACTTTGTTTTGAACTACTTTGTTTGGAACTGTTTATTATTGTAATATTGTGATGTGTGGTTACTTATGTATGGAAATTAGGGGTGTTGTTTTATGGTACTTTGTAGAATTCAAGTTATTGTTTTATGGTTAGTTTGTTTTGAACATGTTAAAAAAAGTATATGATAAAACGAATTTATTCGAATTCGATTCGAATTCGCTTCGTATTCGAATATCTAATACGAATTCGAATCGAATTCGAATCGAATTCGAATTGGGATTTTTATTCGAATACGAATTCGAATCGAATTGAACAGTTTTTAATCGAATTCGAATTTAGTAAAAAAAAAATTATTCGAAAAATTCGATTCGAATAATTCGAAAATTCGATATTCGATTCGATGAACACCCCTACACCAAAGGAAAGCCCATTTGTTTCATCACATCCAAAAGAAAATCCCAATTAACATTATCGTATGCCTTCTCAAAATCAATCTTTTTACTATTTTTCTTTGCCCAAGCCACCAGGCCCGGCTTAAGCCCAATTCAAAAGACGCTTTTGCTTTGGGCCTCCAAGTTTTAAGGGCCCCATAATTTTCCTAATTTTGTTGATATATAACAAAAATAAACCTAAATAAGGGCATATAGAAGTAGTAACTCAGTTGGTTAGAGCATGTGGCTGTTAACCACAAGGTTGGAAGTTCAATCCCTCCTTTAAGCGAATTTTGTAATTTTTTCAGTATTTTATTTTTTTATAAATAGGGCCCCGAATTTTTATTTCGCTTTAGGCCCCTAATATGGTTGAGCCGGCCCTGCAAGCCACTATTTCGTTAACCATAAGAGGGCCGTCAAGAATGTACCTACCACTTAGGAATGTTGATTGTTTCTCCGAAGCGATGTTGCCCATAACTAGCCTTAACCGACAGGCTCATGTGGACATTTGAGTCATGTTTAAACTAAAGGTAATTCACCCGTTAACTCGCTTGAAAATTTTCATCCATGATTTTCTTGTATATTGGTAGTTTGAGAATTAGTTATTAAAATTTGTATAATTATATATTATTGATGTTTGAACCTAATATATATATAAAACATAAAAAAAAATCTAAATTACTGAATCACTGGTTGGTTGAAAAGAGTTCAATACGAGTTGAGTATGAGCTCAAATTCTGGTTTGAAATGGAGATTACAAACTGAGCAAGCTCACCTTTTTAAAGTTTTAGGGGAGAATTCTAAATTGACCTTAATAAAAAAAATAGAGAAGATGTTGTTTCATAAAAGTCACGGGTAGGCTTCATCACATTCATAACATGTGTACACTTTTGAATTACAGGGGAAAAGTATTTGTATCAATCTAATTACACACATTTTTTTTGGCAGCGACATACACAAAATTGGATGTTTTATTTAACAAGTTAGACACACCATTCTAAAAGAGGAAGGTACTTGCGTAATCAAAACTCATTACAAAAGCTAAGTAGACTTGAAACGTTTTACACATTGTTACACACATATTTTTGTAGTGGTATATGCAAAGTTGGATGTTTTATATAATGAGTTAGACACACCGTTATAATAGGGAAATGTACTTGCGTATCCAAAACTCATTACAAAAGTGAAATAGACCTGAAAAGTTGTACACATTATTGCAATGAATTGGGACATTGGATACATTGTTGTAATCAAATAGTGAAACAAAATTCATTATAAAAATAATCAACCAGGGTTAGATACAATTGTAATAGATTAGTGTAGAGGTATGGTGCTTGACCCAACATACCATCTTTATTACTTATTACTTCCTATATTATTTACTAATATTGGGGTGTGGAGGTAACCCCTTAACTGGGCTGTGTGCCAATGGGCTATGTGCCCATATAGTTAAGGGTCCTTGATGTCTGGCCCATGAAGGCCCATGAAAGCCCTATATAAGAGGTCATCACCTCTCATTAGGGCACAAGTTATCACACACATATTACCCCCTGATAACACATGGCTGCCGCCAGAGCCGCCATCACTTTTTGTGTCTGAGACTCTGTACGTTGGACTCCACTCGTGGTTTCCTAGCAGTCACCTCCACACTCCACCTTTCGTTTCCTTCTTGCAGATCTGGAACTCATCGGAGAAGACGAAGATCGAGCTGTGGTTCTCCTATTCAACACCGGAGAGTCATACACCGGCCAGCCGTGCAGGTTATTGTTTCTTCATTGGCGCCATCCGTGGGACCGACAACGAACTACACTCGGTTTTCTCTTCCTCTAAACTTTCAGATCTGGCTTCTCACAAGAAGGATATGTGGGGTTCAGTTATCTACCTTTCAGATCTGTGCTCACCCAAGCTTTAAGCACCGATTTTGATGGAGATGTGGGGTTTCTTGTTTACATTAAAAGATCTGTTCTTGTTCAGACCATACACACACTTTCTGGATCCGGCTCCACCGCTCTGGATGAGTGTTCTTCTGGCACTATACACGATTCGTGTATCAGCAAGAAACATGGCTATGTTTTTCAAAATTTTGGTTCATCGAATCTTTCGGACCTACTGATCTTAGATATGTTTTATTCAAGATTAAAAAGAAAAAGAAAAAAAGAAAGAACGAGGTACAATCTATGATGCACACAATACAAACCTATTTACTTTATGGGGTACAAGTTCTGACAACAGCTGGAAAGGTGTGAAGATACACCACTTTCACCCCTGTCATTACTCAATGCTATTTTTTGAATGGGGGAAGTGATACACTGTCCTCACCCAACCAAAGCTTCCGCAACGTCATCGTTAAATGGCCATGCTCCTTACGCCTCTCTTGCATCCGCGGAGATGGGCTTCTGCTGAGACTTTTAAAGACGTCACCGTCTTCATCATCTACCAGCATCAAGCTATTTCCACACTCATGCGGAGCATGGTTTTCATCCGCCGCGTGGACTATTCAATGCACCTCGCGCCACTGATTAAACTTCACTGCCCGCATATACTGAGCAAATCTCTTCACGTATCATCGGCGTAAAGTTTTCATGCATCCGCTGGGACATAGCTTTTATCCGCATATGTAGCTTTCATCCGCCCGAGGAGCTTGCGTTCATCCGCCAAGACCATGGTCTCCGCCTTAGATGGTTCTCATTCCATGATGCGCCAAGCTCAGCAAGGTCTTCACCCGCTGATCGTGCTTGTACCCGCTGGGTCATGGTTTCATCCGCCATGGACAAGCTCTCCGCGAGCTCACTTCGCGCCACCCACAAGATAAGTCACGCCAGCTAGATGGCGGATATGTTTCAAGCGCTGTCTCGCCCTGGTAAAAAGTTCTTACTTACTTTGTCGTCTCTGGCGGAAAACCTTCTGAAACCCGCCAATCTCGCGGACTACTTTCGGTGCTCGTCTATCGATTCGGCGCCATATCCAGCGTACACTATTATTGGTTGAGCAACACTCGCATGAGCTCTACATATACAGGCGTTTCTCCTTTGTTTACCAAAGAAACCCGGTATTCATGCAAATATGGCCCTTGTGAAAATATTAAAATATACACTCACATTGCATTTGTGTATATACACGTGCCATTTACAATTAATGCCTATGGCATCTTAATAAGTACAGTTTACAAATTGTGGCCATGAAACTTTACACCATTTGTGTATATACACGTGCCGCTTACGGGTAACCCCGCTTGTCGGTAACTCCCTATGCCATGCTAGCGTTAGCGTCAGAGGCGTTCCGCATATCGCGTTAGCGTCAGAGGCGTTCGTTCCGCATATAGCGTTAGCGTCAGAGGCGTTCCGCATATAGCGTTAGCGTCAGAGGCGTTCCGCATATCGCGTTAGCGTCAGAGGCGTTCCGCATATAGCGTTAGCGTCAGAGGCGTTCCGCATATCGCGTTAGCGTCAGAGGCGTTTCGCATATAGCGTTAGCGTCAGAGGCGTTCCGCATATAGCGTTAGCGTCAGAGGCGTTCCGCATATCGCGTTAGCGTCAGAGGCGTTCCGCATATAGCGTTAGCGTCAGAGGCGTTCCGCATATCGCGTTAGCGTCAGAGGCGTTCCGCATATCGCGTTAGCGTCAGAGGCGTTCCGCATATAGTGTGGACGTCAGAGGCGTCCCGCAACTTCATACACGTTTCCTTTTCAGGAACGTGCTACAACTTCGCGCGCGTCTCCTTTTCAGGAACGCGCCGCCTCAGCAGCTCCGCGGAGGCTTGCCCCTATGCCACGTTTCCTTTTCAGGAACGTGCTACACTTCGCGCGCGTCTCCTTTTCAGGAACGCGACGCCACGTCTCCTTTTCAGGAACGTGCTACACTTCTCGCGCATATCCTTTTTAGGAACGAGCGACCACGTCTCCTTTTCAGGAACGTGCTACACTTTGCGCGCTTCTCCTTTTCAGGAACGCGCCGCCACGTCATTACCCCACTTTGGGCTGACGTAAATACTTTAAAAGACGTTCTCCGCGGATTACTTTCATCTGTCAACAGCAAGCACTTCGCGCAGTCGATGGCTATCATACGCCACCGCAAAGCACTTCACGAGCATCGTGGAGCATTGCTTCTGACTGAAGTAAGCCTTGAAATGGCGTCTCTCGCGGAGCATGCTATTGCCTACTTAAGCAATCCGCGGACGACAACTTTGGCGCGTCAAACGATCCATCAACAAAGGATACTCTTATTATAAGTTCCAACGCTCCTAAGCATTACACTTAGCAGCAATGAACTGGGGGGATGGCATGGTATAACACCACTTTAGATGGATCTCATACCATGATGCGCCGTATGATTTCACCCCCCGAGAAAGTGTTGTTGGTTCACCGCGCGCCATAAAATCCGCACGCGCGCCATAACATTGGCCGCTCAAGGTTTTGGTACAACCTTTTTATATTTAGCGTTATCTACTATCTAACAACTTATTACAAGTTAAGATATACTAATACAAGGCTGGGCGCCTCATAATACACCCATATTATATGATTGAGATACTTGCAGGTTTTGGCAACGAGCCATAGTAACACCTGCAACTACTGGACACTCGCGCGTCGGCGACAGTTAGCCTAGAAGGTGACACTTAGCCGATAACAAGCGTAACGAGCAACCCTCACACGCGTCGGTGACAGTTAACCTAGAAGGTGACACTTAGTCAGTAACAAGCGCAACGAGCAACCTTCCACACATTGAAACAAGAAGATGAAATGTTCGAGTCATTGGTCCACCAAGAAGATAAAGCTCTTAATCTTCATTCCCGAGCACTCCTAATTAGTCTAGCGCTCCACCCAACGCTTGCACCTGGGAGCAACACTAGACTAGGGGGACTTGTAGAGGTATGGTGCTTGACCCAACATACCATCTTTATTACTTATTACTTCCTATATTATTTACTAATATTGGGGTGTGGAGGTAACCCCTTAACTGGGCTGTGTGCCAATGGGCTATGTGCCCATATAGTTAAGGGTCCTTGATGTCTGGCCCATGAAGGCCCACGAAAGCCCTATATAAGAGGTCATCACCTCTCATTAGGGCACAAGTTATCACACACATATTACCCCCTGATAACACATGGCTGCCGCCAGAGCCGCCATCACTTTTTGTGTCTGTACGTTGGACTCCACTCGTGGTTTCCTAGCAGTCACCTCCACACTCCACCTTTCGTTTCCTTCTTGCAGATCTGGAACTCATCGGAGAAGACGAAGATCGAGCTGTGGTTCTCCTATTCAACACCGGAGAGTCATACACCGGCCAGCCGTGCAGGTTATTGTTTCTTCAATTAGATACATATTTGTAATAGGATGCAGATGGTCGCAATCAAGAATCAACATTATATCATTATTTAGAAGATAAAAATAAGAAGAACGTTTTTTTTATATACAAGACAACAAAATTTTGAATTTTATATTACAACTATAAAAAACTGAGTAACAAGTACAAGTTAATGGCCAATGAGGTAGTCGTGGGGTGGTTAGGGAAAGACTTGGTGCTTCTTGTGACTCAGGTTCAATTCTCACTCTCCACATTATTTTCTACAGAATCCGGGCAATGATGGTGACAAATGCACCGAGGAGCATTCGATCCTGAGCCGCACCCCGGTTTTCACCAGACTATTACTCCAGCGAGGAAACTCGTGTTGGGGCAGTACGGTTTCTGGGGGAACGCCGTAACCAAGTCTGATACGAGCTTAGATTAACACATTTTTATATTCCTGAATTTCTTTTCTTCCTTTTCATACATATTTAACCTCTTATTTGTTAAATTTTTTCAAAGTTTTCATCTTCATTTTGTCCAATTAATGACCAAAAATCTTTCACACACTTTCTAAGAAATCTATTTAGAAATAATAACACACAGATATGGGAGAAAAGTATTCGTTGGAGAACTTGCCAAAACAAATGAAGAACAAAGGAACTAAAATTGACATTCTAATTGTTTGATTAATGAAATCATGTCCTAACCAGACCCAGAACCACAAACACCACCGGTCCGGCTTTGTACATGTGAACACCACTGGTTTGCGCGGATTTGGTGTTGGTGATATTTTATATTTTCCGGTAAACCACATAACTAAGAACTACCACAAAATCGCAGGTAGTAGCACGTCAATGAGGTCAAAGCCTCATTTTACAATGTAGTTCTAGTACCATCTTTTCAATCTCAAAATTGTCCTCATTTAACCATTTTAGTTTAAGAGTTCACACTTTCAATCAAGTAATGGTTATTTTTATAGTTTCTTATGTTAATACTTAAAAACCTTGTCCAATCATCGAAACAATGTCTATCAAACCGGTTTTGTTGGTGTGACACAACTTACCAGTTTGGTTTTCAAAAATATCAAGCCAGGGATACTTGTTTGGCCGAGACTTTAGGTTCAAACCAGCCAAACCTGGTTTGGCCGAGACTTTAGGTTCAAACCAGCCAAACCTGGTTTGGCTGAGACTTTAAGTTCAAACTAGCCAAACCTGGTTTGGCCGAGACCTTAGGTTCAAACCAGCCAACCCTGTGCACGTAGGTACTAAGATATGAATTACGATACCAGGAAACATTTTATCTGACATTCATTTCAATAAGAAATAAAAAAAGGAAAAAAAAAGTTTTGCATACCCTTGCCTTAAACCACACATGCATTATGAGGGAAAAAAGATAATTGATAAAATATGATTTCCCTGAGTTAAAGAACACATACAATAGTGAAAACTTGTATACATATATATGCATCAATACTTTAGAATGTGTATATATGGACTGTAAGGAATATACATGACATGTGAACAGGCAAAACAAAATGGTCAGAAGGCCAATTTTAATGTGCAAAACGGAGACGCAAACAGAAGGCTAATAAACAGAAAAGAAGAACGAGAATGACCATCAACGGCTGACACTGATTTGGATCAAGATTTGCAAGAACCAACTAACGTTCGTGCAAGCTGCCACATTAACCTATCTGTGACTATGCAAGTAAGGCATTGACCAAGATTCGCATAGCCTGGGCCAGGCTGACAAAAGGATCAAGACTTCATGAACCACGTTGGTGCAGCCGACAGGTGGGTCACTTGGGTACGGACCAAGATTCAAAATTGTTGGCTGACTGATGAAGAGAGCCATGGATGTTGCAAGGCTTCACTAGCCGTTGGCCGGTTTTGAGGGTTAATTTCTAGTAAACTCTTCACAAAATCAAGAAATAATGCATCAGAAGCTTGAAGTTGTTCTTCCAATGATGTTTTTTGCGGGATTATGTATTCCAATTGATCTGTTTCCTGCGTATATTAGAGCCAGACAAATGAAATGAGATAAATCAAATCAAATCGAAACACATTCCTTATTTTCATCATGTTATCATCAAGATTTCCTTGTTTTCTTATGGAGGGTATTTTAGTCTTTTTATATACTATAAAACTTTTGTTTACTTCGCGTCAAGCCAAACCATTGCGATTCCGGTCTGCAATGTTTCCTTGTCAAATTTTCATGCTACAATTACAAATAGCTCAATGTAGCTTGATCATCTGTTTTTCAACAGAATGAGCTTCATTTTGTTGCTGGTCAACTGATCAAGATCACCATTAGTAAAGGACCAGTGAAGGAAAATATTTTACAAGTTGGGACCGGCACAGACAATTTTAAAAGTTGGAATTAATAAAATCCAATATCCCTTTTATAAATATAATATAACAATTTAGACACTATATTATGAGGGGAAAAAATCATTTGTAATAAAATCATTTTAGGAGATTATGCAGAAAACAAACCTCGTTTATGTGATAAAGATCAAAATCTTTGGTAAAATATTTGTCGGTTTCTTGTCCATTCTCCAGCATCTCAACATCAATGGGCCCGAGCATTCCAATCACTCTTGCAAGCAAAATCACAAGCTCATCGTTTGGAAATAAAACCTGGTTTCGCATAAAGGTAACATAATCAAGTTAATTACCGCATGTCATCCCTTGACTTTGAAATTAAAAGTAGTTTGTTTGACATTCAAAGTCAAAGTGGAACGACTAGTAGAGAACGAAGAGCATACATCACCCGTGTATAGCTCTGACAAAATACAACCAAGAGACCAGAGGTCAATCTTTTGGTCATAAGGAAGCCCAATTATAACTTCGGGAGCCCGATAAGATCTAGATTGCACATATAACGACAAATTGTCATTTTGGAAACAGCTGCTTCCAAGATCGATGACCTTGATCTCACATCTGCTATAGCTTTTGATAAGAATATTTTCAGGTTTTAAATCACAATGAATGATGCCCAGTTCATGTAAGTACTCCAATGCTTCCAAACATTGCCTTGTTATCACCTGATTTTGACTTTCAAAAGTCAACATTTTGTAAAAATCGCGATAATTATACATTAAAAAAGTAGTAATTCATCAAACCTGTAGCCTATTCAACGTAAAGTAAGGTTCACCGCCGCATTCTTTGTTGTATTTTTGATATTCGTACAAGTTTGCGCATAGTAGCTCACACACAATTATAAGATGTTCCTACAAAATTTCGAAGAACATGATAAGAAAAAAGCCAATAAAATGAGAAGTGTGTTGCTTTAAACTACTATCATTTATTCACCTGAAAATAGAAATAATCATAAAGACGTAAAATGTGACGCTCATCTGCCGGATCATACTTGTTTACAAACTTTAAGAGCTTGATTTCATCTAGGCTTTGATCAAAGAAATCTTTATCGTTCTTTATGATCTTTAAACAGACATCGATTCCCGTTTGGAGATCACGTGCCTGAACAACCCTACTGAATGCAGCTGAACCAAGATACTCGGTGACACAATATCGGGACCCAATCATACTGTTTAAAACAATTGGTAGATCCTTATTCTCCTCAAAACCGGTCCTACATATGCCAAAAAAGCAATGTATTTACTTATTTCCATATATGAAATTAAAAGCGGGCCAATTCAACCCCTCTATATGAAAACGAGTCATTTCAGCTTGTATTAGTATTTGGTTTATAACGAGTCAAGTGGATAAAACATAAAAAATGTACCCAAAATGTGGTTAAGTCAGTTTTAAATTTAAAAGTTTTTAATCAAATTTCTAATACACTATTTATTAAAAAAAGTTCAAAAATTGTAAGCGGGTCGGCCCAGCCTGTTTCGACCTGCACATAAAGCAACCCATTTTGACCCGTTACCTAACCCGCCTTTTTGGCCAACTCTACCCAATATACTTCCTTAAAAAAATAACTAACCGGTTTTTCCTGTGTACAATTCTTAACTCAAATACTTCATATTCATCCTCATTTGCATAAACTAAAAGCTCATCGTTGGTGGCATCAGGAGCACCTTCGTTGACTTCGGCCGCATCATTATCATGATGTTCTTGAAGACTTCTTTCATAGATATCCTCAATATTACTATCCAAGTCAAAGTCAACATCTTTCTCACCCGTTTGATCTTTCGGTTCATGGGTATTTTTAGATTCCCCAACAAGAAAACAATCACAACTTATTTTATTTTCTTCAAGACACGAACTACATGCATCGGTTTTATGCCCTGTATCAGTTTCTTCAAAATCTTTCAAGTTAATTGGTTTGCCATTTAGGTCTTGCTCGACACATTTTCCATCAAATTCATAATAATCAGTGACTTTAATGCTGTCTTTTACATATCCCATAGAAGTCAAAGGCCATGTTTTATCGAGATAGTTAGTTTGACCGAAAGGGTCTACTACAGGATCAAGAAACGGCTGATGATTCTCATCTTGATTCTCTTTATCTGAACTCATTACAAACTTATCTTCGGTTGGACCGCTGAAAGGATCTGAGTTGTCAAATAAAGGGGGCATTGCATAGTCTTCATCTCTCTCTGTGTACCAATTTATGTCATTTTGTAAGTCAAACTCATGGTAATCACGAGCAGTACCGAATTGGGACAACCCATCGGATGACGCCTGAGAACTAACGCCTCTTGTGGTTTTTATTCCATATGGATTCATGAATTCTGCACAAACCATAATCACCGAAAGGGCAAAATTGTCAGCAACAATCAATGTCTTCATGTCATTTAAAAGGATAACATATAACTCAGGGTGCACTACAATGATGAGCCCATATAAGTCTTAGGTTGCGGGTCATGGCTCTGATATTATGATAGCAATAACTCGTTTTCCAAATTTATTCATAACTAAGTACTCACCTAGTGTAAAACCTATCTAATAGTAACTTCCATTATAACTATCTTAATATCTTTGTCTTGTGGAGTGAACTCGCCTGGGTTTTAAAAAGCGCGCCTAGGCGCAAGGTGCAACCTAGGGCGCCTCAGGGTTTTGCGCCTACCCAATTTCCCAATGGCGCGCGCCTCAGGCGCTTTTTTGTCAAATTTCAGTCGCTTTTCACTCTGAGGCGTGCGCCTCACGTACACAGGGTATTTTTTTTATCCATAAAAATGTTGTACCTTGGTGTTTTTGGCTTGTACATATAGGTAAAATCACATAAAAACCTTATTTATAGCTATTTTTGGGTAAATGAAGCTAAAAACTCATGGGATATATAAAAAAAATTATATAATTAGTGTGCGCTTCGGGTACGAAAATCCCACGCTTTTTGCGCTTTGCGCTTAGACCTCGTCGCTTTTGTGTGAGGCGCGCTTTTTTAAACCAAGGAACTCGCAGAAGTAACTAAAGCAATTATCAATCTTGATGGCATTTGCACCGCAGGAAAAACAATAAATTTAAATCAAAGACAATTGTAGTCCCAAATTCAAAGTAAAACAAATGATTATAGAATGGCAGTTGAATTGATATAGAACAACCAAACCATTTGTAGTTAAAACACCCCCATCAATGAACCAAATTTAACTTGTTGAAAAAAGAACCTTCTTTGATTAATCTTTTTGTTTAATCAAAGCAACCCCATAAACTATTATATAGAATTCAATAGTTATAACAACAAGGAGTTCTAATTTAATTAAGTTTCCTTGGTAATAATCCCATATTCCCACTGTAATCATAGTATCGTATAAATAGCTGATCAATAACACAAAATACCTTATATAAACAATTAATATCGTTCGTTTCGTGGAATGTAATGGAACTGGAACTGGAATTCGCGCAAGAAATGGAATTTGATTTGGAATGTAGGTGTGTTCGTTTCACATAATGGAATGGAATAGGGACGGAATTGGAACGTAGATTCCCTATCCGTATGTTGTTGTTCAATTCTAATTCCTTCTTTTGTTAACGAACAATATAACAGTTCTATCCACATTCCATTCCATTCCGTGGAACGTACATAAAATCTATCAAATTAACCAGAGCAAACACATTAATCACTAATTAATTAAGCAAAAAAAAAAAACATCACAATAGATGATACTTCATATGTTGTGAAGAAAGTATCAACCTTGATAGTTTTGATCATTTAAAAACAAAGTCAACCCATAAAATGTGGTCCCAAATCAAGAGTATAATCACTCAACTTACAATGACATTAATTTCACATAGACCAAACAATTAAATTAAATTAAATTAAATTAAATTAAACAATTTCTAATAAAAAAAAACACCTCCATAAGTAAATTAATTTGTTTTATAAAAACCAACATATATATATTAAACTAAACTCCTAAATAACAATCTTGAACATACCTTCAGAGCACAAATCAGTAACAGAAGAACCCAAGCTAACAAACTCATCATCATCATCATTATCCGACGACCCACCACCGTCCTCCACCGTCGGACACGGCGGCGGAGAGGCCGGAATCTTGACAGAAAGAAGAGGAAAGACAAATCTTTGAAAATGAAAGGAACCCAGATGAGATTTTTCAATAATATCATCCATGAGAGCTGATTCAGAGGCTGAGAGGCCATGTTGCCTCAAGAACTGAAGCACTTGTTCAACGTCAGAGAGGTCTTCTTCTTCCATGAAAGAGAGAATTTGAAAAAGGGTAGGGAGGGAGTGAGATTATTATTAATATTATTATTAAGAGGGAATAAGGGAGATTAAAGAGCATGGTTTGGTTTTGGGTTTGAGGGATTGGAGTGAATTATAGAGGGAGTGGAAGGTAAACCGGAAGAATACTTGCTAACAACTTTGAAAAGTAAAGAAAAAGGAGTGAGCAGAGGAAAGTGTGTCGTGTTTTTATTTTTTTACAGTGACAGGGGAAAGAGAAAATAAAATGTGTATTGAGGAGAATACATTGGGTATTGGGTGTGTAAATTATTATTTTTTTATTATAGAGAACTAGTTTATATCTCGGAGGGGTTAACAAATTTAATATGTCACATTAATTTTACATAAGAAATAGACTAATGCGCTTTACATTTACATGCAGGAAAGTTTCAAGTAGCATATAACCTAAAACAGTTAATAATGTATAATTCCAATGTTAACACTTAACCTAAAATAGTGTATAACTCCGTGGTTAATAATTAATCTTAAAGAATGCATAATTCTAATGTTAATGTCTAATGTAAAACAATGTATACCTCGGGAGCGTCCAGGAATAGACAGATTCTAGTTCAAATATTAGGATTTAGGATCTCCAATATATGCATTTTTATTTCCAGCTCAGTAAATCTAACAAAAACTCTAAAACTCACAATTTTACATAGCTATCGATATTTTTTTACACCTACAATCAACCCTCAACAACCAACATACTATAAAAACTTCTAATTCAAACCATCATGAACCAAAATTGAACTTACCAGTTACCAATAGTCATTTATTTATAGTTATTTAACATCAATACAACTAAATTCAAACTTATTGCTGGCAAAGATCTACACAAAGTCTCAAACTACATAAATATAATCACATCTCTCTAATCCCTCACACTCAATCATTGCATGTCCATAATATTCTAATCAGTAATAACTCCTATATTCCCTAACCTAAAACCTAATCACTAATCAGCTAAACAATCACTTATTTAAACGACAACTATTCAAAAAGTCATCACATTTAATAAAAACATCAAAAGAGTCCATAAAAAAACAAAAACAAAAAAAACTAATTCAAACCTTATATCCTTTTAAAAAATAAGATCTGGAATTGGTATGACCATACCGATTTCGGTTTTCTACTTATTATATGTTCAACTTTTAGCTTTTTTTTTAATCCGATTAAAATATTAAAAAAAAAGTTTAGAAAACAATATTTCACCTGCCGGTCGAGCCTGGGATCAAACACAGGCGAGCCAAGCTTACGAACCTTATGCAAGAAATCAACCAACAGCAGATCAATCATCATCGTGACCACCATTGGAACCCACCTCCGACCCGTATCAACATTCACTGCTCTGTTTTCCATCCTTTGGATCCAAACCACAACCATATCCCTCTGCCATAACTACCTTCCACAACAATCAGCCATATCCATCATCGTCTTCATAATAATCCATCACCAAGACCAATTGTTATGTAGGACATTATCCCATTGTAACAAAATTCAATAAAATCACATATGTTTTGAGCTACAAAAGATAAATAAATAAAATTAACATACAGTTTGTCTCAAACAACACAATTAAGATTAGACAAAATTATAATTATCATGATTGTAATTCCATAAAATCGCATATGCTTTAAGCTACAGTTAACATACAATTTGTCACAAACAACACAATTATAATTAAACTATATCCTAATAATGCTTCACTTTGTGTATAATAATATTATAATCCAACATACACAAACATAATTGTAAACTCAATAAAACCATATCTATTTGAACTAAAATAAACATACAATGCAAGCTCTCTAGGGCTACAAAACCTCTCACTCTTATCAACTTTCGGCATCTGCTCTTTAGCCAGAGACGTAACAGAAGAATCCTCCCACTCTTTTCAAACTTTCTTATTGTTTATTACGTGTCTAGACCTTAGCCAGGTTACTCACATAATATTTTACCCATAGGCATCACATACCGGACCTATTAGTTTCCATTTATTTATAAGATTTCAACCATTCTTTGGGTGAAATCTAATATTCCCGTAATTCCCTTTTTATAGGTAATCTACCATTTTATTACTAATAACCTAGTAACTTAACCATTTACACAGCACAGGTTTCAAATCATAAATGGTCTTAATAGAATAAGCCAGTTACCTTGGCCTTGTTTTATGCACTTCTTGACCCGTTAACTCATTTGACCCATCCCATCCAAGTTTGACAAGATCAAACTTCACAATACTCACAAGATTAGTCTAGTTAGTCATTGCCTCAAATGACTACCACATCTCATGAGTTCATACACACCATTTCATCAATACTTTTAATTTAGGTTACTTTGACTTTTAAAAGTCAAACTACCCTTAACATCTCATGGCACTAATCTCAAGGCAATCATACATATAAAGAACTAGCCTTTTACTCATTGTTCTACTTTCATCGTATCTAGTACACATTCACTTCCTAATCGTTATTAAGCCATTATTTCAACACATGGTGTGTCTCATATCTTCTAAGCTTAGAATTTATGTTTCTATGGCATAGCTAATGGTATTTCATACCTTCAAGCTATCTAACACTTGAATAACCATCTCTCACATTCCTTATGCTATTTATCAATCATTTTCATTCCCCACATAGCATTCAAGTTCATGGGGTTTCTACACGCATTTCCATCAATTAATTCTAACTAGACATTTCATCAAACACTTGGTGTGCATACTGCTTTCTAAGCACATTGTACAAGTATTCATACCTAACTTCACTAGTTATGGAATCAACATCTTTTTTCTTTCGAAAATCAATTACCACAACAAATATTCTAGTCTATTAGACCATCATACTCATCATTGGAATGTGGGTCTCACCTATAGGTCAAAACCCACTCTTCACATACTTGATTATCTTTTCTATTTTTGTATGAATCATCAATTCTTGCACAATTAGTGTTTATATGATGATTCTAAGCATCAACACTACATCAATTAGCATTTAATTGCATAGAGTAACACAAAACTCATGTGTTCATGTTTCACATAATCATAAGAAACTTGATCACATGGGATTTAAAGGTCACTTGTTGGTTAAAGGGACCTAAGATGATCTATATCAGCCTCATGTACACTTTTCCCCTTTGATTTGCCTTAGATTCTTGCTAATTTGGTGATTTAGGGTTGTGTGTGTGTGTGTTTGAGTGTGTGGATTGATATCCTGAAGAAGAATGTCGATCCCCATTCTTTTTCCCACTTTAATCTTTCTAGTTTGGCATTTTAATAACTATGCCCCTCCCCCCTTCACTTCTAATCAACTTTCATCACTAACTAAGTTAACTTAGTTAGGTTTGAGGGCTATTTTGCCCACTTTTTAGTTGACGAAACTAACGAGGTTGTTTTCTTACGAGAATTATAATCCTCGTTTTACCATTTAAGTCCCTTTTTTTGTTGATAAAACGTTCACCTTACTAATTAATTCATTTTGTTATTTATTAATCAAGCCTATTAGCATAATTAAACAAAACGGATTTTTGCGGTGTTACACTAATGCACGCGCCACCGTGCACCGCCACCATGTGCTGCCGTTTCTAGACTAGTTAACTGATCCTATTCGTTCCGTTTCATTTTGTGGAACATATACAAGTAGAAAACGAAGGTGTTCATAGTTCGGTAATACTCAAGTGTAATGGATTTGATAAATGAGTAGAAACCGAATGTGTTCGGTTGTTAGAAATACTTGTTGGTGCAAGTTTGTGGTATCAGATCTACCACCCGAGTTGTTGAATCAAGGAAACTTGATAAATCACTCATTTATGCATATAACACCCGAACTATACGAAACAATTGGCATTGAACAGTCAAGCTAATCAAATGCTCATCAGAGAGCAACCGGATACTCGTCTACCACACAATACAAAACAACATAACACTTGACGATACCCGAGTGGGAAACTATACAATCCACTCAAAACCCGAGCAATCACAATACATTGTATGAGGTTAGCACACTCTAACACATGGTAATCCATCATTAACACATATATACAAATCATAAACATTATCATATGTATTAACACATGTTGATATCGTCATCGAGTCTTTAAACACACCATGTACCTGTACCAACTTGTACAATACTCACTCAGTTACAACTATATATATATATATATATACATACACGACAATATATGTACGCACACATGTGTATGCAATCCTTAGTTATGTTAGCTATACAATGGAACCACCCTTTTCACCTTATCATCATATCCATGGCATGTCCCTCTCACTAGAAAATCCATTTTCCTTGACACCACGACCAAAGGCCAAGATTGTGTCGATAAGGATGATGATCGACCAAACAAGGACAAACCATTTACCCTTTGACAATGACCTAACATGATTATACCCTATAACAAATTGCAAATCTTTCCTTCTTTCACTTGATGATAATCGGTCGAGTACAAGCTTCCTCACAAGTCACTATCACATGACAACTAATCTTGTTATACTAACAAAGGCCTAACCCATTCCCACAATCCTTGTTAACCTTTGATCCCTTACCAAAAATAACTTGACCCTTCCTACAATTGGCGGCCGAAATAGGACAACAAGGTTACCTCATGGATGACACACTCTCTTGTACTAGAATGGATATAAGACAAGACTTAACCCCATGATCATGCATGACAAAACCTCCATTTTGGGTGAAGAGTAATCGGCCAGCACATGGAGAAAAGGACAAGTTGAGAGCGCTAACACATCGTTATCAACAAGATATGATCATCCTTTCTTGCCTTGAGCTATCGGCCGAAACATCCAAAGAAGTGCAAGCTTGTGTCTTGTTGTCAACATTCACAAGTTTAGGCAAGGAAACAAACTATCATCTAACTCCCATGTAAGTCAACTAACCCCTTATATCCAAGCTTATACATCATCTTCCATCACCCAAGAAGAAAACAAATGATCTCATGTCCCTATCTTTCATGTTTTTTGTGATTAAAAGGCTAAACCATGCATCAACCTAGGAGTTAGGCTAAACAATTGCCACACACAAACCATTCTACTCCTCTCAAAAACTCTCGGCTACCCCTAACCATAACCAAAGCTGACCCATCACCACCCTAGTCCTTCAAAGCTTTCAAGGTTCAAGGAAGAGATCAAGAGGCTATCTAACACTCACTAACCCTTGGTAAGTTTCATATGACTCTAAACTTTGATCTCGTCAACTCCATTTGGTTTACCCAGCCCTATTTGACCTTTGACACCACTCAATCGAACATTTACATAAGTTTGCACACATCGTTTCATTATAATTGTTTCAACTATTTAGTGATCACATTTCTAAAAGAAAACCTCACTTGATTGATAACAATCGGCCCTTATGATACCACCATTACTCAAATGATGTTTTTGGAAGCAAACCACAACTTAATCGGCCAACTAGTGACGGTTATCATAACCAAAATTGCTTGGTTTGTGTTCGAAACTAAAGGTACATAATCAAGGTGTTTATAATCGACTTGTAGCACCAACACTAAACACACATTGTAAGGGTTCAATGGTACATTCGCAATCATGAATCAACCGATTTTAGTCTCTTAAACGATTAATTTTGAAGCCCATGATATGTGTTAGCTTCGGCCACCATATTATAACACATGTTAGTAAGACTAAAACATATGTTAGAACTAACTTTGAAACAATGAGGGTCTAAACACACGTTAAAATACTTGTTTTGTTTATGAATCATCACGTGCACCAAGAACATGGCCCACATACACTAAAACCAAGGTCCACAAACGTCGGGCGAACAACTTGTGTGATAAATGACAAGACCGAACAACTTATTATGTCCATGATAATCATAGGGTATCAATTGTCGGGACGATAGTTATTTCATTTTCCTACCTTACCAGACCACACGTATCACTCTCAGATGAGTTTCACGGCCCCATTTCACTACTTTTACATTTTGGGGGACAAACATGCTACAACTCTAGTACAAATTTCATTTGTGTGTTAATTCTATCGTGACTACCATGTGAAACATGAGACATTTGGTTCATGAGCTCAACAGTCCTCGTACTACGTTTTACTGTAACCATTAGCTATCGAAATCCATGGAACACTTTAATAGATCTATTGGGTTGACACCCCCACTCTTGGTTAGTCGCTCTAACTGGTTACATACAAAAGAGTGTTAGTATTATACTATACATACATTGTATGTAGTGTACAATGCGCGAGGCACAACAGTCAAGAGGTTTGGTTATGGGACTCATGGTTTGTACAGTAATCATTCGCTTAGCTAGCTTATGATTCGTCATGCAGAATTACACGAGCACTTTAGTTAGTACATTTAAACCTGTGAATGACGTCACGTGTCCGCCTCGAGCAACAACCATGCTGCAGAATGACGTCATCCACAGTAACCTGGTTTTCCCGCCATTTTCATGGGAAGCTTGGACTTGGGCTTTGACCAGGCCCAAGTAAGGATAACTTCTCGTGGGCTTCTCTACTAAGCCCACGAGTTCTCCTATAAATAAAGGAGGACATCTCCTTGCAAGGGGATCCGAAAATATTCATTGTAACCTAGCATTATTCTCTTGTAACTCTGTACTCAGTCATTAATAATATTCCGGCTAGTTACAGTGGACGTAGGTCACTCTCCGACCGAACCACTTACATCTTGTGTTTTTATTTACGTAACTCTCACACACACTCACACTCCTTATTCTCACCCGGGTTTAACCTAGAGGTTTGGGTAAAGGATTACTCTTGGCGAACGTAAGTATTAACCACACGGTGATTAGGGATAACCACCGTGATACTTATTGTTTCTTCAATGATCTAATCGATTTAACTCGTAAAACACAAAAGTATATAATCGCGTTCTATAAAACATGTGTACTTGATTAACAATTGTCAATTGATAAATACAATTAAAAAAGCAAACACTAGTAACGAGACTCCTCCTACATAGTTTCTGAAGCAAGAATTATGAAATTATAATAAACTAAACAGAAGATATAACAATAAGTTAACAAAGGAACTGTTTTAAACACCATGAACATAAGTACTTATTACAATTAGAAAAGAAAAAAAAATGTTTATTCCGTCCATGTATAGTCATTTAGTCAGTGTGGTTAAATATCAAAATCAAACACTATATAGAGCCATATGACCTCAATGTCTAATTTAACAATAGTTGATAATAAATAGAAAATTACGTATTAAGTTTGTATAAGAAGTGACTGAATTTACAAGTTGATTTAATTTAAAAAAATTACTGAAAAATTACGTAATTTTATGTTTAGTGGTGCAACCTCTCTTTCATAGGAGGGTGAATAATAATGACAAGGGCAAGACCCACCGCCGGTCATTATGGTGTCCAACGATTTTCATTTGGCATCCTGTCCTTTTCACCCCCTCAATTTTCTCCTTTTATTTCTAGTGTGCCCCTTTTCTAAATTATTTTCCTCTTACTTTTTCCACTTTTTCTTTCCTTTTCTTGGTTTATTTTTTATTAGATTATAATTTTAAAAAGAAAAGAGACAAAGATACTTATATTAGCATTGATTTTTGTAACATATAACCCTTGGTAAAAAAATAATACTAAAATTAATGTCTAAATAACTAAGTTAAGCCGAGTTTAAGGTAGATTTATTCTAAGTTTTAGGTCTAAAGTTCAAGCTCGTTTCATAATCAAGCTTGGCTGTGTGTGTGTATATATATATATATATCATAAAAAATGTTTTATTTAGTTCTTTTATAAAAAAATATACAAAATGATTATTTACTATATAATATATTAATATAAGATAAAAATAATTACATTTATATAAATGATATGCTTGTATAGCCTTGCAAGCGTAATCAAGCATTGAAATCTGAAGCTCGGGCTTGAGTTTGTTTATTAAATAAGGTAAAATTATTGATTGATCTTATAATTGAGCTCATTTAAGCTTGGCTCAATTCAAGATTAATGATTATGAATAGTGGACAAGTGACTTGATATGTTCACACCCTATTCATAACACCCTATTAGTAAAAGCCAAAAACAAATAGGATAATACAAAGAAACTAATGTTCTTTGAAAGTAACTTGCTTATGATATGATACAACCTTAGGGGAAACGGTAGTTTACGATAAATACATTAGGAGCAAATATTTCGATATATTTAAAGAGTTAAATGAGAAAAAATTATTTTGTAAGAAGAAAATGAATAAGTTAAAACGAATATAAAGGTTTTAGTTAATAACTATATTTAATGTTAAATAAATGATTAAATTATTGTAAACCCTCTAAATTAGTTAAATAAATGTGTCTCATAATTCATTTTTAAAATATATTCTTTCAAAACAAACAATGCAACATAAATTTCGATATGTGTAGAATAAATGTAGGGTGGATTTATATATGTGTAGGATAAACAAATAATAACTTCTATATGTGTAGGATAAACGTGTTGATAATTTCGATATGTGTGTGATGAATTTTAATATGTGCATGACAAATTTTGATATCCGTACGATAAAATGTTTATGACTAATTAATTAAAGAGTGAAGTAGCGTTGTCCTTACCCTTGCATTAAACATCCATGTCTACTTGTTCCTAGTTTAACCTTTTTATGACTAGTTCCTCTAGATATTTTCTAAGAGTAGCATCAACAATCACATTATTGACTATCTTCATATATAGGGAAATCTCAACCACATTCAGGTATTGGGTATGACATTTCAAGTTTTAAGCACGGTGAAGTTCCTCCTTAGTACATTGAGAGATATACTCACACCATAATTCATGAGGATTTTGCTTCTTAGGTCGATGGAACATTTACTTCAACTCTCTGAATACATCATAAGCAGAACAGTTTTTCAAACCATTTCAAATTCCTAGTGCTATAGATGCCATGATGTCCTTGTAATACCATTTGCAATCTCACTTAACTTTATCCAATTTGCATGGACAAACTTATCAGTGTGTTTGGTAGGACTGTCAGGTAATTGAAACTTTAGAACACAACTTCTCATTAGCCCTAAGAATTTTCTTAAGATTCTTGTACCATATTTCGAAGTTCTCATTGTTGAGTTCAACAATTCAAGAGGAATTTCGGAATTTCGCAATTCATCTAAAAGATTAAACAAAAACCCATTTAGTATTTTTCGTGTTAGAAAATTCCAATATTAATTTATGACTCAATTGCAAAAAATAAATTTAGGAACTCGAGATCTTGTTTCATTAATACATCATGAATGGCAAAGCATTGTTCACTAGTATCACTACATGGGTGGGTGACGTTTACCTATAGTGTCAACGACACAACTCGTAGGTTTAGGTCGCACGACTAGTATTGTCAAGCATTGATACGTTTAACTCCCCAACTACTTCCACTTGATACTACTTTAATTGACATTGGCCCTTTAATTGATAACGTTTGAAACTCAGGTTTCACCTTTCAATGAAACTGTAGACTCAATGTAGGGTAATCACTAACAAAGGGGTTCCTGTTCGGTTCAAGTGTAACTAATTTCGCTGGCACAACAATATCGGTTGAATTTGGAATTTGAATATTAGTTTTTTGCCGCTTAAGGGCAAAAAAAACTGATCAACCGTTCCAAATGCAAGAACGTTAAACATGGTTTTATAAAACTCTAATTTTACATTTTCTGGTTCGTGTCGTAATAAGCTAATTATCTAAGATAACTGGTTTAATACCCTAAATCTACGTGTGTCTTTAGTCACGAATCGATTTAATAGTAACCAATAAAAACTCTTTTATTATTGTTTAAAATTAGAGTTAATCGCCAAAATCGTCCCTGTGGTTGGGTCACTTTTGCCACATCAGTCCAAAACCCAAACATTTTACATCTAGATACATTTTTTGTCACATTCGTCCCTGAAACTAACCCAGTTAATTATTGACGTTAAGTCTGGGGGTATTTTTGTCTTTTGGGTTCCACCCTAGGGGTGCTTAACGGGTCGGGTTCGCGGGTTGGTGGGTCCAACCCGACCCGAACCCGAAATTTTTACATGAACCCGAACCCGACCCGAACCCGAAAATTGTGACATACATATGAACCCGAACCCGACCCGAATATTCATGGGTTGACCCGAACCCGACCCGTTGAACCTGATTTTTTTTATTTTTTCGCAAACTAATGTATTAAAATTAAAATTTTACTACAAAAAACACAAATATATATAAAACATTAATGTTTTATTTATAAAATCTCATACCAATTTCTATTTTAAGTTATAAATGTAGCATAAAATACCTAACCAATTTAATTTATAACATAAAACATATTATAAAAAAACAATATATAGTATAAATAGGTTAAACGGGTCAACCCGCCAACCCGCCCGGGTTGACCCGAACCCGACCCGAAAAGTTAAACGGGTTCGTGGGTTCAACCCGAACCTGACCCGAACCCATTTAGACTAAACCTAAACCCGCTAATTTCGTGTTAGGTTCAGGTCGTGTTTTCGGGTCGTGTCGGAAATTCACACCCCTATTCCACCCTTTTAAAACCCAATTAAATCAGTCTTTCTTCTTCTTTAGAAAGCACGATGAACCCTAACATACAGCCATAACTCAAAACCTCACTTACCACAGCCACATCACCAGACTCAAACCTCTGCGCATAATCCTCGGCCATAACCGAAGCAGCCGCCTTTTTCTGCATCGCCACACACTTATTCTGCACCGACAAATGATCCGCCACATCTACATCAACATCCATAACCCCATCAAGATTAAAGAGCCCCGATTCTCTGCGAAGCAACTGGAGGCGGCATAACCACCAATTTCGGCACCAAAACCTCCACTGTCTTCTGTTTTCCATATGTCAAACTCGGATTATTAAATACTAGGTTAGAGTCCCGTGGGGACCCACGGTTCACCCGAAAGTAAAATGAAAAAAAGTAGGAAAATAAGAATTGTATTATGCAATTTGTTTTGGTTACTAAATGTTCGATAATGCAATATGTATGAATTTTGATGTTAAATGCAAAATGTCATCTAACAGTTTAATGTAAAGAAATGATGGATATATCGAGTAAGTTAAGTTTAATTTGACAACTGCAAACTACATAGCATACTATCACAATATCACACATTACATCATTTGGGTAATATCTATATTCTAATCATAATTAAGCTTAAGCATAGAACACTTATCATTTAGTGGGGGCTTAACGAACTTCAACCAATATCACACATTACATCATTTGGGTAAGGGTGATATCTATATTATAATCATAACTAAGCTTAAGCATAAAACACTTATCATTTAGTTGGGGCTTAACGAACTTCAACCAATGGTCCATTTTCATTACTTCAATCAAAATCTTCCAACTCTTGCTCATTGATATCTGATTTTTCACCTTCGAAGTTGTTATCATTGTCATCACGATCCCCGGAGTGCAGCTCATTTTCAATAATTTATGAAAACCTCCACTATTGTATTCCATATATTTTTTTTTTTGGTAAAGGTATTGTATTCCATATTTGTGTTCTACATAAAATATAGTTGTTGTAAAGATATGGATACGGTGATAAGTAAATCAAGAAACAATCCTTAACCCACTTACTTGAATGAGTAGCTTAAATTTTCATGTTATCTCTCCAATGGTTCAAACCGATTACATAGCTAAAAAACAACTAATAAGAAAATGGGTCCAATGTCACACGCTGTAATATAAATTTCCTATATTTTATTAAGAAATAGACACCAAAAGGATCAACCCAGACCCATTTCAACATGTAGCCAAAAGGACCCATTGTACACACACTTTAGGCAACTTTTGACATGTTACAAAAAGCCGCCAAAAAAATGTCATTATTTAAACTTTGTAAATATAGTACTTAACAATTAAAAATCTTAATAAATAACATCAAAAACATAATCAATCATTCAAATCAATGACATTAAAATAATCCGTGTCTGAAATTGACTTACCCATTATATACAAATTATTATTAACATCTTAAAATTTGCACACTTAAAATTAGCACACTTATTGAAATCAAGATGATGATTATCGTTTAGTTACAATTGATTAAAGGAAAGTCGTAATATCAAAATGAAAGTCGGTCAACAATGTTAAAATGAAATTCGTAATATTAGTAACATCAATAAATAAGATTAAAAATCTTAATAAATAACATCAAAATCGTAATCAATCATTCAAATAAATGACATTAAAATCATCCGCGTCTCAAATTGCCTTACCCATTATATACAATTTATTATTGACTTCTTTAGTAATCATTATTAGTTGTACAGAAAGTAACATTTTGAAAATTTATATTATCATTTAATTTCGTTGTTAAATTTGGTATGACGATTAAATGATTTTATTATTTGTTAAGGTTTATATAGTATTGTTGTGTCTCGAACAATTATGCAAAATTGGAAATACTGTGCCTCGATGGACGTGATCGAGTAGGAATATTTATTTATATATTTCAATTATAAAAATGGAAGGATTGGTAATTGACGTGAATTGGTCACCAACGCTTAAAATTAGCACAATCAAACTCAAAGACATAAAGTCAAAGAATTGACCTCCATCAAATTAACAAAAACGTAAAAAGTTTTTACTCAGATTTAGTTAACAATATTAAAATTAAAGTCGTAATATTAATAATAGCAATGAAAATTATCTTGAATACATTATATATTTTAGGAAACTGTTAAATAGATTTAAATTATATTTATTATTAAAAGAATAATAAAAGTCCAGGAAAATAAATGTACACTCCCATCTTCGGATTATATTTAAATTATAAACTGTTAAATAGATTTAACATTGCTAAATAGATTTAAATAAATGTTTAAAGGAAAGTCGTATATGTTTAAAAGAATATCGTTTCATGAGAATTGATTAAAGGAAAGTCTTTGAATTATAAAAAAGAGAAGGATTGGTAATTGACGTGAATTGGTCAACAACGCTTAAAATTAGCACAATCAAATTCAAAAACATATATACAAAGAATTGACCTCCATCAATTTAACAAAAACGTAAAATTAAAAATTGTAATATTAGTTTTAGTATTAGTAATATATTCCTAATTTAATTCGGTCAATAATAAATAAATCAGATTAAAATTAAAAATCGTAATATTAGTATTTGTATTAGTAATATATTCATAAATTAATTCGGTCAATAATAAATAAATGAGCTTAAAAATCGTAATATATAACATTAAATTCGGTCAACAATTATTAATGTCATTAAAACTCATAATAAATATCATTAGAAAATAAATAAATCCTATTAATTGCAGGCAAGACCAATAATAATTCGAATGAATAGTAATATAAATAATATTAAACATAATTTCATAAAGATAGATTAAACATAATTTCATAGTAATATTAATATAAATAAATTAAATTAAATTAAAAAATCATAATAAATAACATTCAACTCGGTCAATTATTATTAATGTCAATAAATAACATTAATTCTAACATACTAAAAATACATTAAAAATAATTAAATCTTATTAAACATAAATTCGAAAAAAGTAATATAAATAAATGAGATTAATAATTTTAATAAATAACATTAAATTCGGTCAATTATTATTAATGTCAATAAATAATATTAAACATCTTAATAAATAACAGTAAAAATGAATAAATCTTATTAATTGCAATCAAGAATAATCATAATTCATAAACATAGTAATATAAATAAATGAGATTATAAATCTTAATAAATAAACTCAAAATCGTAATCATTAATTCAAATAAATTACATTACAAACATAAAAAATCGTAATTTTAATTTGAAAATCAATGACTTCTTGTGGTGGAACCTTTGTAACAAACAGCCTGTGCTGGATTGAACACCATTTAAAGACACAATATTCGCCATTGGAAATATCTTCTAATTGAAGCAAACTAAAATCATAATATTAGTATTAGTTAGTATTAGTAATTAGCAATATATTCGTAAAAATAGTAATAGAAAATTTTAATTCGGTCAATAATATATAAATGAGATTAAAATTAAAAATCGTAATATTAGTTTTAGTATTAGTAATATATTCATAATTTAATTCGGTCAATAATAAATAAATCGAATTAAAATTAAAAATCGTAATATTAGTATTAGTATTAGTAATATATTCGTAAACTAATTCGGTCAATAATAAATAAATGAGCTTAAAATCATAATATATAACATTAAATTCGGTCAAGTATTATTAATGTCATTAAAACTCATAATAAATATCATTAAAAAATAAATAAATCTTACTAATTGCAGGCAAGACCAATAATAATTCGAATGAATAGTAATATAAATAATATTAAACATAATTTCATAAAGATAGATTAAACATAATTTCGTAGTAATATTAATATAAGTAAATGAGATTAAAAAATCATAATAAATAACATTCAACTCGGTCAATTATTATTAATGTCAATAAATAACATTAATTCTAACATACTAAAAATACATTAAAAATAATTAAATCTTATTAAACATAAATTCGAAAAAAGTAATATAAATAAATGAGATTAATAATTTTAATAAATAACATTAAATTCGGTCAATTATTATTAATGTCAATAAATAATATTAAACATCTTAATAAATAACAGTAAAAATGAATAAATCTTAATAATTGCAATCAAAACTAATCATAATTCATAAACATAATAATATAAATAAATGAGATTATAAATCTTAATAAATAAACTCGAAATCATAATCATTAATTCAAATAAATTACATTACAAACATAAAAAATCGTAATTTTAATTTGAAAATCAATGACTTCTTGTGGTGGAACCTTTGTAACAAACAGCCTGTGCTGGATTGAACACCATTTAAAGACACAATATTCGCCAATGGAAATATCTTCTAATTGAAGCAAACTAAAATCATAATATTAATATTAGTTAGTATTACTAATTAGCAATATATTCGTAAAAATAGTAATAGAAAATTTTAATTCGGTCAATAAGATATAAATGAGATTAAAATTAAAAATCGTAATATTAGTTTTAGTATTAGTAATATATTCATAATTTAATTCGGTCAATAATAAATAAATCAGATTAAAATTAAAAATCGTAATATTAGTATTAGTATTAGTAATATATTCGTAAATTAATTCGGTCAATAATAAATAAATGATCTTAAAAATCGTAATATATATAACATTAAATTTGGTCAACTATTATTAATGTCATTAAAACTCATAATAAATATCATTAAAAAATAAATAAATCCTATTAATTGCAGGCAAGACCAATAATAATTCGAATGAATAGTAATATAAATAATATTAAACATAATTTCATAAAGATAGATTAAACATAATTTCGTAGTAATATGAATATAAATAAATGAGATTCAAAAATCATAATAAATAACATTCAACTCGGTCAATTATTATTAATGTCAATAAATAACATTAATTCTAAATACTAACCTCCCATTAAAAATAATTAAATCTTATTAAACATAAATTCGAAAAAAGTAATATAAATAAATGAGATTAATAATTTTAATAAATAACATTAAATTCGGTCAATTATTATTAATGTCAATAAATAATATTAAACATCTTAAGTAAAATGACAAACCATATAACATAACATTACATGGCATGTTATAACGTACATACAACAATATTAACTGTTTTGACTTTATATAAGTCAAACTTAGTTTACAAGTTATAATGAGAACCTAACTTAAATAATTTTACCAGCTTAAACATATTTATAAACTGTATGCAAGGTGAACATTTCTGCATTCGACATCCGAAGAATTATTCCGAGCCCGATTCAAAATTACCGAATCATTTTCACCTGAGGCGAATTGTAGTTCTGTCCGAAACAGAACTACAATTCTCAGCCTCCAATCCAAACGATATTAGGGGATCTCCGGCTAGTTTATGACCAACCTATCAAAACATAATAGATACAACAAAATCCCCAAGTCAAATGAGCAAGCAAGAACATCACTAAAAACTGGTTACTTTGTAACTGAACCCAACAACTTCAAGTTTCAAAAAAAAATGTACCTAAAATAATAAAACTATATGTGATATAAGTAATGCCAAAACAAACACAAACTAAGTGTCACAAAATGCAAAATTGTTGTCTTCACAATATAAACAATCATGTCAAACATTTAGTTCCACCATCTTGAATGCACATTATTAAGAGCATGGAGCTTTGACCTTGCCTACAAAACAAAATTGTTGGATGTTAGATGACCCAACATGACCCATAAAAAAAATACATATAATAATAATAATAATAATAAAATAAACCATTTCAGCCTGAATCTGTTTTGAGCCATTTTCTAATGTTGTTTAATACATGGGTCAAATAATGAAGATGATGGCATACATTGATATACAATCACGACAGATACATGTATACAGACAGACATTGATACATACATTCCAAGTAATGTTACTTAGTTTCCTCAACCATCTCTCGTGTCAATTCTAAATGCTAATTTTGATCTTTACAAAGTGGGACTAAATCAAACAATTCATACAAATAATACATTCTGCAAATAAAAATGAGATATAAGTTATAGGTGAGAGATAGGGGGCTGAAGGTTGGGCAGCTTGTGTAGCATAAAAAAAGGGGACCAATTTGAGTCGTATGAACTTTTAGAACAAATTATAAGAAGAGATGGGATAGATTGATCCGTAAGTGCTCTTTCCTAACTTCTTTAAAAAAGAACATAAAAAAAAAACTAATATGTTATTAATAACTATGAAAACAAAAATACAAAAAATACCATGAAGAGACGGGATAGATTGATCCAGACAGAAGTTTATTCCACCACTTCGCTAGTGCTTTCTCCAAAATACAAAAAATGGTCCTCTCGCCTAAATTTATTTTGCTTTCATATATAATATATAATAAACCGAAAAATATACTTTAACAACTAATACACAAAGTTAAAAAAATGGCAATTACGCAATGGTATAACTGGACAACTACTACTTACCTCTTACGTTATCTTTGTCAAATAAAGCTCAAGCTTAAGATCATACTCGTACTCTCTAGCTTTAGCAGATAACATAGACCCGTAATGAGATATAAGAACATTCGTAAATCGAATCCAAACATTGTTATACCGTATTAAGGCCCAATGACAAAAATACCTTTATAAGTAAAGCAAAAGCAGTTGTAGTGTCATTCATAACTAACAATAATAGACAACCTCAATATTATAAGACTACAATATGGAAAGAAAAACCAATCAGGCATTTTTTCTTTTTCTTTTCAAAAATAGAAAACAGGCAACCTAAAATTTGTCTAATATCACTATTTCTTGTAAACTGATGTTAATGATAATAGTTAGTTTTCTAAAGAAAGTCAAATCACTATGAAGAAAGTTATAACAATCAACTACCTGAGAGTGATGAAATGAATTGATTTTGTGTATGAACTTCTTGTGCAGCAATATAACATCATCATCTTTGTGAGATTGATGGTGCGAATGACAGGTAAAAGAATCTTGATTGTGAATAAGTTGAATCAACCCATAGCACTGCCCTGTTCACCAGCCTTTTTCATTCTAGAAATAATATCATATAGACACTTTGTGATGTAATAAGTTGAATCAACCCATAGCACTGCCCTGTTCACCAGCCTTTTTCATTCTAGAAATAATATCATATAGACACTTTGTGATGTCCAACAATGCAATAACTTCGCTATTTTCAATAACTGCGAGATGCCCAGAATTTCCTATTTAAAAATGAATAAGGATTGATAAGGCACCATGAAAATCCAAATTAAATGAATAGTTAACTACAATAACTGAAGACACTATCATAATCTACTTAATAAATTACGTGTTTTTGACGACACAAACTATCCTATTATGCGGCTATTGCATATGAACAATGGGATTTATGGCCGTTGCATTCATTCTCAGGGTGCCTATCGAACAAACGAATATCGTCAAACATGAAATTTCATGTTTAAGTTTTTTGGCTGGATGAAAGGTGTTGCAGCTATAGAGCAAGGAATAAAAGCACATAAGCAAATTGTATACTGGAATAGTACATATGATAATTTAAATATGAAATGCCAAACCATACCCTTCTTAAACTCATGTTTCTCATATTGAGGGTGGACCCTCTTCAGCACAAGTGCACAACCTTTAAAAAGCATTAAATCCCTTTAAAACTCGTTCACTAATATAACTTACAAAAATAACTACATGTGATACACGTAGTTAAAAAACTATTAATAGCGAGATAGAATAATGTTTTAAGATGTACTAAAAGTACTTGAAATTGGATGTTGAGATAGAATATCATTACCAAATGAAGTGACCTTGGGTAAAGCAGCACTTGTAATTACCAAATGAAAGTGACCTTGGGTAAAGCAGCACTTGTAAGGAAGGAGCCATTGTCAGTCACCAGAAAAGCTGTACAATTTAAATGGGTCAAATTAAGGTGAATATACTTTATGAAGTTATAATAATCAAAATACAATTTTATTGGGTGAAAATGACCTGTACAACTAATGAGGTTCCAATAACTGAAATACAATACCTGCATAAGAAAAACCGAATCAATCGGTAACATTTCAGAAAGATAAATACAAAACCGATGAGAATAGAAAAACCTATAAATGAAGGAAATGGAGTTGATACCTTCGTTTGATTAACCTGCGGGCTGCGGATGAGATTGTGGCTGAGAAAATGGTGAAAGGTGTTAAAACAAATGAAAGTATTATATATGTAAATGTCTGGTCAGAATGTTGAATTCGGATGGGTTCGGAGCGGGTCGGACACTCGCGAGTTTCAACAAAGTGAGTGAGAACCTAGAACATATAAAAACAGTTCTAACTTATTCGGTTAAGCTGATACCGGCAGTTATGGACACTACAGACCGCTTTTTCCACACCCGGATTGTGTACTTTTATTATAGTACTTTTATTGTAAAAAATAAAGCAAGGTATATTCATCCTTGAACAGAGGTCCATGTTTGACTTTTCAAGGTTAAAGCATTATAATCAACACATAGAGTAACCATTATTGCTACTCACAATACAGAGGTCCATGTTTGATTTTGAAGGTTAAATGGTTTTTTTTTAGCATAAACAACCATTACTCTCATATGCAAGAAAAAAATAATTACTACTTTAAACTATATGAAAGATTATTAAATATGCACAATTGAAGCATCATAACACAAAAGAAATTATGCAGAATACAAAGTTAAATAGCACTAAGTATAACACTTTAAAAACTCAATGATTGTAAAAGACATCGTAATTCAATATATTCTAATCCATTTCCTTGTAAACACGTATCTAAATGTATCTATTATATGTTACAAACGGGTCAAGTTGATTAGCTATATAAGAAACTGGATCAAAGATCAAACTTTGTTAACTTTATACAGTTAGCCAATATGATTAATCAGCAAAACAAATCTTTTTAAGACCGCATATCCAAACACCCCCTCAGACAATAATCAATAAATAAACAGCTTTAATAAATAATAAACTAATTCCTATTAACTCCCCACGTGTTTCACCGGATTTTGTTAATTCCTATACCTCACTTTACCCCATAAATTCATACCGCATACCTTACATCAAATCGCCAGCAATTTTGCAAGTTCTTTCAAATGACAGGCAATTTTCCAAGTTCTTCTTTCAATAACTCCTGTTGGTATCTTCCTCGTTTGGCTATACGGATAATAACTGCTGCCTAAACTCCAATTCCCACTCATATGGTCCTACCTATCAAATTTTAGGTCTATTAACCATAATTTCAAAAACAATATGTCTTTAATAAACTAAAACGCAGTAGAACACACACATACAATATTAAAAAAATTAATATCCAAGTATACATTTAATGCATGATTTAGAAGATGATTAAACAAATTCCCCTTTAGTTGATATTAACAGATTAAAGGAATTTATAAGCAAACACTAAGTTGAGATGAAAATAATGAGAAATAGATGCTTACATCATCTAAACGTCGTCGTACATAAAAGATCGCTAAAAAAATATCACCATATGTCAAAAGCAAACCACGTACAAAACACGCAAATACACAAAATGAAAACATTATGTCGAACACCTAGCGGGCATGCGAAGAAACACGAATAACCAAACAAAACCATCAAAAGAAAACCACCAAAAACACAACCCAAAGAGACCTTGTAAATGTTTCAAATTTGAAAAAAATAAAAATAAATAAAGGATGGAGAAACAACCTAAAAAGCAAGTCAATCAATAAGCAAAAAACATACACATGCACTAAGGAGTGTCACGAAACTGTCGAAACATTTGTTTAAAGAGCAT
This sequence comes from Ambrosia artemisiifolia, assembly GCA_032199755.1. Taxonomy (NCBI): domain Eukaryota; kingdom Viridiplantae; phylum Streptophyta; class Magnoliopsida; order Asterales; family Asteraceae; genus Ambrosia; species Ambrosia artemisiifolia. The sequence continues at coordinate 19,941,392 of CM063518.1, forward strand.
GTGGAATTGTTTTTTTTTAATGTGGATTCCTAAAATTAGATGGTACGGATGATATATAAATTAGCTTTTGTTTAAAGATTTTTTTTAATATGATTTGAGATGAAGAAGTGACAATTTGAAATTAGGATTTTATGTGATCATCCCTAAAATTCCACACCCCTTTCTATGGAAATTTCGAATAGTTTATGAAGTTGAATCTGTGTTCAAGAATGACAATATTTTAATCAAACAAAATCACTTTCAAATTGTAAGCCAATAAAAATTAAGCTAACCTGCAAATGGAAAAGAGGTAAAGGGAGAAGAAGGCATCCCTACTCAAAGAAACACATTTCAAATAACTAACAACGAATGGAAAGATAGAATGAAATGCAGTGCAATATCATAACATAACATAAAATCCAATAGGAACGATAGCATAAATAGATCTGAAGAGAACACAGATCGTCAAACATATACAGAAAACAGATTCATTAAATCCAATGGGAACAATAGCATAAACAGATCTGAAGAGAACACAGATTGTTAGGTTCATTCGGTATTTAAATGTAAACCATAAAACAAATAAGAAAACAAATCCATCGTTATCATTAGGAGATGCAGAAACTTGAGACGATAATATTATGAATGAAAATAAAAACAATACATTCGGATGATGATGAAAAAAAAAAGATAAAAACATTAGGTTGAGATCAATACCAGTGGCGCAAAGCCAGAGAGTGCTAGTGTTGAAGTAGAAGGGATGTGGAGATGAAGAGATTGTAGGCGGCGATGTAAAAGGATGCTGAAGAAGGCAATGATCAAAAGGTAGGGTTGACTATTGATGGAGCTCCATATTCGAGTTGGAGCCTAGGTGGACACTCTAGGAAGGCTCCATTCGACCCGAGATAACCTCAATTATTATATAGATAGATTGCCTCAACTCTAGCCGCTGCTTATGTAAATTCATCTAGCGAATTCTTGTTCTGCATCTCTGGAGGAAACCCTAGCTTACAGCTGCAGATTCGTCTATTGTAATCATAACATATACGAACATATAAAATCGTTAGATGAGTTATAAAGAGTAATAGATAGATATATGTATGTTTGTATATATGTGTGTGTATGTGTATGTATGTATGTATATATATATATATATATATATAGAGAGAGAGAGAGATAGAGAGAACCATGTAATTGGACATGAGACGTGAAAAGCCATTGAAATTTGGGGTTTTTTTTAGGGTTCATCATGCCTTTTTTAAATAAGAAGAAAGACTGATTAAATGGGTTTTAAAAAGGTGGAACCCAAAAAGACAAAAATACCCCCAGACTTAACGTCTATTATTAACTGGGTTTAGTGTCAGTGACGAATGTGGCAAAAAAATGTAAAACAGAAGGACCCAGATGTAAAAGGTTTGGGTTTTGGACTGAAGTGGCAAAAGTGATCAAACCTCATGGACGATTTTGGCTATTAACTCTTTAAAATTACTAATAAACTCTTTTATTAACACTTTGAGTTTTGATAACTAAGCCATTTATCAAAACTGTATACTCACCAACTGAGTACTCACGAAATTGAACACCTTTCAGTTTCTATGCAAATAACAATGCAAAATGGAATGATCCAGTTGAACCCATATCACTGAACAGAATGATCCACTAGAGCTAGATCGGCAGTATGGTCCAAGGCAACGACGGCTAAGGCGGCACAACAATGGTTGGTGGAACCGATCGGCAGTGATGCGACGCGTGGGCGACTCTACTGGTGGCCGGTGACGCATTGGTGCACAAAGGGGTGAGGAGAGGGATGTTAGGGTTTCAGGTTTCTACTCTATTTTATTGTAACAAAAACCAAAACCCTCTGCCCTGTATTTATAATCCCTTAAACCTGATCAAGTTTATCTCTAATAGGCCCCATGTATATCTCTAACCAAGGTTGTAGAAGGCGTTAGGCGCTAGGCGGGCGGTGAGGTCTAGCCTAGGGACTAGTCGGGACTAGGCAGAATTAGGCGTTTTGGTATTTTTATACGAATTATATATATATATATACACAAATTTAGGTGTTTTTTTTAATATGTAAAGATATATATATTATAATGTTTATTTTTTTTACTTTTATGTATAAATGTACAAGTTTAAGGACCAAATGTGAACTTCTGAAGATAGAGGGGGTTAACGGTTAAAAATACAAACTAATTTTAGACTTTTTAGGTAAATTTTGAAAGCTAGAGGGGTTAAAATGTAAAAGGTTTAAACTTTATTAAAACCCTACACAAATAATAGCAGCTACAGCCACTTTTCATATTTCCTCTTCACTGTTCTCTTCTTCATCTTCTCCTGCTGCATCTGCTCCATGACCGCCGGAATTCGTCGCCGGAATTCGCCTAGGACCGCCTACGACCCGCCTAATGCCCAAAACGCCTAGAACCCAGCCTAGGTCCTTATTCCGAGTTCTATGTCCGACTAGCGACTAGGCGGCCGCTTAGTCCGCCTTTTACAACACTGTCTCTAACTGTCTTGGATTTATCTAATCAAATTCTTTTAAACTAATTATAAATTTTAACTCACCATATTTATATAAATTAACTCGTAGTTGACTCAGTCTAGATATATAACGTGTTTATAATTCTTTTTGGTTAATTTAATTAAGTAATCAATGTTGTTAATATTAAACAATAACGTTATTTAATATCCATCGTTTAGATCTCGTCATGTGCCAATGATCTCCAGCCCAGCTGGTTTGAGGTGGGAAGGTTTACCTCCTTGGAGGGTTCCTGCCCGGGTTTGGTCTCAGGTTCGATTCCCACGTTCCACCAAAAAAATAACCGTAGGGTTTGAAAGGAGAAACCCGTGTGGTTCCTATGGGATTCGATCCTGGGCAGTGGTCGCTTTGCAACACGGGATTTACCGCTGAAACACTACTCTCCAAAAAAAAGATCTCGTCATGTATTACAACTTAATAATAAACACATTGATTAGATAACACACATAAAACGAAAGCAAAGGAATAAATTGTCATTTAACTCTTTCATCACCTGCCCTAATCCCTTCGCCGCCACCACCGTTTCTTTCTTCTTATCATGGTTTAATAATAATAATAATAATAATAATAATAATAATAATAATAATAATAATAATAAGAATAATACCACCATTACTAAAATGGCTGGTCGCCGACCAAACATTCCGGTGAACATCCAAGGCAGGATTACCAAGGTTTTCATCACTAATCTTCCAGAGAAGTGTAGCGGCAAGGATCTCTCAGAGTTCATCAGAGGTTTTGGAGACATTTATGATCTCTATATCGCTAGAAAACGTGACAAGACAGGAAACAGGTTCGGTTTTGTATCTTTTTTGGATGTAAAAGATAAAGATGATCTAGTCAGGAAGATTTGTCGTACCAAGATTGGGGATGGCTGGTTAAGAGCTAATGTGGCTAGGTTTTCGTTGGAGGAGGGAGAGATATGGCAAGAGCCAAAGAAGACGAATCTGGGTGTTGTGGGGAAGGAGGGGAAAGCGAAAGGTGATTCGTCTGGATCACAAAGGGAAGGCAAAGCACCCATGTTTTATGATGGGAGCAGATCCTTTAAAGAAACGTTTCTTGGAAGGAGAGAGGTAGGGGAAGGGAGCAAGATAGTGGTGGTGGCAGACAAGGTTAGTTGTTATGAAGAATTGCATGGGAAAGCCTTGTTGGTGAGGATGATCGATCTTGATGCACTCAGGAACGTTTATGTTATTATGAATGAACTGTGTCCGGGTGGAGGAAGGATTCAATTCCTGGGGGGACTGTCAGTGCTGGTGTCCTTTAACAACAAGGAGACAGCTTCCTCAGTATTGAATGAGGCCAGAGATATGGTTGGAAGGTTCTCTAAGGTGGACATTTGGGTTGGACAAACGTATGGGTTCGAAAGATTTGCATGGCTGAAGATTAAAGGTATACCACTACATTTGCTGAATCTGGAGGTGATTAAGACTGTGGGGGGAGTCTTTGGTAAGATTGTACATCTTCCTACACGTTCGGATGAGGATTTTAACCTAGCCTATGACTGTGTGGGCATCCTTACGGATACATGTAAGAAGGTAGCGGAGGAGATTACAGTCTCTTGGAGGCAAAGGAAGTATTCGGTATGGGTAGAAGAGGATAATGATGAATGGGTACCAGAGTTTTATGCAGTCTCTGAAGACAATGATAATATGGACGAAGAGGTTCCGGTGAATGTCGGGGATGATGAGGAGAAAGAGGAATATGTCAATATGGAGGAAGAGGTTCCGGTGAACGCCGGTAACGATGACAGGTCCGGTGGTAACTCAATTTTGGAAAGTGAGAAGACTATTTTGGAAAGTACTAGGAATTTGGAAACGGTTGAAAAAGAGTTTAATGCAGAATTTAATGCTGAGGGTAATGAGGAAACTCCAATCATGGGAGACTTTATTCCTGGAAATAAATTTGACTTTGAAAAAGGTGAAGGAATGGTTTTTAATTTAGAAGATTCTATCCCTGCAGTTAATAAAAGAAAGAAAAAGCAAGGCAACTTGGTTTTGGACTGGGCCAACCCAAGCTACTCTAGTAGCTTGGAAAAAAACAAAGTGGGTAAGAAGCCCAAGGGAGATGAGCATATTGGGCTTAATGTTAGTCTGGGCTTTGCTGACCAGGAAAATAACACTGTTGAAGACTACAATCCTGTTGTGAATAACCAGGTCTGTTCGACTAATGACTCTGTGTGTAGGGGAGACTTGGACAACAGGGATGAGTATGAAGAGAACACTGATTCAGAGGAGAACGACACCGAGGAAACCGATGAGGAGTCGATTGAGAACGAGAAGGAAGAAGAGGGTCAACCGGAGAGGAAAATACAAAATGAGGTAAAAGAGATTGACGATACTATCAAATTGGGGGTTCTTTTGGGGGCTCAATTGAAGGATCACAGAATGATGGTGAAGGAGTCTCTTACAAATCAAGGAGTACAGGTAGTGTCAAAATGAATTTTTTAAGCCTGAATGTTAGAGGGGTTAGGGGTTGTGGTAAGAACTCTTGGGTTAGGGGTTTAAAAAAGAATTTTGGTGTAGACTTTGTGGCTTTACAGGAGACCATGGTTAGCGATTTACAAAAAAAGTGAATTAATTAAATTTTGGGGTGATGGGGGTTTTGAATTTGAGCAAGTAGAGGCGTCTGGTAGATCGGGAGGCATGGTGAGTCTTTGGAACCCTAAAGTTTTCTCTAAACAGTCGATAGTTAAAAGAGAGAACTTTCTGGTGATTTCTGGTGTTTTAGTAGATGATGGCGCCATGGTTAATGTGGTAAACGTATATGGTCCTCAACGGGTCCGGGAGAAAAAGAGGGTTTGGGATGAGATTGCTGAATTTCTGAAAAAGAGTGGTGGTAGTAGTATCCTATTGGGGGATTTTAACGCAGTGAGATTTCTGGAAGAGCGAAAGAATTCAAAATTCAACTACGGGGTTGCTAATGATTTTAATGGGTTTATAGATGAGTTGGGACTGCAGGAATATGTCATGAGGGGAAACAAGTTCACGTGTTTAACTACTAGAGGTAAAGAGATAAAAATGAGCAAGATTGACCGTGTTTTTGCTTGTCAGTTTTTTTTAACAGGTGGCCTACGGCTTTCTTACGGGCTTTGCCTAGAGAGTCGTCTGATCATTGTCCGTTGCTTTTGACGTTGGTGGACTCAAATTTTGGCCCTAAACCATTTAGATGGTTTAATTCGTGGATTAATAGGGAGGGGTGTAAAGAGATTGTGATAAAAACGTTAAATTCTAGCCATGCTCAGGGGCCTGCGGACAAGGTCTTATTATCCAAATTCAGGTTGCTTAGACACACTTTAAAGAATTGGTGGGATGGGATCTTGAAAAGAGAAGGGGAGGATTTAGCCAGGTTGAAAGAGGAAAGCGAAAAGATAGAAAAAGAGATGGAAAGCAGAGATTTGGAAGAGGAGGAACTTTGGGTTTGGGAGGAGTGCAAGAGAAGTATAGACCAATTGAATAGTTGCAAAACTAAAGACCTGAAGCAGAAGGCTAGAGTGAGATGGGCGATGGAGGGGGATGACAATACTGCCTTTTTCCATGGTGTTATTAATGGGAGAAAGGCGGCTAACGCGATTCCGGGATTAATGATTGATGGTAAGTGGGTCTCAAAGCCGTCCTTAGTCAAAAGAGAGGTTTTGAGACACTTTAGAGGCCATTTTATGGAACCGGTGAAGAAACGGCCTGGTTTGATTTGTGGCAATTTGAAAAGACTGGAGGAGGGGAGTGCAGAGAAGTTGGTGAGGAGTTTTACTAAGGAGGAAATTAAGGAGGCGGTTGTTGAATGTGGTTCGGATAGAGCTCCGGGGCCGGATGGTTTTAACTTTCGGTTTATTAAATTGTTTTGGGAGTTTCTGGAAGAAGATTTTGTGAGGTTAATGGACCAATTTTCGGACACTGGTGTTATCAGTAGGGGATGCAGCTCTTCCTTTATTACATTAATTCCGAAGTCTAAGACCCCTGTGGGTTTGAAGGATTACCGGCTCATCAATTTAATTGGGATTATTAGTAAGGTCATCTCTAAAGCCTTAGCTAATAGAATTAAATTGATTATGGGTGAGGTGATCTCGGATACTCAGTCGGCTTTTCTTAAGGGTCGATTCATTCTAGATGGTCCTCTTATTATAAATGAAACTATTGGCTGGATTAAGAAATCAAAAAAGAAGGCTTTTATGTTAAAAATTGATTTTGAAAAAGCGTATGATAATGTAAATTGGGAATTTTTATTGTCTGTGTTGGATCAAATGGGTTTCCCGGAAAAATGGAATAAATGGGTTAAAGGAGTTCTTGGGTCTGCTAGGTCGGCGGTTCTAGTCAATGGAGCGCCTACCTTTGAGTTTAATTGTGAAAAAGGGGTGCGACAAGGAGACCCGTTATCTCCTTTCTTATTTCTTGCAGTCATGGAAGCGCTTCATTGCTTATTTGCGAAAGCTGTGGAGTTGGGAGAGTTCAAAGGGATTAGTTTGGGTGCTACGGGGAGGGCGATATCCCACCTTTTTTATGCAGACGATGCCTTGATAGTAGGTGAATGGTCCAGAGACAATATTGACAAGGTGGCGAGGATTCTTCGGGTGTTTCATATATGTTCTGGGATGAAGATTAACATTCATAAATCCCACCTGTTTGGGATTGGAGTTAGTGAGGGGGAAGTCGAAGGTATGGCGGGTATTCTTGGATGCAGGGTGGGGGAGTTGCCTTTTGACTACTTTGGTATTCGTGTGGGGGCTAACATGAATCGGCTATGTAACTGGATTCCGGTTATAGACACAGTTCAAAATAGACTCTCTTCTTGGAAAGCTAACACTCTTTCGATGGGGGGGGGGTAGATTAACTTTATTAAAATCTGTTCTATCTAGTCTGCCGATTTATTACATGTCATTGTACAAGGCTCCGGTTCAAGTGCTGAAGACGTTAGAAAGTTTAATGAAGAAATTTCTCTGGGCTGGAACGAGTGATGATAAAAAGATACACTGGGTGGCTTGGGACGTCATATGTATCCCCTTGAAGGAGGGTGGTTTGGGCGTCTCTAGATTGGGTGACGTTAATGTTGCGCTTCTCACTAAATGGGCGTGGCGATTTAACGTAGAGAGAGATGCTTTATGGCGTATTTTGATTGAAGGGATTCATGGTGGAAGGGGCCTTTGGGAATTTCTTCCGGTTAAAAGGTCATTGGCTGGTTGCTGGAAGGGCATAGTAACTTTTATTGAATCTGTTTCTGTGCAGGGTAAGAGTATAAAACAACTTATCAGCTGTAAGGTTGGAGCAGGAAATAAAGTTAAATTCTGGACGGACGTGTGGCTCGGATCGACAATGTTAAAAAATAGATGGCCAAGTTTGTACTGGTTGGAAAGAAATAAGAACTGCACTGTACAGCAACGGGTGACACATTCACAGAACGGGGCTGTTTTTGAAGGAAGTTGGCTGAGGCAGGGGCCGGTTACTGTTAGCGAAATTTCAGAGATGCAAGATTTACAATGGCTGCTGAGTTCTTTTTCGACTACAGGTTCGGAAGATGTGTGGACATGGAATGATGGGCTGCACGATACTTTCTCATTCGCAAACTTTAAAGAGCTACTAAGGATGGAAAGGAATGACAATAGAAACATCAAGATGATATGGGAAAGATGGGTGCCTAGTAAAGTTAATTTGTTAAGTTGGCGCGCTGAACTTGGTAGAATTCCAACGAGAAAAGAGCTGGTTAAGCGTCAGGTGGGGCTCACGGATGTCTGCTGCACATTCTGCAGGAATACGGAGGAAGATGTTCATCATTTATTTGTCGAATGTGAATTTGCTTACGAGATTTGGAATAGGATCTGTCAGTGGTGCAGCCTGGCTCCTTTCTATGCGTTCGATTTTGAGGATCTGCTTGGTTTATACAAAACGGTCCATGGGGGAAAGTGGCGCAAAAAGATTATCCGTGGTATAGTGATGATAACGGTTTGGGTGATATGGAAGTCTCGTAATGATAGGATCTTCCAAGATAAAAAAAGAAATACGAAGGATGTGGTGGCGGAAGTTAAATCGAGATCGTTTTTTGGCTTCAAAATAGGTCTAAATTTAACTCGCTTGTTTGGAATGATTGGTTGAAATCCCCATTGTATATTTGTATGTAATTGGCGGTTCTCGGTTTGAGGGCTGGCATTGTTTTTAATGAAAGTTAATGTTCAAAAACAAAAAAAACACATTGATTAGATTCTTCTCTAATAATCACCAAAATGCTTCTTAAAAATTCTCTAATAATAATCACTATAATGCGTATTTCGTGTTAGATCATTTAATTAGTTGTTGATCTCGATGTAACTCTGAGATCATAGCTCGATAGCAGTGTTGTCAAATGTCATGCCTTACACACATTGTTCCAACAATTTAAAGCACTTGCAAATGGAGATTTGACATTATGAATAGTGCCCACCCACAGATGTTACAGATGTTATATAACTATGTTGTAAAACTAGGTCTAGGCGGTTGAGTACTCATCAAGTAATCACCACAATGTATGGCGTCAAGACCGTTTTCTTTAACTTGGCTTAACTACTCAGAATCAATTAAAAGCGGTCAACCTCAGTCAAAATCAGATTTATTCGATCAACCCGAGATGAGTTTGACTTAAGAAAAATAAAACATAATTTATAGATGTCTATAATATTAATGAATAAATATTAATTTTTAAAATACTTTGGAATTTGAACATGTATCATTTTTATTTGATGATATTCATGGATTTTATTATATATATATATAGTTATATATTAGTAACATTATGATATTTGACACACATATATATATATATATATATATATTATAAGTATCTAGAGAAAACCCTATGTAACAGCCTTTTTTTATCTGAAAATTTTAGGGTATGTAATATACATGTTTTTAAAAGTTTTGAGCAAAAAAAAAACGCTGAGTGGATTATTTATAAAAAAAATAAATTTTTCTGGTGTAACATATGTTACAAACCATAACATATGTTACACAAAAAACTTATTTTTTTTAAATATCTTACTTGGCGCTTTTTTTTTTATCTTTTTGGCTCAAAACTCATGAAAACATGGTTTTCTCAAATTCAGTGGGTTTTGTGTGTAACCCTTCCCTATATATATAATTTCCTCAAAATTTCATTCATTATAATTTACCATGCCCGAGTATTCTTTGCCTAGACCGAGTACTCACAAATCATTAGTCGACTAACCTGGGAGCACCTATCAAGTTCTGCAACCATGATATATAATAGTTTATTACTCGGGTTTGATACTGCTCATCTACGTAAAAAGCTCTTTCAAGTAGGAATCGGTGAGACCTCCCATAATCAAAAGTATCTCAGCCTCCTCTCCACATAGGGGTATAGAGACCGTCATCGAACCTCGTTGTCTCAAAAGTTCATTCTTCTTACCACAAACGTGGTTTAAACTCACTACGTCACTCTGGCCTCATACTTAACACAATTAATATTTACCGAATGAGCCAAAGATCCTTAAGTCATAGTTAATCTACTAAAATGTAGATGAAAAAAATATGGTGAAGACGCAGGTATATAGAGTTCTTGCAAGCACAACAATATCGGTTGAATTTGGAATTTGAATATTAGTTTTTTGCCGCTTAAGGGCAAAAAACACACTGATCAATCGTTCCACATGCAAGAACGTTAAACATGTTTTTATAAAACTCTAATTTTACATTTTCTGGTTCGTGTCGTAATAAGCTAATTATCTACGATAACTGGTTTAATACCCTAAATCAATGTGTGTCTTTAGTCACGAATCGATTTAATAGTAACCAATATAAACTCTTTTATTATAGTTTAAAATTAGAGTTAATCGCCAAAATCGTCCATTAGGTTTGGTCACTTTTGCCACTTCAGTCCAAAACCCAAACATTTTACATCTGGGTCCTTCTGTTTTACATTTTTTTGCCACATTCGTCCCTGAGACTAACCCAGTTAATTATTGACGTTAAGTCTGGGGGTATTTTTTTTCTTTTTGGGTTCCACCCTTTTAAAACCCAATTAAATTAGTCTTTCTTCTTCTTCTTTAGAAGGCACGATGAACCCTAACATACAACCATAACTCAAAACCTCACTTACCACAGCCACATCACCAGACTCAAACCTCCGCGCATAATCCTCGGCCACAACCGAAGCACCAGCCTCCTTCTTCTGCATCGCCACACACTTATTCTGCACCGACAAATCATCCGCCACATCTACATCAACATCCACAACCCCATCAAGATTCAAGAGCCCCGATCGTCTGCGAAGCAACTGGAGGCGGCATAATCGCCAATTTTGGCACCAAAACCTCCACTATCTTATGTTTTCCATATATCAAACTTGGATTATTAAATATTGCCTCAACCCTAGCCGTTGCTTCTATAAATTCATCTAGCGACTTCTTGTTCTGCATCTCTGAAGGAAACCCTAGCTTACAGCTGCAGATTCGTCTATTGTAATCGTAACATATATGAACATATAAAATCGTTAGATGAGTTTTAAAGAGTAATAGATAGATATATGTCTGTTTGCATGTATGTGTGTGTGTGTATATATATATATATAAAGAGAGAGAGAGAGAGAGAACCATGTAATTGGACATGAGACGTGAAGGCCATTGAAATTTGGGGTTTTTTAGGATTCATCATGCCTTTTTTAAATAAGAAAAAAAACTGATTAAATGGGTTTTAAAAAGGTGGAACCCAAAAAGACAAAAATACCCCCAGACTTAACGTCTGTTATTAACTGGGTTTAGTGTCAGGGATGAATGTGGCAAAAAAATGTAAAACAAAAGGACCCAGATGTAAAAGGTTTAGGTTTTGGACTGAAGTGGCAAAAGTGACCAAAATTCAAGGATGATTTTGGCTATTAACTCTTTAAAATTACTAATAAACTCTTTTATTAACACTTTGAGTTTTGATAGCTAAGCCATTTATCAAAACTGTATACTCACCAACTGAGTACTCAAGAAATTGAACACCTTTCAGTGGATGGTGGAACCGATCGACGGTGATGCGACGCGTGGGCGACAACATGTATGCGGTGGTAGGCCGACTCTGCTGGTGGCCGGTGACGCAGTGGTGCACAAAGAGGTGAGGAGAGGGATGTTAGGGTTTCAGGTTTCTACTCTATTTTATTGTAACAAAAACCAAAACCCTCTGCCATGTATTTATAATCCCTTAAACCTGATCAAATTTATCTCTAATAGGCCCCATGTATATCTCTAACTGTCTTGGATTTATCTAATTAAATTCTTTTAAACTAATTATAAATTTTAACTCACCAAATTTAAATAAATTAACTCGCAGTTGACTCAGTCTAGATATATAACGTGTTTTATAATTCTTTTTGGTTAATTTAATTAAGTAATCAATGTTGTTAATATTAAACAATAATTGTTATTTAATATCCATCGTTTAATTCTCGTCATGTATTACAACTTAACAATCAACACATTGATTAGATTATTCTCTAATAATCACCAAAATGCTTCTTAAAAATTCTCTAATAATAATAATCACTATAATGCGTATTTCGTGTTAGATCATTTAATTAGTTGTTGATCTCGATGTAACTCTGAGATCATACCTCGAAAGCAGTGTTGTCAAATGTCATGCCTTACACACATTGTTCCAACAATATAAGACTAGGGGGAGTGGGGGCGGGAAAGGAGGGGCGGGAGACACTTGCCGGGCGGGAACACCGTCCCCTAGGGGCGGGAAAGGTGGGGCGGGGAGGGTGGGCGGTGGGGTTTTGCCGGCGGCCGGGGGGGGGGGGGGAGAGGGATGGGTGAGGTGGAGGGTTTTTATTGGTTGGGCATTTTGTATTAAAAAAAATACTTTTAAATATAAATAGGTGTTGGAAAACATATAGTTTTTTTTTAACCAACTAAAATATTAATAATCAACCTTTTAGATAAAAAAAAAACACAATCCTAAAAACATACAATCACATAATATTTAAAACACAAATTACATAATATTTAAAATTTAACACAGATTACAACTAATATTAAAAAAACACACATCCTAAATTACTTATTTAAACATTACATAATTCCTAAATTACTTATTTAATCATAATTTTCTCCACTATGGAGAGTAGTTGTCCCAGTCCTCGAGTGTGTAGTACTCGGGGGATAGGGAACGTGAGCTGTCCTGTCCATCGGATCTCGCATCCGAGGGGAAATAGTAGTACTCACGAGGAGGGGTACGCATGCTCCAGAGGCGCTCCTGCTCCTCAACTTCCCTGAGGGCTTCCAAGTCCTCAGGAGTTGGGTCCCCATATTCACGGGGTGGGGTGGTCTGGTGGTGGTGGTGGTGGGTGGGGGTATTCTGGGGGGTGGGGATATGTTGGTGGTAGGGGGTGGGTGTATTCTGGGGGGTGGGGATAGGTTGGTGGTAGGGGGTGGGGGTAGTCTGGTGGTGGTGGGTGGGGGTATTCTGGGGGGTGGGGATAGCAGCAGCAGTTCGGGGGGTGGGGGCCGACAACATCAGTCGGTCCATTTCATGAATAGCCATGGTATAATCCATGGCCCAGGCCCATTCTTCATCCGTGAAGTCATCATCGACTTCAGGATGAGGAAAGGTTGGTGGTGCCGCAGCAGGAGGATGGGTGAAGGTTGGTGGTGCCGCAGCAGGAGGAGGGGGAGATAACCAATGTTGTGGAGGAGGAGGAGGAGGAAGAGGAGGTTGTGGAGGAGGAGGAGGAGAATGGTAGTCTCCAGGGCCATCCCCGTCCCCAGACCCGGCGAGTGTACTGCCGGACATTAGATGGTCCAGCAGCTCCTGGTTGAAAACCGCCCATGTTATTCATTGCGTTGAGGATTTGAGGATGAGGAAAAGGTGTGACTGAGAATTGGGAGGAAGTGTTGTATTTATAGGGTGAGAAATATGACCGTTTGGGGGGGAAAACGTTTGAATTTCAAAATTTGAAATTTAAACGTTTGGGGGGGGGGGGGGGAATTTGAAATTCAAACGGTTTGGAACAGTAACCGTTTGAAATTCAAAATTCGAATATAATTTTTTTTTTAATAAATATTATTTTTTAATATTAATTATTTTTTATTATTATTTTATTAAGTTAATAAATTTTTGGATTAAATTATTAATATTATTATTATTATATTTATTAATATATTAAAGTTTTTTATAAAAAAAAAGAAAAACAAATGCCACATGTCACTTCCCCCCCCCCCCTTCTCCCTCCCCCCTTCCACTCTCCACAATTTTTTCCCCCTCACATGGACCCTACAAGTAGGGCTGTTCAAATTGCTCGCCGCTCGTGGATCGCTCGCCGCTCGTTCGAAAAATGCTCGAAAGATGCTCGCTCGATCCTCTGCTCGGATGTAAATGAGCCGATCGGCTCGGTTCGGTTTGTAAACGAGCCAAGCACGAGCAAAGGTCTGCTCGGCTCGATTTGGATCGAATAAATTATTATTTATTTATCATGTATACAATTATACATACAACCCAAATAAGAGTAATATTTATAGTTGTATATATAATATTTGACCCAAGATAAACAAGCTAGTAAAATATAACTAGCCCGTTTAATCCAATATAAATTTAACACTAAGTTTAATAATTAACCCAAAGTCGTGAAGTAACAGTCTTGACTTCATTATGTTACTAGTCTTCTATTGCTAAACATCGCTTAATATCACCGTATGTCACAATGCAAAACTTGTTCTCTACAGTATGCTCATCACCTCACTACCTTAACATAAGCCTCATTTTCGGACACTCGAACCTCAATATTAGGGTCAACAACGGAAAATTTGACCTTGGGTGTCACCCCCGACAACGAAAACATTGAAGGAAACATCATAATTTTATGGTTATCCGAGTTAATCTCCACTCGTTGTTCGCTCGGCGCTCGCTCGGAAAAATTTACGCTCGAACAATGCTCGCTCGGTTTTTGGCTCGGTTGTAAATGAGCCGCTCAGCTCGGTTCGGTTTATAAACGAGCCAAGCACGAGCAAAGGTCCGCTCGGTTCGGCTCGGCTCGTGAACAGCCCTACCTACAAGTGCCACATGACGCTTCAACCCCCTCTTCCCCCCCTCCACTCCCTCTAATCTAAAGCACTTGTAAATGGAGATTTGACATTATGAATAGTGCCCACCCACAGAGGTTAAAGATGTTATATAACTATGTTGTAAAACTAGGTCTAGACGGTTGAGTACTCGTCAAGTAATCGCCACAATGTATGGTGTCAAGACCGTTTTCTTTAACTTGGCTTAACTACTCAGAATCAATTAAAAGCGGTCAACCTCAGTCAAAATCAGATTTATTCGATCAACCCGAGATGAGTTTGACTTAAGAAAAATAAAACATAATTTATAGATGTCTATAACGAGTTGACGTCAACCCGCGCGTTGCGGCGGGATATTGTCTATGAATGTTTTTAGTATCACTATATAAGATGTGAAAATTCTTAGGATTACTCAAAACATTTTTTTCATATTGCTTTATTTCCATCCTAGGGTGTAGCAACGGTGGTTTTTTAGATTCTACCTTCATTTATTCTGCAAATTTTAAGGATTTGTTTTGAGAGCAACTTGATTCACACTTCACAGGTCAAATGGGGCATGTGAAGTGTGGGCTAAAATCTGTTTGGGACAACCCATAAAAAGTACCTTTATATATTTTGTGGTTTAAATGAGTAAAGAACCTAGAAGTTATGCGCTTGAGTACGCTTCAGATGAAGTAAAGCCTTTTGACCCAGTTGACATAGGTTGACCTAATTATAAGTCAAGGGGTAAAAATGCCCACATCCAAATTTGTCTAATTGAGGATTGATTAACAAAAATATTCTAAACTGTATCTATAGGCAATTCTGGACATGTTTTCACTTTGTTTGGATTTCAATGTTAAACTTTATTATCTAATTGCATTAAAAAAAAATTAGAAATATGGTGACGGCATTATAATAGTGAACTTGGATTGGATTGAAATTGTGCTAGTAAAATGTATTGCAGCATTTTCTGCTTTTAAAATAATATATAGGGGAAAGATCCGGTACAAATAGCTTTTTTGGTAAGAACTGTGAGAATCAAAGGAGGGTATTTTTTTTTAATTTTTTTTTAAAAATTTTTTTTTCCCCATATTGTTAAACATGTATTATAGTACTGAAAACTAAAAAAAAAAAAAAAAAAAAAATTGGTGTAGAGTAATTACGTGTAGAGTAATTACATAATTACTCTAGTGTAAACTAATGTATTTACCTTAATGACGTAATTACACTAAAAAAATTTTTTTTAAAATTTTTTTTTTGTATTATTCATCTAGAAAGAATGTTTAAGCACATGGGAAAAAAAAATTCTAAAAAAAAAAATAAATTTTTTTTACCCCCTTTGATTCTCACAGTTCTTACAAAAAAACTATATGTATTTGATCTTTACTCATAATATATAATGTATGTTTAGAATCTAAATGTTCCAACGAATATTGATAAGGTCAATGTCTTGAAATTCCATTATACTAACAGGATAATTGCATCTCACGTGTTCACAAAAGATCAATGAACCAAGTTTATATATTTGGTGTTCTATGAAGAGTTGCCTACTGTGTGGTCTGATGTTCTATGAAAGTTGCATACTGTATGATTGATTATATACACATATTAGTAGCATATGAAATTCAAGATAGGATAATCATTCAAGTGCAGAAAAACACTTGGAATTATATATAGAAGGTGAAACTAAATATAGATGTCCAAATTAAATATGCAATAAAATAGTGGTTAATTTTTCTTAAAAAAATAATTAAATCGGCAGCAGTTTGACATTTATATGTCAAAGTAAAAGAGGAAACTAACCGATAAAATTGGTAATTTGGAAGAGTGTGGGATTGAAAGCGTTCGTTTCATGAATTACAAAGGAATTGGAATTGGAATTCACGGGAGAACTATAACTTGATTTGGAATTTTTATGTGTTCGTTTCATAAAATAAAATGAAATCTCGATGGAATTGAAATGTGGATTCCCTTCCATATGTTGATGTTCAATTATAATTCCAACTTGTGTTGTAACGAACAACATAAGAAGTTGAATACACATTCCAATTCCATCCGAATTCCATTCCATCCGAATTCAATTCCATTCCATTCTCATTAAATAAACGCTACCTAAATGTTGAACCTAAATTGAAAACCTATGTTATTAACTTATTATATTCATAGAATGTCAAATTCACACATATACACACATGGAATGTGGGCTTCAGATCAACATTAAACTGCAAATATAAAAAAATAGTATTTTATTCCTTGAACACAAAACGAAACGTTTATTTAATCCACATAAAACATACACATATTACGATGGCACATAGTAAACATTAGAACTACACAATTAAACATCAAAATCGGACTTAAGTATTAAAATCAAACGATTTTACATCAAAACCTAAATCGCATTGAAGAAAACTTTAGTAATCAATATCATTAATTTCTTAATTGCAAACCATGGGAGAATAAATACATACCACTGGAAGAAGAATCAAAACCCTAGCGGCGACTATGTGCGAAGTAATATCATGTCAGAAGGGGAAAAGAATGAATTCAACGGCTGAATGAATAAAGTGCAGGGAACGGTCGTCTTGCGGTTAGAGACGGCAGGGTAGCATCACCTTTGAAGTAGGAAACTAAGGGACGTGACGGTGGCGGTGACATCACCGTTGAGGACAGAAGAGGTTGACTGTTTGGAGTAGATGCAACGTTTCGGAGGGGTTGCAAGTTGGTAACGGTGTTGTTAACGGTGGCGGTTACATTAACGGCAACGAAAACGAACCGTTAAGTTGATAATTGTAATTATATATAATATTAATGAATAAATATTAATTTTTAAAATACTTTATAATTTTAACATGTATCATTTTTATTTGATGATATTCATGGATTTTATTATATATATTAGTAACATTATGATGTTTGACACACACATACACATATATATGGATATATATAGATATATATATATATTGTAAGTATCCAGAGAAAACCCTATGTAACAGCCTTTTTTATCTGAAAATTTTAGGGTATGTAATATACATGTTTTTAAAAGTTTTGAGCAAAAAAAAACCGCTGAGTGGATTATTTATAAAAAAAAATAAGTTTTCTGGTGTAACATATGTTACAAAAAAAACTTATTTTTTTTAAATATCTTACTTGGCGCTTTTTTTTATCTTTTTGGCTCAAAACTCATAAAAAATGTATATTAGATACCCTAAAATTTTCAGATAAAAAAAAGTTTGTTATACAAGGTTTTCTTAAATTCAGTAGGTTTTTTTGTGTAACCCTTCCTATATATATATAATTCCCTCAAAATTTCATTCATTATAATTTACCATGCCCAAGTACACCTAGACGAGTACTCTTCGCCTAGACCGAGTACACAAATCATCAGTCGACTAACCTGGGAGCACATATCAACTTCTGCAACCATGATATATAATAGTTTATTACTTGTAATTTATCTACTTCTTTCTTCCCGACTAGCTAGATCAAGTGACAGCGTGCATAGTTGAGAACCCACAAGACTCGGGTTTGATACTGCTCATCTACATAAAGGGCGCTTTCAAGTAGGAATTGGTGAGATCTCCCATGATCAAAAGTATCTCAGCATCATCTCCACATAGGGGTATAGAGACCGTCATTGAACCTCGCTGTCTCAAAAGTTCATTCTTCTTTCCACAAACGTGGTTTAAACTCAGTACGTCACTCTGGCCTCATACTTAACACAATTAATATTTACCAAATGAGCCAAAGATACTTAACTCATAGTTAATCTACTAAAAAGTAGATGAAAAAAATATGGTGAAGACGCGGGTATATAGTGTTGGATGATTTTTTTTATTTTTTTTTAGAAGTTGTGAGTGAAATACTTGAATTACTCATTGAAGCACCTCCTTGAAAGGTTGAAGTTAATTATTCTAGTGAAGGCTCTAATTGATGAAAGAAAAGATGGCAGTGAGGGCTTGTTTGGTAGTCTTTTAACATCTGAATCAATCAGCATTAAGTGTGTTTAATTTACTGATAGGATATCTCTGAATCAGCCAGTAAGCTTCTTACACTTTAGGTTTCAAAACGATGCTGAATAAAAAATTTAGCCCTTTATCCATTTACTAGTGTTCATAACCCTCAGTCGGCCACTCACGCACCACCTCCTCGACCCACCACCACCTCCTCCACCATCAACTTGTCAGGCCGAGCTAAATCATGCATCTTATTGGTACAGAGTCTCCTACCCAAAACATCTTAGTGGTTCAACACTTACTGGTGTAGATGTTGCCGAACAACCCCTGAATATAATTTCCTTTTACACTATCAAAAAATATGATAGTTTTTTTAACAACGGTGACTAAACAGAAGGAAGATAGAAGTACAAAACAAAGTATAGAACCGAAATTCGAACGACTAGTCAACCACGAGTAAGAAAGATCCTTATGGTCCTCTACCATCTTGGCAGTGGAAATAAATATGTTTTTAATCGCTTATCGTTTCTCCCTATCCACAGACGCCACCATGTTACCAAGAAAATCGCAAGAAACACCTCCCTTTTATCTTTTGAAAATGCCATATGATCCACGAACTCCATCATGCCCTCTAATGAACCGAATGTAGCCGGTATATGTAATTTACACCATAATACCCACAACACCGATCTTGCCACAATGCAAACCACTAAAAGATGATCAACAGCCTCGTTCACAAAGCCACGGTTTACACACAATGAATCCGTAAGAGTAACTCCCCTATGCCACAATACATCCCACTATTAACTAAGATAATACATAAGAAGATAATCTAGCTTTATTACTTTTATAGGGTTATTTTGCATAGAAGTGAAGAGCTAACGTTATAAAAACATATATTTGCTAAGTTATAAAACATACACTTTAAATAGCTAACGTTAAAATATCAGAAATTACTGAAAAATGCCAATGACCCACAGACCAGTTGGTTTGTGGAGAGGTAGGAAGGTTTTCCTGCCAGGGTGGTGCACGGTTCGACTGTTAAAAAAAAAGAAGAAGTTAGTGAAAATGACAAAATATGTTATTGGTGAGCAAAGACTTATAATCATTAATCATATGCATAATTTCTTAACAGAATAATCAAACGTAAAATTTTAACATAATCATCTATATAATATAACTAACTTTAAATGAAAATATATTTTACAAGTCTCATAAATATGTATATACGTTTAAAGTTCTCTATAATATATTCATAATCAATCATTGGTGTTTTGTTTATTAAAAACTCAAATCATTCATATTCATATAAACAATGTAACAAAAGACAAACTCATGGTATATAAATATGATAAAAGGTTTGATAACCTAATGCACCGGACTTATTAAAAAATAAATAAATAAATTTTAAAAACTTATATATAAAGCTAAATACAAATATGGCGTTATGGTCCCTTAACCACTAGAAAAAAAGTTGGTATAAATTATGTCGAGTGTGGGGTTAAACATGCATACTCTTGCTTTTTTTGATATTTAATAATGTTATGTTGATGAAATCAGGATCTTATCATTTATAAGATAGGGTGGGGTATGGTGGAGTGAGGAGCGTATGAGTTATATCTTTAAGGGACATTTATAGGACATTTAGCCCTTATGGGGTCTTTTTTGTGTCGAACCAAAGGTAATGGGGTACAAAATAAAGTTAGTAATAAGACCTAAATTTTTGGGGCCATTGCCTTCTAAATTTTAATAAGGATGAGGCTAATGGGTGTGGGAATGAGCTTTTAAGGGAGGACTACTCTTCATATCAGCTGACATGTTATTCAGGAGGGTAGTTCTTCATAAGTAGTCTAGTCAAGGATGTGGGCATGTTTCTCTTTGGTTAGTCCCCTCTAATTTAAATTCAAATGAATAAATAATCTAAAATTAAAATAAATACTAAAAAAAGTTACATAACGTTTAAAAAAAGGAAAATCAAAATATTTTTAAAATTCCTCTACTAAAAAAATCCACTACTAGTCGTCGTGTCCGTTGTTCTAAATGTATTCAATCAAATCCGCTTGAACTTTTGCTGAGCTGAGCTTACCGGAATAGTATTCTCCTCCACCGCGTTTCCGTCGAACTCTCAAATAACTCCACCTTCGTCTTCGAGGATCATGTTATGCAGCAAGATACAAGCATAAATAAAATAATGCAACTTTTTTGGTTCAAAAGCACGTGTCGGCTTTTCAATGATGTGTCATCTTGCTTGTAGAACCCCAAAACAACGTTCAATGTCATGTCTCGTCGATTCTTGATACTTGGCAAATTTCTTTCTTTTTTCGTTTGCCGGGTCTGAATAGTTTTAAGGATTGTAGAGTAGATCGGGTATATTCCATCAGCACGATAATACCCGTGCCCGTATTCCACCCCAGAAACCGTAAGCCAGGTATCTGGACCGGTACCTTTTACAACATCATCAAAAAGCAGTGATTGATTGATGACGTTAATGTCGTTATTCGAACCGGGAATACCAAATAAAGCATATCAAATCCATAAATCTTGGGACGCAACAGCCTCTAGGATTATTGTTGGATGTCCGTGATCGCCTCGTTGGAACATTCCTCGCCATGCAGTAAGGCAATTCCGCCACGGCCAATGCATGCAATCAATGCTTCCGAACATTCCTGGAAAACCATGCTTTTGTAAGTGGAATTCATACAACTTTTGGACGTCATTGGTGGTTGGTTTTCGCGAATATTTTTTGTTTTAGATCTTCACGACACGTTTGCGAAACTTATACCAACAATCTCGTACAGTTCTTTCGGACATCCTTAAATACTCATCCCACGAATCCGCTATCGTCCCGTAAGCTAGTTGTCGCAATGCCGCTGTGCATTTTAGTAAGGTGGTGAACCCCCTTTTGCCTCTAGTATCGTATCGTAAAGTAAAATAACGGGTCACGGCTCGACAAGTCATCGGCTATATGTAAGAACAGTCACGAGTCATTCGGAACCAGCGTCTAAACATCTCATCCATGTTCAATGCTTCATCGGCAAAGTAATCAGCTACTAATCTATCGTGGGCATCTACACGTATGTTGCAAATAAAAGTAAAATTATAAATCTAAAATTATAAATATTGTGGCGATACAAATGCTAAAAAAATATAAACTAACATTCTCGATCTCTGTTTATGGCCGCTTGCCTAGTTTGTGGTTCTGACGAGACTTCTCCCTCTTGCTCCTCCACAATGATCTGTGCCGCTTGCATAACAATGTTTATAAAAAGTTGGTTTTCCTCGCTCGACGAAGATGACGAATCAACCAAAGATAAATATGACACTACTTGTTTTTTTTTTTTTTAAGTGAGAATTAGGGATTTTTTTTATAAAAATTTGAGAGATTTGTGTTGAGGTAGAGAGGGATTTTGTAAAAAAATAATAATAATAATAAGATGGAATGAAGTTGTTATATAGTTTGGAATGACTTTTTTTCTTAAAAACTAGCCGTTTGAAAAAAGTTGCCCAACGTTCACATTGACCAAGCAGGCCCGTGGAGGTGGTGTGTGACGGTCCAGATGACCAGGACTAACCGGGGACGTCCCTCACACCGGTTAGCCTAACTGGAATAACTTGGTAAAATATAATAAGATTAATTTTTAAAATAAGTAAAGAGTAGTGATAGTTAAAGAGAGGGGAGGGGTATTTGATTTGGAGATGAAAACAACTGAGCTACAGGGCCATCGTAACAATCATCTTGTCTATGAAATCCTCATCTCCAAAGAAAACTTAAGAAATGTATTGTTTTTAATCATGAGACCATAAGATCAGATAAAACATAGCTTGTACAAGACGTGACCTTAAAGAGATAAACTTTTTGATTCATTTTGGTGTGCTTGGAAGATGAAGAGATTAACTTTTGAATAGCCAATTCCATTTCGATTCATTTTGGTATGCTTGGATGATGAAGATGAACTTTCGAATTCAATTACAAAGAAATTTAGCAAGAAGCTTTCAGGTTGGAAAGGTGCCCGCCCTATTAGGTCAAGCTGGTCTAAGGCCTTCTTTTTAATGAAATCCACTCTCCAAAGCTTGCCTTTATTCCCTTGGGGCCTCGAAAGGAATGGCTGCCAGGATTGAAGGAATTCAAACAAGATGTCCACAATCTGATGTTGGATGGAGAGACAGAATTCATCTCATCGCATGGGAGAAGGCTCTCTGAAGCTTCGATTTGAAGGCTTTGGGCTGGAGCTCTAGCTAGTTGGACTAGAAGCTAGTTATTCCGGTATACTTGTTGGGCATGCCGACCCTCCTTTAACCTTCGTTCCAATCCATCCAAACAACTATGAAAACCTATACTAAGGTCTCATGAATATTAGTGGAAACCGGATTCAAAACCGAAGTCTGTGTTATGTGTTAACGCGAGAGTGACCATGAGTCAACTTAGGCACCCGCCTTACCGGACACTAATTTATGAATAATCGAAAGTCAAAATCTATTATTATTTAATAAGAATGGATATTTTATTGCAAGATTAGGTAGAAATTGTGATGCCATGAGCCCATGATGTGATATATTTTCGGGCCTCATGTCAGTTGTACCTTTTACTCTTTTAGGCTTCTTCTTGCAAGCCCAACACAGTAAAGCCCATTATCTGTTTTTAATGTGCTATTTTGGTAGGATTTATACATTTCAAGTCTCATATCAAATAGTCATTGCAATGGAAGTCTTAAACTAATGTCATACGACTGTGAAACAATCATAAACTCAAAAATGTACCTTGCTACAAGTAAAAGTCATGCACTACTTGAATACGCGCCAAAATAAGCTAGCTTATTTAGTATTTCAAAACACATTATTGATCAATATCACATATCACATCAAATATTACTCTCTAAATGTACTAACACAAGATTAACGTACGTGCAGGGCTCCCGAAGGTCCTCTTATCACTTACCCGGCTACATTAGACAACCCGAAGGTCCCTATATCACATACTAAGTTGCCTGAAGGTCCTCTAGAACGAAACAACTACTCAGAGTCTACCCAAGATCCTCCATCACTTACGAGACTATCTAAAGGTCCTTAACAATGATTTAACTCTTCAGAAGTCACCTGGAATTCATATATTCCATACGAGGTTGAGCCAAGGTCCTTTACTACAATTACATCCACCAAAACGGTTCATTAATACTTTGGTTTTGCATGTGTTTCGGCCTAAAAAACATATAAAACTAGCAAAAGAACTAGAATATCACTTTTAGTGCTTCCTTTATTGACAATCAACAATCTTTCTTAAGTTCCTACCAAAGCTTCTTGCTTCCAAGATGTCCTAAAATGCTGACGTCTCATAATACAATCCCTCATAATACAATCCCTGCTAATCGAATACTCGATTACTACTATAAAACTAAACCTATAGCTATAACGCTATGTCATTCTAACACTATAGAACTTAGCATACAATAATAGTAAACCTGAAACTCTTATGGACTAGTTGGTCTAAGCCTATAGCTTTCCAATTCAAGAACTCAAATCAAGCAAGACCCTATGCGTGCACGGATCTTGCATATACATGTTCTCAATGAACACAATCATAAAAGATCAACAAATCAAGAATGTGCAAACTTACTTCCAAGAAAATAAAAACCACTTGTCGACAAATCCATCAACATTCTCGAGGCCATACGCCTTTTTATTACAAACCATAAAACAGAAGTCCACTACTTTATTAAAAGAAAGGAGCCCAGATGCAGAAAACCGGTAAATCTGGTTGGTTAACGCCTAGGTGTTGTGCTAACCTCCCCAAACCTCTTTCCCCTTTGAATTTTTGGCAACCATGGTTTGAATCACACGCATGTCTTGATTTCCCTGGCTCCAACGCTCACCCACCTAAAACAGATGTTGCCACATGGACGGGTCAGATAATGGGTTTAAACAGGTTATAGGTTGATGGATCCATCCAACTATCCAAGAACAAATACAAGATTCACAAACAAATAATATTAATAAGTAGAGTAACAATACCGTTATGTCTTCAGTCATATCTGTCTCATTTAGGCGCGAGAAACTACCAGTGTTGCCAATAGAAAGAGTCAACGCTTGTCTTTGCAAGCCACTCGATTGATTGTCTTCAGTCACAACTTTATATTAGCATCATATAGAACAGAATATAAAAGTTGGTTTTATAACAAAGAAGTATTTTATTCTTCATGGTAATTAGGAATGCTAACCGTTGGTTCTTGAAAGCGGGTTACTACGAATTATGGGCCCAAAAGGCATTGATCGCTTTCGGTCAATGGAAATAGAAGACAGCATATGTGGCACGTCTGAAGCTAGGGGTTGGATGTCCCACGGGGAAACCCTAGGAGGAAACACATGATTGGATGGTGCAACATCCCACTGAACCTGCATGATTTTTAATATAAAATTACATATAGCAGCTACAGTATCATGCATAGTTGTTAAAAGACATCGGGTCTTGCGCCTAGGCCCAGTTTTCAGGCGAGGCGATTGCGCTTTAAGTCGAGGAAATTGCACTTTAATTCTCCAGACGATGGTTTAGGCGCAGGTTCCGACGAGATTCTCAAATCCGAGGGACGGATGGAGTTTCCAGCCAAATTCTCTAAATTATGACTACATTCCAGCCATATTTCTACTTTTATATAAAGGAAAACTACTTTTATACACTTACATTTTAAAACTTTTTTGCTAATTAGACGAGATTAAATGTTATATAATAGCGTTTGTTTATTTTATCTGAAGAATAGTATTATTTTTCTAATACATAATATATTTATACTTTTTTCTTTGTCCGCTTTTCTCATCCTTATCGCAGACCCTCGCTTTTTTGCGCCTTACGTCTAGGCCCGTGCGAGGCCTGTGAGCCTTGAGTGTGCCTAGCGCCTTTGATTAGTTATGGTATAATGTTTTCTATTATTAGCTTTCAAGTAATATAGAACATATAGAACTTTAACATTTAGAACTCCGATTCTATTTTCATAAGATATTAGCATCACGAAGATACTTCTATTAAGAACTTCAAAAAAATCATGTTAAAAGATGAAACTAATATACTGAGGTCTAAAATTATAAATTAATCTTCAACAACTGAAACATATTTGATTAATACTCAAATCTAGTTGGAACAAAACAATATATTACCTTAAGGCATCGCCATTCGGAATTTGGCCACCTAGCATGATCAATATCTTCCTTTGCAGTTATGATCCCTGAAAATCTAGTGATGGCATTCATTTTAGTTTGTAAATCAGTTAAAACACATATATAACATTCTCACTGTTTGAGTTGGCAATTTCAGTCCATTTATTCTAAATAGGTCAGATCATCTTAAATAAAACGGGAACGGATCAAATAGGTTGAATAGTTGAGAACTGCCCGAACTCATTTTTGTTTGCATTTTTTTTTTTATTTCAAGGATTAATTTTATTATTTTGTTGTAACGATATTGCTTTTTGTCAACCACAATAACTCCTGTGAAGAAGATTCAAAAAAGAGGAAAATAAAATGTTGGCCCGTTTTAACCCAAACCTATTTTGATCTGTCACCCACATCCCATTTGACTAGGGGTGCAAACGAGCCGAGCCGCTCGCCAGCT
This sequence comes from Ambrosia artemisiifolia, assembly GCA_032199755.1. NCBI lineage: Eukaryota > Viridiplantae > Streptophyta > Magnoliopsida > Asterales > Asteraceae > Ambrosia > Ambrosia artemisiifolia. The sequence goes on from CM063518.1 coordinate 19,967,470, forward strand.
ACTCGAGCTCGGCTCGGTAAAAAGCTCAAAACGAGCCGAGCCTTATCGAGCTCGAGCCAAGCTTGAGCCTAAAACAAAGCTCGTTTATTTATCAAGCCCGAGCTCGAGCCTGACATGTGAAGCTCGTTAGGCTCGTCGAGCCTTATCGAGCTTAGTGTATTATTATTTTTTAAAAATATTTAATAATATTTACCACTAATTTAAATATATTAATTAATAGATAATAAACGAGCCGAGCCCGAGTCGAGCTCGAGCTTGAAAAATTACCGAGCTGAGCTTGAGCTTTGAAAACAAAGCTCGAATCGAGCCGAGCTCGAGCTTTTATAACTTAATCGAGCTCGAGCCTGGTCGAGCTCGGGCTCGGCTCGTTTGCACCCCGGCATTTGATTTGACCCATCTTAAAGCAAGAAGTACCAACTTTTTTGACATATATTCAGGTTCCTCTCCTCCAACATCCAACGTTTCAAAACCCATTCCGGGAAAATAATTAACTTTTAGTGCGTCCATGACAATATCATAAGGAACTATAAAAGCGGAAGCGCACATCCTGCAGTAAATCCAATAGATTTAATAACCATTAGCGTTTCTCTGAGAAAAGTGAAAGGGTGTAGGGGTAGAGAAGGTTACCTAGGATGGTAAACTACAGGGAAGTTAGTTCCTGTGTTCATGGAAACAGACGCATCGACTAGTACGCCACGTCGCATATCGGATCCGGTTATATCTGTAGATACCTTGTGCGTTATAACAGCTCGTTGAACACCAATATAAATTTCGTTTCGGTATCTGCCACAAGAAAATAAATGGTCAAAGATTTTATAATTACAGAGGATTTAGTTTTTAATAAAAGCACACACTCACCGTCCTCTCATGAAGATGCAAGCGTCCCCTGCTTTAAGCTTTTTTGCACTTGCGAACTTATTCCAACCATTCACTAGCATATGTCTCTTTGGATTGCCTGTACATGCAAACAGCAACAATTTTTATTGCGAGGGTTGAAGAATAGGTACAGCCGTACAACTACGAAAAGTAGAAGACTACTTAGAGCATCCACAATGGTAACTCTAAAAAACAGTGCCACGTCACCACTTGTCCAAGTTGCCCCTCTCACAGCCAAAAACGCCCCTACCCTCTATTCTCCCTTCATTCACAGAACTCATCAGATCCCATCCTTGTACACGGATGAGGCTCCAAGAAATGCGCCAGAAACACCCAAGAACGTCCCAAGGGCAAAAATGGCCTAAAAACGTCCAATATGGATGCTCTAAGATTGTAAAATTCATCGCATTTCAATTTCAATAAAATAACTAATTTTCTTCTGTAAAAAACTTGTAAAAAAATTCAAATAATATTCAATTTTGGAAGCATTTAGGTTTTGATGTCACAAGTCCTAAACCATTTATCATTAAACAGGGTACTCTAGAACATTACTTACAAATTAAAATGCTTTTTATTCACATGAATTATTATAATATATTAAAAGGCCTTACCACGATAAACATGTTGCAAATGCCATTCGGCCCCATGTAGATCCTTGGCCACCAAATGTTGGGAAGCTTCATCCTGACTCACATCCTGCACATATCAGTTAAAAAAACGAACAATCACGATCTTAAAAAATTACTACCACCAGTGAAAGTATTATGATCTTAAGTAAATATGACATTAAGGCATACCAAAGGTGGAAATATTTTTTCAGCACATAACTTGGGTAAGCCACATCCCCCATGTGTGCTTGCATCTGAAACGCTCAAAATCTTCCGGAAAGAACTTGCAGGAAACTTTTGAGGAACACTTCTGACGGTTGATCCCTCACCTTCACTCTAGATAATCGATATTAAAAAAAAATAATAAAAAAAAAAAATCAATCCACAGTAAAAAAAATACAAAATATAATTAACAAAAAAAATGGGGTGACATGAGTGCCTCACATCTGGAAGCAACACAAACTCAGCAAACACCTCATCTGTATCGGTGAATGCCTGCAAAAGTTACAACAGAATGTAAGAAGACCGGCAAAGTCAAAGATTAGTCAGGTACAACGCATTGGTCAAAGTCAAAACATACCTTAAGCTCAAGCTTCATAACCTTGAAAAGAATCTTTGGAGGTAAATCATAGTTATGTATAGTTAAGTCATCTTCGTCCTCCATGTATGCCTTAATCTAGCAGATTAGAAAAGCAACAGGTGTATTCAATAGCAGATTATAGCGTAATAAAATAATTTGACGTGAAGCAGAATGACAACTAGGCGAGTCCTTTAAAAAATTAATTCAGTGAAGCTTGTACATAACTACACATTAGTTGCATGTCCAAAAATTTCATTTATGGGGAAGAATTGGGTAAAGGAAAAAACGAGTCCGGTAAAAAAATAGCAAATGATGGATAAAATAACATAAACGTCTACCGTAATAAGTGTTTTAAATGTATTTCGACGTCTCTTTTTCAAATGAATCTCCATAACCCCTAAGACTGTACGTTGTGGTTTCGTGATCACCTGGCGCAAAAAAGCAAAAGAGCCACGTGGCTCGCGAACACCATAACGACCTCGAGTTAACGCCGGCGCAAGTGAGCCAAGGTGAGGGTGGTCACTGGCGCTAGTAGAGTATTTGAAGTGTGGGTTTGGTCAATAAAACCCCAATGTGGATAAAGCCCCACAGAAGGGTCAAGTTACTGGGGGAGGGGCTTTATCCACTGCCTAGTCAGCATCTAGGTGGCACAATATTATTGGATAACCCCGGGTGATAACCACGATCACAACACACAGTCTAAATGAACTATAATAATATTAAATATTAATGATAATAATAATTAGCATTAACACACAACTATTTCAATAATCATTTTAACTTGGAGAAATAAACAAATAAACAAAATTAAACATTAAGAAAATTAAATAAGGAGCCGTGAAATTCAAGGCGCATTAAACGTGCTCGAACTATAAGATTACAAATAATTACTCAAATATTCAATCTAACTATTACACGCGTTCAATACATGTATTATGCAGATTAACAAAGAAAAACAAACCTGCTCATGGTGGCCTTGAGGGAAATAGAAAACCCTGTCACCTATCTGAGGAACTTTAATGGTCAGGCCAGCACATTCATGCCATAGTTGATTATGAAGATCCGCATGATCATTACCAGAAACTAAAACCAAAAATATGGTGTTAGCATAGAGAATGAATTACTTATTTCTGTTTTTATGGTGACAAAAGCAAAAAGAAAAAAATGAAATTTTAATCAGAGACGATGGTCATGAACGGAAAAATCACTTTTGAGAAGACAAAAATAAATTTTTTATTATAAATGTAGTTGTGGAAAGAAAAATCCAAATCGAGGTATTCATAATCTTTTCAGGATCTGCACACATTGCTTTAGAGTTACACGTCAAGAAAAAAATCACAAATTTTAACTTCAAACAAATTAAAAGTATGAACACGTATGATTAGTTATAGAAATTCACTTTTGAGAACTCAATTTGTCATAAGTTAAGCCTTAAAATGTCCTTTTTGGTTATAGATGTTTATAGAAATATAGACAAGTACAGATTCTTGTACTAAAAAACAGATTCTTCAAATCTTGAAACCAAGAACCAAAAACAGAACATAATTTATCAAACAAAAACATAACGGACCATTGTGTCTCCCAAAAGTTTCAAACCAACAAATTTGATCAAACAAAAGCTTCTTTAAACACTCTAAAAGAAGCCGCAAAATAACACACACTATACCGTATCAAGAAATTAGCAAAATGAATAAAAGATAATGAGAAAATGTGAGAAGAAAAATCGATTCACCTATGTTTTCATTCGAATAAGCCATCATGTTAGGAAAATAAAAAGCATAAATAGTATGAAAAAAAACAGAGAAACACCACCACCTTGCTATTCACCTCTTCTACCACTAATCACCTTATATAGCCCCACTAATAACTCTTTACCATAATGTTATTACTATCTCATCAAAATTTGCACCAAAATTTATGTTGGATGTCATTTTATATATTAATGATTCAGAATTAAAAAAAAATAAAAATAAATAAATAAAAGAAAACAAAAAAACCAACACGCCAATGCCCTTTCAAAAAGAGCTACACAATTTCATGACAAAAGGTAAAATGTGATATGTAACGCGGTTGAAAATCCTCAAATCACGCGTTTCATCTTTAAAACGGTACATGCTTTACACCATTAGTTTAAAAACCTTTATTCACATGTTTACAAAATTCAATTTCATATTACTCGAATAAGAGGCTTCTTTTTACGTTGTCATTACATCAATAACTCTAATATTATATGTGTGTGTACATGTGTACACACACACACATACATATAGATACATGCATTATACATATGTAGTGTGTGCGTAGGACTGGGTACAAATCATCACCATCATACTCCGTTAATCCCACCAATAGCAAAAGCTAAGGTAGGGTCTGAGGACTGGGTACAAATAAGGACTGGGTACAAATAGATACACTAAAAATTTGAAAACCATTTGAAAAATGAGAAGCACTTTTTCGCCCTTAGATCTACATGAAGATTTCAATACGCGATGACAATTTTCATAATTACCGTGCAAACACATCATGTCAGAGTTTCAACATTGAATTACAATTTACAAGTGAATACACACTTACGTTAAGTGTATTCACTTGTCAATAAATGTATTCAATGGTGAATAACATTAATAATAGTGTGTCACCGTGGAATATAGCTTCTAATAGCACATTTACATGTGAATACACTATGGTTTCTGATAATATATTCACTGGTGTTTACCTGTACTCATCATGGGCATGGTTTAAAAAAAACAGGTGAGGTGTACGCCTCGAGGCGAAACTCTAAGAAAACGAGTCTGAGGCGCCTCATGGGGTGATTGTACATACGCCTCTAAGGGCTGAGGCGCTAAAAAAATGTGCGCCTTGGGTGGTTTAGGGTGTTTTTGATGTGTTTTTTTTGGTGTTTTAGACTCTTTGGGTCAATTATTTTATTTTTGATGTGTGTTTGTGATGTTTTAGACTTTTCTAGGTCGAGTATTTTATTTTTTATAGACACATAATTTTTATCGTTATTTTTTTACTGCACCTTGAGCTTACGCCTCGGTTCGCCTCGAGGCTTACGCCTCATGAGGCGAAGGGAAAATGCCTCGAGGCTCGTTTTCTTTTAAACTTTGACCGTGGGTGAATACACTATCGTGTTTTTATGTTAAATTTATGTTAAATATATGCATTCACTCTGGTATTTACATTCACCGAATACCACATGTTTTTGCATTAATTAAGGAAATACCACCGTGTATACATGCTTTATAGTTTATACCATTATTTTAAAACCTTTATCCACATATATAAAAATCCATCATATTACTCAAAACCAAAAATAAAAAGAGCATTTTTTAATTCTTCTTTATATTAATAACTCTTGCACAAACACATATGGTTCAGTTCTCTTCAGAACTTCAAATCATCAGAACTTCAAAGAAATTAAGAACTCCTGAAAACCAATCATTTTATTTTTTATTTGGGTACTTTTGGTAGTTATATATGCAATTTGTGATTACATTTAAACTTGGTTTTAAATTGCGTAATGCGCTTGGTCCAAAAATCTGATGCGCGATGCGTTATGCAATGCGCTCTTTATAAAAAAAATACTAAAAATTTATTTATACATAACAACTTATAAAAACATACTTGAACAAAAAAAAATGACATAATAAGAAGTGAAGAGTTGTGCTTTTTGGTTCAAATCAAGCATACTAAAATGTTTCTAGAACCACAAAAAAGTGTTTAGGAGCCATGATGGTCCAAATCAAGCATACAAAGATGTTAACTATTGAAAAAACCCAACCCATTTCGTAAAATCTAGAAAAAAACATAATAGACAACGTAGGAAAACGTTTTGTGCATCCGAGTGCATTATGCAAAAATGCGCACAATATTCTCACATCACGTAAACGCAACGCATTAGCTGTTGCGATACGCTCTCATCAGCGCAATGGATGTATCACGCATTGTGCACGCATTTTAAAACCAAGGCGGCCAATGGCCAAATTCATTCGGCCTGTGGCGGTGGCAAAAACAAGGGTCAATTGGCTAGAGTAGCAACAATCGAGGTAAGTTTCCAACAAGATCTTGACATTTAGCAGTGTAATAGTCACATACTCGCTAGGTATCCTAATCAAGGTGCTCTGAAAACTATGGTGGCAGCGGTGAGATGGACAAGTCATGAGGAAATGACAAGCAAGACCGGCAACTATAGACAGAACTAGAAGTCGTGATTCGGTTCTCGAAAGTGAAGACATTTGTATCGAGAGTCGTACTTCTGATACCATGTGAAGTGAATAGAATTATCAAAGGTATTCCGATAAAGGGGAAGCTCAATACATACCGAAAATAACCCTAGAAAAGCCTATATCAAGCATATGAGCCATAAACGAATAAAACATATAAGCACACCATAAACATTAACATTAACAAAATAGTACTTTTTACCAGAAGCCACGTAACTCTCCGATATTACCAAATACAAACACAAGTGCATGTGCACCGCATGCGCACATTCACACTCAAAACACACACAAACACAATGTTAGCTCTATGTTTGGTTCTAATTCAATTACAACAGAACTTTGTACTAGTTATTCTATCCTTGGGGCAAGTCGGCAACTACAAATATTTAATAGGCAAAGTTTCCTTGAAACCACTTGAGCAAGAGAATAATCTTAAAACAACCAACAATTCATTCTAAACAACCAGTACAAAACAAAACAATACGAATTCCTCTAAATCTTTTAAGCACATGAGTTGGATGTCAAAGTAGAATTTGTAAACAAACATAACATATATATAAAGATACCTAATAACTCATCCACAAGTTTTCCTTTTGTGACACATGACAGTTTTAGTGATAATGAACTTTATAATCATAATGGCATGGGCAAAGTTTAAAAGAACGAATTCGAGCCTCGAGGCGTTTTCCCTTCGCCTCACGAGGCGTTAGCCTCGACACGAACGAGGCGGAATTAAAAAAATAAATACAAAAATTATATATCTTACAAAAAATAAAGTTCCAACTAATTTCATCATTAGATTCATAAAAAAAAACACACATAAAAAAGACACTGAATGCTTGAAATTGACACCAAAAGCCTTAAACATAAAAAACACATCAAACCCCCCTGAGGCGCCTCTTTTCCTACCGCCTCGGCCCTTTGAGCCCTCATACTCGTTTTCTTAGCGCCTCACGCCTCAACCGTTTTTTTTTAAACTATGGGCATGGGACAATATAGGCACAAAATAAATAAATGCATGGTATCTCAATGTTATGGCTATGTGCAACTAATTATAAAAATCACTTCTTACATTAGACAGAGGCTCAGCTTCATTCTAGCACCCTCTTATCGACATCCCAGCTACGACTTCTGTCAAATACAACAATATCATATTTCAGTTCCAAAAATACCAAAAAAAAATAAATAAATAAACCTTGACCAGCAGACCAAATAGATTACTTAAATCATTAACAGCTTTTAAATACAAATGTCTGACTACTAATCAAATGCCTAGAATTAAAATTAAACAAAAAAGTTTCAATCTTGACATCATTTAAAAAAAAAAAACATGAGTCAAGAACTATAATATTAATAAAGATCGAAATGTCATCACTACTACCACTTAAACCACAAGGTTGGATAACAAATGAATAATAAAATATTGAAAAGTGATTGATGTAATCTTTAATTACCTTGTTGTGATAACCATGAATGGGATGAGGATGATTTGCAGAGATGAATAAGAGGACAGAGAAAGAGGAGTAAAGAACTCTGGCATTATTGCTAGTTTATAACAGTTGTTGCAAAGAAAATGGTGATAAAGGTTGTAATATATCAAAAATTTGGGAATGGATGAAAGGAAATTAGGGTTCTTCTGCTTTCAATTAATAACCAAAAAAAAAAAAAACATAAGAGGAAAAACAAAAGGGGATGGTTTTGGTAGGATGATGTTGGTACCGGTATTAGAATGGAAGATCATTAAAATTAGGCACTGTATTGAAAATGGTTGGTGCTGTGCACAAGTATTTAAAGGTAAAATTGATAAAATACTTGTAACCGATTCGGTACTGAAAACGCCAAAAAAAAGTTGGTACTTAAAATAATTCAGTACGGGAAGTTCGGTACGGTTTGCTCATCCCTATGGGCTCTTGTACAAACTATGTTTTCGGTAAAAGGTGTTAATTATAAATAATTGAGTGCTAATAACAAAATTATCTGTCGTTTCATACTACTAGTATAACACTGAGTCATTTGTTATCACTAACGCTGTGTTCCCGAGTTCACCAAATTTTATAGAAAATAAGGTTTGTATTTGATCCTACACCAAATATAAGGTGTTTCTAAATGAAGACACAAAGGTTGTAGTTAAAAAGTATGTGAGTTTGAAAAATATTTAAAACAAAGAAAAATGGGTTGGTGGATTTCGGGTTGGTATGATGAATTGTCAAATTTGAGCATGTTCGTAATTTGAACCGTGTAACCAACATGACCTATTATCTAAAAAAAATCGGTAGGTTGTAAAACAAATTAATTTGTTCATAAATAAGTTTTGATAAGTTGTGACTGTGTTAAACGATGATTGCGTAAATGGAGTAAAAAGGTCATGTAGGGGTTGGTGTCTAGCGGATCGACATGTTTAACTAAACATCTTAAATGGATCAACAAAACACAACTCATTAATTAAAAAAGTTAAAACAGTCAAAGTTAAATATTTACTTGTAACAACTCAAAAGTTAATTATATTCTAGTCCTTCATGTCAAGAGTTGTAAGCCGTATTTAAAACTTCCACAACTGATAAAGGGCAGCTTAACCCCAACCATCCAATCGCACGCCTTTTTGTGCTTTAGCGTATGTTCTATTGTATGTGTCTTGTAAGTGTGAGGGCATATATGATATTTTTAGTTTTGCATGAGTATACATGATATTTCTAATGTGTGTAAAGGTGTATATGAAATTACCTAGTTTTAAAATTTAAAGCTTTTTGATCTACTAGTTTTAAAATTTAAAGCTTTTGAACATTTGGGAATAAAGGTTAGGACAAATATGAATAGAGAAAATAATTGGAAAGGGGTGATGGATGTTTTTGAGGCTAGACTATGTACTTGGAAGGGTAACTTTGTTACATCCGGCTTTTTAGGGTATTATCCGTACTAAGGGGCTGTTTGGTTCATTAAGTGCTGAATCATTAAGTTGGATCTCTTAACGGTTAATTTTCTTGTCTCACATTGGTAGGAAAGCCTCATTAAGATTCAGCTAAGTTCAGTGCTTAATGGTTCAGTGCTTAATGATTCAGCAACATCCCAAATCTTAATGATTCAGACTTAAGCATTCCATTCAGAGGCTGAAACAAACGCACTGAATGCTGAATCATTAAGCACTGAATGATTAAGAGGCTGATTAAGAGGCTACCAAACAGCCCCTAAGTTATTAAACATGAAATATTAATATCTAAATACGTATTAGACTTAATTTGTGATAATTAGAGTCATTGGAAAAATTAGCGAAGTCCAAAGTGTTATAAAGGTTTTTATTAATAATTCTAGGAATTATCGTATCGCGGGGCGATAAAATAGTCGTACTAGACGTTGATGACGACCCGGTTAACTTTAAAAAGTCTAGTTTTGACCCGTAATGCTTGGTGTAACATGAGATAATATTTTAAGAGTGAAAATATTGGTTAAATCAACAAAAACTATAGTTGGTAGTTTTTGTGTCACAATTGGCGAATACTTGCGTGTTTTGTCGTTTTAACGCGTATGCGAGACCCGATACACTAAGGAAACCCATGAATTAATCAAAATATCATAAAATAATATTCTATAGGTGAAAAGTTAGTCAAAACGTACAAAAACGCTGATTTGGGGTTTTTATCGCGCAATGCTCGGACAACGCGTATGTGCGCTTTTAGCCGACAATTTTGAACTAATGAAGCGTCGAACACCTAGTATATTGGTTATGCACTAAAAATTATAAGATTTAGTGGGTAACAATTATTCATAATTTATTGGGTAAAAACAAATCAGTTTAGGGTGAATTTTTATAATTTTTATACCTCTAAATCACCTAAAATACCAATGTTTTAATAAAAATTACCCGACCCTTATACCCACATGAACCAGTCACATAAGTCTTGGGTTTTTAAAAATCATCCATTTCCATATATTTCTTTACATTTCACACCAAAAACTTCATTTCCTTCCACCTCCCAATCGTGTACCTCTCTCTCTCCCTCTCTTTCTTTCTCATATTCTTCTTGTTTTCAACACTAAACATCAAGATTCATGGCTGAATTCTTGTCGTTTCAAGTTTGTTTTATGATTTGGAGCAATGATCTTTTAAAGAAACACAAGATTTTTAGAGAGAAAGTACCAAAACCATAAAAAATCATTATCTTCTTGAGCAAGCTTTAAGGGTATTAAAATATTTTCTAAAACTTGCTTTGATTTCTGTTTTGGTTTTGTTTTTACAAGGGGTTCACCAAACAAAATGGGGTTTGTTAAAATTTTTTATAAAATAAACAATAGAGATGGAAAAGTGGGTGAAAAATGTGTGAAAAGTATGTATGTTTGTGTCGTATGTATGTGTATGTGTGTATAGATGGTTTGTATTGTTGCTAGATGCTTAGATCTAGTGATTGATGATACATGAAAGAGGGTTTTGAAGTTTTTTTGAATATGAGTTTTATTAGCATTTTGACTATTTAGTCAACCAAGTTAATGGGTTTTCAAGTTTGATAGTTGTTAGATGACTTTGATGATGAGTATGAACATGAGTGTTGCTTGTTTTGTGGGTTGTTTATGTTGTTCCATGAGTTGGAGTCAAAACAGAAAATAATGGTTAATTTTGAACGAAAACTAAGAGTGATTATGTGACTATAAAAGTCCTAACATGAATGCTTGTTTGTGTTTGCAAAAAGTGCCAAAATGTGCGTCATTTTAGTGGGTTTTGGTATGTTAAAACTCTTATTTTTGAATCTGATGCAAAACAGGTTTTGAGCAGGTTTTTGGACATTATTTTGAGAGCATATGAGACATGTTAAAGTCTCCATAAAAATCCTAACATAAAACCTTGTCTTTGCAAAATAGTCACGAAAATCGCATTTTTTATCGAGTTTTGAGTGATTAAAATGATCATTTTCAAGTCTGATGTAAAACAGAGTATTTGATGTGGAAATATGTATAAAAGTCATCATTTAGGATGTATAATAGGTTTTCCATGTTAACGGATGCTTACAGTGCAAGACTATGTGTTAGAAGTCGCCAAAATGTGATTTTTGAGGCGCGTAAATGCTAGATTATGTGGCTGTTTTAGAACAACAAATCTGGTCCTGTTTAGTGGATTATATGCAAGTCTTAGGATGGAAATTAAGTTCATATAATGTACATAGGTGATATGTGACATTGGGAACTTGTATGTGATGAAATTGCTAGAAAAATGGCTTACTAGACGATAAGACGATGTGTTTGGCATATGTGGATAAATTGGATAGAGTAAGTGATATGTGACTCGTAAGTCGATCATATAGGTGATATATGATGGTTAATATGATTATGAGGATCAAATTTGTGGAATTTGATTTGGTTACAGTCTTGGTTTAAAAAAGCCCGAGACGCTCCGAGGCATTTTGGTTCCAAAATCCGAGGCGCGGGGCTTAAAGCGCTAGGCGAGAGCTTCACGTATGTGAGGCGCTTAATATTAAAAAATATTTATATATGTCAATATGACATTTTCTACCTCTTAATCACTCATAAACACAAAAACATGATTATAAAACACCCTTGAACACTTACAAAGCATATTCGAAACATAAAAACGACGAAACACATGGTCATCTAAAGTCAAAAGTCAAAACACACTTAAAAGTCTTAAATAACATAAATTAATCATCATCATCATCAACGACATAGTAATCATGTTGGTTGCAATGGAGAAACTAAGTGTGGGTGTATATATATATATAGTTCGGCTGAGTGTGCTATTAAAATAAATTACCATATTCCAAACTTCAAAACAATAAAAAAGAAAACATATAAATAAATAGAAAAAAAATAGACAAAGTTCTTAAAAATGATGAAAGTTAAAGTGTGTCAAATTTGACTTCTTTTTGGTAGTTGGTAAAAATGAGTATTTTTAAATGCTTTGTCAATGCTTTATTTATGCTTTTTAGAGTACCAACATTCCTATCTATCTATATCTATCTATTTAACAATACACAAATACACACCCACCCTCATCTTCTTTACATCACCATTGGAGGGAAGCTGAAAAGAAGAAAAAAAAGGTAACTTTGATTTTTTGTTTCACAGAAATGGCCAAATAGGCTAACAAAAACGATTTTCCGGTGATTTCTGGGCTGAGAGCTGCTAAAGTGCCACCTCAGGTGCCTTGCTTAAAGCGCCGCCTCGGGGGCTTCATGTAGTCCGACGCCTTTCCACAAAAAAAGCGTTTTTCTGTGCGCCTCGGACGCCTCACACAGCCACACCTCAGGCGCGCTTTTTTATACCAAGGTTACAGTTAGTCGTTTATATGGAAACGGTTAGATTCGCGTATGCAGCGAACTAAGGATATTAAAGTATTGAACATGTATTTTGGTTTAATAGATTATTTAAAGCCAAAAACAATTTAAGACTTGATGTTTTATAAACTCATTTGATTTCCATAAAGGTATGCATTTTTATAAGAAATGATGGTTTCTATGAAAACTGTAGCGTTTGAGTGAAAAACGGCTTTATATGGAAAACAAGTCTTAAAGGTCACGATTAGTATATTATGTGCGAATAATATGACAATGTGAAACTTGTGTGTTATATGATGAGTATTGTCCTAGAAAGTGTGATAGGTATTACTAAGTTTAATACGTGAACACTACTTGGAATGCTAGTATGTGTGTGGACATATAACTAAAACCATAGGGTCAATGTGTTCGGACGCGACAAATGTTTTGACGGTCTAAAAACTTAACCATTCGTCATGGTCACCAACGGGTCCTTTGGGTAACGTGTTTTTGAGAAAAACATAAACCTTTTCTAAGTCTTGAAAGTTTAGTGAATAACTTGGGAAAGACTTGAAGTTCATTTGCTAAAATAGCCTTTCGTGTTTAGGGTATTGCTAGGAACAACTTATGGTTATTGGACTAGATATTTGCTAAAGTGCTACGCAACGAGGTGAGTTTCACAGCCCCTTTTCTTTTAAATGTTTTTGAATGTTTTATAATCGGATGATTAACATGCTTGTATGATGAGTAGACTAGAACTATATAGAACATATAATGGCCTTTGGTATATGCACGACACGAAAGATTTGGTCCCCGTCTATCCCTTTGGGGGATACTTCCCTGCATGCTTAATCATTAACTCTAGGTTTAGAGCCTTAAATTGTATTGATAGATCTATGGGATTTGACACTTCCTTCCTGACTAGTTGGATTGGACTGGGTCTTATGGGATGAATATACTTCACTGAAAGCCGTCGAGAGACACACTTGGGTGTACATGGTGCGCATGTGGGAAAAAATGTTATGGTTTGATTAAGAGCCTTAGGTTGCGATCATGCTTGTAGGACCTCGCGAGTCTACTTGGTTCTTAGTTTAGTCGGTACTCGATCACACGTTTTTTAACAAGGAAATGATTTGTATTTGCCTTAAAACATGTGAACTCGCCAACTTTATGTTGATATTTTTAAGTATGTTTTTCAGGTACTTGATGCATGTGGTTTTGAAAACAAGATTTGGCACGCACTGCATATTTGGACATGTTTTTGGGACCTAAGGGGCTGTTTGGTAAGCCTCTTAATGAGGCTTTGAACCATTCAGCGTTGAATGATTCAGCATTCATTACGTTTGTTTGCGCTTCTGAATGGAATGGCTAAGGCTGAACCATTAAGACTTGGATGTTGTTGAACCATTAAACACTGAACTAGGCCAAACCTTAATGAGGCTCTCCTACTAATGTGGGACAAGAAAACTAACCATTAAGAGATCCAACTTAATGATTCAGTACTTAACCATTCAGACCTCTTAACCATTCAGATCTCTTAATGATTCAACACTTAATCAACCAAACAGCCCCTAACTCTTAGGCTTGGCCCTCTTTGTTGAACTATGTATTCCATTTTAAAACTTAAATCTTGGTCGAACAACGTTTTTAATTTTATTGTTTATGGGAAAACTAAACTTATTTGACTAGAGGATTTGAAGTAAACTGTCCATTATGTGTTTATCGTGCGATTGCTAAATATTTATATGGTAACAACTTCCGTTACCGCATGACAAGTCTTCCGCTGTGCATGTCAGGGTGTGACAAACTTATTATCAATTGGCTGGAGAGTTACACCTATCAAGTCGGTTTTAGAAAGCCTTCCGTCTATTTCTTTTCCTTATACAAGGCGCCTAAGATTGTGGTTGACAAGTTGGAAAAGAATATGAAACGATTTCTTTGGGTCAGGACTGCTGAAGTAAATAAAATAAGTTGGGTAGCTTAGGACTGGGTAACACTTCCGATTACAGTAGGGTCGTTTGGTCTTCAATTACGTGTAACAAATACATATCTAGTCCGTGGAAGTCCATTGTAAAGTTAAGCGAGGCGAAGAGAGTACACAAAAATATTTTTTTAACTCTTTTATAACAACTTGTGTAGGTAGGTCCATTCAATTTTGGTGTGATTGTTGGATCGGGCAGTAAGCTTTTAAAGACAAATGGCCAGCTATTTTCAGGTTAGAGAAGCTTAAAAGGTGTTACATTTTGGATAGAATCAAACAGATTGGGAGCCCTTGGGTTATATGCTGGGAATGGTCGAAAAGTCCGAAATCTACAGAAGAGCTAGAACAACTGCAATAGATCAGTTCGCAGCTGTTTAACATGCATTTGGAAGATCGCAGAGACACTGGAAAGTGGGAAAATTATGACAATATGGGGTTCTCAGTAGCGGCTGTTAAGAAGAAGCTTACGGACATTCCAGTCGGCGATGATTTTAAGTTTCTTTGGGTTAATTGGGTGCCTCTAAAATGTAGTATTTTCGCCTGGCAATCGGAGTTTAATAGGATTCCTAAGCGGGTGGAGTTACATAAACGCGGGGTGAATATCGGCTCTTTGGAGTGTGTTTTTTGTGGGGAGGCTAACGAATCGGTGTCACATATTTTCACAGGTTGCTCGATGGCCAATCAGGTGTGGCAAAACCTGGTGTAAGATCCCTCCTATCTTCGTTTTTAATGTTCGGGATTGTTTGGAGATGTTCAAAACCTTCAGTGGAAACAAGACTCGCAAGAAGATTTTTCAAGGTATTATCATTGTAACCTTATGGTGCATATGGACGAGTCGGAATGATAGGCTTTTTAATCGGCAAAACATCAAGGCTAGAGATATAGTGGTGAATGTCAAGTCAAAGTCATTTTTTTGTTGAAACATAGGTCGATGATTAAATCTTATTATATGGGTGGAATGGTGTAAAAACTCAATGTATATGTTGTAAGTGGTTTGGCTCCAATTCTTGTTTTGAGGACCGTTTTTGAGCGTTTTTTAATGAAGTTAAATGTTAAAAAAATTAAAAGATTTAAAACGGTAAGGAGATTGAATAATTAAGGAAAATTGGATTGTATCACACTCAACTATTGGCTATTGGCTATTGGCCGATAACGCACTGAACTATAAAATTGATCCCCAACACACTGAACTTTAAACATGTTGGATTGTGTCACACTACGTCTAACAGCAGACTAACACCGTTAGTCATTTTGCTTACGTGGCATCTGTTTTAATACGTGGCATGCTTAATATATATATATATATATATGTATTATCTGACGTGTACTTCACCCTTTATAACACTAACACAATCACAATCCCAAACTCATCGACATGAGAAGATTCTAACCCTAAACCCTAACTTCAATCCAATCCTTCAATCCAATCAATAAAGAACACTATCATCATAACTTCTATTCAATCTAGTGATATGAGCTCTTCTTCTACTTCTATTCGATCTGATGGCAACAGAAGCCCTAAAACCTTGAGGGTAGACTTAAATGGAAATGTCTATTGCTACCATGACACCCTTGCAGTCAGACGAGTTGCTGGACGTAATAGTGTTCGATATGGGCAAGAATTTTATGGCTGCTCTCAATGGCCGGTAAGTCCCTTGATTGATTCATTCTTTTGGATAATGTTAACATGTAAATGTGTTTTTTTATGTTTTTTGTAATTAGAGATCCAGCTGCACATTCTTCTTCTGGAAAGAAGATGTTGATAACATGTTTAAAGCACATGGAAATGTCAGATTCATTAGCAGCCATGAAGACATGAAGATACAAAACTTGGAGTTACAAAAATCAATGCTAGAAGAAGAGAACAAAAGGTTGAAAGAAAGGTTGTGTTTGACCAGGTCCAAATGGAAGAACCCATATGTGTTAATTGTATTAATTGTCATTTCAATATGGTGGGTTGTATTTGTGTAAGTGGTTGTAATGTATGTGAAGCAGTTGTAATCATATTATGTTTGTTAATGAAAGTCTTTGTTAATGAAAATCTTCATTTTGTGTTTGATCCATCACAAGTGACTATAATTGGTATTCACGTCTATAATCTGGTATTGACCCATTAACAACAAGCTGCAAAAACAAATGAAACAAATGACTATAACCTTCCCTGACCCATTACATAAGCTGCCAAAACAACCTGCATTTACAAGGTGACCCATTAACTGGTTTTGACCCAGTTATATAAGCTGCCAAAACAAAAGGTGACACATTAACTGGTTTGACCTTGCCAAAACAACCTGCAAAAACACAAGCTGACCCATTAACTGGTTTTGACCCATTTATATAAGCTGCCTAAACACAAGCAGACCCATTAACTGGTTTGACCCATTAATATCAAGCTGCAAAAACAACCTGCTGACCCATTAACAACAATATGCACAAACAAAAGCTGACCCATTAACAACAATATCCAAATACAAGCTGATCCATTAACATTTCAGACATAGATTACCACATTAACAAAATACATCAGAAGACCACAGTACTTAGGACCAAAATACATCAGAAAGCATCAGAATACACCAAAGCAGACATAGTTTTACCAAAATACATCAGAATGCAGTACTTAGGACCAAAAAAGATGTCATATGAGTTTGACCAACATTACATAAGACCACATAAGACACTACTTAGTACCAGCCTTCCACATAACCTTCCCTGTAGCCCTTGACTTCCCTGCAGCCCTTGACTTTATGTTTCCCCTTCCAGATGACTTTTTTGGTTGACTTGATTGTTGTGTATCTTGTTGAGATGGTTGAGTTGATTGTTGCTGAGATGATTGACCTTTGTCCTTTCTTGTTGTCCTCCCTTTTTGCCTTTTAGGACCAGGTTGACCTGCAAACATAAGTTATATAATTAGGCTAAGTAATATAACATGTTAATCAATAGTTTAGGCTAAGTATTGTTCACCTGCTAGACTTTTACCCTTATCAGTGCATTTTCTCTTGTTGTGGGCCTTTGAACCACAAATACTACAAGTCATTACCACACCATGTTTTGTCAGTTTTCCTGGCTTTTTTGGATCCTCATGAGGGTCCTTTTTTCTATTCTTCTTAGGCCTACCAGGTGCAACTTTGATTGGTGGTGGATCTAAAGGAAAATCTACCTTAGGCCAGTACTTTTCACTGGGAAAAGGAGGAATTGAGAACTCATAAGACCTCATGTATGTTGCTTTATGGTAACACTCATCAACAAACTCTTCAGCATTCTTATGTAAAAATCTAGCCACTGCACACACATGTTTGCATGGTGTTCCCCTTAAATCCCATTTCCTACATGTGCAAGTTCTAGAGTCTAAATCCACAGAAACATCCTCAAATTCCCTAACCTGGAATACATGATATGATGAGGGATATACATCACATCTATAAGCAGCATTTTTTGAGTAATCAACCTTTTCTTGTATGTTAGGGCATATTAAAACATCCTGGGCATTCATTTCTGTTCTCTTAGTGACTAACCTACTCATCGTTAGAACCCTAATATCCTCTAACATGTGTATAAATGAACACCAAATTGAGAAGGGACACCCTTTTATACACTTGATAAATATTCGACCTTGTTGATTCTTATCACTCCCAGCTATGTAAAGATTCCTACCCTTTGTCACAACATACCTTCTCACTGCATCTTTAAAAGCCTCCCTTGAAGCAAATCTTATTCCAACTTTCCAAACAAATTTCTTCCAGTCAGTTTTATCATCTACAACTGGAACAACTTCTTTGTACTTCTTACCCCTTATGTCATCATCTTCACTGTCACCGGGTGTGTTAACATCACCATCCGAGTCTTCATAACTACTATCACCAGCATTCACAGGTTCAATCAACTTACCCTCTTCTTCAGGCACTTGTTTTATAAACTCTTCTAACAACTTCTGCTTAGACAGTACATCATTCTGTTTTTCTTGTTTAATTGCAATAATTGACTCCCTCAACTCAACATCTTCCCTATCAGACTCATCAACAAGATAACTATACTCATCATCAGAAAACTCCTCATCTGACCCATCTACTTCACCATTATAATCACTATCTGATTCACTATCATCACTCCATAATTCTTTACCATAAGCAGCCTGATTATCAGAAATGGCCTGAACAGTAGCCTCCTTAACACTAGCCTCCTTAACAGTTGTGTCTTTAACCACAACTCTTCTAGCAGTTGACCTACTATATCCCTTACTAACAGATTTTTGGGATTCAGGTGTTTGGGCTTGGGCTTCAGGTTTACTGGGCTTGGGACTGGGCTGGGCTTCAAGTTTACTGGGCTTGGGACTGGGTTGGGTTTCAGGTTCACAAATTGGGCGATTTTGAATAAACACTTCAAGAAGTCGTTCTGGCCTGCTCATAACTTTCATCGTCATTTCTACAACCTCTTTATCACTAAGTAGTCGCTTTATACCTCCATCATCAGGATTCAAACAATACAAGTGAAAATCTCTAGATTGATAACAACCAGTTTCCATACCATAATCAACTAACTCAAAAAATGACAGTGTATCACTATCTAAAGCAAGCAACTTGGATTGACCTCCAACATACCTAGGGTGTGGAAAACCCACTTCAAATGTACCACCATAAAAAAGCTTTACCTGAATTTCTTCTTCCATGAGAGTTTAGGGCTTCAATGGAGATTATGCGTTTCACAAAAATTAGGGCTTGGATCGATCGTGTTTGTGTGTTATGATTAGGTCATTAGGGCTTGGATCGTCTTTTGTGTGTCTGATTTTTGTTAAGTGTTATGTTAGTGTTATAAAGGGTGAAGTACACGTCAGATAATACATATATATATATATATATATATATATATATATATATATTTTAAGCATGCCACGTATTAAAACAGATGCCACGTAAGCAAAATGACTAACGGTGTTAGTCTGCTGTTAGACGTAGTGTGACACAATCCAACATGTTTAAAGTTCAGTGTGTTGGGGATCAATTTTATAGTTCAGTGCGTTATCGGCCAATAGCCAATAGTTGAGTGCGATACAATCCAATTTTCCAATAATTAACACCCTTATTTTAGAAAGTCTCATTGACGTTTATATATTTCGGGAAATTAGGTTCCAAGTTTTTATTTTAACCGTGACAACTTCATGCATTTGAATTTCAATAAAAATTTCGTAATGCTCAACATATCTTTAGAAAATAGCTAGAAAACCATGAATCAGCAAAATATTTCTTCACACTTATTAACATTTTCCCATCTATATAACAACTTGTAACATTTACCAAAACATTACAATTCACCTGAAACAGTTCTCATACTTCTGGCCGTTAATCTTTTAAGAATATAAATCCATTAAAGTGATGTGTGTGTGAATGAATCATCCTAGGAACCTGATCTTTAACTTTTCAATCCGACCATGAGTTTTACTTAAGGCATTTACAACATACTGAATTAGTCATATCTACCATTGGTTGATTCGTTTAGTTCGTCGAGTGAAGAAAACCGGATTTTTGTAAACACAGTTTGGGAAGCGGCACAATTAATTGTGGCGGAGGAAGACGAAGAAGTGAGCTCGCAACCACGAACTAGGCAAGCAGCCATAAGCAGAGACCGGGAGGGTAAGTGTATAATTTTTGTTCGAATATATATAGCAACTATTTTTTTAGAATGTATATCGCAAATATTTTATGTTTACAATTTTTATCGCCACAATAGTTATATTTATTTACAACATAGGTACACACGAGCGATTAGTAGCAGATTACTTTGCCGATGAACCGGTGTATACGAATGAGATGATTAGGCGTCGGTTCCGAATGAGTCGTCGATTGTTCGTACGTATTACCGATGATTTGGCCAGTTGTGACCCGTATTTCATTTTACGGTACGATGCTAGAGGCAAACGGGGGTTCACAACTTTACAAAAATGCACATCAGCATTGCGCCAATCAGCTTACTGGACATCAGCTGACTCGTGGGATGAGTATTTACGGATGTCCGAAAGAATGTCACGTGACTGCTTGTATAAGTTTTGCAAACGTGTTGTCAAGATCTACAGCAAAAAATATTTGCGAAAACAAAACTCCAATGAAGTCTAGAAATTGTATGAGTTCCACCACGAAAAGCATGGTTTCCCAGGGATGCTCGGAAGCATCGATTGCATGCATTGGCCGTGGGCGAATTGCCCTAATGCATGGCGTGACCAGTTTTATCGAGACGATCACGACAACCCAACAATAATCTTAGAGGCTGCTGCGTCACAAGCCTTATGGATTTGGCATGCATTTTTTGGTGTTCCCGGATCGAATAATGACATTAATGTCATTAATCAATCATTGGTTTTTGAAGATGTTAGAAAAGGAACCGGTCCGGATACAAAATTTACAATTTCGGGGGTTGAGTACAAGCACGGGATTGAGTAAAGAGGTAACAACAAAGTAATATCTCAAATCTAATGTCATGAGAAAGGTGTAATTTTACTTTCCTTTTTTCCTGTAGGGACTTTGATGCTTGATGCATTTTCCACCAATTTGGACTTGTTGACTTATAAGCTTCATCATACCTTTAACCAAGGTTTTAAGACTCGGCCGACTTGGCCTTAGAATCGGGAATAGGGGCTCCACCTTGGCGATTTTCATCAACGATGTAACCAGGAATCCGAATCGGTCAAATTCAAGTAAGACTCAGTCAGATGCGGTCAAACTCGAGTATGAATTAGCGAAATCGGGATGAATCGACAAGAATCGACAACTCAGTGAAATTTTAAACTCGAATGTCACTCGACGAAATTAGGGAGGAATCGGTCAGACTCGGATAAACTTGGGCAATACCTCAAATCTTTTATTCAAATTCCCTAATTAAAGATGAATCATCTTGGAAAATTTAATTTTATTTGTAGATTTCATATGAATTTCAAACATATGAATCCAAATAATTAATTTTTATTATTGTTTATCATATCTGAGTACTCGTAGTTCCCTAGTCAACCACATAGAGAACATCTAAAGACTTTTGCATCATTGTCTTTAACTCACTAATCCGTTCTTACTTCCATTTCAACTTGTGTTGAATTGATTGAGAGAATTTTGGAATCCAGCTTTCGCTCATGATGGTTTCATTGTCGCCCCATTCCAAAACCAATAAAGGCTCGTGGTTTTTGAGCATAAAATCGTGGGCCACTCCCTAGATTTTTTTTTTGTTTAATCCCATTCATGATTTAGTCCTTCAACTAATCAAAGAATGTGTCCTCAAAACCCCTAGTTGAAAACTTTAACAAACAATACTCCACTTTCATAATTTAAAGTTTCCATCTATTATAATTATTATATAATTTTGTTAAAGTTTCATACCTTTACATAACACAAGACCATATAAGTGATATTTTATATTTTTCCCGGTAATTATGTTACTCTAAATATAAATCCTGAAAATTTGGAATGTTACAATGAGTAGGCATAAACATCATTTGTGAGTCACATCACCGTCTACCTCCTTTGAGCTTCACCTCCTTCCTTTAATATCCACTCAAAACAATGCAAGGTGTAACATGATGCCCGTTTACCTGTCTCTATTTTAATTGGATCATTTAGATGATTAATGCAAAGAATACACGTTTATTGACTAAAAAAATGTAAGGCTATACAGTTAGTATTTTCACTTTGGGATAAGTGAAAAGAAAACGATTGTAAACATACCATAAATCATTGTAATACTACGATGTCTTTAGCTCAAACCTATGCTTACCAAAGGTGACCCATTTCCCTAAAGAAGGCAGGGATGACAAAAAAAGCATGAGCCCGACCGGTAAGGGAGAGCTTTGAGATTGGAGAAAAAATATTTTGCGGGTATGAGATTAGGTGATACCCGACCTGATTATCCGAAACTAAATAACCGTTTACCCGAAACACAAACTCAAAACCTTTTAAGTTATATATATATATATATATATATATATGATGGTTTAATAGAAAACTCACTTTATTGAGAGAACTCGAGAACTTTATATTACACTAGGTTAGAGTCCCGTGTGTACACACGGTACATCCCCAAGTCAAATGACAAAATTAATTTATAAAGATTGCAATATACAAGTTTTATTTATTCAAAGTTATGTAATACATTTCATATGGATTTTGGTTGCGTGCAAAATATCATTAAAAATATTAATGTTACTAAATAATAGATATATGAATCAATAAATGATTGATTTGACCTAATTTAAAAACAAATATTGAAACTAATCCAGCGACGAAGGACCTAAGTTTTATTTTTAATAGAGTAGGTTTTTCAATTCAAAAAGGGGTAGCGGCGCAACTTGTGGCCCGTTTACCCGCCTCCCACTTGTAATTGTTATGGTAATAGTGAAATTGGAATTCTTAGTCATAAAAAAAAAAAATAAATAAATAAATAACATATTTATTGTGACGAAATGCAAATAAAAATTAAAACTCAAAGTATATAGTTGTATGTTTTACAAAACATGCAACTAAAAAAAATATTAAAAATAGAAAAAAAGTGACAGATTCCAACATCTAAAGAACATGTTTAGTATAAATGATCAAATGTAATAATAATAACTGCATGTGGCAACAACTTCTTAACAAAGACATGGACATGTATGCTCGAAATAAACCATTTCATTCAAATCAAATTCTTCATTTTTTCTTAGCTTGCAGATTAAAGGAAAACAAACAAAATACATACCCACAATAATCAGTATTTCAATACTCAAAAGAAAAACCAATTATTCCAAACACAAAAACAAACCTTGACCATAATAGTCCCAGGACCAGCATATAAGACATGTTCACCCTTGGTGAACTATTCCATTACAAGCAGCCACTGCCAGAACACACCCTGGAAACATCAACAACCAAGGATCAGTCTAGAAGTCTCTTGAGTTACCTGAACAACCTTTCACTAAGATTCAGTTTTCGACCCGGTTTGGTTCAAAGAGAAGTGACTTAATGTCAAATATAAAGTTATTGGATGTTTCACAGAACAGATTAAATTACCTCCACACCTAAATAATAAGAAACCATTTAAAACCGTATTTCAATGCATTTAAAATTTACATATGAAATAAAAAAGAAAGAAGAGATACAAATCCATCCTGATCATAAAGAACATATGAGTATATGACCATAACCTTGTTAGTCTATCACTTCATGATAATAATAATAATAAATGATCACAACTTTTTTAGCAGCATGAATTTCACAAATAACAAAAAAAAACACAGATTGAGTCAACATATCAAAAACACATGAACATATCTTACCATAATCAACGATAGACCATTGATCTAGCAAAAATCAAACTATCATCGCCACATATATATACATTATATGCGCACACCGTAAGTGAGACGTTTAATGGGTGATATGCGTTACTTTTTGTTTATCTCCTATGGGTCAAATAAAAAAAAGTAGCTAAAGGCAGAACGATTAAAACACGTTAAAAATACTCAAAGGTCTATTTTATTGCATTCAGATTACTATTGCATAATATGGTTTTTTGTAATTATACCTGACACATCAAACGTTTACAAAATTCAGCAAAAAAGTCTTGAAAACAATCTTTCTTTCTAATGTTAATTAAAAAGATGAATATATAAGGTAATTGTTAAAGATAAATATCCATCTTATAGGATATAAACATAAACCAGAACCATTTAAAATAAACATACAAATAAAGTATAAACCATCTTTTAGAAAATTAAAATAAGAAACTCCTAACATAATTTAATAATTCTCGGTGGTTGGTATGGGAATGGCTCATTTAGGCTACTTGAGCAGCCAAGCCTAAACCGTATTAGGATTTTGGTTGGCTTGGTCAACCAAAGTATCAGACACATCTCATATATGCTATCATACAACAAAACAATGTAAGGGCACCTCAAAGCAAAGAATGGAATGACCCTTGAGGAAATTGTAGAAAGTACCGACTTAATGCCATTCACATTAAATAAAATGAACACAATTTTTACGCACAGATATATGAGTTTACTTACCTGCCAATCAATAGAAGGATGGTAGTTTTGCCTCTGGCCCCAAAAGATATCGATTTCCTCATAACTCTTATCTTAATTGGATAAGCTGCATCGCCAACATTAATAACTTCAATATGTTTTTTTTTCGCATCATCTTCACAACACACAACACATGTCACTTATAAGAAATCATTACAGTTAGTAAGGATTCATCACTCGGGTATTTCAACAAACACTTGGTGTGCGCATTAACTTAGAAAGTTACAATTGCTTTATTACCATTAAAAGCATGTTTAGTCATCCTAGTGATGTGGCTACAACATATTAAGTACTTTGAAATTGTGCCAACATTCATTTATTGTTTTTAGTTTAGACGATTACCCCTCTAAAATACATAATGCCCCACCTCATACCCATATGGATCAAGCTTCAACAATGTAGTATACAAAATCTAAATTTTGAATACTAATCATGCAAGTCATTTTCTAACCCATCTTATCATGATGTTTTAGTTTATCCACCATAACATTCAGATACATGCATATAATTAAGGAATTAGAACAGTAGATTAAGAATCCACTTACCAACTCTTCTTTCTAACTTGAAGATGAAAGATTAGCCTTCAAATATTGAATTTTCTTACATATGGCAGTAATGCAGGCACTTCAAAATGATTAGAGGTTTCCTTTCCTGAAAAAAAAAATGCAAAATTAATCTAAGAATAGCAGGAAAACAGTCATTTCCTCTATTACACATTTCTACTTGCATTCAAGTTTGCTCCTCCATTACTCAGCAACTCCACTATATCCTTGTCGCCGCCAACCACCGCCATATGCAACGAAGTCCTACCAAATCATCCATGTGTTAAGACTCCACCAGTAACATCACCATTTGCACCATTTGTGGCCACTTTGGAAGCCATGTGAAATTGTGAATAGTTATCACAACATGATGATCTTGAAAATAGAAGGTAAAACGCGAACCTTGCCAAACTTCATTATGCATTGTGACTCCCTTACAGAATTAAGAGGAAAATGTTGTTGGGTGCATATATAACTTGTTTATCTATGACATATTTAATTATCTAAACACAAATAAAAACACACTTTATAAGGCAAAAAAAATACATACTAATTCGCTCAAGGGAAAATGATGGAACAACTGATATCAGCAGGATTCAAGAACTTCTTTAGTCGTTTCAAACTTGTTAAACGAACAGAGGACTTCAAACAACACCCGAGCCACATAGTAACCTTTCTCGAATTAGGCTCTGATAATCAAAACAACATGAACAACAATAATAAGAAACAATTTAGTTTGCTGCAAAATGATGATTCGATGTTCTTATAGTATAAACAATGCACATTTTATCAAACCTCATCCCATTTGATTTACGACCACGTCAGAGCCTCAACGGTGATAATCAAATCAAGACCCGAGAAGTAAAACCCCTAAATCGATAAACAATGAACCAATTAACATCACTATTACCTACAACAGGTCACATGGGTTAGATGGGTCAAACGGGTCAAAACCTACCACAACTTTTAATTGGATGAAAATTATGTGATTACAAGTAGAGCATATCATTAACATCATCATTGTACAATCATCTATCCTCAACACATTGAATGATTAAATTTCACTTAATATATTATGAACTTTATGCAACAGCATCTGCTCTATATGGTTTGTTTTCTTGTTTGGAACATGAATGCACTATGTGAATTTTATAAGGTTTAATTGGAAATAAAAATGTGTTTATTGAACATGAGTGGCTGCCACATTAAAATTTACAAATATAATCAAAGCAATCAAACTAATAATCAAGTTAAAATTTACACACATAATCAAAGCAATCAAACTAATCATCTAGTTAAACATCTAAACGACATACTTGTATATTGTGAACTCCAAGAATAAAAAAATAGGAACTCCGGATGTATACTAACCTTTATTTTGTGTCAGAGAAAAAGCAAAGAAAATACGAATCAACAAAATCGAGTAAACATGCCTAAATCTGAAATATGAATCAAGATTCAGAACAATAGTCAGAAAACATGAAAAAGTTGATTGCTTTAATTTCTTGAGAACTACTCTATAGAAAATTAAGATAGCAATGGGTCAATTTGTGTGCACCAATTGGAGTTCAAAACTTAAAATTCAAACATACAAATAAGTAAACTAAATCCGTATAGTTTGTGAAATCCATCAGCTAACACCGATAACAACACGAATGCATATAATCAGTCAATGATTCCGAAAATAACAGCATGAATAAACAGTTTACAAAATCAATTTAAAGATAAAGAAGACACTGAACTATACAAATTTACAGAAAATAAAACTGATGAATGAAGGAAATGTAGTTTGATACCTTGGGTTAGTCAACTTGCGGATGAGATTGGGCCAAACAATGGTGACCTATGTGAAAGAAAAAATAGACGAAAGGGATTATATGATCCATATTTACATCGGAACCCTAAAACCAAACAACAAAAAACGAAGGAAAAACGATTCAGAATAGAAAAACCTATGAATGAAGAACACTAATCACCATAATTTTTCTCAATCTCTACCATAGAAACCACAGAAACCAATTAAACAAATATTACCCATTTCTATCATCTAAAACACAACAAATTTAAACACAATTCAACACAGCATACCTAAAGCAAAACCGAAATTGTAATTTTACAAGAGTTTAATTTCACACATCAATCAACAAAAAAAAAATTCACAAACTCAGATCAGATTCAATAGAAAACTAACATACAACACCAAGACGATCGAGATCGATTCAGATAATCGATTATTGAAATTAAGAAACAATATTGCGAACTTCTTAAAAAAAATAAAATATGTTAAACAATGAACGTACCTGATATTAAAGATGAAACCGACAATGAATTAGAACATAAAACTTGATCGAGATCTCAGTAGATTCTGGATAAAGGGTCAGAAATATAGGAGCCAGATGAGGGAGAGAGCAAAACTATCTAAATGATGAAGGTTATATGGAAGGGATTCATAGAGAATAGAGCAGCTAGAAGTCGAAATTAGGGTTTTCAAAACTGCTATTGGAGAAGGACCCATTGAATGTAATACAAGCGCAATGTCTGGACTTTTTTAGGGTTGAAGTAGAATGTATTTGTTTGAGAAAAAATGAAGAGACTCCAGGTTTTATAATCGATGTTTGCATCGTAGATGGTGATACAGAAGAGGGATAACCAACACACGATAATGATGAAGATGAAGAATAGAAGGGACAGAAGGAGAGAACGATGGTAGAGGCAGAGTATAGGTAGAATTAGGGTTTTGAGAATGATAAACTATAATAGAAAAAGAGTATTTATATACGGGTTAGCGGGTACCATATAGTCAGTTTGGAGCGGATCGGGTCAACCGAATTAGAGTAAAACGGGTTGAAAATTGCTGATGTGGACACCCTAGAATGGTGACACCTCACCCCTAGATACTCCTTTATTATATGTATAGATATGTGCAATATATCATATATTGCATATGTGTAGTATATATTGCATATGTGTAACATATGACATATTGCACATGTGGAACATATGTATATTGTGTATATTACATATGTGTAATATAGAGTTCTCGACTTCTCTCCCTGACAATGAGTTTTTAGTTGAACCATCTCATATATATATATATATATATATATATATATATATATATAGGATTAGGTTCAAATGAAAACCACCCTTTCGGGCAAGAACCGCGAGAACCCCGACATAAAATGTGAATTTAAATTTTTTTTTTTCACACCGGTGTAAAAACGGGTAACCTCGACGTAAAAAAAAAAAAACTAATTTTACAGTGGTGTAAACGACCATGGCCCACGCTATTTTGTCTTATTAGGCAAGGGAATATTCCCTTTTCTTTTTTATTCAACTTTAATTGTGGACCACAAATCTTTTTGGATTAAAATAAGTGTGTGGTGGAAAAGGTGGTTCCTTAGTTCTTGCATGAAAGTGTGGTTTTCATTTTAACATTTCCCTATATATATATATATATATATATATATATATATATATATATATATATATATATATATTGGAAACCCTTGTTATATTGAAAACTCTAGAAACTCTAACTTCCCGAGCTTTTTTTATATGAAAATTTTAGGGTATGTAATATACATGATTTTAAGCATTTTGAGCAAAAAAAAAAACAATCAAAAATGCGCCGATCACTTTTTTTTTCAAAAAATAAAAAATAAAAAAGTTTTCGGGTAGCATATTGTTAACACATGTTAATTTTGCTTAACTTGTGTTGCTCGAAAACTTATTTAAAAAAAGTGTTCGGCGCTTTTTTTATTTTTTTGTCCCAAAATACTTAAAATCATGTATATTACATGCCTTAAAATTTTCATATGAAAAAAGCTATGGAAGTCAGAGTTTCCAGAGTTTTAACTATAACAAGGGTTTTCACAGGATCCTAAGTGTGTGTGTGTGTATATATATATATATATATATATATATGGTAGGGATCATACGAGAACCAACTTTAGGGAGAGAACCAGTGTGAACATAAACAAAAAAAACCTAAAAACCCCCACCTCCACCCCATAAAAACCTAAACCCACCCACCCACCTCACTCCCTAAAAACCTAACCCCCCAATCCCCACACCGCCCCAACCCCCCCCCCCCCCCAATTGTAAAATGCACATGTGCAGCTAACCCCACACCCCCCAAAAACCAAAACGCTCCATCTCATCCCCCCAAAAAGATACCCCCTCTTTCACCATACCCAAAAACTAAACCCTAAAGCTAAACCCATTAAAAAACTTAACTATAATAGTGAAATGCACATGTGCATGTAGTACAATTATCTTATTTTATAGTTTTATATAGAGGTTTTTTTAAGTTTATTCCCCAACAACCACAAAAAACTTAACCCCCTTCCCATCATACCTAAAAACTAAACCCTAAAGCTAAACCCATGAAAAAAAACTAACTATAATAGTGAAATGCACTTCGCATTTATTTAATGATCATTGAATAAATTTTTTTCCACCATATATATCATATCACGTCCATTTAATAATCATTTCATTATGGTAATTGATAATTTATTCAAAAGTTTGCTCTAATAGTGAAATGCACATGTGCATACGGTATATGTATGTATATAACAGCAAAATGCACATATGCATCAGACATGACGTAAATATGATGTAAAAAGCCATTTTTTTGTTTTTATTTGTTTTTATTTTTTTGTATTTTTTTCAGAAAGATTAACACTAAAAAAACATTTTGGTGTTTTTACTTTTTTTATTTTTTTAGGTTATATAATTTTTTTATTATTTTTTTTATTTTTTGGTGGAGAGGTTTTTGTGTTCACACTTGGTTCTTTGGTTCTCTCCCTAAATGGTGGTTCTCAAATGAACCAAATCCTATATATATATATATATATATAGGTAAAGTATATGGAGGAAACCCTCCTTATTTGGTAAACTCTGGAAACTCTGACTTCCCAACATTTTTTTTTTTGAAAAAAATAGGGTATGTAATATACATTTTTTAAGCATTTTGAGCCAAAAAAATCGAAAAAGCGCCGAACGGTTTTTTTTTTAAAATAAAAAACCTCTACTGTTTACATATAGTTAACACATTGTTAACACCTGTTATTAGCGCTTAACATGTGTTAGTCAAAATTTTATTTTTTTTAAAAAAAAAATACTCGGCGCTTTTTTAATTTTTTTGGCCCAAAATGCTTAAAATCATGTATATTACTTGCCCTATTTTTTCAAAAAAAAAAATATTGGGAAGTCAGAGTTTCCAGAGTTTACCAAATAAGGAGGATTTTCTTTATATCCATTCCCTATATATATATTATCTTAACTATTTTTTAGTAATGTTTCATTCTAGACATTCTATATTTGAAAAATAAATTTTTGTTTTGAAATATAAATTTTTATGACATTATTATTTATATTTATATTCTATGAAATATAAAAGTATTTTTTGAGATTCATATTATAATATATATTTTCATTTTAATATTTTAAAGATTAT
Source organism: Ambrosia artemisiifolia (assembly GCA_032199755.1). NCBI lineage: Eukaryota > Viridiplantae > Streptophyta > Magnoliopsida > Asterales > Asteraceae > Ambrosia > Ambrosia artemisiifolia. Next base: position 19,998,043 of record CM063518.1, read on the forward strand.
TACGGTGATGATGATATGTATGTTGTTCATTATAATTTAATTAATTAATATATTTTAGAATTTTAAAACATGCTAAAGCCTGTGAGGAGAACCAACACGTTTTTGTACCATTGGCTTTTGATACCTTTGGCTTATTGGCACCAGAGGCTACTCGCTTCCTGACCAGGGTACAACGAGTTATTCATAGTAGTGTCTCGGTCTCGGGTGGGCAGGGTTACGTTTTTAGTAGGTTAGGATTTGCTATTCAAAAAGGGTTAGCGGCGCAGCTTGTTGCCCGTCTGCCTGTTATCTTAATGTAATTTTCTTTGTCCGGGAATGAATGAAAAGTTTCACCAAAAAAAAAATAATAAAAAATAAAAAAATTTTAAAACATAAAACTATAAACGGAAGTAGAATTATATATACTTTAAAATCCCAATGGGTATATTCGATACCCACGGGTATGCTTTACATCCAACGGGTAATACCAGACAAATCTCTGACGGGTAATGAGACAAGTATGGAATGAGATTTTACAACCGAGTATGAATATGAAATTAATCATACCTGACCCATTGTCATCCCTATATTTCCCAAGTTCCAGATTTCAATTGATTGCTTTACACATATATTATACATTTTTAATCAGATACAAAAGAATGTGTTTCAATCCCTTTTTACAGGTGTTCTTTAACTATTCCAATTAGGGTCAATTCATTAAGCCTACATGGTGTGGAATGAAGGAATGAGGCCCTAGGGGCTCCATTCTATCACATAGGGCTGGCAATTTAGACACGAAGACGATAACATGACACGAACCTACACGATTTTAACAGGTTTCGTGTTTGGCCTTAACAGGTTTCGTGTCTATAATAGGTTGACATGTTAAGACCTGTTTATTTTTGTGTCGTGTTCGTGTTTACCTGTTTCGTGTTCGTGTCTTAACAGGTCTTATCGTGTCCTATCGTGTTTCTTATCGTGTCTTGTCGTGTTAACCTGTTTTACTAGGTGTTCCTTATCGTGTTAACATGTTAGACATAGGTTCGTGTTCGTGTTTACAGATTTCGTGTTCGTGTAACCTGTTATGCCAGCCTTACTATCACCTTAGCATCACCTCAGCACCATGTTAAAACAGGGTTCCATTGCCTCCTTCTAATAACACCCAATAAATAGAATAAAGTCTCATCAATCATTACTTAATCATTTATTCAATATTTAATTATTATCAATTTAATTTAATTTATTTTTTAAATAAAAGACATTTATACAACCTTCACCCCTTTCCCATCCCTGCAACCCTTTTTCACCGTCACCACCACCATCGACAGCCATCAATCACCACCTAAACCACCACACCACCACCCAAATCAACAACTTCAACAATCAAATCAACATGTGGGCCCACCTCTCCCTCCGTTTTTCTTCGCCATTGTGCTTGTGAAGCATCACCCCCACCCCCTCCCCCCCCCCCCCCCAAAAAAAAAAAAAAAAAAAAAACAATACAAATGGCGCCTGGGAAATTAGTGGGGGTATTGAACAAAAAACCCCCTGAGGTCGCGCCACCCCCAGTGCCAAGATTATGGCCATGCATCTTGCATAAACATAAGTAAATAGCGAGCCCTAAGAACATGTGGCATGTAAATTTTCTTGTTTTAATATCGATCCGAGCATAGCATATCACCAACTATATGCCATGATGATACATAGCTCATATGTCAATGCATATACCACCGTACGCTCCACTAATTGTGGCCCAAAACATCTTACTATAGGGGAAAAACTTGATTATGAATTGTGTTTGGTTGTAAACCATATCAAGTGTCAAATTCTATACAACATTTCTTCCCTTTTCTTAAAAAGAGAATTGTCATATCAGTCCATGTCTTTGACTAGTTGTTATCATAATATTTCACATAAAATTGCATTGTAACTTCACTATCTACTTTTTCAATACAATTGGGCACTTGTTTATAAACACGTGTGTCCACTACTTGACATAACTTTTACATCCATCAACATAAAGAAATTAGAGATATTTGTTAAAAAAAACATGTGCTTGTATTCGTATTTTTCCTATCATTATTCCACCAAGTATTTTACTTGATATTTGGTTACTTAATCAAGCAGCATAAACCACACATAACAAAACTTAATTTTTTTCACTGGTTTACAAATAATGTGATTCGCTATCTTAAATCTTGTAAGTTTTTTTAATCTAAACTATAATATTTTTTGTTTGTTACCCGTTTAAAAAAAATATATTTGTACTCACTTTTAGGGTGGATGGGGTGGTGGGTGATACAATCACATCATCACATTATCACACCCAATAATATTATACCACCTCATTCCTTCACTTTCCATCATATTTAATCACTAAACCCATGTAGTGGAATGATACAATCACACTCAATTTTTTTTAAATAAAAATAAAACATTACATTAAATAAAAAAATAAAAACAAATTACATAAAAAAATAAAAAAAGTTACATTAAATAAAAAATAGTAGAAATTAAATAAAACATTAATAGAAAATATAAAACCTAAAATTTGTTGCGTACCATTCGCCACGCTGAAACGTGCGAAAAATCCACGCCGACCTCAGTAGCATAGTCGATTTTAGCGAAGTCTTACTGCATATCTTCTATGTCGTCGAGGTAGTTTAGCCTCGCGCCTCGCTTCCCTAATTTTTTTTTGGAACTTTTGACACTTGGATTCGAGGTCTGCGTATTTTTGAGAGATTAAATCACACGTACGTTGTGACCCCCCGACAAGTGCACCAAACTCGGCTAACACTTTTTTCCAGCATGGAGCACTCCAGACACGGCTACGACCACGACCACTACTCATTGATGCGCCACGTTGGGGTGTACGGTCTTGTACGTGATTACGAGCGCAATTTCCTCCTCTTTTGTCCACATAACCATTGTGTGTTATTTTTGTGATTTTTTTTTTGTGAAGATGAGAAGAATTGTATGATTTTTTTTGTGAAGATGAGAAGAATTTTTTGAATGTATGTAATAAATATGCGTATTTATAGTAGAGGTAATTAATTTTTGTTTTTTTGTTTTGTTTTTGTTTTTGACCGTTAGGCAACGTTAGCCAACGGCTAGCAGATAGCTATAGTGAGTGTGATAAGCATCACGATACTATTTGTTCGCGGCCGTGATTTGTTTGGTAGGGCGGTGTTCGTGATGGTCACGGCCATCGCAAAATGACCATTACGTACCACCCCGCCCACCCTACTAATTTCCGCCACAATTCATAGTCAATCCTAAATGATTTCCACCACATACACATATTGGTGCTATAACATAAAGTTTATTATAGTTGGAATTTCAACCCATATTGTCTTGTTTTCTTGCATTTCCATCAAGAGGTTATTTGTCAAAATAGATGAATAGTTAACTAGTGCTCCATAACATGCAGGAAATGTTCTGGACACTTCTAAACCAATAATAACCGATTTGAATCATCAATTTGCTGAAATGATCATTATTGTTGCAATACTTTAATTAATACCATAAAACGCGTATGTTGGTGCTATTATGCATGTTTGGATGATCATTTGATGTCTTAAACGTCACTGTATAAAATTCCATGACCCTAAAAACCAATAATAAAAGAACAGGGTTACTTGAATCACAACAAATATAACTCTTTGTCATTAAGAACTTTGGTATAACCATGTGAAAGAATACTCTAGAAAAGGAATTACACCCCTATAAGTGTAGTTTTGAATAGAAGTGATTGACTGCTAAACAAATGTTATAGCATTGATAAACTTAGGATTAAGACAATGAGAAAAGAGGCTAGAGAAATTGTTTAAAGAACTGATTTCGTATCATAACTTTTTGAATACCACATGCCCAACTAGGGTCGTCCCCGAAACCTAAAAAAATATTTGGGTCACGATTGACATAAAAAAAGTGACTTAAAATTTTGGTAAAGATGAATGAATTAAAAAATAAAATAGAAGTTGGTGGATAGAGTGAAGTTGAATTTGTTTCAACTTTGACATAGTGTGAGTCAAGAGCTATAATTTCAAGTAAAAATGCGTAGATTTGTTCTATATTTGACAATGAAGATCCATGCTCGAAATTAGGGTCCTCACAAGTTCGCTACTACTTAAACCCTAACGGTAAATAACAACAATTAATTCATGTATTTGTTGGTCACCTTGTTTTGGTAAACGTGCATGTGTGCCAATGATTTAAAGAGATGAATATCAGGCTGACGAAAGAAGATTGGGTTATAGGATTCATACACCCTGTGACGTCACATTCTGGGGGTGTGACATCACATTCTGGGGTATGTGGCAGTCTCCTATTGGTATGTGATGTGGGCCAGGGTGTATGAATCCTAAATAGGGGGTGTATGAATCCTAATTACCAAGAAGATTAAAGAATTTTGGTACTCGTTAACCATCGTCAGTTTCTACCCATTCAGGCTTGCAAATCTGAAGGTTATACTTGTGATCTATGAGAGACTTGAGTATGAATGAAAGGGAATTAGGATTCTAATTTGAATCGACAAAAAAAGGGACACAATACATCCCGCTCCCCCTACATCCAACCTCCAGTCCCAGTATGCTACAACAAAGTTCCTTCTCTCCCGCATCTTGGATCGCCAAATCAAGATGGTTGTGCCACACCTTCTTCCCCATCCCACGCCCCTTGCCACAACATCTGCACCTTAGCCCAAACCACATGTCACGCCTCTTGTCCCGCTTCTTCCCAAGCCCATTTGTGCTACCTAATAAGGTAAAAGTTGTTTAACCTTGTATTTATTGAGAAGATTTTGAAATTTTACGAAGACACAAAAAATCAAAGTGTAACAGGATTAAACAACTACAAAATGTTTTAAAGTGCAATTTTTAAATAAATAAATAATTAATATAATAATAATTAATATAACAATAATAATAATAATAATAATAATAATAATAATAATAATAATAATAATAATAATAATAATAATAAATAGAGATGAAAAGTTACGTAGAAATCCCAAAGTATTGCACACCACCTTTTTTAAAATGTTAGTTTTCATTCGAGTACTTCATTTCCAATCTAAAAAAAATCAGAAGTCACACTTACGCCAACCATTTCGATAGTGTAACAAACTAACAAAACATTCCCTTAACGTTCCTTAACGTATACTTTAATAACTAAATTAATTATTGGAGAATGGAAATAAATAATCCCAACTATGAACTATTGGCCAATAACAGTCTCAACTACGAAAATCACCAATATTGGTCCCAACTTTCGACATATTGGAAACCAATGGACTCAAACTAACGGAGGCTAACTCCGTTAGTGTGATGCTAACATGGCATGCTTAGGTGGCAAGATGATCCTACGTGGCAAAATGATCCTACGTGGCAAAATGATCATACGTGGCATCCTACGTGGCATGACACGTCAACATCACACTAACGGAGGCTAACTCCGTTAGTTTGGGTCTGTTGATTTCCAATATGTCGAAAGTTGGGATCAATATTGGTGATTTTCGTAGTTGGGACTGTTATTGGCCAATAGTCAATAGTTTGGATTATTTATTTCCATTATTCCTTAATTATTAGTTATATTTTTTGTCTATAAAAAAATATGGGAAATGGAATTAAATAATCCTAACTTTGTGAGGTTGGAAGGCAATAATCCCAACTTGAAATATGGAATTTAACAGGCCCAACTTGTCATGGGTTTATTTCATTGTACCAAAACTAACCGGGGTTAGTTTTTAACAGACCCAGTTAGTTTTCTGGCTAAAAATGTAACTTTTTAAAAGATCAAAGACCATTTCTGCTCATTAGTCAAACTTTTTAAACAAACCCATCTTCCCCCGAGCTCTGTCACCGGAGGGTCACAAACTCCGGTGACTGGTGCTCTTCTTCTCCGGCAACCACCTCTTCTTATCCGACGACAATTTTTTAAACAACCCCCCCCCCCCCCCCCGTGTTCTACCCATTAGTCAAACTTCTTAAAAGCCATAACCATTATTTTGAAAGAAACAGACCAGAGCAAATGATTCCAGCGAGTCACCGGAAATTCACAAGCAGATTTGAACTCGAACTTTAAACGGTTATGCATCCCTGCCCTTACATATTATAACAAATCGAATACATACAACCTTAATCCAATCCAAGAAATCAAGTCAATTGTGATACTTGTTTCCTGTTCGATACAAACTTTTCCCGCCATATTGTTTTTAGCAAACCAAACAAGTTTTAGGAATTAAAACCTTAGTCCGAACGATTATTGATACAAATCAGATTCAGTTTTACAAAACACACATCAAAACATCAAGGATTAAGTTTATGTTTCGGGAAGGAAAAAAAGAAGGAAGAACAGGTCGTCGGAGAAGGAGTGGTGGTCGCCGGAGAAGGAGAGCATCGGCCATTGGAGTTGGTGACCCTTTGGTGACAGAGCTCGAGGGAAGATAGGTTTGTTTAAAAAGTTTGAAGAAATGATCCTTGATCTTTTAAAAGTTACAATTCCAAAAAAAATATGTTGGTTTATTGATTTTTCGTCCTAGAAAATACGCATTTATTTTACTACATTTTTTAACGTAAACTTTTCCTAAAGTGTTCACACAACATTCAGAAGTCATTTGATTTTACACCAGTGATGGTAACATCTATATCTATAACTATTAATAAACCAAAACACTAAATTCTACATGACACTTAAAGAGGCTATACTCCTCCTTTAGGTGTGCCACGTAGCATCATCCTTCTTATTTTCATCAAAAAGTCTTTGTTTTCTCTCATGTTTTCCCCACAGTTTTAAAACGTTAATAACTTTTATATATGAAATTTCACATATATATATATATATATATATATATATATATATGTACCAAATTAACGAACGTTTTATTATCTTTTTGTTACAAACATGATATGAAAGCATAAACTGAAAGTTCTTTATTAAAGATCAAAGAATCAAAAGATACAACCAACTCAGATACAATATCACCACGAACTCTCACAAATACAGATCTCTCTATCCCATCAACAGACTAACCTTAGCTATGACCAATATGAACAGATATAAGGTATATTTGAACAAGTACAATAACAAGATCACAAACCCTAATCTATTTAGACGATAGAGAGAATTACAGAGACAAAAGAAAAGACTGATCAAAAACTGGTAAAGTGTGAAAATAAGAATCTATTTATAGAGCTGAGGTTGTGCTTCTTCAATGAGATCAACGGTTGATATTGAACAGATCTAACGGCTCAGACTCAATTGTGTTTCTTCACACGGATCTCCACATCAGCAAGTTATAATAACTATCAGACATGGGCCGAAGACCAACATGGACCAGGGAAATCATACTGGGCTATAAAAAAGACAACTGGGCCTCTAACATTCTGATATCTCCACACGAATTGGACTTGGGTTTACAGCAACATCAACATGCTCTCTTAATCAGCTACTAGCCCACAATCTTTAAACCTGAAAATAACCTTATGCAAAATATTAAAACATCAAGTTAATCAATATCCTGACCCATTTAACTAATTATAGAATTGGATAAGATTTTAACCCCCCCCCCCCCCAATTCTATAATCCAAATAGGTCAAACAAACATAGCTTTTTGCATAAGTAGTCATGAGCAGTAGCCAATAAACCTTTAGTAAAGACATCAGCTACTTGTTCCTTAGTATCTATAGACACAGTTTTAACAACACCTTTAAGAATTTGATCTCTCAAAAAATAAAGATCCAATTCAAAGTGTTTCGTTTTGTCATAGAAAACCGGATTTGCAGCAATTGATATTGCAGCATTATTATCACAATGAATACTGACAGGAATATCAACAATAACACCGAGTTCTTCCAAAATATTTTTAATCCACATTATCTCACAAGTAACAGCACACATTGCTCGATACTCAGCTTCTGCTGATGATCGAGAAACTGTGGACTATTTCTTACTTTTCCAAGACACAAGATTATTACCTAAAAACACACAAAATCCAGTAACTGATTTCCTGGTATTTGTGCATTTAGCCGAATCTGAGTTTGAAAAGGCACTAAGTTCAAATTGATCACTCTTTTTGAACTTAATTCCTTTTCCTGGGGCAAGTTTTAAATACCTTAATAGTTTGAAAGCAATTTTTAAATGCCCCTTTAAAGGCTTATGCATATGTTGACTCAGAAAATGAACAACGTAAGAAATATCAGGCCTAGTATGAGAAAGATAAATTAATTTACCAATTAATTGTTGATAACCTGTTATGTTTTCAATAGGTATAGAATCCTTATCCATCAAAGAAGTAATAACATGATTTTGTTCAATTGGTACATTAACAGGTTTGCATGCCAACAACCCATACTCAGATAACAGATCAGTACAATATTTTCTTTGAGACAAAACAAGACCATCATTTTCTTTAATGACCTCTATTCCCAGGAAATATTGTAATTTACCTAAGTCCTTGATCAAAAACTTGGACTTAAGACATTTTTTAAGATTTTCAATCTCAACAAAGGAATTTCCAATAACCACAATGTCATCCACATATACAAGTAAGATAACACAAACAGAATTAGAACACTTAAAAAACATAGAATGATCACATTTGCTTCTTTGGAAGCCAAACTCAAGTAGAACATTCACAAGTTTTTCATTCCACATTCTAGGTGCTTGTTTTAATCCATAAAGGGATTTTTTAAGTTTACACACCTTGTTATCATTTTTATTACTGAATCCCTCAGGCAGTTTCATATAAACTTCTTCATTAAGTTCACCATACAAAAAAAATTATTTATATCCAACTGATATAAATCCCATCCATTGTGAACAGCTAATGAAATTATACACCTAACAGTTACAATTTTCACAAAAGGTGCAAAAGTCTCATCAAAGTCAATACCTTCCTTTTGACTATAGCCTTTGGCTACTAACCTAGCCTTATACCTCTCTATCTCACCATTAGATTTATATTTTACTTTATAAATCCATTTACAACCAACAATATTTTTATTTTTGGGAGTATCAACTATGGTCCAAGTATCATTCCTATTTAAAGCTTCCAATTCATCACTCATAGCCTGAACCCATTCAGGATAATTAGAAGCTTCACTATAGGTTTTAGGTTCAAAGCCTTTTGACAATGTAGAAGCAAAACATTTGGACTCAAAAGACAGTTTGGACATATTGACAAACTTTTCAATTCCATATTTGACTTTTCCATCCACAACATACTCATTATACTTAGAAGGAAAAATAGTACTTCTAGTTGATCTTCTAACACTACTGGTATCAGCAGACTCAGAAGTATCACCCTCAGAATTTGAAACGACATCATTTGTAGTATTCACATGACTGTCTGCCTTATCAGTATCATTATGTCCATTGCTAGACTGCTGGACTCCAGCCAAGTCATTAGTAACAGACTGATTATCTGATTGCAAGTTGTCATTTGTTCCTACATTAGTCTTATTCTTACCTAGCCCCTTTCCCTCATCATAGGGATCATTTACTTCAAAATTGTTTTGTGAGTCTGTGTTTTCAAATGAATAAAAAAAGTTTAAACTGTTAACAAGTTTTTCAGGATTAGAATCAAAGGTATCAAAAACTTTTTGTTCTTTAAAAGGAAAATAGTTTTCAAAAAACTTCACATCCCTTGAATATCCAACTATTTTACTATCAAGACTAAAAACTTTGTAACCTTTTTTCTCATTTGAGTATCCTATAAAAACACATTTTTCAGCTCTACTATTAAATTTCACTATCATTTAGTATAGTACAAAAACACAGACACCCAAACAACTTCAAATGATAAATAAAGGGTTCAAAGCCATAAAGTAACTCATAAGGTGTTTTTCCCCCTAAGACTCCAGTAGGTGTCCTATTAATCAAGTAAGCAGCAGTTAAAACACATTCAGTCCAAAACCTAATAGGACGATTACTTTGAAATAAGAGAGCCCTTGCAACATTTAAAAGATGCCTATGTTTCCTCTCAACAATACCATTTTGTTGAGGGGTATAGGCACAAGTGGTCTGATGAATTATTCCCTTTTCTTTACAAAACCTTGACATCTGACTATTTACAAATTCAAGACTATCACTTCTGAAACACTTAATATGTTTGTTAAACTGAGTTTCAACTATGTTTACAAAATCTTTAATATTTTCAAAAACATCAGTTTTATTCTTTAACAAACACACCCAAACAGTTCGGGAATAATCATCAACAATGGTCAGAAAGTATTTAAAGCCATCTCTACTGACAGCTCTATAAGGACCCCATACATCAAGACGAACAAGTTCACCAATGTGAGTAGACTTATGTTCACTTAAAGGGAAGGGTTCCCTATGTTTTTGGCTCTATGACAGACCTCACAAGGTTGATTTTTATCATGATCTCCTATATTTAGTTTAGATTTAAGGATTTTAACAGCTTGTTCAGAAGGGTGCCCTAATCTAGCATGCCAAATATCATATAACTCATTACTATTCAAACACACCTTAGTATTTAAACAATTATTGCCACACAAGTACAACCCTTCAAGCTGTTTACTAGTTACCAGAACTCTCTTGGTTAACCGGTCCTGTATATAACTAGTATCCTCATCAAAACCAACATATAGCTTATTATCCCTAGCAAGTTTGTGAACAGAAATGAGATTAACTTTATATTCAGGGACCACTAACACATTTTTTAAGACCACACCATTTGCAAGATTAACATTACAAATTTTAGTAACTAAGGCTTTAGTGCCATTAGGATGGTTAACATGAATGTTTAATTCAGAAACTTCAATAAAATCAGTTAACTCAACATCATTTGAAACCATATGTTGACTAGCCCCTGAATCAACAATCCACCCAATCTTAATCATATTCCCTACACAACTTGCAAAACCAAATATAGGTTTCCCACATATATTAGCACAGAAAAAACCACCTGAAACATTGCAGTTCTGAGGACTTTCTTTAGTTTTTTCACTCAAAATATTTATCAGCTTAGTCAACTGTTCATTTGTTAAAACAGGGTTAGGATTAGTAGTATTAGTAGTATTAACATTAGTATTATTACTATTACCCCCCACCCTCTTAGACTGATTTCCCCTTGACCTCATCCAAGGGGGATAGCCTATTATCTCAAAACATTTGTCAACAGTATGACCATTCTTATTACAATGGGTACATTTTAAACCAGATTGATTATTAGTAGTCTTGTTACCAAATCTTTTGTTAAACTCCACAAACTGATTAGTTTGACTAGCAAAACTAACAGTTTGAGTTTTCTTATTTGCACCACTAGAAGTTCTATGTGATTCTTCCCTAGATACAATAACATAAGCTTCTTTCACAGTAGATAAAGAATCCCTAGTTAACAAATTTGTTCTAACAGATTGATAACAACTATCTAATCCCATCAAGAATTGCATAGGTTTGATCATTTGACTAAAGCTATTAAAATCTTTTGCAGGATCACATGTACATGGGGGTAATTGGAGTATTTCATCCAATTGCTTCCACATAACATTCAACTTTTGATTGTACTCAGATACAGAAGTACCATCCTGAGAAAAACTATTTATTTTTTGATATAAATCAAAAACCACAGAACCATCAATTTTATTATAGGTTTCTTTAAGATCTTTCAACACATCACTAGCAAGTTTAGAGAATACTTGACCAAGATACAATTCCTCAGACATAGAAGTCAAAATCCAAGTAAGCACAATAGAATTACACCTATCCCATTGTCTAGCAAGAACAGGATCATCAACAGGTTTAACACACTCACCATTAATAAATCCTAGTTTGTTTTTAACTTGTAAACCAAGAGTAATGGCATTAGACCATACACTGTAATTTTCAGTTCCCTTTAGCTTAATACTGACAATGGTTAAATTTGTGGAATCACTAGGATGAAGATAAAGTGGGTCACCAGCATCAATCTTATTGACCAGGGTCACAGCAACATCATTACGAGGTATCAAAGGATCCTGCCCCTGACCTTGACCTTGACCACTTCCTTCATTAACCATAACTACTCAATTAAACAGGAAACACAACAGAGAACAGCAGATCACACCACGAGGCAAACAAAAACAAATAGCAAACAAAATCAATCAACAAGAACAAACAGCAAACAAGATCAATCACACAAGAAACACCCAAAACAACTAATAAAATGGCGAAGCTGTACAGGTGTTCCCGATCACTGGTTCATCACTCAATATGCCAGCGCAGGTCCTTGTACAGGAGCCACCTAAGACCTAGACCAACCCTAAAGCTAGACAGGGTCTCAAGCCCTGAATAGTTGACTCCTTAGGACAAACTCTAGACAACAAGAAATAATGAAACGATCTTACCGAATCAGCCCAAGTTAGGGGTCTCCAACAACTCATAACTCTCAACCTTCACTTAGGGTTAAGAGTCAGAGAGCAATAAGAAAATGTGCAATCCAATCCACACAAGATCTTGAGAGTAGATCTTGATTCTTCACACTTCCAGTAAATCCAAACAGATACACTAGATCTGATCCACCAGATCTACACACAGGTACACAGGAGTCTCCAACAGCAGAAGATATTCACAATCTTCTCAGCTCTCAGAAACCCTAGATTACAGCGGAAGACGATCAAGAACGAATCAAAGCCTATGGCTCTGATACCATGTTACAAACATGATATGAAAGCATAAACTGAAAGTTCTTTATTAAAGATCAAAAAATCAAAAGACACAACCAACTCAGATACAATATCACCACGAATTCTCACAAATACAGATCTCTCTATACCATCAACAGACTAACCTTAGCTATGACCAATATGAACAGATATAAGGTATATCTGAACAAGTACAATAACAAGATCACAAACCCTAATATATTCAGACGATAGAGAGAATTAGAGAGACAAAAGAAAAGACTGATCAAAAATTGTTAAAGTGTGAAAATAAGAATCTATTTATAGAGCTGAGCTTGTGCTTCTTCAATGAGATCAACGGTTGATATTGAACAGATCTAACGGCTCAGACTCAATTGTGTTTCTTCACACGGATCTCCACATCAGCAAGTTATAATAACTATCAGACATGGGCCGAAGACCAACATGGACCAGGGAAATCATACTGGGCTATAAAAAAGACAACTGGGCCTCTAACATTTTGATATCTCCACACGAACTGGACTTGGGTTTACAGCAACATCAACATGCTCTCCTAATCAGCTACTAGCCCACAATCTTTAAACCTTAAAATAACCATATGCAAAATATTAAAACATCAAGTTAATCAATATCATGACCCATTTAACTAATTATAGAATTGAATAAGATTTTAACACTTTTCACCGAGTACCTAGTGGTATACAAAAAATGAAAAAAAAAAACGATTTTTTGTGGGTTTTTGTTCATACTGGAAAAAAACACACAACGTATTCAGATAATTCATTAATCATGTCTAGGAAAGTCACTAATCATGTTCAAACTAGGAATTCTATTTTCATCAAAAGCATAATAGGTAAAAACCTTTCCTTTAAAAAAAAGTTACACCTTCAAGACCACCGTCACAATCACGCACTGCAATGTGGTTGTTTCTAACTCTGCTCTTCATCCAAACGTATATCTTCTTTTTAATATACATTTTCATTCTTATTCGCATGATTAAAATTGTTGTTTTCTCATATTTCAGTGCATTAATCTCTATGTTACATCATAACATATATTTTGTCACTTCGTATTAAATTTATCTATCCCGGAAAGCTCCCGGGATATAATCTAGTAATACTGTATACTATATCTGTTACAATTTACGAAATATCATTGTGTATATATATATTTTTTATTTCTATTTTAGAGAAAGGTTCAATAGAAAACTTATAGTTATATGGAGAGAACTAGAAAACTTCTACTTAAATTAAAAAATAATAAAAAATTTATAACTCAAAATTTAAGTAATAAAACAAGAAAATTGGTTTGGAGTTTCTCTTTCCCACGTCATCCCCATTTAAAAAGAAAATAAATAAAAAGAATAAAAAATGTGAATTCTAATGCACATGTGTAATAAATGTCCGGTTAAGCTTTAGAGTTTAGTTGTTCGGTTTATAATAAAAAAATTTTTGCTTCTAAGGTTTAGATTTTAGGGGTGGGGTGGGTAGGGTGGGTTTATGTTTTTGGGTGGAAGGTTAGGTTTTTGGTTGTGGTGGGTTGTGGGGTTAGGTTTTTTGGTAGGTGACGGGTGGGGTGAGTTTAGGTTTTTGGGTAATCGGTTTAAGTTTTTGGGTGTGGGTGGGTGGGGTAGAGTTAGGTTTTTGGGTTATGCTACACATATGCAGTAGCTTTTTTTTAGTTTTTTTCGAATGGGGATGGCGTGGGAAAAATAAGCTCTAAACTAATTTTCTAGTTTTTTTACTTAAATTTTGAGTTATCATTTTTTATTAATTTTTTTTACATTTAATTAAGCGTTTTCTAGTTCTCTAATAAAATGAGTTTTCTATTGAACCATTATCTCTTAATATAATATCTATTGGTCAATGTAAAAGTTGTTGCTCTTTTCTTTTTCTTTTCTTAATTGGGGATACATCTAAAAGACATGTGTGTTAATAAAACAATTTATGAGGGGTATTGATTGGTTATGAACCCACATCTAAAGAGATGTTAAATTAACTTAGGTTTGATGTGTGTTAATAACTCAATATTGTCCTGACCAAATATTTACACGAATTTAGTGAATTGATGGACTTGACATCATAGCACATGGTTTTAACTTGTTAAGTTGGACCGTGTGAGCCAGATCAAGCATCACCGATAGTAAAACGAGCAGGTAGTTGTGACGAATCAGCGAGGTCGAAACTCTGGCCGCCAATCAATCTTAGGTTTCGATGTTGAGTAATCGGTTAAAATATGTTGGTCGAATGAGAACATATGCGTTTGTTCTTAGTACTTATGCCTCAAAATTGGTACAAATAAAAGACAATAGTTTGTTCTTGTGCGACTGTATTGGTGTTGTCGGACTAATAGTGCTAGAGTGATCGTTTTTGCAGCAAATGGCAACGGGGCAAAATGGTGATGTTTTGGAGAACTTCCTCTGGCCTGCAGTGGTGCACAACAGTTGGACACCATCGAGTGTTAAGACTGGGAGCCACCAAGTGAGAAACTTTCGTGTTGATAACATGATGAGAAAAAAAAAGAATCTATAAGTCAAACTTGATTGCCTTCACTAATTGTCTTGTACATCGTAACACATATTTTGTCACTTCATATTAGATTTGTCTATCCCGGGAAGCTTCTGGGATATAAACTAGTATATATTATAATTCGAAGCAGATAACTTATTTAACCAAAAACCAAATTTAAAGATAAAGTTAAATCTTGTTCTACCGACTTTTTGAATCTAAAATTTTTTATTACAATTTGTTATTTAAAAATATATACAAAACACATGAGAATTTTATTATCTTTAATTTGACTAATATGTGGAATCCCGTGTGAAAACAAGGGAAGTCTATATCTTTTTCTAAGATAATTAGTCCCCAAATATAGAAAACATAAACAGACTTTACTAAAGTCTGTTAACTAAAACAGTTGTTGCTACAAACAGATGTTGCTTCTGTTTCAGACAGATCTCCTTAACAGACCCACTGCTCTAAAACAGACCTTACTAAACAGACCTTAGTAAACATGCCTTATTAAACAGACCTTACTAAATAGACCCACTCCTCTTGATCTTTTGATTATTTTCCTTGCATCATAAGCCATACCATTACTGAATCATCCCATTGCTATTTTTGAAATGGCCATTTTTAATGAAATTACATATATCCCTAAAGCTTAATAAATTACATTTATGATCTCCAAACCATGTCATACAGAAATTCACACATGTCAACTAATATTCAACAATTTAAAATTTAAGATCTCACTTAAAATTTACATACAAAACATCAATTTATATTTACTTAGATGACCTTTTAAAAGAAATATCTCTTTTTTACTTTTTACGCACCCTTTCCAAAAATATTACTTTTGAAGTTGTCAAATTCAACCCTTATAAAAATAAAACTTAGTTTTATAATTTTAATATTTTTCTGAAACTTACTTCTGAAGTTGTCAAATTCAATCCTTATAAAAATAAAACTTACTTTTTACACCCTCTTTCCAAAAATATTACTTTTGAAGTTGTCAAATTCAACCCTTATAAAAATAAACTCACTTTTTACACCCCTTTCCAAAAATATTACTTTTGAAGTTGTCAAATTCAACCCTTATAAAAATAAACTCACTTTTTACACCCCTTTCCAAAAGGCATGGTCTATTTCAACCCCCCCACTTCTATTTCACCCCCCTGAAAGCGCCTCGCTTAGGCCTAAGCGAGGCGCTTTCTTTGCTTTTTAACTACCTCGGTACGAGGTCAGAAAAAGCTGATTTTTGACTCGAAGCGCCTCGCTTAGGCCTAAGCGAGGCGCTTCGGATAAATTTTTTTTTTTTTTGGTCTTTTGAGTTTAAGGTTTAACATTTTTTTTTCTTTTGAGTTAGTTTTTTTTTCAGTCAGACGTTTTTCAAAAAAACATTTTTTATGTCAATGGGAGGGTAAACAAAATCGTTGATCCGACTGTTGATTTCTTTCTGCAACAAGGAACAAAATGTCAGCTTTTTCCTGCCACCTATCAATCTCACTATCCGAACAACTGAATTTTACTTGCTTGCATGAAAAGTATATTTTAATTGTTCGTTTTGACAAACATCTGGCTAACCTGTCCAGTTATCAATCTCACTGTCCAACAACTGAATTTTACTTGCTTGCATGAAAAGTATATTTTAATTGTTCGTTTTCGTTTTGACAAACGTCTGGCTAACCTGTCCAGTTATCAATCTCACTGTCCAACAACTGAATTTTACTTGCTTGCATGAAAAGTTTATTTTAATTGTTCGTTTTGACAAACGCCTGGCTAATGAATTTTACTGTAATGATCAGAAACATTCCAAATAACTGTTCAATTTCAGCTTTTGTTTAACTATTTTAGCAACTTCCATAGAGAAGTTATCAATCTTACTGTCCAGTTATATTACTCACTGTCCAACAAACTGAATTTCTTCAACCAAATCATTTATTCAAGTTCATTTTCACCAAAAAAAGCAAAACTGTAAATATCAGGAACATTCCAAATAACTGTTCAATTTCAGCTTTTGTTTAACTATTTTAGCAACTTCCATAGAGAAGTTATCAATCTCACTTCTCACTGTCCATGTTTACCTTCAACGGTAATGAGTAACCTACTAACCTCTATAATAGACTTCATTTATTCTTCTTCATCTTTTTCTACTTGAAGTAACAGAGTGGACTTCTAGATAAGGAGGTATATGTACAATGAACTTTTTACGCTAAATAAAACTTACACACAACTTTTTGCCCTAGTGGTGGACTTCTATTGTTTCGGGTTCCCTTTCATCGTTGCCAGAGGGTCTCTATTCATACGTAGGTTTGCCAGAGGGTCACTATTCATACACACAACGGTAATGTACACACAACTTTTTAGATAAGGAGGTATATGTACAATGAACTTTTTACGCTAAATAAAACTTACACACAACTTTTTGCCCTAGTGGTGGACTTCTATTGTTTCGGGTTCCCTTTCATCGTTGACAGATATCTCTCTGAGATGATAAAGGTAGATCATGGAAAGTTCAACTCAAGAAAACAAAGATGAAACCGATTAATGTTCTAGTGGTGTGCCAGAGGGTCACTATTCATACGCAGGTTTGCCAGAGGGTCACTATTCATACACACAACTTTTTGCTCTAGTGGTGCGGTCTACCTTTTTGACAAACACCTGGCTAACCTGTCCAGTTATCAATCTCACTGGCTTTAGTCCTTTACGCAGGTTTGCCAGAGGGTCACTATTCATACACACAACTTTTTGCTCTAGTGGTGTGCTCTACCTTTTTGACAAACACCTGGCTAACCTGTCCAGTTTGCCAGAGGGTCACTATTCATACACACAACTTTTTGCTCTAGTGGTGTGGTCTACCTTTTTGACAAACACCTGGCTAACCTGTCCAGTTTGCCAAGAACATTCCAAATAACAGTTCAATTTCAGTTCAAACTTTTCAAACACCTGCAACATCTCAAGAGTCGAGGTCCTCTGACATATGTGGCTTTAGTGCTTTACACAGGTTTGCCAGAGGGTCACTATTCATATATAAAAGACATTAATCGGTTTGATCTACCTTTACATTATTATTATTATTATTTACATTATTATCGTATTTGCTTTACGATAATAATGTAAATAATAATAATAATAATAAGGAAGGAAGGTTTTTGCAAAAAAGAAGGTTTCCGCGTTAGTGCCGATCCGATTGTTTAAAGTATCAAGACTATGAAATTAGTAAAACAACTGAATTTTACTTGCTTGCATGAAAAGTTATTTCAGTTCAAACTTTTCAAACACCTGCAACATCTCAAGAGTCGAGGTCCTCTGAAAAAAGACATCGTACAATGATTTGGACTTGCAATATTTGAAAATTATCATTTCTTGACATGCTTCGTAACACCTCTGTAATATTTGAAAATTATCATTTCTCGAAAAGTAATTAAAAACACTTAAAAATTAATTAAAAACAATTGTTGCGAGTTAGGTTTAGTCGGAGGACCACTTACAATGATTCATCAAAGTTGTACAAAGCTGGATGTTTTTACTGGAAAACCAAAACGAGCAATAAACGAAGCGAAACAGAGAGATATAATTTTCTTGGCCTGGAAACAACTTAAAAGAAGCAAAAATGAATTAAAATTATTTTTTGGTGATTAACAGATAATTTTAAAGAATTAAAAGAAATTCAAGTTTTTAAAAAAAAGGCCAAAGCGCCTCGCTTTGGTCAAAGCGAGGAGCTTGTGGTCTAATCAAACCAGTCAAGCGCCTAGCTTTGGCCAAAGCTAGGCACTCAAGCGCCTCGCTTTGACCAAAGCTAGGCGCTTTGGCCTTTTTTTTTAAAAAACTTGAATTTCTTTTAATTCTTTAAAATTATCTGTTAATCACCAAAAAATAATTTTAATTCATTTTTGCTTCTTTTAAGTTGTTTCCAAGCCAAGAAAATTATATCTCTCCGTTTCGCTTCGTTTATTGCTCGTTTTGGTTTTCCAGTAAAAACATCCAGCTTTGTACAACTTTGATGAATCATTGTAAGTGGTCCTCCGACTATACATTCGATACCCATATTTATTCAGAACATAATTTTTGCATGTTTAATTGATATGTTTGACTTCCGGACTATATTGATGAAGATATCTCTCCGATAACAACTGACTTTTACTTATGGAATCTTTGTGCGAAAATCGAAACCATCTCATTCCATGTTCTCCATATCCATACCTTGTTCCAACCACTAATACCAGATTGATGATACTCAACCACTATAACCTTTCTGTACCTGTGGCCAAAAGAACTAGACTTCAAACACAACTTTTTGCTCAACGTAAATATTATTGTAATATAACATTCATTGACTAGACAGTAAAATCATCTTCTTGTAATTACTTTCAAGTTTCTTAGAATCATTGAAGACAACTTTTCAGTTGTTATCCGAGAGATAGCGGTCAACGATGAAGACAACCTGATAGTGGATACCATGGATCAGAGAGATTCAAGCTAATCAAACTCATATCTCAAGCCGGTGCAAGTTATGTTGGAGCATTTTTCATCTATCTCATCACCTTCTTCTAACATTTCAGTTGTTATCCGAGAGATAGCGGTCAACGATGAAGACAACCTGATAGTGGATACCATGGATCAGAGAGATTGAAGCTAATCAAACTCATATCTCAAGCCGGTGCAAGTTATGTTGTAGCATCTTTGATCATCTTCTTGTAATTACAACTTTTTCAGTTGTTATCCGAGATATAGCGGTCAACGATCATTTCGTTATCATTGCTAACAGACTTTGACCGATTAACAGTCAACGTTTTGATATTAGGAGACGGAGGACGCCATTGTAACGGAACAGTCTCTAACCCACTAACGTCGTGATATCTCTCCGTCAACGGCATTGCAACTCTTCTACACTCATATAAAACCGGTTCACCATGCAAAGTCATCTCCGGTTCAAACCGGTAAAAGATTATTGTTTTGTTTTGTGGATCAGACGAGGACTTGCCTGTGTCTTGAAAACACAAGGATGACACACGAAGCTTTAGACTCCAAGCGGATCCCTTGATTGCCGCATTTAATGAAATTTAACGCGCATACCGCATTCGGAGTCTGATTGCACCAAATCCAGTCTTCAAGGTGGACTTAAGCACCTGAACGGGAAGTTGAAATTTTGAATGATGTTCGTCAACTGCACCGAATCTAGTCTTCAAGGTACCATGGATCAGAGAGATTTAAGCTAATTAAAAAACAATTGGAAACACAAAGATGGAAAAATCCACTAAAAAGCCTAAAAACAATTGGAAAGTTGTCTTCAATGATTTAAGCTAATCAAACTCATATCTCAAGCCGGTGCAAGTTATGTTGTAGCATCCTTGATCATCTTCTTGTAATTACAACTTTTTCAGTTGTTATCCGAGAGATAGCGGTCAACGATGAAGACAACCTGAAAGTGGATACCATGGATCAGAGAGATTCAAGCTAATCAAACTCATATCTCAAGCCGGTGCAAGTTATGTTGTAGCATCTTTGATCATCTTCTTGTAATTACAACTTTTTTCAGTTGTTATCCGAGAGATAGCGGTCAACGATGAAGACAACCTGAAAGTGGATACCATGGATCAGAGAGATTCAAGCTAATCAAACTCATATCTCAAGCCGGTGCAAGTTATGTTGTAGCATCTTTGATCATCTTCTTGTAATTACAACTTTTTTCAGTTGTTATCCGAGAGATAGCGGTCAACGATGAAGACAACCTGAAAGTGGATACCATGGATCAGAGAGATTCAAGCTAATCAAACTCATATCTCAAGCCGGTGCAAGTTATGTTGTAGCATCTTTGATCATCTTCTTGTAATTACAACTTTTTCAGTTGTTATCCGAGAGATAGCGGTCAACGATGAAGACAACCTGATAGTGGATACCATGGATCAGAGAGATTTAAGCTAATCAAACTCATATCTCAAGCCGGTGCAACACACACCTTCAACCCATTCCTAGTAAACCCAGGGGAAAATGGCTATATTAAAAATCCCTTGATTGCCGCATTTAATGACATTTAACGCGCATACCGCATTCGGAGTCTGATTGCACCGAATCCAGTCTTCAAGGTGGACTTAAGCACCTGAACGGGAAGTTGAAATTTTGAATGATGTTCGTCGACTGTTGCAACATGAGTTCGACCAAGATGACACACGAAGCTTTAGACTCCAAGCGGATCCCTTGATTTGGGTGGAACAAGGTATCATCAATCTGGTATTAAGCACCTGAACGGGAAGTTGAAATTTTGAAGTTGGTTGATGATGTCAAGTTTAAGTCATTGACAATGATTAGGGTTATTACTTTGTTTTTTAATTTTTTTTAACTTTTTATAATTATTAAATTAAAAAAAAAATAAAAAAACCAACTCAAAATATCAAAACAACTACCAAAATTAATTACCCCCTTGAAGCGCCTCGCTTAGGCCTAAGCGAGTCGCTTCGAATTTAAAAATCAGCTTTTTCTGATTCTCGTACTGACCGTCTCGAATTTAGCTAAAAGCGCCTCGCTTAGGCCTAAGCGAGGCGCTTTGAGGGGGTTAAAATAGAAGGGTGAGGGGTTTAAATAATACAACCCTTCCAAAAATATTACTTTTGAAGTTGTCAAATTCAACCCTTATAAAAATAAAACTTAGTTTTATAATTATATTAGTGACCTTGCCGATGAGTATTTCATTCGTGTGAGGACCGTAGACATCAGAGGTGTCAAGGAAGGTGACGTGGGAGTCAACGACCTGGATGCACCCCCTCTTTTTACTTTTTACACCCCTTTCCAAAAATATTACTTTTGAAGTTGTCAAATTCAACCCTTATAAAAAATAAAACTTAGTTTTATAATTTTAATATTTTTCTGAAACGTTTAAAAATTTTGGACAAGACTTGGTTATATAATTTAATTATTTTTTTTAATGTTTGAAAAAATAGTGTTATCTAAGAATGGTTATATTTATTTTCTCCCAAGTTTTTTTATTTATTTCAGTAAATTTCTTAGTATGGCTTTGACTTTGGTAAGCCCTAGTTAATTTGTTGACGTTCATATATAATATATGTCATATGTGAACATAATTTAATTCTCAGATAATTTTACGATCACATCACTTCTTTATTTAAATTATAAGATTATTGTATTAACAGTTAATGGGGTTCTTTTAGTATACGTGGATAGTTATAATTGAAAAAATACTAGGTACAATGTTAAAGTATACATAATAACAACATTATTAATTAAACTGTCTATCAAAGTTAATTGAGATAAAACTTGGTTATAAAATTTAATTTATTTTTGAAATGCTTAAAAAATCTGAATAAGACTTGGTTATATAATTTAATTAATTTATTTCAAATGTTTAGAAACTTAAAGTTGATACAATTAAAAAAAATAGAATAAAAGGTTTTTGTTTGTATTTATCTGAAAGTTTAAGGGGGGAGTGCAACTAGTAAAATTAACAGAAAAGGGGGTGCATTTTGCAACACCCTTTTTCTAAATACACCATACCTATTTTCCATTTACACCATACTCTATGACATTAATTATGTTTGAATATAGCAAACCAATTAGAGTTCACCTCTACTTATTTAAGTTTGACTAGAAATTAAGTCAGCATTAATAACTACTTAGGCTCCTTAATTACATTCTAAATTTAATTATTAATATTAGGAAATCGATTATGAAATTGAAATCGTTATTTATATATTTTAAAGTTAGTGACAATAGTAAGGAAAAAGAACTCGTTAAATTTTTTGCTAGTTATTTTATAACAAAAAAAAAGACAAAAAAAAACTAGTTTATTATAAAAATTGTTATGGTTGTATTACGTTTATATGAGCATTAAAAATATGAATATCTCTTTATTTGTTTATTTTAAATATACTTTTGGCCAATGATCTCCAGCCCAGCTGGGCAGAGGTGGGAGGGTTTACCTCTTAAGAGGGTTCCCGCCCGGGCTTGATCTTGAGTTCGAATCCTGCACACCACGAAAAAATTCCCTGTAACGGTTTGAGATAACTTCAAAGTGGACACCGGTGCGTGGGTAGAGATTCGAACTCGAGTCGAGGGGTTGTCTGTCGATTGGGTTTACCGCTGAAGCACACCTTCCCAAAAAAAAAAAAGTAAAAAGAATTTACTTACTGAAAAAAATACTAAAAGAAAAAAAAGTAATAAAACAAGTTATCTTGTAACAGAAGCTAACATAGTAAAAGTAAATACAAGTGCATTTAACTTTATGTGCAATATTTGGTTTCATTTAAGAGGAGTAATTAATGTTTAACGAATCGTAAATGAATGATTATAGAAGTTTTTAATTTTTAAAACAATAATTAATGACTTATAGGGTAGGGTGTAATAGAGTGGGGTGTAAGATCATGGGGTATACTCTAACCATCTTTAACTCTACTTAGATGTTACATCCTCTATTTTGTCTCTTTTCACGCTAGCTCATTTTAAGGAAATGGTTTAAAGCCCCTTAACTCTACCTCATCCCCTTAACTTTCTCTCTTTTAAGTCATGTTAACATTTTAACTTAGTGCCAATTTAATGTTCCTTAACATGGGAAGGGAGTGGTGTACAATGAAACTTAAAATGCTACGTCACCGTTAACACACTTGGTGTGAAGGTACACCCCATGGCCTAAATAGTAACACCCTTTGTGTTGAACAAAGTAAGTGATTATAATTAAGTGTTTGATGGTGTTTGGGATTGATTTTTCAAAACAGCTTCTGCGTTTTGAAAAAGCAAGGGTGGAGCTGCTTTTAGATTATTGTGTTTTGGTAGCCTATTGAAGAAACACCAATATAACAATCTATATATATATGAGCACAATAAAGAGATATTTGTATTAGTGATTATGAGGACGGTTACAGATACTCGAATGCATATTATTAAAATGTTTCGACTATAATCTATCTTCCCAACTATTACAGAATTCTCTACGTGTTTCTCTGCCGAAGAGTGAACGAATCCTTCTCCTTGGGGAGAAGGAGTATTTATAGGCCTTTGAGATGTCATGTGATTGGTCAGAATTGGAATGACAGCTGTATTGTACGATCGCAGACCGTTGGCGTCGTTGGTGCTGTCTTTCTGCGATCGGTCCACGTGTCCTGTAGTCGTCCTTTCTGTCATTTTCTGTACCTCGTACCTGCAGGTGATCATGGAGCAGAGAATACACAGCCTCTGATTGGCTGTTCGTCCCTTTCTTTGTCGGATGACAGATGTCACGTATGAGGTTACGTGCGCAGGCTTCTAGAAGGTTTCGTCAGCGCTACATGTTGACGTGCACAGAGTTGTGGGTCCGTGCACACACACGAGTACATATCTCTTCAACCCAAACACTAAAAGCTGATTATTTGCGTTTTCAAAACGCAACCCCAAACACCTCTTAAAATGGTGTGTCTAAATCATTTGCAGTTTAACGAACATATATATTATTGCCCTAAAATAGATGTCTCACGTCACATCCTGAATTCTTTGTAAATAAAAACATTAAATTAAATAAAAGAAGGAGGTGGCCTGAATATTGAAAATTTAAATATTAAATTTCATATAACTAAGTTTATATATTTGTATGCAAGTATTAGTAAAGGTTCAATTCATAATTAACTATAGAAAGGTTAGACTTACCTTTTAGTTGCTATGTAAACGAATCAAATCACGTGTGAATTAGAACAAAACTTTATGGTTTAGAACTTTTAGTTTTCGTCTCACATCAATATCATATACGCAAGAACAAAAAAAACTTATGTATTAACACGTGATTTATGTAACAAAAGTTCCATGATCCGTCGGTCGACAAAGTGCCCTACTTGCGTTATTAACAAAGCCATGCAATGCACGAGAATGCGACATGACTTCTACTTTCATATGCGAGCACCGTATTACGTGTGGTCTACGGCTGTACTAACTCACGTTTTTTAATAGAAAAAGGAATCTTCTAATACCTAAAAGCCTATAGGGTGTGGTTATGGGGTGAAAGGGAAATGTTTCGTGTACGATCTTAAGTGGTTTCGCTAATTAGGGCAGTTCATGATGGTTGAGGATAGGGCTAGCAATTTTAGACACAAATACGATTACACCACACGTAGCTATATGACCTTATCATGTTTCGTGTATAACCTTAAGAGGTTACATGTCTTAAACACGTAGACACAAATAGACCTGTTAAGTACCCGGTAGTACATGATAATTTTTTTTAAATAAAAAATAGGATGTAGGATTTTCGATTGTGGCCGTGGGACTTTGAGGGTCATTTAGGTCATGAATAATTAGAATATGTGGTCTCCTTCCTATTTAAAGAAAAACCCTAAATCTAGACGAAACCTTTGTTATATCATCTTAACTTTGAACATATTTGGACATATTTACCCATGTCTCATCCTTTATAATATAGTATAGATTAACTAAAAGTGGTCATGCTGACATGAACGTCACATAACGGAAAACAAACCAAAGAAAATGAACCACTAAACATTGTCTAATAGTATTTTACTAGTTCTACCTGGCACGGATATATTAGTCAATAGTGACACAAGTGTTTACGTGACACATGTTATATATATGGGCTCCCCAATAGTAGACTATGATAAAGAAAGAGTGTTATCATTTATCAACCCAGTTCAATTCAAACAGGATGTGATTATCAATCGAGCAATCTAACTTGTTACATCAAAGAAACTTACAATTTACTAACCGATGACTTTTAATGTTTATGGACTTTTCATACGAACCAAAGGTCAGTGGAAATCTCAAGTCGGGTATCTGAAATCTTCAAGATAGAATAAATTTGACTGTTGTATCTATATTATCTATACTATCTATACTATCTATATCTATACTATATTATAAAGAAAGAGGCATGAACAAATGTGTCCAAATTGTTCAAAGTTAAGATGACATACCAAGGATTTCTTTACAATTTCCTAAATTTTATTACTTTTCTTCCCTAAATGCCCATGTGGTAACTTTATTTATTTAAATTATCAAAAATTCACAATCAAGTTATCTTTTATTATTTTTGTATCTACATTGAATTATTACATTTTTCTATGGGGTAACTTTATTTCATTAAATTATCAAAAATTCACAATCAAGTTATCCTTATTATTTTTGTATCTACCTTTGTAATACACCCTTGTTTATACCCCAACTCACTTGAAAAATGCTTAGTTAATAATTATTGTATGTACATGTCTTAGGATCAATTATATGTAAATTAATGAGAAGCACACGGAATTTGTAGGTTACTATACAGAAGTCCGATTGAGTTCACATCTTCTTTCACTACAATAAACTTGCTTTTACTCTTGACCCTATGATTTATATATGTTAGTATGAGTTGTTTGTTTTAGCACTTGAAACATGACTCCAAATGATGGCAAACAAAGCAAATAAAATGTTAGCGATGTTGATGCCTTTGATTCTCTCATCATCTATAACGTCCCTCAATTTTTAGGTAGTTAAAGAGAAAGCAACATAATTTTTTTTATCCTTATTAGGGGTGTTCATGGTCCGGATTTCGTGGTTTTTATGTGAAACCGTGAACCAAACCGTTGGTAGCGGTTTTTTATTTTTATAAACCAAAACCGAACCGTAAAACTCTGAAACCAAACCGAACCAAACCGTTAATAACGGTTTGGTTCCAGTTTAGTTTTCGGTTTAAACTTTATACAAGATGTATAGGATAAGGTCTTTATATAAGATGTATGTGTGTATATTTTTTTGAATGGCCTCTATAGGAAAGTTGTGGAGGAAAGGAACAAAGCTATCTAGAATAAGTTTGTAAAAAAGAAAAAATAAGTTATTCATAGTCCGTCCAAAAGTTGGAAATGGAAAACACAAAGCCCATCCATAACCTAAAATATCATTATTTCTGTATAGAATTTTCAAATATTAAAGCAAGCTGTATGAAGATATGAAAAGTGTGAAGATGGATTTGATATGTTTTTGTTTTACTTTAATTTAACTAGACCTAAAACAATACTAATAATTTTATAATGTCTTGATATATATAAATATGTATATATATATATATATTATATAATATGAAATATATTAAAATTTAACAAAATAAATTCTTTGGTTCGGTCCGTTTTAATATGGTTGGTTTTCGGTATAAACCGTAAACCAAACCGTTTGCTACGGTTTGAAAATATTGAAACCGATCGACCAAAACTTGAGTTCAAAACCAACCGTAAAACCAAACCAATGGCCGGTTTGGACGGTTCACGGTTTGAAACTGAACCATGAACACCCCTAATCCTTATGATAGTGTAGGGCTAAAATAGTGAAACCTACCTACATGCTTTGAGTTTTGAATGTTATATATTTTTTAATTTGATTTATTGACACTGTTATATTTAGAGATTACATTCATAAGTAGTATTTTACGGTTTTACCCAAATGGGTTCAAAAGGGAATAACTTGCTCAAATTCCTCATAACATATACATATTGTTTCCCAAATGTATATTTTTAATACTCCAAAAAGAAATATCATTCATGACAATATTATGTGTTTGTTTACAATCACATAATCTAACTCCTTTAGCAATGCATTTGAAGTACACTTTGGTGATCTTCTTTTTGCATTAGTAATATTGCGAGTGAAAGACATGATATCTCCTCGAAAGGCGAAAAGAGACTTAGTTAAAATACATGCAAAATACTTATGTCTGATGCATATCATGTTCCTACCGCGTATTGTTGACTCCGTCGCAACGCGCGGGTTACCCACTAGTTATTTTATTTTATTACATTATTACATTATTATTACATTATTACATTATATTATAAAGGAGGAAGGATGTCTATAAAAGTCATTTTACATGAATTTTAAGATGGCATAGGAAAAGTTTCATGCTTAAAACCTAAATGTCATGTAATTTTTTCCCTTTCTACCCTTCATGCAAAACCTACTTGTACACATTCTTTTATCATAACCTCTAATTACCGTTAATCTATATTATATTATAAAGCATTTGAGAAGAGTATCAAATAAAATTAACTACCACATTTTATTAAAAAAAATGCAATTTTATATAAAAAATTTATATAACAAAATTATAAGAAAAAGGTTCCTACACATACAAATATATACCTATACACCTTAAAAAGATTGTAAGAATCAATAAAAGTCGAACTTAACTTAAAAATAATAATTTTGTGTTTCCTTTTCTTAAAAAAAGTGTGCACATGAATTGGTTCACGAACCCAAACCAAACCAAACCAAACCGAACCGAACCAAAACCGGTCTTTCAAACCGGCGAAACCGGGGCTGAACCGAAACTGGTTTATACACGAACCGGCACCAAACACGAACCGGTGTGGAACCAATTCGGTTCTTAGAAAAAACCTATCTGTGCACGTCTATAAAGTTCTCAAGTTGGGATATCTTATGTGGAATATTTTCAACTAACCTAACTTCCCATTTCACTTTCTGATGCCACTGATAGAAATTTATGGTGCACTGATTAGCAGTTGTATTGCATTGTTTTTATCATGTGGAAAAAGTTATGGGTATGCTTCTTTGCAGGTTGATTGCATATGAGCCGTTCCAACCTCCTCTTAATGTGGATCTTATAAAGGTCTCTATGCTTTCTTCTCCTCGACAATCTCTTCAGATTTGACACTTTCAACATATTGAGTAGGATTATTATTATAATAATAGTTGCTAATGAGTCAAACCGCTACTTCCATTTTTTTTACCGGCATATAGGTCAATTAAATATGGTATATAGAACGTAGCATGCTATCATGTCTCCTTATAGCTTTTAAAAAATTACCCCTCTGCGAAGTACATGTGCTTACACACACAAACATACACCTTAAATATTATATTGATTCTTTTAATCGATTTAAGGTTTGAATTACGTTTCCGCCTTGTATTGTCGACTCCGTCGTAATACGCGGGTTCCCTGCTAGTATAATTGCAAAGGGGGTTGTTGTTGAACTCATTTTTTATAAGTATTGTTTAGATTTATGTAAAATTATTTGTAATAATAAATGTTTTTCTCTAAATTATCTGATATGATTTAAGATTTTACCCAAATTATTTGTAGTTATGGATGTATAAAGTATTAGTTTTTAATAAAAAATATATATGTTGTTTATATTTATAGGGTTAGGATCAAATACACAGTGAAAGAAAAATAGGAAGTCATAGGAAGGGTATTAAACGGACTCCGATTGAAGTTATTCAAGAGGCATTGGAACCGTCTCATCGAACCATACGATCTTAGTTTTTAGGTTTTCGCTTTTTCGGATATTTAGCATATAGTTTTTAGAATTTATGTTATATCATTGTGTCTTTTATGTAACATTGTGTTTTTTTTTTCTTATTTTCATCATTGTATCATTTTTACAATTCATTGTGTTTTTTTTTCTTTATCATTATGTTATATTTTTTGGCATTGTGTTATATTATGTGACTCATTGTGTCATATTTGATGATCTATTGTGTTTTTTGTATCTTTCTCACCCTTCTTATTTTTATTACACTGTGTATGATAACTTGAGCCAATATTTATAATCTTAGTATATACTTTTTATATTATATACTTGTATGGATATTACTATAGTAATCAAATACAATAAAAAGTAATAATGAAAACACACAATAAAACTGAAAAAGTCAATTAACTTTTTTTTTTCTGACAGATCCCATAAATTAGCTAGAAACTAAGTTTCTAAGGGTGGACGGTATGAAGTTTTGGGTATGGTCAGGTACCGTACCCGCTTGGCTATACCGTCTCGGGTGTCGCTGGTAAGGTGGTTTGAGCATGCTTTGTGGGTGTTAGAAGCCTAAGACGGGTAGTGATTTTGGTGTGTGTAGGTGAGCGATAGAGAGAGGGAGTAGTGGATAGTGATGTAGTGTCTGTAAAATTGTAAGACCCATGGTTTAGGTTGGTGTTGCCATCAATTAAAGTGTTTTGAGGTAGTTTAGGTTTATAAGGGCAAGGGCCCTTCACTGATTTTTTTTAACTTCACTAATTTTTACCACTCTTGCACCTGCCACATCACTTCGCTGAAACATTTTTTTTGTAGGTAACACTTCACTGATTCGTTTATTTATTTATTTTTCATTTAAAGTTTAACTTTTTTGTTTTTCTACACAGTTTAGAAATAGTAAAAAAAAAAATTTGTAAGGTGGCAGTACAACGATTGGCAAATTTAATTTTGCATTCAAAACCGTAGCTAACAAACGATCAAGAAATTAAATTTTTTGAAGTAAAAACTGCTAAAAAAATTAAATTTTTTGAAGTAAAAACCATTCAAAAAATGCCTATATATACAGACACCACCGTGGGGTGATTTTCACTCTAAACCCAGGTTAACACACACACTTCAAACTCAAATGATGATGCGTTGGAATGAGGAAGGAGAGATTGCCTTGGTAGTCTGCTACCAAGATGAAAGAAATGACCCTGCCATACAGCAACACCGTCTTTGGCACTCACGGGGGTGGGGGGGGATACCAGGTTCTAGGACCGTGTCTTGTCGGACTTCAACCGCCAAGTTGGTGTCAACGATCGCACCATTGAAAGCCTCCAACGCAAGTGGACCGATCTTAACAATAAATTTGATCGGTGGAGCACCCTCTACACAAACACCTTGAGGGAGCACCCGGGCATTGAGGAGGGGTTGGCTATCAAGTTCACGCATGTGAACCATGCGGCTCGATACCGCAACAGTTTCGACGATGTCGAGGCATAACAACTGTTACGTCATGTTTAAGTTTGTTTAATTTATGTTTTAATATGTTGTATTTTATTTATGTTTTAATATAAATTTTGTGTTTTTTTTATTGAATTACGTGTTATGAGTTTAATTTATTTTTAATATTAATAGAATTTAACTAAAAACATTAAAATAAATGAAAAAAATAAAAACACGGTTTCAAAAATGTGTTCTAACACACAAGGCACCGTCACGGACCCACTACCAGCATCACCAGCGGCACTGTTGTCGTGCTGATAGTGGGGTTACCGTAAGGTACCCGTGTAATACACGGGAAGCACCTTGTCCCCTCTAAGTAAGTTGACAATGGTGATTGGTAGAACCTATCGTAGTTTGAGGTTCCACTTCCCTTATTAATAAAATGGTATGTAAACAAGTTACTTATTAGAGACACATGCCTATTAAAGTGAAGTTATCATCTTAAAGAATAACATTTTTCCTGAAAAAAGTATTATTGGTCTTAAAGAATAACATTTTTCCTTGGTGAAAAACAAAAGCAACTTAGTTATTGAGGGTCACAAATGATAATGTATTTTAGACCCTGACTTTTAATGTTACTTAATCACCAAAAGGATAGTGAAATTAGCTCTCCGAAATTTTTGGATATTCGAATTTTCGGATATTCGATTTTGAACCTCTAGAACGGAGTATGCCGAGACATGCCGTTTTCATATGGTTAGTGCATGACATAACGTTTGGACTAATCTATTCGGTATACGCAATGCGCCCGCTGCACATAGCCTACGGGTCACATAATGCTTGGGCTAACCTGTTCAATGTAAGCAATGTACCTAGAGATGCACACATCAGTTTTTTTACAACCCAATCCAGTTTGGGCATTGATCGGTTCCAAGTCAAACTGGTTCGGTTTCGTAGAATTACGTGAATGGAGATAAGCTGCCTCTAAATGGTTAGTCTTCTTGTCCCACATTGGTAGGGAAAGTAAAAATGGATTCATTCACTGCTTAATGGTTCACCAACATCTCAAGTCTTAACCATTCCATTCAAATGCTGAAACAAACGCGTTGAATGAGCTGAATGATTCAAAGGCTCATTAAGAGCCTTACCAAACAACCCCTAAAACATCATTTCTCACATGTCTTAGTTAACTGACCCGTTTGATGGATTTCATCATTCGGTCATAACTCATTGTCTCGGTTAAGATCATAAACCACGTTTTGACTTGAGTGCACATAAGGCGACCCATTTAACAGATTCCACCCCTTGGGGTTTACCTTTATCACATACACCAGAATTAAGTCGAGTGTATACAACAATTAAGCTATGTTATAGTCTAATGGTGTAAGTAAAACTTACATTGTATTCATTCCCATTTACTTGCACTTTAGGCTCATATCCGCTTGACCCGCTTTGTTCGTTGATCCATTCCATCCAAGCTTGCACCTATCTTGACAAGATCAACCTTCACCATACTCATAAGATTAGTTAAGTTAGTCATCATATCCAATAACTAACACATCTCATGAGTTTATTCACACCATTATTTCACTTTCCCAATTATCATTGGGCTATATTTTTCATGTATGGTGTGATCCATCTTTTAAACATGTGTTTCACATTTTATATGCGAGTAATTCCATAATTACCCAAATCAAGTTATCACCTCAATTTGCAAACAAGACTATTGAGGCATTTCATCAAACACTTGGTGTGCACCCACCAAATTCACTTGATTTTCATGAGTTTAAGTTTAGCAAAAACATACCCATTTATCTAATAATCATCATATCATGTTATTTAGACTTTTTAGCCTCAATTCCTTATTAAAACAACTCCTAAGAGTTAACTAAATCATTAAACAAAGAGGGTTTCAACATAGAGGTTAAACCCCAATTTTCACATATTAACTTAACCATATGACTAGAATCCAACACATTTGTAGAATGTGATTCGTAACCAAATTAAGTGATTGAGGCTCCCTAAAGCTAGAGAAACCTCCAACAACTTGGAATCTCACGTTTTTGACAAAACCCTAGATTTTCATCATGATAAAAACCGAGTATAACATCAATTTCTACCAAATAAAAGGTACTTCGATGTTCATTAGGCATTTGATGACCCGTTTCTTGCTAATGCACTGAAAACCCCCTTGATTTGGCTTGGATTTGAGCAAGGTTCATGAGTTAGGGTTTGGGTTGGTGTAGGAGATGATTCTCCTGATCATTACACGACACACACACACACACAATGTGTGTGTTTTTATTGTTTTATTTTTATTAATAAAACCCACTTTATCATATTGGCAACTATGGCCCCTCAAGTTTTTTTCCCAAAGTCTTTTGTTGTTAAAATTCATTTAGCAAAACTAGTGTTATTCCCATAATAGGACATAACCCACGTTCTCATTATTCGAGTCTCATTTTATTATTTTGATAATCACGCCTAATGGCGTAATTAGGCGAAAGGATGATTTTGGGGTGTTACAGTTATCAAAGGCGCTAGGCGCACTCAAGGCACACAGGCCACGCCTGGGGCCTAGACGCTAGGCGCGAAAAAAGTGAGGGTCTGAGATAAAAAAAATTGAACAAATAAAAATGAATTAAAATAATACTATTTTTCATCTAGTTAGTATCAAAAGTTTTAAAATATTGATTTATTAGTTTATAGAAATAGTTTTCATTAGATAAAAGTTGAAATTTGGCTGGAATCTAGCCATAATTTCACGAATTTGGCTGGAAACTCTTCGAAATTTGGGAATCTAGCTGAAATCTGCGCTTAAACTCACCTTGATAATTAAAGCGCAATTTCCCCGACTCAAAACGCAAACGCATCCCCTCGCCTAAAAAATGGGCCTAGGCGCAAGAGGCGATAGCTTTTAACAACTATGAGTAAAATATGTAGACAATTATATCAAATCACTATTAGCTAATTTAGAACAGTAATCTGAGAAGGATCTATCAAATCACTTTGTTGCTTAAGAATTTGCATTTAGTTTTTGAGAATGTGTTGGAAAACATATTTTAACCATCTGTACTTGCAAGGAGCTACTAACTAATCATAATGCTTCCTAAGCAGAAAGAAAAACAAAATACAACTAAGACGACATCTATTATTGTAGTGACATAGGGTCAATAGCAACCTCTAAGCTTCTTTATATTTCAAACCCACAACTCCAATTTGGCAACCTCAACAAACCAAAAACAAAAAAGTCACTTAGAAGTTAGAACAGAATAACAAGATGCTACCCAAAATCATATCAAACTAACAACCACCTTAAAAAACATTCAGAATACAATAACATGGAGCTACACAAAATCATTTCAAACCTATAACAACAACCTCAACCAAAATTAATAATAAAAATAAAAATTAAACACAAAGCGACGACATATAACTTACCACACCAAAAACCACAAAGCAAATGTCAACTCCAATAAGTGGCTGGAGCCTAGTTGGAGAAACCAAGTTCCCCAACAAGTGGCGAATGTCCCACGCTGCCATACCACAGAAAAAGAGTTCTACGACCACCAATGGATCCAACGGCTGAAATGATTCAAACTTTCGAGATGAAATCAAGATTACGGTTGTTGAAACAAAACCTTACTTGTTGAATAAACTAAAAATAGGGAGATATGTTCATGTAAATTGATAAAAGAAAAGGTAGTTAAAAAACGATGGTTCAAGTAGGAAATCACATGTGGAATGCAAGCGGCACATGAAGAAGATGATTTTAAGCGAAAGGAGGACCAGTAACGGTAGATTTGAGAGCCAGACTTCAACATTAGGGCTGTATCTGAGACCCTAGATGGATGAAATCTGAGAGAGAGCATGATTTGTGTTTTTTTTTGAATTTTGAAACTTTGAACTGGTAGGGTTATAGGCAGGGTTGTAATTCATCGAGTTTCAACACACCAATGCTTTAAATGCTTGTACAATAGTTTTAAACGAATATAACTTTTGAAAATGTGTAAAATAACCATTTTTACCCTTCATATATGCATATTAATATAGTATAATTAATAACAATATGTGGTGCCCGATAATCTTACAGGGTGCCCGCGCGATGTTGCGGAGAACCACTTCTATGGAAATGCATGGTTTGGTTTAATTTAGTTATTAGCCTCAACCAAAATTAAAGTCATAAATACATAATAGTTCGGTTTTAGTTTAGTTAATTTCCGCTAACGGTTTAGTTATTACTCACCCCTAGATTTTGTTAATCACATAACACGTTAACCTTTTAAAATTAAAAATATTAGCAAATCTATACTCATATTAAAGAGAATAAGATGTTCGTTTTTAAGATGTAATTTAAAAAAAAAATTATTATATGAAAAAATTATAGTTGTTTAGAAATCGTGAGGGTAGTTGCCTTAAAAAAGGGAAAAAAAATATAAATATTATTTAAATAAGTAAAAATTGAGTAGAGTTCAAGGGATTAAAGTGTTATTAAAATAAGAGTGTTAAAGTGTAAAAGTGTTTGAATGACTATTTTACCCTCATTTTAGGGTTATTAATGAAAAATAATGTGACACCCGGCAAACTCCGGTAACTAACTTTTTGAAAACTTAGTAAGTCTACCTTAGCGAGTCGCGCATACATTACACATGACAAGGTCAGTCGAGTCGAGTCGTGCATCATTGGGGTTTTAACACACGCAAGTCTCGAGTCCCGGGAATTGGTGAACGAGTGTGAACGTGTTTGTTTTCATGTATTATGTGTTTATAATCATTATGTGACTTGTCGGTATGTGAAAACGTGTTAACATATGTTAAAACGGGGGTTAACGCGCAAAATACCAAGGACCAGCTCTTGCAGGCGATTAGGGAGGCCTAATCGCCTACAGGAGGGCGATTAGCCTCTTCTAAGGGGCGATTGGGGCTTGTTAAAGGGCGATTAGGGCTAATCGCCTGATAGTGAAGGCGATTAGCAGCCCTAATCGCCTGATAAGGCTGCACAATCGCCTGACGTGTTTTAAACGACTAGAAACGCCTATAAATACCACCCTTGACCTCTAAAACACCATTTGTGCAACCCTAGCCGTCCCATAACATATCCCAACACACAAACACCCTCTGGAACTCGTTTTTGCATCAAAACAACCATTTCCAAGCTTATTCCATCATTTTCTCTTAAATCCAAGGTGTGTTCTTCAAACCCAAACCTTTAAATGATTATATTTTGTTCCCTAAAAGTCCAGACCTGACTTATAAATGTTTTTGTCTTTGAAAATCCATTTAAAACCGTTTTTAAACAAACCCAAACCTTTATGTGTGTTATATGTGTTATATGTGTTTAAAGGTAGGATTTTTAGGATTGAAACATGATTGTTCTTGTGTTATTAAGGTGTTTATGGCTGTTATGAGTTAGTATGATGATGTCCTAGGAGTTTGGATGGTTTTGGTTGTGTGTTGTTGATGTTTGATGTTTTGACCCATTTGAATGATTTTGAATGATTAAGGATGCTATGAGGTGTGTTGTTGATTGTATGATGTTAGGGTTTGCTTTAGGATGATACTAGAGCAGTAGGATACTATCGGACAACGTGGTTATGTGATGAAATCTGGATAATTGCTATTTAGGGCAAGTTCTTGCATGTTGATGTGATGTTTACATGTTAAGTTACTATTTTGGGAAAACGCTCGCATTCGGGACTGTTAGAATGATGAAAACTTAGGGGTTTTGCTTGAAATATGTTTGTTAATGTGTTAGGATTGTCATTGGGTGTTTACACATGTTTCGGATCTGATTTGGAGGGTTAAACGCGCGAAATTGCGTCGCGCAGCAGCTGCAGGCGATTAGCCTCCTTAGCAGGCGATTAGCTTTCCTAATCGCATGCTAAGGTAGGCGATTAGCCTCACAATCGCCTGTTGACCATCCCCAATCACATGTTGACTTTTCCTAATTGCATGCTAAGTTCCTAATCGCGTGTACTGCTGTTATAAGTGTATTTTGACATTCTGAAACCCGATTTGACACCTAGGAACATGATAGGAACCCCGTGACATGCCTAGTAACATAGTAACACGTGTTTGGACTTGTTTGTGCGTTATTTGACCTATGTGTTAGACTAGTTGAACTTTAACACATGTTAAGTACTAAGTTGCATGATTTGTGTATGTTTGAGTATGAGATGAACACGTGGAATGTCGTGTCACCAATGGGATGTCGAGTCTTGTCTTACGTAGTCTGGTTATCGGTCAAACACGCTTTTCGGACACATAATGGTCATGGACTGGACTTAGGGACTAATGAACCCGACGGGTTATTAGTCTAACTTAACACATATCTTATGATAGGTCGCCACTAGTTGGGGCTATCATATCATATAAACGGTTTACTCATTTAACAGAAGACGCAACCTAAGGTGAGTTTCATGGCCCCACTCTTTACTGTTTTCGTTTTCGGGGGAGAAACATGCTTAGTACTTCGTTTTGTAAAAGATCATGTTATGTTGGGTTGGTTGTACGTTCCCCTTATGTTCTAGGTGTATGTGACTTACGTTGTGATAGTTCGTTGACCGTTGTGGCGGTAGTTCGTTAATTGTGAATGCACAGTTCGTTGACCACGGAGTGACAGTTCGTTGGACATACTTGGATAGTTCGTTAGTCGTGGTAAACGATAGTGCGTTGGTCGGGTTAACGATAGTTCGTTGATTGGTTCGTCTTAGAGTCTAAACGTCAAACAAGTATTTTCTTCAGTTAGTAGTAACATGATAGTTCTTTCAAAAGCTCGTGAAACATTTTCCTTAAAAACTTGTGAACTCGCCAGTATTTTATACTGACGTTTTTAGCATGTTTTCTCAGGTCGCTAAGGTAGCAGCTGTCATCTAGGCGCACGGAGTCGCACTGGAGTCGTCTCGCGTCTAGGATCATTTATGCACGTTTTCCTTGGGATGTTAAACTCTTAAACTTATGTTTCTGATTACTTTTGACTTTTGTAAACTTATACACTTCCGCGCTTTCAAATGATGGTTTTTAAATCTTATGCATGGTTTTTGTTTACGTATGTTTTTACATTTAGACGTCGTTTATTGTGACCGTTGACTTGGATCCTGGTGTGTCACACGCCTCGCGGTAGAACTCCGCATGTGGAAATTTGAGGGTGTGACAAATAAGTTCTTAACTTTTAGGTATCTTAAACTACCCCTCCCTCATGCATTATAATATACTAGTGGATTTACCCGCCCATTGCAGTGGGATCCATAAATGGGTTGCAATACAACATTATGATACTTAGGTTTTTTACCGCAAGTTACGCAAAAAGAATAGAAATGTGCACACTATGTTTTAGCAAGTATTCGTAAAAAGAAAAGAAAAGAAATAAACATCGTCACTTACAACTGATTGCAGTTCACCACGAAATTCATGTACTCATTATTGAACAATATGAACATAAACATCACTCTTGTGTAAGCTGTCCGGTCATTGCATATCTACATAACTGTGCCATTGAAGACACCTTGCTAAATGATAAAGTTCATTTACATGACAAAAGCATGTAGTAATAATATGATATTGTATGAAGGCCATTATCCATTTAGAAATTAAAAGTTGTGATTTGTAAGTTTGTAATAGACTTGCTCAACCTGACCCAGCAGCTAAAAAATTGCCTAATGTAGCTAGTGAGCCGAACCATCCCGTCCACTTTGTTGCTTGGTAGACGCATATATATGAAAAGGGTTTATAAAGTGTTATTATGGCAAAGTTTTAAAACTTATACAAGTTTAGCTGAGATGAGATTATTCATTATGGTAACATAAATTATTATCTTTCATCGCCATTATATGAAATTTGTTCAAAAATATTGTTATCTCGTGTGTTTATTTAGTTTGGGTGAGTTCTATTTTTATATAAAAGTTGATTATGTGCTAGGGGCATTTAGGGAAGAAAATTGGTAAAACTTAGAAAATTGTAAAGAAACTCTTGGTATGCCATCTTAACTTTAGACAATTTAGACATATAATGTCTCATCCTTTATAATGTAGTATAGAAGTATAGATTAGAAACATAACATTATATACTATTAAAAGATGAATGGATTTAAACAGTACTTTTATTATTTTTTTATTTCTTCACCATTATTTTGTGTTTATATATTCATTTTGTGATTAAATTCTACATTAATGGTCTTGGTTCGGTGGTTTCATATGGTGCTTAAATCCCATTTGACCAAGTTTCGAGTCTCTCTTGGCCTCTTTTTTTTCACATCTTATTTTGCCTTAAGACCCATCATTTCTTTTTATTTTTGAGGTTCAACCACACATAATCAAGTAGTGTCATCTAGATTTGTAGAACTATTGTAATACTCATAAACAAAGGCTACTTTTTAGGTTATTATTATCTGAACACTTTACAATCTGTCTTAACTCTTGTAATCATATTAGAAGAAACAAGTTGCTACTGTGTTAAATGTTAATGGTGGTGACATTTTGTGGCATTTGTTGAGTTGCTTATAATTATTCTTTAAACACAAAAGGTTGTGTAATATAATTGCCAAATAAAATTTTCAAAAAAGAAAAATAAGATTCGTTACTTTGTTATGAATTCAATGGGCAATAAGCGGATAGTAATGTCTCTAAGTCGTAACCTTGATGTTCGTTGATTTTAAAATGACATGAATGCCTATGTAAACAACTTAATACACTTTTTTTTTTTTGCAAACATGTATTTTTAAGTTATATATATTAAAAGATTGTTGTAAATTATGCTCATAGTTCTTTTATACATGTATGTTGGTATGGATAAAAAGAAACCTCCACCAACAGTATCTAAATTTCAGTATAACTGAAGTGACTGATGGTAACATGTTGCTCATTGTTTACAACCCTTGCTAGCTAGAGAGCATAATCGAGCTGAGTTACAAGACTGGATATTTTTTTTTCACTTACTCTTTACATATTAGTTCAAGCAGTACCATGCTAGCACTTTAGAAAGATGGAAACATTTGCATATGGAATTCACACTTTAGAAAAATGGAACCATTTGCATATTGAATTTGGAACAGGATGTTCATAAAACACAATCATATTTATGGAATGTGATCATATGCATATCGATTTGAATATCACCATATGCACGTGATATGAGAGCAAATGTATATGGAATGTGACCATACGCATATCGATCTGAAGCGTCGCAACGCGACGCCGAGTTAAAACCTAGTTATAATAATAATTTGATTTTAACTTCTAAAGATTTCATAATTAATATCTCTTGACTAATGGGAACCGTGTTTTCCTCTAGCTAGATTCCTTTAAAAGTTGATTCATACATGAATACATGATCAAACACAAGAAAGCGCATATTAACAATCAACATGTTTATACCATTTACATTTGATACTTTTGGTTTTTTTGCGCCTGAGGTGGTGAAACTACTTAGTGGAGTCCAACGAGTAATGCATAGTAATGTCACCACCCATGTTCTATGAATACAGTTTTTAAAAGACTTGGTTTTGTTATTAAAAATGGCTAGCAGTGCAGCTTGTTGTCTTTTACCTTCTATTGTGATGTATTGGTTTCCGAGTGAGAAATGAAAAGAGGAATATGAATATCGACTGAACAATGTCGGTACCGGTAGCATCAATTTATTTTATTATAAATGAAGCCGATTCTATAAAACTTCTAATCGAATGGGTTAAATATATTTAATTTTTTTATCATCATAAACCGAGCAGATACCAACCAAACAACATCATTGCCAGTCCCGTATTCGTTTTTATTGTTGTCTCAAAGGGCCGGTATAAAATTTTTTTAAAACAACATTGTATTCGCAATAAGGTATTTTGGTATCGTAACCTATATATCTAGTGTTGGTACAATAACAACCCAAATCGATACCGATCAAACATCATCGGTACCAGTACACGTATTTCTTATTAATTATGGTTTTCAATTGATAAGAAACACATGTCGATTTCTATGTTGAGTATCAACATTATATTGATACGGTAACGAACTGAATTGATACTAACTAAAAGTTCACAGCGAAGCGCATGAAAATATAACTAGTTTTGAATTAACACGATCTTGTATGCGCTTGAAGCAGTTTGGATACATGCGGTATATCGATTTAATCATTTACTAATAAATAAAGGGGTATTGGATTTTAATAATCCGAAGTTTGGGTCATTGGCGGATAATCCGAACTTTGACGTTAGACCACAATAATCCCAGGTGAACCACTAGGTGTCAAAAATGGACCTCCGTTAAGTCTGGACTAACTGAGTTAGTTAAAGATGACGTGGCAGCTTAGTTGGCATGTTGATGTGTACACCGATGATGTCATGGCAGCTGACTTGTTTTTTTTAATTCCAAGTCAGATGGACCATTCATTTACTACCCATCATCATCATCTCGCAACAGCCTTTCATCTATCAACATTCCACCATTTCCACCACCATCTCCACAGCCACCCCCCCACAACCTTAAACCACCATCAAAATCAACTAATCCTCCTCCCCCTCCTCCTCTCCAATCAACAAATCCAACCCCTCCTACTCTTTCGAACACCTAACAACAATATAGAACGACCCACGTCTTTTTCTCAAAAGGTTCGTATTATTCTTCGATTTCAAATTATTATGAGGAGTTGATACCCCAAAATACGATGACCTTGATGAAGATGAAGTTGTGCAGGTAGTTGAACAAGTGGGTCGGGTCTAAGATTTGGAGGAGAAGCGAGAAACGGGTCGGGTTAAAAGGGAATGTGGGTCCGATTGGGTTCGATATGAACGTGGGTCCGATTGGGTTCGATAGGACTAGAGAGGAGAGGTGGGAGAGGAGGTCGGTGGTGGTGGAGGTGGAGGTGAAGGAGGTGGTGGTGGTGGAAGGGGTTGGTGGTGGTGCGGAGGTTGTGGTGGTGGAGTGTGTGTGTTGTTCATGTTGATATGAATATGGTGTTTTAACAGATCTGAAGTGTGTGTGTTATTATTATTATTATTATTATTATTATTATTATTATTATTATTATTATTATTATTATTCAGGTTTGTGAAGATTGGATTAAGGTATGGTGAATTTGATTGGAGGAGGAAGATGATGATTTATGAAGAAGATGATGATAGATGAAGTTGATGGTGTGGGAAGAGGATGATGGGCCCCACTATGTTTTCAATTAAAAAAAACAAACCTAGTCATCATTGGTTTATACATCAGCATGCCAACTAAGCTGTCACGTCATCTTTAACTAAGTCAGTTAGTCGAGAATTAACTGAGGTCCATTTTTGACACCCAGTGGTTCACCTGGGATTATTGTGGTCCAACGTCGAAGTTCGGATTATTATCCGCCAATGCCCCAAACTTCAGATTATTAAAATGCAATACCCCATAAATAAAACCTTGCAAATCTTTATTAAGATAATAACATCGGACTTTTGTGATCATAAGTGTTTATATTGTTGATCTAAAGCCTAAACACCATTATGGCATATAAAGAGATGCAAATCCGAAAAGTTGATTTTTGGTATTCAAACAAGTTTACCACGGTTACATTCATGAACATAAGATAAATCAAAATGATAAAAATACATATATCCAACTTTAATGATATAAGCCATATATATTTCACGGTTACATTTATTCCAAGAATATATTAATTAAAAGAAATTAAGGATAATCTTAACTTCATTTCTTGCCTTTATTTATGTAGTTTTATGACTCCAAATCTTTCATTCATGAACATAAGATGTAAATCTAAATCACCATCATCATTGACATGCCAAAGACTCTACTTGGGATTTTCCTTGAGGACCTTTTGTTCGAATGAAAAGTCTGTATTCATCGTAAGTCATCGGCTGGTAAAGTGCAGGTTCAGTCGATGTAACCAGCTCTGTTGCTGGCTTGATAAGCACATCACTCTTTGGATTGAAGAAGTAAGCTAACGACACTCTTTCTTTATCAGGGTTTACTATCACTCGATGCTCCACGCTCTTGTAAATGCCGTTTGTTAAAACCTATAACAATACATAATTTTAAAACCGGTTATTTTTGTAACTTTTAAGCAAAAGAAAATGGACTTGAACTTGTATTTTTAACATTTTAATTAAGTGGTGTTTAGTGATGCAGCTGTTAACACAATACTTAGGTTAGTGATTTTAAGGGTGTGCTTATGGTGGTTTTATTTGGCTTTAAGCCAAAACCAAAACCAAAACTAAAATCAAAATTTTCGGTTCCGTTCAGTTTTAACCCGGCCTATTATTAAAACTAAATAGGCCAAAGGGCACTTTGTCGCAGCTAAACAAAGCCACTAATAAACTTTATTGAGTTACTCTTATTTATTTATAAGGGTTTCTTTAACAGTGTTTCTTTAGGCAAGTAATGTGTGACAAAATGTGTTTGAAAGTTTCAACTTTATAAACTCTAATATATAGGTTAAGTAGTTGGATGGAAGGGTAAAACATTACAAACAACGTTTTGAAACCCGTACCAGTTGGACCGGAAACCGGGGCCTTAAGTGGTCGGGGTTAGGGTGTTGAACTAGATTGATGCGAACCGGAGGTTGGACCGGATTACCAGGCCGG
The DNA here is from genome assembly GCA_032199755.1 of Ambrosia artemisiifolia. Taxonomy (NCBI): domain Eukaryota; kingdom Viridiplantae; phylum Streptophyta; class Magnoliopsida; order Asterales; family Asteraceae; genus Ambrosia; species Ambrosia artemisiifolia. The sequence goes on from CM063518.1 coordinate 20,041,393, forward strand.
TTGAACCATAATTTTAGGCGGGTTGAACCGAAAATTAATTAAATTCTTCAAATTGTGCCCTATTGATTTTTGGAATATTTATGAAGCTATCTGGTTCTTATATCTGATCAGACAGGTCTGATAGGGTTGGACAAACATACCGATAAATAGACCGATTCGACGTTTAGAAAACATCTATAACAAATGAACATTTTCTACACCTAATCTTTAGTTTTAAATAATGAAGCAATATCTTAAATTATCTTTTTCTTTAGAGTAAATATTTTATTTTCCACATTAACTAATATTTTTAGTTGACTTGCTTTTTGTGTTCAGATTGACGACCAACTAGAATTTTATAATCAATGCGACTTCACAAAATCGGGATCGTTAATATATATTTTTAAATGGGTATTTGAAAAAAAAAAAAACTTAGGGAGACAAAAGTCGACTCTTAAAACTGTGTGTGTCAGACTCTATACCTAAAAAATGTTCGGACAAAAACGCAAAAATTTACTCTGTTGAGCAAATAAATAGCGAGGACGCAGGCGCCCTCTGGCCCAGCTAACCTTCGCCCTTAAATCGAAACTAATCTTATTCTAAATACTCAAACTTGAACTCTTACCGTTTGTAAAGGAGTAAGGGACTATGACTTAGCAAACACTTTAATACCATTAGACTTGAATAATATTTAGAAAACATTTATGAGTTGTTTTTCAAACAAAGGGGTAAGGTTTTGAATATTTAATGACCAATGACGACTACTTTTAGTAGTTTTTTATATTTTTTTATTAATGATATATAATGTTTTTTTATTAATTTTAATGTTTTATATCATATTAAATTGTCTTTCAATTTTATCTATATTATATCACATTTTAAATAAAAATGTAAAAAAATCCAGATAAAGCCATTAGCCACTACTTACCTTGAGCCACAACAGGGTCAAGTGAGTAAGCTGTAGTTTTATCACACTGCCATGTCAGCATCTACTCGACACAATATTAAAGGATAGAGTTATGGCTCACCTTAAGCAACAACAAATAGTCTAAGTGGTTAAGACTTGAACCATCAAACATTAAATGAATAAACACATTTTCTTCACACCATGTTAACGCTTGCTTATAATCCTAAGGTTTAATTTATTGCTTACAATCCTTGCATTCAGTGGTGTCTTCGACGGCCCTGGGCCCGGTATGTTTCTATGTTTTTAATAGTATATTTTTTTTGAACGACTAATTTCTCCCCCCCCCCCCCCCTCTTTTGCTTCTTATTAGACTTGAACTCCCAACCTCTCATTTGAAACCCCAAAATTATATATTTTAGACTCACTACATGTAAAACCGGTTACAAATTAAAAGGTTTAATAATTTAAAGTAAATTCATTAATACGAGTAAATAAAAGACTCAACAATTTAAACTAAACCCATTAAAACAAATAAATAAAAGACTCAACAATTAAATTCAAATAGGATAAATAAAATGTTTTTTTTTGTATATCATTCTTGAGTTGATGTTATAGAACTCGGTTTCTAACTCTCCCCAAGCCCAAATCATTTTAAGGATTCTCAAAAACGGATATAGTGCAACAATGTTCATATGCTTGTAACGTTTACCAATTCACTGCTATAAAAAAAAAATTGTTAGCGACCGTCAAAACAGTCACAATCCTGTCTGTGTTAACAACGGTAAAACAGTTGCAACATGATTGGAAATGACTGACAATTTAATCATTGATTTAATTCATGAAACAAACAATATTTTATTTTATCTTTTCCTAAAGTACATATTTTTTATTTTGCACATGAAAACTAATATTTTTAGTTGACTTGCTTTCCTGTTCTGTGTTCACATTGACGACCAACTAATATTTTATAATCAATATATAGTCGTGGCCTATTTGAAACGAGTGGTGAGAATTTAATACGAAATGACCCATCATGTGACAGCCGAATTATATATACACACACCTATGACCCACGAAATAAACGTGCTTTTAACTATTAAAAGATATTAAATACTAAAGGATTATTTTTACAAAAAAAAAAAAAAACGTGTTAGTTTAGATTCTAACGATTTGATACCTGGATTTGATCTCCGATGTTGACAATAATTGCGTGTCGTGCCGGTTTAACCGTGATCCATTCATCACCTTTTCTAACTTGAAGACCGCTAACATGCTCATCAGGGAGTAGGAAGGTCATGCCACCCGGGTCCGAATGAGACGACAATCCCAGGGTCAAGTCGGGCTGAGGACACTTCGGGTAGAAGTTAACTCTCAAGCATGCTCCTATGTCGTCACCACCAAATGCGCCTTTAAGATAGTCTTCTTGGAGACCTAGGTTTACCGAGAATACCCACAACAAGAGGTTTCCTAGTCTCACAATCTCCTTCGAGTATTCTTCGGTCACGCCCCTAAGCATACAAAGAATATTAGGAGACTAAGTAGGTTTGTCCTTGTGTCAGGTTAATGACTTAATGGATTAGAGAATTTCAGGTTTAGTGGATTAACTATAACCTACCAACACTTCAAATTTGTGTTACTTCTCGAATCAACTCGTTTAATGTTCATTTGCAAATATAAACTGTAACATATAATTTAGTAACAACTTAAACAGTTAATAACTCTAAGCCTTCATAATAAAATATTGAATAAAATATTAAGAGTTAATTGCCATTTTCGTCCTTCTGGTTTTGGAGAAGTTACTAGATCAGTCCAAAATCAAAATCATGTGCTATATCCATCCCCAACGTTTCTTAAAATGTGTTAGATTAATCCAAAATCCTAACGACGTTAAATTTAATTGTTAACTTTGGACTGATCTACAAATTCTCAAAACCACAGGGACAAAAATGATAATTCAACATTTGTATTTTCTTTTTCATATTTTTTAATTAAATAATACTTTTTTATACTTTTTTTATCATTACATTTTCTCTCTCATTTACTCACAACCACTTTAAAAAATATTAAAGATAAATGGAGAGGAAAAATGTTCCCTCAAATATACAGATGAACAAAGAAACAACCCGTTGTTACAACCTCCACCATCGGAGATCACCGGCTCTCCCCCATCTCCCTTCTCTCATCCTGTCTCTCTGGGTCTTGGTGATGTTTCAGCGCACGCACTATCCCTCTCTCTGTTATTTGTGTCAATAGCTGAGGTGGTGGTAGGGGCGGATGGGGGTTAGTGATGGTAGAGAGTTTTTAATAAAAGGTGAATATAACATAGGTGTGATGATTAAAAAAATTGAAAAATCAAATAAGATAGAAAAATACTATTTTACACATTCGATCAATGTGTGTTTAAAGTTTGTGTGATTTGAAAATGAGAGAGAAAATATTATGACTTTTAGTGTAATTTGAGGGATGGAGATGGGGTGTGGGATGTGAATGCTCTTATATATGTATATGTTATATAAAATAATAATTCTTTTGTTTATTTTTTTAAAAGAGGTAAAAAAATATGAAAAAGAAAATACAAATGTGGAATTACTGTTCCTCTTAATTGCCAGTTTTGTCCCTATGGTTTTGAGAAATTGCTAAATCAATCCAACTTCGTTAGGGGTTTGGCCTAAACTATCACATTTTAAGAAACGTTGGGACGGATATAACACATAATTTTGATTTTGGACTGATCTAGAAATTTCTCCAAAACCCTAGGGTCGAAAATGATAATTAACTCTTTAATTTAGTTGCATGGTTTACATAGGTGTAGTCGTTTTTTACACCGATATAAAAATGTCGTAAATAATTTTTTTTACGGTGGAGTTAGTTGTTTTACATCAGTGTGTAATTTTTTTTTTAAATTCACATTTTACGTCGTCGTTCTCGCGGTTTTCACAACTCGACCTAGTTCCTATTTGAATCCGGATCCCCTCTCTCTCTCTCTATATATATATATATATATATATATATATATATATATATATATATATATTCTTAGTTATATAATTGGTTTTTTCTTATATCTCATTTTCCATTAACAACCTTGAGTTTATATATTTAGCTCAAGGTCATAAAAGTATTAAAGAATGAGTATTTATAAGTAATGACTAAAATTATTGTAAATGAATATTATAGTATCAAATCTAAATGTTATAAAACTATTCAACTAATGTCTAATAGTAACCAAGTTTTTCAAATGTTAAACAAAAGTCATTTAAAGTTTGTTGTTATTCTCTTAATTAGGCGTTCCAATCTTGTGACTATTATCTAAAAATATTAAAAATTAAATGACCTAAATGGTATGAATCTTGGTTAATTTAGTGATTTTTTTTTTGTTGATATTTTGAATTAAATTGACCAATAATGAAACTTGTTTATTATTTAGTGAGTTTTTCTTAATTAGTATCTCATATTTCAAGTTAAGTTTGAAAATAGAAAAATATGTTAACGTCTATTAAAAAAAGTTTCATTTAAATCGCTCTAGTTTAATAATGTTAACGTCTATTTAAAAAAGTTTCAAAACACTAGAAAATTGAATGAAAATTGAGTTAGTTTAGAAAAAAAATGAGTGACAAATGGTTGAGTTTTTAGTTTTTTTCATAATTAATCTAACACGGGCTCACACATCAACACGTTTAGTGTTTACATCCGCCAACTTTGAACGTGAATGTTAAGAAATTGCCAACCTTAGTAATATAATATATTTGTTTTGTCACGTGAAGAAAATAAAAAGATGTACCTTAGGAAAGGTGGTTGAGAAGGCCACTTGTTATGATTCTTTAGTTTTGAAGGAAGATAGTGGAGGAAAAAATAGTCACTCCAATCAAGAATTGCACCCTTTTGGATTCCTAATCGACTTCCATACCCTTCATAAGTCTTTGGTGCGTTTGCATAATTTTGTTTGACTTCCATCGGTTGATGAAAGAACTCCTTCCAAATCTCACGAGCCCCATCCACCAATTCACCACTAATACCATGATTCACTACTTGAAAGAAGCCCCACTCGCGGCACGCGATGGAAATTTGGTCCATGATGGCTTTTTGGGCGGTAGCACTACCCTTTGTCAACTCATAAAGATCGATAATAGGGATGTTTTGGCTATCTGATTGTATGTTGAACGATGGTCGTTGGGATAATGGTTTGATATAGCGGTCAGGTATCACTGGGCTTCCAGTGTCTGACAATGTTTGAACCCTTACGATGGGTTCGAGCCAATCGCTAGGCAATTCCATGTTGAAATTCAACTTGGTAGATACAAGAGAGATGAGGTTGGGAGTGTCGAGTGTTTGAGAATTGTGGGTGCCATTTAAAGGAATGGGGTAATGGTAGATAACAACAATGCCGACAAGAAATCATATTTTACATGTATTGTCCTACTACACTAAGCTACTGATATTCACTTTTAAAAAGATATATTACTAGAGTTAATAAAACGTTATAATATCTTCATGAATTCGTTTCGTAATATTTTAGAATTAACTTTAGATGTTAATGTCTTGTAAGTCATGGGAATCAATATCTTTGTTCTCTTTAAAATAAATAGAATTTAAGTATATGTTCACGTATATAAAAACTATATAAGAATACTTATTTTCTTTTTAAGTTATTCGACCTCTTTTTCTTCATGTGCCATATAAACTAATCTATGGGCGTCAAAGCCATCTTTTTTTAGAAATTGAAAAAAAAAAAACATGTGTGCTTTGACCAATTACAATTTCTAGATAAAATGAGAATATGAGATGGATCAACATAAGGTTGTACGTTATTGCACCGCCGCGAGCCACCGACGTGACTCTCAAGTAACTCAGTCAGGCCAGGCTATTGTGGCTGGGGGTGAGCACCGGCGCGACCACAACCTACAAATCCAACACAAATTCCTTTCATCGTGTCATGAGCCTGCATGAGCCGCTAAGAATATGATATTCAAGATAAATATAAAATCAAGTTAAAGTAAAATACCAGATTAATGTCTCTTATCGCTAAAAATTTAAAACAGATACACTATAGGTAAGTTGCGTGTCTCATTAACACAATAGTGCCTTTTGAAAAAAAAAAAGTTAATATATTAGTGATTTTTTCCCCACTAACAAGGTAGGATAAACTGAAAAAGGTTACTAGGTTACTTTCCAGAAGTTTTCCTTTCAAAAAAAAAAAAAAAAAAAAAGGTTACTTTCCAGATACATACACATATATATTAATTTCGTATAAACTTGCTTAAATTGTTATAAAGTTGTGTTAACATGTTAGCACAAAGTTGACTGCAAGGCGTGATCTGTGAAACATATACGCTTGGGCATTTGTATTTCTCACGCTAAATTTGCATGTAATTAGTAAAGTATAACATTAAATTTATACATATAGTAATATTTAAATTCATATAAGAAACTAGGTTACATCACGGGAGCTTTCCAGGATAAACAAATCTAATATAAAGTGATAAAATTTGTGTTACAAGGTAGCATAGAAATTAATGTACTATGATATAAAAAAAATTTAATCATGTGAATAAAAATGAAAATGTATATTAAAGAGGTAATGCATGCTTGGATGAGGAGCAGGGTAGGGATGGCAAAAAAACCCGAGTCCGACGGGTATACCCGAAACCCGAAGCATTTGGGACGGGTATACCCGATACCCGACGGGTATGGGACGGGTTTGGTATTGGAAAAAAAATATTTCGCGGGTATGGGACGGGTATGGTATTAGATGATACCCGACCCGATTATCCGAAACTAAATACCCGTCTACCCGAAATATATACCCGAAGACTTTTAAGTTTTATATATATCTTTTTTTAACTATTTTTTTTAATAATGTTTCATTCTAGTAGATTCATTATTTGAAAAATAAACTTTTCGTCTAAAGTATATATTCAAATAACATTATTATTTATATTTATATGCTATGAAATATATAAATAGTTTTCAAAATTCATACTATAATATATATTTACATATTAAATGTTTCAAAGATTATTATGGTGATGATAATATATATGTTACTTATTACAATTTCATATATTCTAGATTTTTTAAAACATAATACTATAAAAGAAAATAAAAATAAAAATATATATATATACATGCAAATACCAACGGGTATACCCGATCCCCGCGGGTATGCTCTATACCCGACGGGTAATTCCCAACAAAAACCCGACGGGTATGGTATGAGAATTTATAACCGGGTATGGGTATGGTATAAGCCAAACCCGACCCATACACGACCCGTTGTCATCCCTAGAGCAGGGACAAAATCAACCATTTAGAGTTTGATTGAGACGGTGGTCTTGAATGTGTAGTTTTTTTCTAAACAATTGGTTTTGACCTATTATTCACTGGATGAAAACAGAACTCTCATTTACATATTCATTTAGTGTAAATGAATTCATTAAAAAGTTGTGTATAACACGGGCAATAACATTTTTTTTTTGTTTTTATTTATTAATTAGGTTAGAGCATTTAATATACATAAGATTGAATTAATAAAATATTAAATAGTTTTTAATAAGCGAAAATATAAAAAGAATTAGTTAAGAAAATAAATATTAAATAAGAGATAAACATAAAATTATTATTTAATAATATTATTTCATATGAAAAGAATTGAGATAATCATAATATTTTTATTTATTATATAGTAAAGTAATAATAAAAATAAAGATATAGATATAGATAAAGATTATAAATTAATAATTATTGGGTTATTTATAAACTAAAACTTTTGGTGGGAATTCAAGGATGAGATGCCCCACCAAGTGACATGTGTTCTCTTCACAATCGTTTTAGATATAGATATAAATACACTAAAATTAAAGGCAATCCACATGTTACATACAACAATGTATTCATATTTAGACTCACAGCTACATCGGATCAAAGTAACTTAATAAAAAATGCACTTAATCAAGGGGAGAGATAACGTATAAAGTTTCTTAACGTAAGAAGCGTAAGAAGCAATCTCAGCCATTAGATTAACAAGATGGCTGGATCCAGATTAAAAACCCTAATCATACTTGGGTTAAACTAACCAAGGGTAAATTATGAAAAAAACGTCTAATTTTTTTTTTCAAATCATAACAACAAAAAACAATCGAAACAAAATTTTTCAACAATTGAAATCGATTAAACCATTCTGAATGATTACACAATCAAAATAACAAAAAACATTCGATTACAAATCACGAAAACGAAAAAAATTATAAAACCAGAGATTTACACTGGAACGATTTTAATCATACGAAAAAACATACAATTATGAATAAACGCTTGTAATTGTTGTCGAATACTTTTGATTTTGTTTCAATAAGTATGATTAAACATAAAAATTAGGTTAAAAAAAGTTGCAGAGGAAGAAGCTGAAGTTGGTGAACATAGATACTTTTAAACGCACTAACAAATTTTAAACGCACTCATGTACAACATTTAAACGCACTTACAAAATTTTAAAGGCACTCATTAAAAAGTTTGGAACCACTCATTGAAAATTTGGACGCACTTATTAAAAAATTTGGAAGCACACATTGAAAATTTTGGACGCACTCATCAAAACCCAAACAAAAATCAAACGCACCTTTACCAAATAATTAAACACACCTTAGCATCACCAACAAAAGAAACAAACACACTCATCACATTCACTCACAAAACAAACGCACTCATCACATTCACTCACAAAAAAACAAACGCTACCATTTAAAAACCTGAAATCTTCTTCACACCACTATCCCTCATCACTTTCCTTGACCAAATGCTTAACAACTTGTTGACCAAGCTCAACATTTCCATAAAGTCTAGATGCTGCAAGAACTGAATCACAAATCGCTGCATTTGGTTCAAAAGGCATGCGGTTCAGTAGCTCTTTGCCTCTAATAAATAACCAGCTCGACCTAGCAGGTTAATCATGCAACCATAATATTCACCGGCGGCGCTGTCGTTGTCGGAGAGGTTGTAGTTGTATGACGGTGGTCAGACCATTTCCATCATTGTGGTGGTGTTTCTGCTGTCATTGTTGTACGATTGTAGGTGGTGACGGTTAGGTTATATATGATGGGTCAGGGGGATGGTGGGTTTGCTGTGGTGTTGAAGGGTGGTGGTGGTGGTCAGATCTCGAAGAGATAAAATAATCGTAACAGGGAAGAGGAAAATAGTTTTAATTGTGGTTTAACGGTGGTTAGGTTAAAATGACAGGTGTCAATCTCTGGTGGCTTCTTACACTTCTCACGTTAAGAAACTTTATATCATATACTTTCTCCTTAATCAATGTTACCTTCATATGTAAATTCACATGTGAATAACTATATTTGTGTAGTTTACATGTAAATTTATTATTACGTTCACATCTCTAGATAGTTAACTATAAGCTTGAAAAAGTTAGTTAAATAACAAATAAAGAAATGACAAAAGAATTATCGAATTAAATGTACCATTCCACTTTTGAGTTTATGAAATGTTATACTATTGTTTTATGGGTTGAAGTTATTCTATACAGTGTAACAAAAATGAGAAGGGTGAGAAGGATACAAAAAAACACAATAGATCACGAAATTTGACACAATGAACCACAAAATATAACACAATACCAAAAAATATAACACAATGCTGAAAAAAAGAGACAATGAATGTCAAAAATAACAAAAATGATGAAAATAAGAAAAAAAACACAATTCTACATAAAAGACACAATGATATAACGTAAATTCTAAAAGCTATAAACTAAAAATAAAAATGGAAAACCTAAAAACTAAGATTGTAGGGTTCGATGAAACGGTTCCAATGCCGCTTGAATAAGTTCAATCGTGGTCCGTTTGATACCCTTCCTACAACTTCCTATTTTTCTTTCAGTGTGTATTTGATCATAACTCTTATTTGATGTTAAGAGATTTGATAGTTTTATATAAGTAGGTAGGTGGGGTTGATAAAGGGTTAGATGAACCGTGTTAATATAAACAGTGGCGAAGCTTGGGAATTCAGACCGGATGGTCGAAAGTCATCAGTCACGGGAGGGGACCTAATTTTTTTTTCTATATCTATGTTTCGGGTGATATATTCAGGTCAAGTCAAATATTAAATACAATAAATATCAAAGTTCTAAGCATTGTTTAACAAACAACTGACAAAGACACTAAAACATTAAAAATGAGACAAAGTGTAGGTACCTGGATGAAAAATTACAGTTCAACCCGTCGACCTTTTAGATTTTAGAATTCTTGTATGGACTACGAATCAAAGTTTTTAGCCTGTCGACCTAATTTTTATCTTTTGACCGGATTATTCTCAACTAAAAAAATGTTCAAAGACAATCTTAACTTTGGATGTATTTTCCTCCAATGATCTCGAACTAACAGAATGTCAACCCAGATAGTTTTTCTATGATGTGACATGTTTATGTGGCAAAACATTTTATTTTTTGATGACAAAAGCACTAACCTAAGATTATGGTGCGTGAGAAATAAGAGAGGTGCAATCGAATATTTCTTATATTTATCAAGAGTTCCATTAGAATGTAGAGGATTTATTAAGAGTTTCATTTAGCACCCACTAGTCATGAAAAAACACCTAACATAAAACCTTAGAGTCATTGAAGAGTTTTTAATTCATGATGAAATTATGGATGAAAATTTGGGATTTATTGTTCACTGGGAATGTTTCCGCATGTCATAAAGTTTAAAACTTTCAATACCCTAATACCCTAAATATGAAAGGCTCGGTATCATTTTATAAGTGAAACAGTACGTCCCAAAAACTTCTTCACAGGTGTATATCATTTTAATATCAGGTCTAAATCTGAATTTGGTGAAGAAATCAAATATGAACACACAAAATAATTCAATGAAAACTCTATTCACGCATCTAGAACAAAATTTTAGGGGTAGCAGGGAGAAGAAAAATGTTTGCTCAGGATATCCGATACATAAAACGGAGAAGATTTATTTTTGTATGCATTACTTTTCCACTCCGCTGACAAAGTTGAGGGGTAGTTCATGCTGCTGCTACCTACAAGGTACATCCGCTCCTGGATAAATTTACAATTGATGAATATAATAAACCCTCAAATTATCTTAGAATGTGTTTAGGGCTGCAAACAAACCGAACGAACAAGACCTTTTTCGTGTTCGTTTGTTAAGAAAATAATGTGTTCATAAACTGTTCCCGAACACTTGTCAAACTGGATTCTCTGTTTGCGTTTGTTTGTTAAGGAATGAACGTGTTCGTTTGTGTTTGTTTGTTAATTTTATCTACCGGACAAAAGTGAGCATGAACAAACACAAAATTCATGAACACAGGGGAACACAAATGAACGTTCAAGGACACAAACAAGTGTTTATAAACATAAATGAATACATATTAAATTTGAATAAAATCAGCACCTTTGATCACAAACATTACGTAGATCTGCCCAAAATATACTAACCCAATTATCCGAACATACTTGACATAATCTTGATAATGTAGTTACCATACAATAATGTCCCAAGGTAACACAGAATTATCATATTAAACTTGAAGTACTTAAATTAAAAATAAAAGTTAAAGAACTTAATGAAACAATTGAACACGTTACCGAACGTTCACGAAAATAAATGAAAGAACGTGACCTCTGTTCATGTTTGTTTGTTTGGTTAAACGAATGAAATTTCTTATTCGTGTTTGTTCTTTTATTAAACGAACGAACACGAACGAACTTCCAGTCGAACGTTTCACGAATTGTTCGTCGAACGTTTCACGAATTGTTCATCGAACGTTTAGTGTGTTTACAGCCTTAAATGTGTTGATAAAACCCTAAGCTCTTTTTCTATTTTAGCCTAATGACAATTTAGACTAATTACATTTGAGTCCATAGAGTGTAAATAAATTAAACAAGAAATCTAAATGAGTAAACAAAATATATTTATTGCTAATGTGCTTTTTAGAGGTGAGGTCTAATGTTCAATTCTGGGCAATGGTGTAATTTAGAATTATTGGTGTAATAGTATATGAGATGTAACAATTCGCCATTCAAATATATATATGGAAAGGGTAAAATTAGAACACGGTTGAGTTGAGAGAACTAAGGAACTAACTTATAACCATACACTTATTTTATTGAATAAATGAATTTGTGGTTGCAAAAAAAGCATAATAAAATATTAAATAAAATATTAATTTACTTATATGGTTTACATAAATGTGTCCATTTTTTTACACCAATGTAAAACTATCATAAACAATTTTATTTCATTGTTGTTACGACAGAGTTACCCGTTTTACATTAGTGTGTAAAAAAAAATTAAAATTCACATTTTACGTCGGAGTTCTTACGGTTCTCACAACTCAAGCAAGTTAACAACACAAAATTTTCGCAGGAGTATTAAGTAGAGAATTTGGATCAAAATTCCTACCGTTATCCATATCACTTCCCATTCGGCGACCGACGCCTCCAGAGCCGCCACTAGAGTCGGCTCGAATTGCATCATGTCGAACAATTGCCTTAGCAATTACCCTAGCTAATTCAGCAGGAGTGACTAGGAGTGGTTCGCCTTCAGTGGTTTGTGAGATTGTCGAGTTTACATATCAAAAGTATAAGACACATATTTAACAAATATTGTCATGCACACAAATATAACAACCAAATATAACCATGAACACTAAGTCAACCACAACCACAAGACATAAGGATAAATAAGATACATCAGGAATCAAAATACCATCACAATTATTTCATTTCATTTTCGTAGTTCAAATACATCCACTGTCATAATACAAAAGATTGGCGGCTAAGTCGCATGAGTTTAAACCACAACCACAAAATAAAAAAACACAAGGTAAATCATGAAATATCCTAAGAAGATGAAGATGGAAAAGCAGCAGCGAGCGCAGCGACTGCAGATCTCATGCGTTGGTTTAACTCTGTAACCCTCTGCTTCATGCATCCAAACACCTCTCTGCCTGCACTCGTCCTATAGCAGCTGCAAGTCTCCCCTGCTCAGCCTCAGTAGCACGCTCCTCTTATTCCCAAATCTGAACACCCATGCTCACCAGCTGCGAATCATGAGATAAGAGAACACATCTCTCCATGTAAGGTGGTCAGCCAGATGATCCACCTAAAGTCATTGCCTTAGCATTGTCCTCCTCATCCCTGTGAGTTAGATCACCTACAAGAGTGGGGGGGGGGGATAGGGCCGTTTACGGTCCGGGGATCTCCTTCTCAATCTGCGATGTGGCTCGGGGTCAGGCACAGGTGCCTCATCAACCGGCTCCTCTAGTATCGGACCTTGGGAAGGTCGGGCTCGCCAGGATAACGGGGTCAGCAGGCTCAACAGGGACCGGGACAGGAGCAGGAATCCCCAGAAGGCTGGCGCACTCGCTTTCGAGGAGTGCACGCAAAGCATCCACCGCTCAAAAAGTAGCGGAAGGGGCTGAAAGAAGGTGTCGGGTCAGGAGTGGGCTCTGCCGCGTGAGGAGCCTTAGCGGAAGCTGGGCCCTCGGCTGGAATCGCCTCTGGATGAATGTCGGGGTTGACAAGAGCAGGTGGGGCGTGGACATCATCATCGGAGACATGGCGATAGGCGGGCTGGGGATCCTCATCCTCATCGGAGTCATCCATAATAAAACCTACACTTTCGTGTGGGTAGTCAGGCGCCTCATAGAGGATGTGGCAAGGATGAGTAGGAGCGACATGGTGAGGGTCCTCCTCGTGGGTGGCGTCAACGAGGTAGTCCTCCTCAGAGTCGGAAAGTAGAGTGAGGTCAACTGAAATGGCCATGATCCTGTCAAATGCATATGTATATGAATGAATATGAATGTCAGTAAATGAAATACTATGCCCGTGTGTAGTCGTGGAGCAGCTTGGGAACTTGATAGGTGCAAGGCGAGGTAATGTCGCTATAACCTTCTGCTCTGATACCAATTTGTCATACCCCGCCAAGGCGGAAACACGGGGATGTGATTTGAAAGGTTTTCAAGCACAAGGTTCGAGCAACACATAAAATGTAATTTAAAATGATACCATCAAATGATAAACATAGTTAAGAAAAACATAACATTGTCTTGATGTCATTGGACCAAATACCAAAAACATGACATGACCAACATTATTGAATCTCAACCAGTGATGATACCACGATGTGCACACTCGAACTTCCCTCCCAAGTTCTTGATCCTCATGATCATTTACCTAAAAACATGCATAAAAGATTTGTCAACATAATGTCGGTGAGTTCATAGGTTTTAATGTACTATGTAAAGTGCTTGTGAAATTCGTGTATGACCAATCAAAAGCTAGCTAAACGAATGATTACTATGCAAACCATGAGTCCCATAACCAAACCTCTTGACTGTTGTGCCTCGCGCATTGTACAATAAAGACAACGTATATATAGTAGAATACTAACACTCTTTTTTATGTAACCGGTTAGAGCGACTAACCAAGAGTCGGGGTATCAATCTCAGTATATCTATTTAAGTGTTCCATGGATTTTATTAGCTAATGGTTACAGTGTAAATGTAAGTATGAGGACTGTTGAGCTCATGAACCGAATATCTCATGTTCCACATGGCACTCATGATAGAATATAACCCAAAATGTAATGTACTAGAAATGTAGCATGTTATTCCCTCAAAAATGTAAAACACTAAAATGGGGTCATGAAACTCACCTGGTAACTGGAAATGTGGTCTAGTAAAGCATAGGAGAGGTAACTATCGTCCCGACAATAAGTGCACTATGATTATCAAGGACATAATAAGCTGTACATTCTTGTCATTTACCATACAAGTTGTTCACCCGACTTGTGGACCCTTGTGTTAGTTATATGTTGGCCATTGTTCGTGCACGTGACAATTATTACATGTTTTATGTGTACTTTGTAAAATGTATGATTTCGTGAATCCCGGGCGTTTTATTGTGAAAACATATCTATTGTTTGCAAAATGGGCCCCACATGTCATCATGGGTGTAGAATATTCCCAATGTTAACACGTGTGGTTGTTTTATGGAAAAACGAATGTTTTAACATATGTTAGTATGTATAGCCAAAACTTTAGCATGATGTTTAGTTCTAGAATAGTTGCTAATGACCAAAACATCGACTTTCATGTGCTCGTGTGTGAGTGTTTGTAGATTTATGAGCATGTAGGTGTATGACATTGTTCCAAAGTTGTGTATTTCTTGTTTAAATGTCGTGTCATGTGAAGGTGTATATATATTCATCATGTTAGTTTCAAAACTCGGATCTTTGTTAAAACACATAGCTTTTATACACATATCTAGTTCGGCTATGGGTATACCTTATACGCTAGGTCGATTTCTTTATGCTTTGTGAGTGTGTGCGTATGTAGGTAGGTAGGTATGTATGTATGTAATTGATAACAATTAACATTTAACAAGATAATGTCTTTAAAAATCACTAAACTTAGGTGTTTTATGGGGTTGATTACAAGGTGTTTATGGGTCAGGGGTCGGGTTAACATGAGGGCTGGTTATTGTTAAGATAGAACTAGAGGTTTTGGGCTAATTAGAAGTACCTAGTTGGAGTGATGATGTACCCGAGTGCTTGGACCTTCAAAGCTTCCAATCGAGCCTCCTAACCTTGAGTTTTGTAGCTTGGAGTGGGAAATGGTTATGGTTTTGGTGTTATAGGGGTCGGCCGAGAGGAAAACAAGAGGAAAGGAAGAGTTGGTGTGTTTTTGTGTGAGTATAAACCTTGATCTTCATCTCTATTTATAGGATAAGTTATGGAAACTCAATTTCATGGGTCTTTGCACCTTTGGGAAGGACACACCACATATGTGAAATTTGCTAACAAGTGAGGAAAGAGACACATGATTGGGATAGGGATGGTTCGGCCGGGGGATAGGAACAAAGGGACCTTTATCTATTTTTGGGTTATGTCAACCCTTGTGGATGGTGAGTTGTCCATGGAAGGTTCATTTTGGTGCAAGATAGTTGGTTTTGTCACTACATACCATGCATGTGACACCCGGCATGTTCAGCTTAACATTTGAGAACATATAAGTCTACCTTAGCGAAAAACAATTGTTAATATACTTGACTGGGTCAGTTAAGTCGAGTCAGATTAGGATTGTCCAGGGTTCAATGATCTGGAGGATCATTGGGGAGTCATTTTGTAGTCACACTAGACTTGGGTCCCGTTGTTGGTGAGATTACATGAATTGAATTAAGTAGGATATGTAGATTATTAAGGTACATGTGATGTAATATGATAATACGTGCTACGAAGGTGTGAACATGATTATACGTGCTTCTATATGCTTAACATGTGTTAGGATTACATGTTCATACGTTAGAATGTGTTTAAATGCGTTTAAACGACAAAACTGGAAAACCTGGAAAACTTGGGTATTGGTTCGACCTGTAGGGGGTCGAACCAGGGATGGAAATCAACATGAAACACATTCGACCTGTATGGGGGTTGAATGTGGCTCATTCGACCATGTGTAGGGGCGAACGTGGCTTAGTATAAATACCACACTTTGTCATTTTTCATCATTTCACAAACCCTAAACGCCTCTAAACGCTCTCTGTCGATTTTAATCACTGGGGAAGGAGTTTTTGCTCTCGTTTTTCGTAATCTAACCTAAAAACATCTTCTAATCAAGAATCCACGGTGTTTTCTTAATCCAAAACCCTTTTTTATACATTTTGATTCGTTTTCATTTGGTCCTAAATGTCCAGATCTGTTCTAAGGTTGTTTTTATGAATAAAAACCTATCAAACATCTTTCTAAACAAAACCTTATCATTTAACATGGGTTTTCATACAAATAAACATGTGTTAATGGTGTGTTATGTGATATTAAATGTTGTTCATTGGTTTGCTGCTGTATAGATGATAGAAACATGATCTAGGGCTGCTATTGATGTTGGTTTATGCTTGGTTTAGGTTATTATTGGATGAATGTTGATATTATGTTAGTTTTGGGATTTTTGATGAATCTAGGGTTTTCTACATGATATGGTTATTGATAAAACGATTTGGGGATTTTCATAAACCTGTAAAACAGAATGTTTTGAGATGATTGTGATAAGATTTCAATAAGTTTCCAAAACGGGTAAAGTTTTCATGCATGATGTGACGTTTTCATATATTTTTTACCAATTTGGGTAAGTGTTAGAATGGACTGATTTTGGAGTAATATTGGTAGGGTTTCGTAGGGATATGTCATTCATGTTTGACTGATGTGTTTCGTAATGTTTCGTGGTGTTTTCGGATGGTTTTGATGCGTTTTAGAAAATGTGCAGCTAGGGAGGTCGAACCTGGCACACATTCGACCAGCGTGGGGTCGAAGGTGGGTGTCCAGGGGTCGAACCTGGAACTCTGCAGGTCGAACAAGCTTCAGTTAGGTCGAACGAACTTGATTTAGGTCAAATTAACACATGTTAAGGTCGAATGAACATGTGTTAAGGTCGAAGGAACATGTATTAGGTTGTATGAACTTGTGTATAGGTCGAATGAACCACGAGAGGGTCGAACCTGGGTCTTGGGGGTCGAACCTGGACCTGTTAAACACTGATTCGGCCCTACGACTTCAAATGTGAGATTTTGATGCAATCTAAGTGTTTTATGCTTGAATCTTATGTGTAATCTATGTATACTTGATTAGTTTGTGTACTGGGTCACCAATGGGATGTCGGGTTAGTTTAGTGTGTCGGTTTAACAGTCAAACGTGTTTTAAACATACTTGGTCACGATCTGGATAATCGGGGACTAGATAACCTTGTGGTTATTAGTCGGAACACTTATGTAAACTCTTTGATAGATCTCCGGTAGTTTGGGATTATCAAGGGAGTAGCTTTTATTATTATATCGAAGAAAAACGCAACCTAAGGTGAGTTCACGGCCCCACATTCACTAGTTTTACTTTGGGGGAGAAAACATGCGCTAAACTTGTCTTTAGAGAACTTGTGTCATACTATGGGTTACTATACGATCTTTGGAAGTCCCGGGGGAAACCATGAATGTGCGGGGTAGCACATCGGGGGAAATGTGGATAGCTCTATTGGGCGTGACCTGCCCCACTCGTCGGCTGGGAGGCGGGCGGGTGCATATTGTATCCACCTTGTAACTTGTTACATTATTCGGGCGGCTTGAACTTGTAACATGCTGAACTTGCTTAAACGTGTCCAGCAATGGTTTTCCAGTAGTAACAAAACATACGCCTAGCTAGCGTACTTGGGCTTAAACATGACATAGTATTGACAGGTTGAACTTGGTAACACTTTTGGAACTTGGTAACACACTTGGATCTTTTGGTAACATTTAGTAACGTTTATAACCTGTGAACTCACCAGCATTATATGTTGACGTATCTTTGGCATGTTTTTCTCAGGTCGCTAAGGTAGCATTGCACGAACTAGGCGCACGGGTCTGCATGGCGTCTAGGGTTTTAGTTTCATGTTTCGAATAATCTTTGAGAACTTTTTGAGAAACAAGTCTTTGTAACTTGATGTTGCTTCCACTACAGTTTTTTAATATATTAAGTTTTGTTGAGTTTACGTATTTCATATAGTGTTGTTTATTGTGACCGTTGACTTGGATCCTGGTTTTTCATGCGCCTCGCAGAAAAACCCCGCACGTAGAATTTGAGGGTGTGACAATGCATGACAAAGATTTGGGCATGCTATGTCACTATCGGCTGATCACAACAAGAAGAAAATGAAGAATGTTGGTTTCAAACTAAACATGAAAGCTTATCAACATTGGTAATTGGAGTGAGGTGTGGTTAGGCCAAAAGAGTCTAAGGTTTTGTGAGGTAATGTGAAAATGACTTGTGATTAGAAAGTGTTTGGTTTTCGACCGTGGATGGTTCCAGGAGAAACCATTATGGTTTTTAGTTCATGATCATGTACAAGAACTAGTAGTGTCATAATGCAAGTTTCTTGAATGGTATAAACTAGGATTGTAAGAAATGTGTCATAAGGTTTGAAAGAGACTTGTGGTTTTTGTCTTGGTGCTTTGGCCGAAAAAGAAAGAAGACAAAGTGAGATCTTTCTAAATGAGATTATGATCATAATCTAAGGTTTAGTATATTCATGTGTCAAGGCCCTTTTGTGGTGTAAGTTGATTATTATGGAAAGCAACTAATCCATAATATGTTGATGTTTATACATGTGTGTGTGCGTGTGCGTGTGCGTGTGTGTGTCCGTAAATATACACATGTGTGCATGGGTTTCATGAACTTGTTTGTTTGGTGAGATAGACATATGTATGTGTATGGCCGAATATATGTATATATATATATATATGCGCATGCATGTTCATGATATGTTATTAATAATCACAAACTACCCATGGTATAGGAATGGATTATGAGTGTTAACACATGCATATGTTTGTAATCTATTGAGTTGATAACATACGTTAATGTAATAATATCATGGTACCAATATATGTGTTAATTATTGATAGACATGCGTTGTTGGGTGAAATCTTAATTTATGTTAACACATACTTGTTCCTTGGTAGTGTTTATTAGCGTCGATGTGGGTTAATTGTTATAAACACTGTGTGAATTGTTCGAATTTGAGTGGAACCGTGTACTTTTCCCACTTCGGTGTTGTCACGTGTATTGTCATTTGACCATACGTAGTAATCGGGTTTCCGGTTGCTCTCTGTTGAGCGTGTGATTGGCTTTATTGTTCAACGCCAATTGTCTTGGATATCTCGGGTGTTGTATACGTGAACGGATAATCTATTGAATTTCTACAATAGTTCGGGCTTTACTAGATTGGGGGGGGGGGGGTATAGTGAGTGCAAAAATGTCTAATATGCACATGAAATGACAATATCAAGTGTAAAAGTGTACGGATGTTGACCTGGATCGTTGACTGGTGTCACATGGGAGGTAGGACGAATTCTATCCATTTAACCTTTAGGATTCACCGATGCACAAACCATCACAAGGATGATTCAGATGGTCACGAATACAAGAACAGAAATTGCATAAATTAAACGAATTTAACTAAGTAATCTAGTGAGGTAGGTGGAATCCAATTTGTAGGATGATTCACAAACCATTACCTTAACTCAAATCTTTCAACATTACAAGTTGAAGACTTGGTTTGGTTTACTCAATTGTGAGGTTACTTAGGTCATAAAAACAAGGAAGAAACTAGAAGAAAAATAAGAAAAACAAGGCTTAGAACAAAGACTTTTACAAAAAAATGTGGATATCTTAGAGAATCTTTAAGTGAATTTTAAGATTTGGAAGTGATTTGAGAGTGGTGTAAGAAATTAGAGGTGTTAGGGGTGGGTATTTATAAGTGAGATATCAAAGTTTAGTAGAGTGTTAGTTGGTTGGTCGTGGTTAGACATTAAATGAATGGGTACTTGGGAGTTAAAAGTGGGTGAAAATAGTTAATGAAGGCGGTTACTAGTTGGTAAATATTTATAGAAAACGTTAATAAATAAAACCTTTATAAATTATAAATATTGATATTAATAAAGGTATATATGCATGTATATTCGTATACAAGTATGTATAAGTGTAAAAAATGGATAAAACGAAAGTATATAAAAATTCTGAAGATTTTATTTACCAATAAATCTTAATTACAAAATGTGGGAAAAATGCGGATATTACATCTAAGGTGAGTTTCACGACTCCTTTTACTGTTTTCCTGTTGGGGGAGAAGCTTGCTACGCAAACACGAACACGGTAGATAACATAGATTACATTATATCACTTGTTTACTAAGCGACCCATCTAAAGTCCTCCTAACAGTTTGAACCATGAATATGTGGAACATAGCGGGGAAAGTGTGAATAGATCTATCGGGTCCGACAAGCCCCACCCGTATAGACTGGAGTTCGCACGGGTATATATTTGTCCTATCTAACATTACGTCACCGGGTGATGACCGGTGACAGGGAGACGAGGCATACATGCTACTATCAATCATTAATGGTTCATAACGCTTAAGTAACTTGTAACGATGTCTATCTAGCATCAGATATAGATGTAAGGTTTATGTGGATTTGGTTTTCTAACACTTACGTTACTGCAAACATAAAACCTGTGAACTCACCAACATTATATGTTGACATAGTTAGCTTGTTTTCTCAGGTCGCTAAGGTATCAACGGGTCTAGGGCGCGCTGGAGTCCCATGACGTCTTTTGCATCTATTTCATGAACATTATGTCATTTCTATTTTGAAACTTCTATAACTGGGGTATCATGGTTGTAAACTTTTGAATTGCTTTCGCTGTACTTTCAAACTCTAAACTATTGGTTTGGTTTTACTACGTAACTTTTAATTCATATAGAGATTGTTTATTGTGACCGTTGACTTGGGTCCTGGTGTGTCACGCACCTCACGGTAAAACCCCGCAAGTAGAATTTGAGGGTGTGACACACACACACACACATAGAGGAAGGTTCAATAGAAAACTCATAGTTAGGGAGAGAACTCGAGAAATCCTACTAAAATTTAAAAAAATCATAACTCAAAATTTAAGTTAAAAGCTAAAAAAATGGTTTGGAGCTTCTCTTTCCCACATCATCACCATTCAGAAAAAAATAGAAAATAATTAAAAAGAAATAAAAAATGCGAATTCTAATGTACATGTGTAGTAAATGTCCAGTTGGCTTTAGGGTTTAGTTTTTGGGGTTAGTTTAGCTTTTAGGGTTAATTTTTTTGAGTTTAGCTTGTAGGGTTTAGGTTTTGAGGGTGGGTAGGGTGGGTTTAGGTTTTTGGGTGGGCGGTCAGGTTTTTAGGTAGGGGTTAGGTTTTTAGTTGTGGTGGGTGGGGTTTAGGTTTTTTGGTGGGTGGGTGGGTTTAGATTTTTGGGTGGGGGTGGATGAGTGGTTTAGGTTTTTGGGTAAGCGATTTACGTTTTTGGGTGAGGGTGGGGGTGGGTGGAGTGGAATTAGGTTTTTGGGTGGGGGGGGGGGGTAAGTTGGGGGTGTGAGGTTTAGGTTTTTTTAATATATTTTTTATTTTTTTAATTTTTTCTAAACGAGGATGATTTGGGAAAGAGAAGCTCCGAACTAATTTTTCATTTTTTTACTTAAATTTTGAGTTATGATTTTTTATTATTTGTTTTGCATTTAAGTAAGAGTTCTCAAGTTTTCTTAATAAATGAGTTTTCTATTGAACCGTCAACGGCTCAATAGAAAACTCATAGTTAGGGAGTGTTATATATATATATATATATACTATAAAAAGGGGATTTTTTTATGAGAAGGGTAAGAAGCCATCTGAGAGTGACATGTGGCAGGGAGTCCAATTAAATAAAAAAAGGTATTAGAGTAATTTTATAAATAACCAATTTTTAAAAAAAATCAATTCTCACATTAATGAGGTGAGATTTATGGAACAAATAATATCAACATTTCAAATAAATCTTCAAATCTCACAAATTAATATCACGATCAAATTCTCAAAATCAACTAAAGTTTTATTGATGCGAGCACATTGTGTTTTACTGGTATAACATAAGGTTTGAATGTATAACACACCTTTTGTGTTATTTTTATAAGGAGGTTTACTGATGCAAAATATGGTTTCTTATGCACATTGGTGTTTTATTGAAACACATATTGTGATTATTTTGTTAATTAAGCTACGTTCTATGGTGTTTTACTAAAAGAAAATGTGGTTTTGCTGTACATGGTGTTTTACTAATGTACATAGGTTTTGAAGATAAAACACATTGATACTATAATACAAACCTTCCAGAGGTAAGCTTTGAAGATAAAACACATTGATACTGTAATACAAACCTTCCAGTGTAAGTTTTGAAGATAAAACACATTGATATTGTAATACAAACCTTACTGAAAGAAAATGTGGTTTTGCTATACATGGTATTTTACTGATGTACATAAGTTTTGAAGATAAAACACATTGATACTGTAATACAAACCTTACTGAAAGAAAATGTGGTTTTGCTATACATGGTGTTTTACTAATGTACATAAGTTTTGAAGATTTGATTGTGTTTTTTCTGATTAAGATGGTGTTGATTGTGATTTTTGATATGATCATTGATCATGATGTTTTTGATCTAATCATCGACCATGTGATGCTTTGGTGGGTTTTTTTGGAGTGATGACACCCCTTAAAAATAGAGAGAAGGGAGAGATTATAGGAAATATTTAATGATTGAAGATCTATAAAACATGTACAATTACTATAATACCCCACTAGGTCTAATCAATTAATTAAATTTATAGCCTTTATTACATTTTTGCCATCAATTAATCTCAACCACCCATCTAGAGATCCAAGGGTCCAAAACACTTCTTACACTTCTCACAAAAAACACACTTTGTATAGGATCCTCACCCTATATTAAGGTTCCGGTACAAAGGATGAAATTCGTAAGAAGGGTAAGAAGGATTCTCATGCTGACACGTGGCAAATAGGGCAATTTAAGATTAAGGGTAGTATTGTAATCACACACATATCATTTAATATTTTTATTTTAGGTGGTTTTTAGTTTGTGAGATTTTTTAGTTATTGATTTAAACTTATCATTTTTTTTTGCAATTCCAATAACGACTCCTGCTATCTTTGTTTTTAATCAACATCAACCATGTGGGTGATATAGTAATTATCAAATTAAACATTGCGATTTTTTGTTGGTTATTTTTATTTTGTTTAGGTTGATAACCTTTGAGTGTTTTATTGAGTTGTTCCCATAATGTTTTTTATGAATATGTCATAAGACGTTTTTTTAAAAGGTTTGATATAAACTAGTAATGTTTTATTAAGTTGTTCCCATTGTATTTTATCATCATCAGATTAAGTTTTGTGTTTTACCACTATCGTATAATCATAAAACACAACCTGTAAATTTAATGTGTAGATTGTGTTTTAGCACTTTTTGATAAAAATAAAACACACAAACAATAACAACACAACCTTTCCACTCAAACTCATCAATCGGATTAACTATGTGTTTTAACACTATTATATAAACATAAAACCAAATGTCTATATTGTGTTATAACACTATCGAATTAACATAAAACCCACCATCATAAACAATCAACTACATTTATAAATATAAAACCCATAATTGGTTAAACAATAACCTACATTATAAAACACACAATATGATCACAAAAAAAAACTAGAACCGAGTCTTTTCACGTAATATGCACGATATTAGACATGGGTTATGCGTAAGTGTTTTTTAATTATAATGATGGTATACACATTTAAATTCCTCGTGATCTATTCCTAAGAGCATTCACAATAGAATCCCCATCCCCCATCCACTCACAACCAATCACAACCACATATTACACTAAACCCCATTAAATTTTCTCTCTCCTCCACTCACAATCACTTTCAGCAAATATTAAAAAATAACTAAAGTTTTCCAGTTTTCCCTAAAAGATCCCCAAAGAACCCAATATTTACTAACACACTGTAGATTCCCCATTTTCTTCACTCACAATCACCCCCCAACCCCTAAAAAAATTATAGGGTTTTGTCACCCAGTTTTTTGGGGGTTCTAATGAGAATGCTCTAAGAAAATGGAATGATGGCATTTAAATTATAGGGTTAGGATCAAATACACAAGAAATTTTTTCTAGGAAGGGTGAGAAGGATTGTGATCCAATGATCATATATTTGAAGAGTTGAGATTAGTTTGTTTGAAAAAAAATAAATAATAAATTAGAGGAAGGGCATAAAAGGAAAACCACATTTGTTGACTTTCTCTCTCCACATGCAATGCACATGTCAATTCCCCCCATCATTTTAAAACGTCTATAACTTTTTCGTACGGTATTTTTTTTTCAAAAAAAATTCACCATATTAACGAGCGTTTTTTTATCTTTAATATGAGTACCACATTGCTACATTAAAATTGGAAAAAAAAATTCGTGTTAAGTGAGTTTTCTTCTCCATTGTGTCTTCTGCTCGTTCATTGTGTTATAGTCTGCACATGTGCTTTATAAATATGTTATTTATGTTTTTTTAGTCTACACATGATTTAACTTTGTCTATTGTGTTTTTAGTATGATTTTCATTGTGTTTTACGCAAATGAGTTTTGTATTTAGGTGTACAATGTGTTTTATTATGTTGTTCATTGTGTTTAAGTCTATTATTCATTGTTTTTTAGTCTTCTGTTCATTGTGTCTTTAATATCTCGTCCATTGTGTTTTATTAGACTGTTCATTGTGTTTTATACCCTATTGTTCATTGCATATTTAATTGGTACTTATTGTGTTTTACACTATCTCCATTGTGTCTTACGCAACTGGGTTTTCAACTTTTTTTCAAAAGTATTCATTGTGTTTTAATCTTTTGTTCATTGTATCCTTATTATATTGTCCATTGCGTTTTACACAATTGGGTTTTTGACATTTTTCAAAAGTATTCATTGTGTTTTAGTCTTCTGTTCATTGTGTCTTTAGTATGTCATCCATTGTGTCTTACGCAACTGGGTTTTCAACTTTTTTTTTCAAAAGTATTCATTGTGTTTTAGTCTTCTATTCATTGTGTCTTTAGTATGTCATCCATTGTGTTTTATTAGATTGTTGATTATGTTTTATACCCTATATTTAATTGGTGCTCATTGTGTTTTACACTCCATTGTGTCTTACGCAAGTGGGTTTTTGACTTTTTTTTCGAAAGTATAACAATACGGTACTCATATTAAAGATAAAAAGACGCTCGATTTTATGGTATAATTTTTTTTAAAAACGATGACGTATACAAAAGTTACGGACATTTAAAAATGAAGATGGAAATGGCATGTGACTTGCATGTGCATATTTTTTTGACCAAATTACCCTTCCCACTTGTTTAATCCTTTGCCACATGTCAATTTTTAATGGCTTCTCACCCTTCTCATTTTTTGTAGCCTTTGTAGAATAACCCAACCCTTAAATTATAAAGCAATACAATATGAGATGTCATAGGATATGCAGAAGACGAGAAAGAGAGGAGAGAGGGGGGGGGGGGAGTCATGGAAATCTTCTTAAATGAAGGAGGTGTTAATTGTTTTTTATTTTGTGTTTTGACAATTATACCCTCATAAGACTCATTTTATTAATTAACTTATAACACAATTTACAAAAATGTGACTCCTTTAATCTCATCCATCCATCAAATTGATCCATTGGTCATTTTTATTTCTCATCCTTCTTACAAAACACATCCTTTGTATCCTAACCCCACCGTATATATATATATATATATATATATAGGGTATGGTTCAATAAGAACCAAGTATAAGTTAAGAACCAATATAGACTACTCATTATTTCTTAATCTAAAAGATTAGTAAATAAATGAAAAGGGTGTAATGGTAACTTCTTGTTTATTACTCTCTCCAACTAAATATTTAATTACAATCTCTCTTCTTTTTTCTCTCACCAATTAATTAGTTAGTTAATTTAAAAATTATAGTCATTATCAAATATTATTCTATTAAGAATAAGTGTGATTAGAATACTGCAGAATTAAATGTATACATACGTAGCATATGCATTTACAATTTAGAAAACGATGTACGCATATGCACATCATCGAATACTGTTCCAATTGATCATATTCGTGAGATGCGCATGCTTGATTTTGTTATGTGCACATGTGTATATTAAGGTATACATCTTATCAGAATATTCTGAGATAAATGTTCAACATTGTACATATTGTACATATATGTATACTAAGTCTATCATTATACATATGTGTAAAATAAGTTTTTTTTAGCATTGTACATATGTTTGCATTGATTAAATGTTTATTTGATGGTTATTTAGCATTATACTCATGTGTATATTAACAAAAACCAACATCAGAACCATCATCTTCTTACTATACATATATGTACATGTATTTACATTATAAAAATATAACATCAGAATTGGAAAAAACTATGATCTTCATGAACTTTGTTGTTCTGATTATTTCATCTAGATTCATCATCTTTATACTTGATTTCTTGCCATAGTAAATATATATAAAAATTTCATCATCTTTATCTTTCATATCTCCGACTGAAACCACCTTCATGAGAAAATATTTGTAAGTTTATGAAATTAAACAAGAAAATAATTAATAAGTGATAACTTTAACATACCATTTAAAGTGATAACCTTTACACATTTTAGGATTTTTGTGTTTGTAAGCAAATATGTTTTAACCGTAGAGAAAAAAAAAAGCAAATAATTTACCAAATTAAAAGCCTATTCCATGTGATTAAGGTTGCTTATGAGATGGAAAAAAAGTACAGCAACTAGCGATAAACAAATAATTAAATACAAATAAAAAACTCAAGCAATATATATCATAATATACTAACCATCGTTAAAAAAAGGTTTTGAATGTCATTTTAAATTGCCTCTTCAATTGTTGAATCGCTGGTGTGATTTATCACCACCACTGCTTTCTCGTTGATTGGAGATAGAATAAAATAATGGTTTCTTGACTTATGTTTGATTAAGTAAATTTTAACTCATAACTTAAATTTAGGGGAGGCAGTTACCACAAACATATTATGATTAAATAAAATTATAATGTATAAATATAAGTTTACATAAATACCCTTTAGATCAAAATACGGGTTATAACTTTACCAATGGTTCTTAATTGATCCTAAACCTAAATATATATATATATACATATATATAGGGGAAAGTTAATTTCAGAACACAAATATTTCATGCGAACTGTGAGAACGGCATCTAAAACCATTCAAATTCAAAATTTCTTTTTACATTTATCTTTATTACTAAAATACAATCCCAAAAACACAATTTACGCGTAAAAATTCAAACGTATACGAAAATAAATCGTTTTTACATATGTGTAAATGTACTGTTTATACATGTGTAAACTGTTTCATTTACACATGTGTAAAAAGTTAATTTGAAAGTGTTTTTGCAAGAAAAGATGAATTATTTGAAAAGAACATTCATTTATTAATGTTGTATTTTAATTATAATGAGGTTTGATTTTGATTGATTTTTTTACTTGTTCTCACGGTTCTCACAATATTTAGCGTTCTCATGATAACTCTCCCCTATATATATATATATATATATATATATATATATATATATATATATATATATGTAATCTAAACAAAATATCTTTTAATTAACCGAAACTATATAACGATTATATCTTGAATGTGACACCACGGAAAGGGAGACTTATTATGATAAACTATAAGGTACAAAAACTTAAAACTTAAAACTACAATTCTTGATCAAACTATTCCTAGCTTGAGAAATAACTTTTCCATTAAACAGCATGATGTAGCATATCCTATTCCACTGGTCAAACGAGTTTGGGATAACAACAACCATCACTACGTGTGACACAAGCTTAAAAGAGACGCCAACTATTGCGGTTAGTTCCTAAATATGCACAACTTGTAAAACACATTATTCCATCATTCGTAACCTGTACACGCCCATGCTATCATAACCCAACGTAACTTATGGCATCCTCACTAGGTTGCCATTCTCACCGCGTCCATGACCAACATCACAATACAGTCAATGCTCACTATACCACGGGTGTAGTACCGACAAATGTCGCCATTGCGGCACGTGTAAGGGTCCCCAAAGATTATGTGTATGTATGCTCAGATTATATACATGTGTTACACAGTGATGAGCGTTTAGGATACAATTATCATTTTTAAGACAAGCATGCTCGCATTTGAAAGGGATTCATAAAACTCACATGTTTAACATTTGCTTAACTGTTGCAAGCATGATTAGGTATTATCTCAAGGTCCTGGCAGATTTACATAATCCTAGGTTAGGTAAGGTGCACTCAGTTAGGGGATGTTTGGTTGATTAAGTGTTGAATCATTAAGAGGTCTGAATAGTTATGAGGTCTGAATGGTTAAGTGCTGAATCATTAAGTTGGACATCTTAATGGTTAGTTTTCTAGTCCCACATTGGTAGGAGAGCCTCATTAGGGTTCAGCCTAGTTTAGTGCTTAATGGTTCATCAACATCCCAAATCTTAATGGTTCAGCCTTAACCATTGCATTGGAATGAAAAATGGTTGTTATAACTAGAATAAAACATGGATTAAGAATTAAAATGGCCACACAAACTAAGAATTAAAAACTCGAGGAATTTCATAATTGGAATATATGTGCCTTTAGAGCATCTATAAAGCAGATTCTTAGCACCTTTAATGTACATTTTGGGCATCTCTATCTACATTAAGGAGAGTGAAGAAGTAAAAAGAGAAAAAAAGATTTGAGAGGATAGAAAAAATGATAAAGAGGGAGTGGTGTTATGTGAAGACATACAGAAAAATAATGTATTGATCGTGCTCTTAGTAACAAACACCACAAACGTGTACAATTATTACCTCTAAAATGTAACATATTATAAAGTTGAATTAATTTAATAACTTTCAAATATTACGAATTAAATTATAAAAAGTTAGAAAATTCAAACATTGATATATCTATAGCGTTAGGATCAAATACCCAGTGAAAGAAAAATAGGAAGTCATAGGAAGGATATGAAACGGACTTCGATTGAACTCATTCAAGCGGCAGTGGAACTGTCTTATCAAACCCTATGATCTTAGGTTTAGGTTTTTGCTTTTTTTTTGGCTTATAGTTTTAGAATTTATGTTGCATCATTGTGTCTTTTATATAGAAGTGTTTCTTTTTCTTATTTTCATCATTGTGTCGTTTTCACGATTCATTATGTTATATTTTTCAGCATTGTGTTATATGTTTCAGCATTGTGTTATGTTTTGCGACTCATTGTGTCATATTTCGTGATCTTTTGTGGTTTTTGTATTCTTCTCACCCTTCTCATTTTTGTTATACCGTGTAGGATAACTTTACCCTATATCTATATACACTTGTTTTAACTTGGTTATTGGATTTTAATATCCCTAATTTTTATCTTTTGACCGGATGAATCCTAACTAAGAAAATTTTCAAAGACAATCTTAACTTTGGATGTGTTTTCCTCTAATGATTTCGAACTAACAGAATGTCAACCCAAATAGCCTTTCTATGACATGACATGCTTATGTGGCAAACCTTTTATTTTTTTTATGATAAAAGCAATACCCCTGAGAAATTGGTGCGTGAGAAATGGGAGAGATGCAACCGAATCAGGGCCGTCCTTGAGAATTCAAGTATCCGGGTCGAGCCGCGAAATATGTGCCCCTTAGTTTTAGATCTTAACGAAATAAATAACGTAAACTATATTTTTTAAATAACGATTAAAGTAATATTAAATAATGAATCAATTTTTCACAGGTTATTTTATCCAGCAATACGTTCTCGATAGTTATCATCGCTAATCCGTGAGGGTTTTTTTTAACTTAAGCGTTTTGA
Organism: Ambrosia artemisiifolia; assembly: GCA_032199755.1. NCBI lineage: Eukaryota > Viridiplantae > Streptophyta > Magnoliopsida > Asterales > Asteraceae > Ambrosia > Ambrosia artemisiifolia. The sequence goes on from CM063518.1 coordinate 20,071,618, forward strand.
GCCTAGGGTAAGCAAAAAATGGGAACCAACATTAAAATAAGAGGATAAGAGATTACCTTTAAGTTATTGTTATTGTTAATCTGATAAAAATTAGGATGACACTACTGTAGGCTTCTTTTTTTCTTTATGCATTAGCATATTCTAATGTCTATAATACCCTCATCATTTTCTAGTATTTACACTATGTCATCGTCTTTCTCAAAACAACTCCTTTTATACCATGTAACACCAACACTATGCATTGATCATTTAGATTTTTCTGATGGGCCAGGATCAAGAGTCCTCCCCGCACCCCCTCAAAACCGGCCCTGAACCGAATGTCTCCTATATTTATCAAGAGTTCTATTAGCATGCCTATTAGAGGATCTATCCATGACTCAAAAGTTGCTAAGGAATATCTGACTTCTGTGGAAAAACAATTTAAAGGAACCTCAAAAGCGTATGCTTCCACTCTTATCTTGAAACTTGTGACTACTAAGCATGACCGGATAAGCGGTATTCATGATCCCATGATTGAAACCTAAACGTCTAAACTTTCAAATAGAGATATTAGACAATTGCTATATATTTCAAAAAGCAAGATGAATTAATTACTTTATTTAAAAGCATCTTTATTCTCTTATACATCATAAGATAGTTTGGTTTTGAAAAATCTGTTGCCACCTGGTTGTTGAAACAAAGATTTGAGAAACAAAGTATTAAGTTCGATAGGTTACAGGTGAAGGTGGAGGGCTCAGTGGTGGTCGGTTTGATTGCGAAGGAAGGCTCGGTGGTGGTCGGTTTGGTTGCCGAGGACGGCTCGGTGGCGGTCGGTTGGGTTGCGGTGGAGGGCTCAGTGGTGGTGGTCAGCTGGGTGGAGGTGGAGACGCTTGGTGGTGATTGTTGGTACATTTTGTGGGACAACAGCTTACTAGATAGAATAGCTTAGTAGATAGGCGTTTTGTATAATGTGTAATCATTTGTATTGTATTTAGCGAACATGGCGATAGGCAAAGATGGACATAGGCGAATATGGGTAGTAGTGAAGATAGCCATCTTCACTAATAACCCAGGGACCAAGCCCAAGCAAACTTGTTCAGTTATAAATAGAACATGTTTGTTTAGGGTTTAGGGTTAATCATTTTGTAAGTCAGTTAGTCATTCTAGAGAGTTTGCATCCACCAAGTTGGTGTGTGTGTTGTCTTGAGTTGATTGTAATAAGTTTATAATCAATAGAAGATGTGTTTACAAGTATTTCATCGTGTTCGATTTTGATTAACCCGACTAATCTTGTAATTGATCCATTCCAAGGACCTATAATTCGTATTAAAGTTTTTGACTCAAAAGATTGTACGATTCAAGATTGGTTTTTGCAAACAACCGATTCATACGAACTAGTTTCATGTGTGTTTCTTGTATTTTCGGCCTGATTCACTCATATATTATCATTCACAATCATTTACAGCAGGTTCCTTGAGTTTTTTTATTGTGTTACGACTAAAAGATCTCGATTAGGGTACGATCAGAATCGAATACCGAAGTTAAAAGCGAACGTAGGGTTTTAAGCGAAGATACCTTATCTGTTTGATTGCCTGTCTTCGCTTGGCATAGCATCTTCGCTATCTTGAAATTTCGTTATTGAGTATCTTCGCTATTTCAGATCTTCATTGATGGACCATTGATGCGTGCTGGTTTTCAATAAAAACTTAACTTCTTTTCAAAAAGAGCAAATCCCGAGAGAAATGCTAAGAGTGGTGATGAAAAGGTGAGTAAGTTGGGAAAACAGTTAGCCACTTCAAAAGTTTTAAATTTATAGTTTAAAACGATAGTTGCTCAACGTTCTAGACCCAGCACAACAGGCAAGCGGACCTATCGTGTATAGTATAGAAATGTGCAAGTACCGAGTATCAAATCCGTGGACACGATTTTTCCTACTCAGCTTCCTAAAATTACTTTAAAAAGACTTTTAAATAACTTGGAGAAAAAGTAAAGTAAAAAGAGAGATGTAAACTTTTAAGAGAAATCAATGACAAAACAATGGTGTTGCTTCGGGATCAGATGGAACCTGGTATGAAAAATAGTTATCTTTATTTTAATTGGTGTGTTCGAGCTGCGCACTTATGCTTAACTTAGAATTGCTACAGCATTTTCTAGAGGTGACTGTTATCGTAAAAGCTGTACAAACAACTGTGTTCTTAAGGTTATTTTGAGGGTCTCCCGACCTGGTAAGCTCACCTCTCAACACTGAAAATAAAGTGACTCGAGACTGTGTCGACTCAACCCCGAATTACCCGCCTCCCAATGTTGCGCTATAGACATCTAACCATTTAAACTTTTATGAATAATTACCGGTGGCCGGAGCATGACCGAATAAATTACCACTTAATATCATAAAAGGGTCGTGACCAACCGGCACACGTGCACCTTTTACTTGATTTAATTAATTTATCAAAAAGTGAGTGTTCTATTATTAACTGTGTGGTAGTGTAATAATGAAAGAAAATAAGGACCGTTTTCTCTCAACACGGGTTCATCAAAGCTTAAACCGCGCCAAGGCTATCACATAGACAATGAAGCCAATTCATAAGAATAACCCCTAACTTATCACTAGGACCAAGTATAAAGACCGTACCGACCCTAAATGAGATTTTGATAGTAGAGGATTAAACCACAAAGTGTGTGTATTTCTACCCACAAATGGGCTAATCACTACTCATGGGATTAGGTTAGCTCACAAGTGCGTGGGTTGTTACACACCACAGGTACACTCATGAGTCCTCCCACTTCCTATCAAAACACCCACAAGAACAAAGACTAGATGATTTATTAGTTAGATCATTAAACAGAGTTTAAATTAGTTAGAATTATTAAGAACACAAAACACCACTTGAAAATAAAAATATAAACTATATTAATTCATACCAAGTTTCCATCATCACCCTAGCAACACCAACAGAATTCTAGCCTAGCATGGTTGATATAACAAGCTCACAAGGTTGGGTTTGTGTACAAGACATCATGAAGGTGATATGAAGATTTCTAAGGGATTTGGGTGGTTTTGGTGATTTCTCTGTTTCTCTCTCTTTCTCAAGATGTTTATGGAGTGATCCCAAGCTCCAAAGGACACCAAAGATCCTCAAAGAAGGCAGAAACACTCTGGAGAAGTGTGGAGTTTCGAGTGAGAAGGGATGCTTCAAAATATGGGGTGGAGGCCTCTATTTATAGGCATTTCAGCTCAAGCACGCCCTCGACATCAACCTGGCACGCCCATGCCAGACAACGGGTACTGTTGCAGAGTCCTTTCATGCAGTCTTGTCTGTCCTGGGGGCAAGCACGCCCGTGCCAAGGAAGTTGGCACGCCCGTGCACTTTTCATATTTGCAACTGTTTTGTCAGTTTTGGTCGGTTTTTGCCTTGGAGAACACGCTGAAGTAAAGCACGGCCGTGCCATACACCTGAGCACGCCCGTGCATATCCTGAAACGCTGAAATTGACCTCGTTTGACTTGGAAATGTTGACTTGTTGACCCGGGAGGGTGGCACGACCTTGGGCACGGCCGTGCCATGTCTGGCAGGTCTTCAAAGTCTTCAAATCTTCGTCCGTTTTGTGCCGTTTTGTGCGGTTTTTCACTTCTTTTCATCACCGGACCTCCGAACCTGCAAGTATCAGCAAAGAAACATAAATCCAGACAAAACAAAGATAAAAACATGATTTTAGGTGTAAAACGTGTGATAATCATAAGTGAAAACATATCAATTTCTCGGCACATCAACCATCTTCGCTATTAACAATATCTAACCTATTTTGGATCATAGAACACTATGGGAATTGAACTGGACAATTTGGACTACACAGACGAAATTGTTTAACTTCAAGGACAAAAAAAGGTACAACAATTTAACTTTTTGTCAAAAAAAAATCAAGAAAATTTTTCTGGTGATATAAGGTACACCAATAATATTTGGAGAAAATATTTTTCAAAAAATTTTGTTCGATTTTGACAAACTGGATCATAAATATCGTCCAAACAGAGGGACTTTAGTTAAAATGTATCATATAACTAAAATTAAAAATGTGGCACCAAAACGTATGAAAATTAAGGGTTTTGAGGACTAACAAACCAAATTTGAATCATTTGTAAAATGTGAGGATGAGAGAATGTGGAAATGTATTACCTATGGGTATGTTAAACTTGTCTATGAAGTTGACGCCATTGAGCGAGTACCAAGGTACGGTGAAATGCAAGACTCCGATAAACGGATGCGCGAGGCTGAGGACAAAGCTTTAACAACTATTTACAGATCTTTGGCAGATAAATTAAGCATACTTTTCGAAACTATAGAGATTCAAAAGGGCAATGGGAGGCATTGGAAAGATGTTTTAAAATGAATAGTCCCACTCAGCAGAGTTCTTCTAATTAGAGTTCTTCAGGACAAAGCTTAAGTTGTCAATCTTCAGAAAGCAGTGAGAGCCCAAAGGCTTCAGCGCCAGCTAAACAAGATAAATCATGTGAGGGAACAAGTGCTTAAGCATTAATAACAGAAATTGTTGAGGAAAAGGTAGTGGAAGCAGAGGAAGCTGTTGAAGCGAAGGAGGTAAATGATGAGAATACAGAAGTGACTGACATAATTGATCTCAAGGAAATAGAAGGGATGTCTACCAAGGAGTTCATCACATACATGTCTAACATGGACTCCAACAGCAAAAAGGTACACATTTCTCTTTCTTCTGTTGTTGATGCACGTAAAAAAAATGTGTTGACTACCCTGAGTGTCTTGCATCCCTAATTAGTGAAAGTGAACAGCTAGATAAGCATAACAATAGTCTTGTCGTCATGTTAGATAAGGAAAAAGAGTCAAACATGCACAATAAGTTTAGAGAAAATGCTCTTGAGACTGAGCTTAAGCTGCATAAAAGAACTTTAAGGCTTAATTAAACCTTGTAATTAAGGAAAAGACCAATTATTTGGATCTAGCCCATTAAGCCATAACTGAAAAACATTCAGTAATTGCTGAGAAAAACAAGGAGATAGATGAGCAAAAGATTAAGATAACCAAACTTAACAGGAATGTCGAACAATGTCGTAGTACCAAGTATTAATGTCATGTTAGACTCCTAAAAGGATAAGAATGACTCAGTAGGGATAATCTACAATGATGTCACTCCTTCGTTTAATGAGAACTATTCATTCTTGCCTTCTCAACAAGAGTTAAATGATGTGGTAAATGGTAAACCACCTGTAGTGGAATCAAAGGATATCGACTTGCCTAAGAGTCCTAGTTCTGCTGAAAAAGAATCTATTGGATCTAATAGCAGTAATGAAAAGATGGATGAGGTTGTAGAGGTTAAAAAGAGTATAAACCTGGATAATGTTAGGAAATCAAATCAGAAAACTGTTAAAAATTTGTATAAACTTAAGGATAATAACGAGATATTTTCTAATAGTGAATTCGCAATGTCGTGTATTGCTCCAAGAAAAACTGATTTTGTTTTTACTAAATTAGTCTCTAATGTGGCTTATGACTCTAAATCATCTTCTCCACAATCTACACCTCAATCAAAGCTTAAGAAAAGACCTTGCTTTAACTATCGAATTAGATGGCATGTGGCTAGTTGTTGCCTATTTAAGATTATAGAAAAATATGGTAAGAGTAAGTCGCATAAGAAGTCTGTTCAAAACCAACAAGAGGGAATTGCAAAGGATGTGAATCGGTTGATAAGGGTAAAAATGAAGTATCATGTTCTAAATAAAATCAATAAAAATTTCACCCTGAGACTACATGTCCGGGACAATTTAATAGACCAAGAAGTCAATCCCTAAGACATAATAATTACAATGGCCAATCAAATAGGTTCCAACATCAAAATCAATACCAGAACGATGGTTGTCAAAATTTTCATAAAATAAATTTTAAAAATCAACAAGTAAACTTTCAGAAAGATAATTATAGGAGTTTCCACAACTCGACTAATCAATAAAGAATTTTCAAAATTTAGGGAATGATAATCAGAACAAAAACTACTCAAGAAATAGCTATCAAAATATTAATCCAAGTCACCTGCAAGGTGTAATGGACATTTGAATGAGTTTACTTATGTTAATGAAAGAGGTCAAACCAATACTACTAAAGTATAAGTTCCTCGTACTAACTGAGTTGTTGAGTGAATGCAGGAGGACTGTTGATTTGTTCGACAGTGGTTGTTCTTGTAAACTGTCTGAGGTGAATTATAGGTTACAAATGGTGACGAATGATTTTCTTCGATGAATATATTAATTTTGCACTTTAATTTTTACACATTATTCTTCTTTAACATTGAAAAACTTTTTGTCAGTTCAAGAGGGGGAGTGTTTGTTTTAAATTTATGTTTTAACATTAGTTTCAAAAAAACAAAAATTTAGAGGGAGAAATTTTCCTAAGCCAAAAAAAGTAATATAATTTATTTTGAGAATACAAAAACATTGAAAAAATTCAGAAAATAAGAAATCATGGCGTGAAAGAGAAGAAATGATAGTACATCAGCAGTTAGATTGTCACACTGAAACACAAACTTAAATGTGCTAAATGTGATAACAGCTCCATTATGTGATGTACTGGTAGGCAAGAAACATGAATAAATCAGCTTACTAAGTGATATAAGCATAACGAACTGTGTACCAAGTGGGTAACATATCATTGGCGTATGATTTTATAATCTTAAATCTTGCGTTGATAGATTGCCAAAATATGAGGTTTCGGGTATTTAAATTTTTGTCATATTAAGAAGAGCTTAAAATTTTATAAGCCAAACCCTTAGCCGTTGAAGGTAACAAATCTAAAATCTTAGAACCTCCAACTATACATACCGAGAATCAGAATGCATGTGTAGCATACTATAATAATACCATGCTAGGCGACTGCTCACTGGGATAGCGACTTGGATTGAGCACGCCACGTTGAGTACATATGTAAGTCAGACACATGTAGTTTATTAGATGTAATATTGAACCTTATGGTGACTGGCCACTAGAATAGCGACTTGGATTGGTCACACCCTCTAAGTTTAGTATGCTAATAAAAAAATAGGAAAATATCAAAATAAAAGTTCTGATTTCGATATATGCCTTAACCTTGGCCGAGATAAAATAAAACTCGTGTCTTGTAAAAGGACGGATGACAATGATCTACTCACATGTTGGCTGTTACGAAGAAGTTTTGTGCATACGTTGATCACGGGGGTATGTCATGTTGTGGGAAACACTGGTATAAAGGTATAAAATACACTCAATGTAAGACTTTGAAACTTTTGTGTATCTTGTTTAAGTGGATAAACAATATCAGTAATAATATTGGACTGTTACTTACAAAATTAAATTAAGAAAATTATCTGAAAGTGTGAAACAGTTTTAACAAAGCTGATACGATCTTCGTGCACATGATTCTCACAAAAAGATGCATTGTAAATATTTTTAGTTTGTGTTATTATATTTAAAAAAAACAAATACCAAAAATATTTTTTTTTTGTTAAAAGTCTTCCATTTTAAACTGATAACATGATAAAATATTGGTTTATCTTTAATGTGAAATATACTAATGTGTCTTTCGAGATGTTATTTATGATAGTGCATAAATTGATGAAGTATCAAGATTTCATGCTATGATCCTCCATCTACATTTTATGCTCACTCATACAAATCAGAGCTTGGAAAAGTTGAGAGATTTGCTCACCAGATGAAGTTAACAAATATCATGATGATCAGATGACCTAAATTGTTTGAAAGATTCAAAGATTGGATTCATCAGCTTAGGGGATTTTGTTAGTGCACTGAAGCTAAAGCAATCCAAAGACCTAAAGTCATAAAGTTGAATAAAGACGAAGACATCTAGAAGATAGGCGTTTGTGTGACAACAACGTACTAGATAGAATATCTTGGTAGATAGGTATTTTTTTAATGTGTAATCCTTTGTATTGTATTTAGCGAACATGGTGGTAGGTAGGGGTGTGCATGGGTCGGTTTGGGTCGGTTTTTACCATTAACCATAACCATAACCGCTATTTCGGTTATGGGATTTTCGTAACCATAACCATAACCAATCTTCGGTTATGGTTAATCGGTTATGAATTCGGTTATGGTTCGGTTATGGTTATTTCGGTTATTAACCAAAAAAATCAACCAAAGCTAACTTTCGGCTAAATTATAAAATTAAAAGCCCATGGGTCTTAAAAACTCAGAACCTACAATGATCGACTTAGCTTGGGTTATTATTTATAAGTTAATCAAGACTATACTTTCTAGTTAAAGTACTAATGTGGGATCCCTTTAGATAAGATATTAACAAAAAAAAAAAAACATATTTAACCCCTTGGTTACAACTTACAAGTTTAATTCATCATAAAAAAGGAATACTACATCAATATCATGTTGTTAATAACATACTTTTATTATAGTAAAAAAACCTCTATATAGTTAATATAGAACATAAATCTATTACATAAACTTAGCAATACAAGTTCGGTTCGGTTCGGTTATATCGGTTAACCAAAGCTTCATAACCATAACCATAACCGCTCAGTCGGTTATAGAAATTTCATAACCATAACCATTGGTTATGTTGGTTATCGGTTAAAATCGGTTCGGTTATGTCGGTTATGGTTCGGTTATATCGGTTATGGTTAATTTTGCTCACCCCTAGTGGTAGGTGAAGTTGGACATAGGCGAATATGGGTTGTAGTGAAGATAGCCATCTTCACTAATAACCCAAGGCCCAAGCCCAAACGAACGTGTTCAGTTATAAATAGAACATGTTTGTTTAGGGCTTAGGGTTAATCGTTTTGTAAGTCAGCTAGTCATTCTAGAGAGTTTGCAGCCACCAAGTTCGTGTATGTGTTGTCTTGAGTTGATTGTAATCTGTTTTTAATCAACAGAAGACATGTTTATAAGTATTTCACTGTGTTCGGTCTTGATTGTTATCCAATCGTTTTTGCATAAACGTTAATCAAAGGATTCCGCAGTTTGATTAACCTGACTAATCTTGTAATCGGTCCATTCCAAGGACCTACAGTGATAGTCGTAGTGAAGGTGGAGGACTTGGTGATGGTGATCGGTGCACTGGTGCTCGTGGGTGGAGGTGGAGTGAGAGAGAGAGAGAGAGATATTTAGTTATAAGAGAAAGCGGGGTAGGTGATATTGGTTTTTTATTTATCTTTTTATTTAAAGGTGAAAAGAAGATTGAAAAAAATAAAAATAAAAACATAAAAAGTAGGAAAAATGAAACAATTGTCCATTAGTTGACGTTAGTTTTTAACCATGTTAGCAAAATGGATGAAAATGACACCAAATTACAAACCTCGGGTGTCTGCAAAAAAAAGTACTTTTTTGGATGTAACCAGTAAAACTAACCAAACCTTATGAACAAATTTGGTTGTTAACTCATCTAGTTTTCTTTTGGTGGTCGAGTTGTTCAAATGTATTCTGCCAAATCCGAGTGAAGGTTTGTATACATGTCAAGGCTGCTCACAAGATCAAAATATACTCTATTTTAAATACAACCTAATTTTCAAAAAACTTTATATAAGAATATCAACAAACAAACAAAATAATCAAACGGTGTATTTGCGTTTTAAAAAGAAGATAAATATGGCTAGTTATCAAAGATAATAAGTTTTTCCTTAATATACTATCAAACAAAAAGTAAACTCACTTATTACTTTTGAAGTTCCCACTCATCAGTACCTTCTTTTTTGCCTAATAAAACCCAAAGAGCCCACTGCTAACTCGGACATGAAAGCCATTTGTGCACAATACATTGCTTGGGTTGTATCCTGGGAACAAACGAGTTTACTTATGGAAATTTGTTTTAAGAGGCCCCTGTTGAACACAAAGTCTCTAGTCAATACCAATGATTTAGTCGGTTCGTAATTGCACACAACGATACTACAAGAATGCATCTTCCAAAGACACTAGTTTATATCAGTATTTGTTTATGTAAAATTATATTATTTATTTGTTTATTATACTTTGTATTTGTAATTTGTATATAGTATTGCTACATATTTCTTAAACAAATAAAGAGAATACACTTCTTAAATTTTAACAGGACATGACTCATTTTTCCTACAAGTTCCTCACCAAATAAGGGTTGTCCCTCGTGATTGCTCAAGGGTATAACTCTTTGCTCACACTCATGGATTTGAACCAACCCATAAGAATGGAACGGTGGTCGTACGAAGGGAGGCAACTGCTAGGATGCTAAAGATAACTCTAACGTACAGACATAAAAATGGTGTTGGCTTACTTAGTGCAACATGACATGCCATACGAAGTAGGGCTGGCAAATCGTGTCCTAACAGGTTAACAGGTCTCTGACGCGCGCGAACAAATCAAGTTCTAAACATGAACACGACTCGTTTAACTCATTTATATCTCATGTTTATAACACAGTTTTATGTTTTATGTACCAAAAAAGGGAAATGAAAGATTTTTGCCTCTTAATTCTAAGTATTAAAAAAAAGTCAAAAAATCAAATAGTGTACTTTTCAGTCAAACAGGTCTTATCGTGTCTTAACAGGTTACCCATTGCTAGCCCTAATACGAAGAATGTGTAACCCTCTATATATAGGGTATGCATAGGCCAAACACACTAACCATTAACCAAATAGGGGCCCAGGCCCAGGTTAATGGGCTCCTCCACTTCCGGCCCAATATATTAGTATTTTAGAAGGTGGTAATTAATGCTAACAGGAGAAAAAGAGTGTACCACCTTCTTGGGGTCGCGTGGAGCGACGAGAGTGGCCTCCCATCTGTACTTTTCTAACGGGCGGAACGGTGTTGACCATTAGAGGCGTCTGGCGCGACGTCTGAAGAATGGCATGGCGACGTGTGCGTGTACAATACTTTGAAAATACTGTACACAACACTGTGTTCATCATGGGAGTTGTCACATCGCTGTAGCAGTCAAGGTGGTTGGTCCAACCTTGACACGTGTCATCTTTTGGTTGGCTGAGCATGCACCCCGGCTCAGACCAGATATTTCTGAGCATGGATCTTCTGTACATAATTTTACTTACATATTATTTTTCCTATTTGTCCCGCGGGTATCTCTTCGTGCATATATTCCTTTGTGGTGGTAACATTCTTCTACGCAACTGGAGCTTGCGCAGCTGATCATTCACGCACATCAGTGTTCGCGGATTTTTAGGGAGTTAAGGCTCTTTTGTAGGTTAGGATTAACTTCATCCGTGCAGGGATTTGGGACCCTATCCCTTAGATAGATATAAATGTTAGGGTTATCCAGATCAAGACAGTCTAAAATGTAGCCTTTGAATAAGTGCATGTTTGGCTCTTCTTATAACTTATGACTTTTTCAAAACGTTAATAAGGAGAAAAAAGTGTTTGGTAATGGTTTGAAAAAGAGTTTTTGTGACTTGAAAAGAAGATAAGTTATAAGTTACAAATTGTGACTTTTTGATTAAAAAGATAAATAGGTGGAAAAGAAAATAAGTAAATAAGTTAGTTGAAGAGTCAAACATGTTTGTAGCTTTTGAAGCCTGCAGTTGTTAGTGTCCTACTCACCCTCACTTTAAAACCTCTCGTGCTCTTCATCTTATCACAAGAAATTATAGTTTACTCCATTAAAGCACGTGTAGGCTTGATTTGGGTGGACTAAATTTATGAACGAGAAAGATGGGACAACGGCGCCGTGACCAAATTGGCTTTGTGTTCCCTCGATGTACTTTGTCTTTTAATGGTGATTGTAGTGAATTTCAGATATTTCTGAATACAATAAAACCATCTTTTCTATTAAGATATATGTTTTATGGTCAAGAATGTTTTGCTCTTTTGTCTTATTAACCAATGTTTTAGAAAATTAGACCAACATCAAACCAAGCCACAACTAATTAAATAACCGGATGACTGACACGACTAAGTCTATCGAATATAGAATAGTAGATAGAATTCAAATAATGTTAAGTTGATTATATTAAGCTAAAGATGGTAAAACTAGTGGTCGATGACCATGAAGGCCTTGCAGTGTATGGTAAAAAGGGTTGACCATGAAGTATATTGGCCGGAATCGATGTCAAGGGTGATGGATATAAAGTTCTTAATGTTGGAGATGGTGGTGGCGGGGTGAAGCTTAGACTCGATGGTTACGGGGATGGCAGGGGATTTAGAAGCTGGATCGGTCATGGTGAATAAAGGAGGTGATGTATTGAGAGGAGAGTAGTCGACAGTTGGGAAGAACCGGCAGAAAGAGCGCCGAGGGGAAGGGGAGGTTCGAAGGTAGGGTTTAGAAGGATAAGGAGACCCTGACTCTTGATACCATGAGAGATGGTAAAACTTCTTTGCCCTTCTCATTGATTTACCAACTATAAATAACACAAGAATGTGATCTCGTATTTTGATGGAGAGATATACATTAAATGCTAAAGGTATACATTAAATACAATATTATCTTATTATCTATTATTAAGTAAAGAAAATAAATGTATTGTTTCATACTTTCATACAAAAAAAAAGCAAAGATTTTGTTAGGATAGTACTAAATTTAGTTACACAAAACAGATCAATCAATCAATCTTATTCAGGTATCCCACTCATAGCCATAGAAGTTATTGGTAGGATTAGAAATAATGAGATGTAGGCACACCTTACCTGTATCTCTGGAGATAGAGAAATTGCTTCCCATTAGACCCTTGACTCCAAAGAGATATCCTAAAACTAATAATAATAATAATAATAATGATAACTAGAATTCTTCCCCGCGCGATGCGGCGGGCTTATTGTGTTGGTCAACATGGCGAAGCTTGGTTTTCGAATCGGTGGGGGCCAGACTCAATTTTGTTTGATCGGTAGTGCCCGAAAGCTAAAATCGGTGGGGGTCGGACTCAACCCGGGCTCAATTTACCTATGAAAATAGCAAAATTCCACCACTACGCCAAAAATTGGTGGGGACCGAGGCCCCCTCGGGCCGTAAGAAGTTGTGACCCTATTTGTCAATTATTTTATCGTGTGTCGTTTACACATTTTATGATTGGTGGTTGTACACAATTGGGCGTGGTTTTTGTTAGATTAGGCAATTTGTAGTCACATAAAAGTTAGTAATTGGTATCAAGATGCTTAATTTTCTAAAAAAACTAATAAATGCATATTTTTCTTTTCCCTACTTTTTCTATCTCTATTTCTCTACTCTAACAATACACATTTTTATTTCACTACTCTATCAACACACAACCAAAATCCACGATTTTTATCATGAAAATGGAATCAAATAAAATCTAAAAAGTTAAGAATATTTTTATTATGCTAAAAAAACCCTAATGGGCGATTATCGGCGGCCATCCCGGAAACCTATTCCGGGAGCGATTCTAAGCAGGATTACAAAACTATTTGTCTCTAATCTTCCTGATCGTTGTAGTGGGAGCGATTTGGCTGGTGTTCTACGTGGGTATGGCGACATTTATGATATTTATATAGCGAAGAAAAGGGATAGAGGTGGTAAAAGATTTGGCTTCGTCTCTTTCCTTGATGTCAAACATAGTGAGGAGTTGTTGAATAATCTGAAGAATCTGAGGCTGGGGGACTACAAACTAACATTCAATGTGGCCAAGTTTGTTTTCGAAGAAGAGATCCTCCCCATCCAAGAAAGCCGGCTATGGTCAAGGAGATGCATGGCTCGTCGCAGAGTAACGGTATTCCGAAGACTAGGTTTGAGAAGACGGGAACGCTTTCGTTTAAAGAAGCTCTAACGGGGATGAGGAATGACAATTCCGAATCTTCAAAAGTGCTTAGGGTTGAGGACAAACAGCCTTGTTTCATCGATCTGCATGGGAGATCTCTACTAATTCAGGTTTCGAACGTAGACTTGATTAGTAGAATTAAAGTGGTATTGGATGATATGAAACTGGGTGAAGGTGTGATAAAATATCTAGGTGGTATGAACTTCATTGTTACTTTCAACTCTACTGAACATGCCACCATGGCGATGGACGAACTACTTGGCAGAAGTGAAGATTTCCCTAGTGTTCAGGTATGGAATGGTCAGGAGGTTGAGTTTGAAAGGATTGCATGGGTGAAAATAGTAGGCATGCCTCTTCACTTGTGCGATTCTGAAGTTTTCGCAGATGTGGCTGCTTTGTTTGGCAAAGTAGTTAAGCCGTTTTTTGTTGATCCGTCGATGGTGAATTGGTCAAAAGGTGCGGCAGGTATTCTGGTTAAGTCCGGTGGGTTCATTAACGAGGAGGTTTCCGTGTTATGGCAAGACAAGCTATATTTGGTCTGGGTGTCGGAAACCAACTGTGACTGGTCTCCGGCGTTCAGTATTGACAATACCGACGAGTTCATCACTGTCCAATCTGATTCGGATAACGGGTCGGACGATGACATGTCTGATGAAGACACTACAGAAGACGTCGGAAACGGTGAAGAGACGGCAGTCAACGAGGTTTTTAATGATTTCAATGCTGATGACACTAATCATGGAGATCAGCCGATCTCAGCGGAATGTTCTCCTAATTTTGTGGAGCCAGTTAAGGAATGTTTTGAAACTCCAGCAATGATTGTTGATAAGGCGGTTACTCTTGGGGAGCATTCAGTGGGGCCTAATTTAAATAAAAGAAAAAAGAAAAAAGATTCTTTGGGAGTGGGCCAGGTGTCCGGGTCTTTTTCTAGCAATGAAAGACCATACAAGGAGTCCAGACTTGAGGAGAATGACCCCTTTGGGCTAGCCCCAATTATATTGGGCCAACATGTGACTACTCATCGTGGGCCAGTCCAGTTTGATAATGATGGTTCGAATATACCAGACTGTTTTGAAGAAGCTGAACCACCTGTGGCGCCGAAAGAAAGTACTGGTTTTTTACCACCTTTGGAGATGGATATTTTGACGAAAGATAACCAGATGGACAAAGAGGTAAATCTCACAACCAAGCTTGGGTCCTCCGTAGGGGTGGATGTTTCTCAGTTCCAATCTTTGGTAAGGAATTCTATTGTTAAAGAGGGTTTACAATCGGGTATTAAATGAATTTCCTTTCACTTAATATCCGAGGGTTGGGTGGTGATGGTAAAGCCAGTAAAGTGAAAACTATTAAGGAGTGTCAAGATGTTAAGTTTTTGGGTATTCAGGAAACCCATATGGAGGATATGAGTAGATTCGATTTTCATCAGTTGTGGGGAAACAAAGGGTTTGATTTTGATGTTGTCTTAGCGAATGGTAGGTCTGGGGGTATTATGAACGTTTGGGATAATACAGTGTTCAAAAAATCTTTTTCAGTTAAGCACCGTAATTTTTTGATTACTTCCGGTTGCTTGGTTGAAGACGGCACTGTGTTTAACTGTGTGAATGTTTATGCCCCCCAGAAATTGGGAGAAAAAAGAGACCTTTGGGATTTGATTAAGAACGTTCTTAACGGGTTGGAGGGGATGACTATTCTCATGGGTGACTTTAACGCGGTTAGAGCCCCGGAAGATAGAAAAAATTCCCGTTTTAATCATAGATGCGCTTCCAATTTCAATAACTTTGTTGATAGTCTGGGGTTGTTCGAATACATCATGAGGGGTAACAAATATACTTGCTTGACAGTAAAGGAGAATGAGTTTAAATTGAGCAAGATTGACCACTTTTTTGTTTGTCAAGGCTTTTTTAACAGGTGGCCCGAAGCCGTTCTTAGAGCCCTGCCGCGCGATTGTTTCGATCACTCTCCGCTGCTGCTTTCCCTTGTGAAATCGAAGAAGGGGCCAACCCCGTTCCGCTGGTTCAATTCGTGGCTGGACAGGGAAGGTTGTAAAGAGGAGATTATAAAAGTGCTTGAAAATCCGAATTTTGAAGGGTCTCCTGAAGAAAAGTTAATGTTGAAATTCAAAGCTCTTAAGTCTGCGCTTAGCTCCTGGTGGTCCCGAACAAAAAAGAGGGAAGGCGAGTCTTTAGCAGAGTTGCAAAATGATATTATGAACTTGGAAGTGGCCATGGAAAGTAGAGATTTGGAAGAGGAGGAGATTTGGGTCTGGGAAAAAAGCAAACAGGAGGTTGATTTCATTAACCACTGCAAGTTAAAAGACCTTAAACAAAAGTCTAGACTCAGGTGGGCGTTACATGGGGATGATAACACTGCATTTTTCCATAGGTTCGTTATTGGGAGAAAGTCTAAAAACTCCATTCCGGGTTTATTGGTGGACGGGATTTGGATTACTAAGCCCACGTATATTAAGAGAGAGGTCTTAAGACACTACAGAGGGCTTTTTTCGGAGGTGTATAAGACCCGGCCGGTTTTACGAAGCGACCGCCTAAAACATCTTCCTCAAGAGTGTTCCGAGGCCTTGGTTTCTAAATTCACTAGAGAAGAGGTCAAGTTGGCGGTTTTCGATTGCGGGTCAGACCGGGCTCCGGGCCCGGACGGGTTCAATTTTAAGTTCATCAAGACGTTTTGGAGCCTTCTAGAGGGCGATTTCTTCTCTTTGCTGGATGCCTTCTATGAGTCGGGTGCTATTGGTAAAGGTTGTAGCTCTGCATATATTACTTTGATTCCAAAGAATAAGAACCCGGTGGGTTTATCCGATTACAGGCCAATAACTTTGGTCGGGGCCATTAGTAAAGTTATTTCCAAGGTGCTCGCGCTTAGAATGAAGAAAGTGCTTGGGTATGTGATTTCCGTTACGCAGTCGGCCTTTCTTAAGGATAGATTTATCCTAGATGGGCCTCTGATTCTTAATGAAGTCTATGGGTGGTTAGAAAGAAAAAAGAAAAAAGCCTTCATGTTGAAAATTGATTTCGAAAAGGCTTATGATAATGTGAACTGGGGATTTTTAATTGATATGATGGATCAAATGGGTTTTCCTGATAGATGGGGTCGATGGGTGAAGGAGATTTTGGAGTCCGCTAGATCCTCGGTGTTAGTCAATGGCTCCCCTACTTTCGAGTTTCAATGCGAGAAAGGTATTCATCAGGGTGATCCTCTTTCGCCTTTTCTTTTTTTGATCATCATGGAAGCTTTAACTTGTATTTTGGAGAAGGCTTGTGAAAGTGGCGAGTTCAAAGATATTGATGACCCGACGTCTGGCTTAAAAATTTCCCACTTATTGTATGCTGACGATGTATTGATTATCGGGGAATGGTCGGAGGAAAATATAGAGACTACTGCCAGGCTTCTCCGGATTTTTCACATGTGTTCCGGGTTGAAAATTAATTTAAAAAAATCGCATCTTTTTGGTGTAGGGGTGAATAGGGATGAGATTACTGTTATGTCTAATATCCTTGGATGTAAGGTTGGAGAATTCCCATTTGATTATTTGGGGATAAAAGTAGGAGCCAATATGAATCGGATTTCTCATTGGAACCCGGTCATTGATTCGGTTAGCTCCAGGTTGTCGAAGTGGAAAGCGGATAGTCTCTCTATGGGGGGCCGTCTTACTTTAATCAAATCAGTGTTATCTAATATCCCGATTTATTACTTATCGTTATACAAAGCTCCGGTTGGCATTGTAGAACAAATTGAGAAGTTGATGAGAAGTTTTCTTTGGGGCGGCTCTAATGGTGTGAACAAAATGCATTGGGTGTCTTGGGACGTTGTTACTTTGCCTAAAGCGCACGGGGGTTTGGGTATTTCTAGAGTATCGGATGTGAATAATGCTCTAATCTCTAAATGGGCATGGAGGTTCAAGAAAGACCCATATAGCCATTGGCGTCGTATGATAGAAGCTATCCATGGCGGAAAAGGGAAGTGGCGATTTCTTCCAATAAACAAAAGCCAACCCGGTTATTGGAAATCGATCACTAATTTAGTGGGAACTTTGAGACTTGGTGGAAAAGAGATTCAAAACCTCATTAGGGGATCAGTGAATTCAGGGACGGAAGTTACCTTTTGGCATGATATTTGGTATGGTTCGACTATGCTTTGCCACCGATGGCCATGCCTCTTTTCGCTAGAAAAAGTCAAACGCTGCACAGTTCGGGATAGAATTCAGCTGGTTAATGGCTCTCTCTCCTTCGTGGATAGCTGGCAGCGTGGTCTGGTTACTGTCGAGGAGCTTTCCGAGTATCGTGAGCTGCAGGAAGTGGTTGCTAAATGTTCTTTTTCGGGCGGAACGGATAGATGGATTTGGGATGCTGATCCGAACAATAGTTTCTCAGTGCAGAGTGTCAAGAAGCTTCTTATAAATGACCGGAACGAGAAGAGAGATCATAATATGGTTTGGACCGGTTGGATTCCGTTAAAGGTTAACATCCATGCTTGGAGACTTGATATGGATCGCCTCCCGACCAAGAAGAACCTTCGCAGAAGAAACATAAATGTAGGGGAAGGGCAGTGTGTTCTCTGTCACTCGGAAGAAGAGTCGGCCCAGCACCTTTTTACCGGTTGTTTGGTTTCTTGTGGTGTTTGGCAAGGCATAGAAAAATGGTGCCGTCTGGATCCGATTTTCTTTTTTGATATTCAGGATATTTTCGCTTTGCCCTTGACGTCTCAAGATACTAAAATCAAGAAGAAAATTATTAGAGGTATTCTTATGACGACTGCCTGGGTTATATGGAGGACTCGAAACAAGGTGATTTTCGAAGAAGCCAAGCCTCGGGTTTGTGAGATGGTTGCTTGTATTAAGTCTTGGTCTTATTTATGGTTTCGTAGTCGTTCTAAGATCGAAAACATTAGTTGGAAGGATTGGTGTAGATATCCGTTGTATATGTTGTAGTTGTTGTTGGCGGTCCTCTTTTGTGGGCTTAGCCGTTTTCTAATGAAATTTAACTTTCAAAAAAAAAAAAAAGCACACAACCAATTCCTCACACCACCTTCCCACGTTTCGGCAATAAATTTTTGTCATGTTTAATAAATCATTTGCATACTATATATGTTATGTTTAAAACTTTAATTTGCTCTCGACGGGCCTCCACTCTTCTCACCAACCATTTGGCCAGCCATTCATAACAGCGAGATCTCCATCAAATCTCATAATCATCAATCCTTAGCCCATTCTGCCTCCGAGCAGAGCTCCACAACCCCCACCGCCCAAAACCACAACCAACTTTTTCCCCTACCACCCACACAACCATCGACAACAATCCCACTGACGGCAACCGCCAGGCCGGCTGTAACCTCCAATGGTTATCGGTTGGTCACCATCTTCAAATGGGAAGCAAACAACTTATGTGCGACAAACCCTAACAACGGCGATACCCTAGCCTTAAATTATTCAATTTGTATAACAAACTAACAAACATATTACATTTTTGGTTTCTAAGACGACCGATGATACAGTGAAGACGCTGAAAGACAAAGAAGATGCAGGTGGAATTAAAGCAGTTAAGATGTTGAAAGAGAATGCAAGTGTAATTTGGTGGAAGAAAGTTATAGAAACCAATGGAAATAATTTTGTACAACCATACAAACCAATGTACAACATTACTAAGCACAAATAACCTATAAAGCATGATGTACAACACCATATAGCATAAACCATTTGTTATTTAACACTATAATAATAATAATAATAATAATAATAAAATAAAATAAAAATTATTGTGTTAAAATCATTTTTATTTTTGCCTATTATCAAACTAGTGAAAACATATAAAGACAGAAAACACGTCATATACATACACAGGCAAATGATAGCATGCACCACCACCTAGAAGGACCTACAAAGCTAAGTTGCGAAACAACCCCCCCCCCCCCCCCACACACACACACACTTAATATTCCTTAATCTTAATCTACGCCTCCATAAATTCCTATCCTCAACCACGCCCTCAAAGAGGTGTAGCAAATCCTTTCTAATTCGCTTTTTCAAGTCAGTTTCGACTTGCCTCTACTCTGCCTCCCATCCATATAGAGAGTTTCTACAGTTCTAACCTTGGTCATCACGTGTCTCCTCATGACATGCTCAAAAAATCTTAATCTCCACTCTTTTAGCTTAGCTTTCTGATATGCTAGTCACTCATACTATTTCTCTAAAAACCGCATTTCAAATCCTACCCAACCTAGTATGCCCACACATCCACCTTAGCTTCCTCATCTCCGTTGCCTACAATTTACGCACCTGTGTTTTCTCGATGGCCCAACAATCTGTTACATATAACATAGTAGGTCTAACTCCAACCCTATAAAGTTGCTCGCCACTCCTCTAACCTGGCATCCAGGCTTTGTTTACTCTCCGCCACTAACACAATAACATTAGCAAAAATAAAACACCGTGTAATTGACTCTTGAATCAACCTCTAGATCTCGCTTTTTCTCCATATACTTTTCCATCAAACTTCTTAGATTATGTATTGCTTTCGTAGTTAACTGCCCCAGTATGAACACATACAAACACCTAATTCAATTAGTTAGATAGCAAGTTCATATTGTATTTTCTTAGGTATATGTTTTACAAAGGAGTTGGAGGGTGATTAATTTTATAGAGGTTGGATCCGGTAGAAATAAAAGTAACCTAATATTATATTTAACTAGGTATTTTCTCAGCCGCACGCTGCGCCGACGATCCAATATCACAAAACGCCTTACGGCAGAGATCCAATGTTTACAAACCGTGTGACAATAACAGGTAATCAAAATGTATAAATCTGAAACCAAATTTTGGACAATGTTAAAATCCAGTCTAACTTTTCAAATTGTCAGGTATCTATTTTAGATCCAGAGACCTACATGCTTTCTTATCTTATTAATGTTTTATCTTTAAACAATATCGCAATAAATATATTTTACATTTGCGTAATACAATATCAATAATTAACCAATTACCATTTATCCGAAGGACGACCATCAACCATTTTCTTTTTTCTTTTTTCATTTACTTTCAAACTATAGAACTGAATCACTGTATGCATATTTGTCTAACAAAAGAATGATTATTTTCATACCATATGAATTTCCTACAATCACTTTTTGATGAAACTCCTATAGCCTCTGTAGCTGCAATATCTCCAGAGCTCTCCAACAGCTCTGGTTTATTCTCTTGAGGCTTTTCAAGAACTCGGCCAACCAAAACATAATAGAGAAGCGTAATTGCATTATCTAGTCATAATAAAAAGTACAGAAAATCAACTCATATGTATAATTCCAAAATTTTAGCCCCCTGGCCCATAAGCCATAACCCAACGTAACCGACCAATTCATTTAACAAAATCCCATGCATATTGATAGAATAAAACAAAAGCTATTTCATTTATGAAGTGGTAATGTCTTATTTGCCACTTTTCACGAGTGATAGCCCCCCAATTGCAGAACTTGTTGACGACTCATGGGTAAAGCATATCACTCGGATGATCACTTCACTAGGAAGAAGTGGCGTTATTTCGGCAACCCACTTGTGGTGTGTCGGGGTGACCGACTTCTTCACTACTTGCACATAGTGAAGTTTGATTCAGGAAACTTCAAGTTGTGGTGGCGCGACTCATCATCATGTCTAGCATGTTTCCTTATCAATCCTAAAATCTTAAATTGCAGGATTGAACTTGGTTAAAGTAGTATTTACGGGACTAGCCCAATGAAGAATAAGTTGAGACGTTAGTGCATACGGTAACAAAAGGCGTTTGAGGACCCTCAGGTATGATCGTTCACTTTTACTTCTTTCCAACCGCCAGGTATGCCCTCTCATCACTAAGATCTAGTATTTTCTCTTTTAGTAGTTTATTTTTCTTTTTTTTCTAGCTATTTAATTAATGCCAAGTGATTTCTCTCAAAAATGCTCATTGGTCAGGTAGTTGTGGGTATGACCCGAACAGTTTTTTTCTAGAAAACTAATTAGGGGAGCATTTGTTTTTGTCCCACTTATTTCTTTAAGCATAAAATACATCATAAAATCTATAATTTTAAAATATGCTAAAGAACTAACTGTGAGGTGTTAAAATTTGAAATCAACAAACCGAAACGGTTTAAAGGCAAATATTTCAAAAGTGTTTTGATTAAATAAAAACCATTTTAAAACCCTTTGAGTCCACCCAAAAATCTTGCAGGAGATTAGGGAGGTTTTGGTAGTCAAAAGAACCATCTAAGGAGTCTTCAATTCCTTAAATCTTTAGTATTGAGTGATGCATTGTGTTCTCATTTAATTCTTTCTACTCTAACTTTGTTTGATAAATTAATTAAACAATCAACTAGTATTTGGTCTTGTGGATGTTTTGATAGAAAGTGGAGGGACTTATAAGTGTAATCGTGGAGTGTAACAAGTCGCGCACTTGTAAGCTAACCTTAACTCCACGTGTAGAGATTGGCCCATTTGTGCTTGGAAACATTCACATTATGTGGCTTAATCCTCGGCTATCAAAACTCACTTAGGGTCGGTACGGTTTTTATATTTTGTCCAAGTGATAAGCCAAGACTTGGTCGTGCGACTTAGCGTCATGGTCTACGTGATAGCATTAGCGCAACCCAAGAATTGGTGAACCCGTGTTGGATAGAGAACGGTCTATTCTCATCCATTACTATATTTCCGCACAATTAGTAATAGACCGACTAATCACTTTTTGAAAAGATAATTAATCTAAGTAGAGGATGAGCGTGCGCTGACCAGCCACGACTCCTCTATGATGTCAAGTGATATCTTGTCCAGCCATGCTCCGACCGTCGGCAAGTTGTTCATATAAGTTTAGAGTAGATAGATGTCAATATCGCAAGAATGGGAGGTGGTTTCTTCGGGGTTGGTTCGACATAGTCTCGGGATATCTTCTCCTCATTGTTGAGAGGTGAGCTTACCAGGCCTGGAAGACCCTGAAAATAACAAATGAGAACATAAAACGTCTTTAGAGTTATGTGGTAATGCGCACCAAGGACACATCACTCAATTAAATATTTACTGTTAATTCATGCCAAGACAAGTCGGATCCTCAAACAACACTTTTAGTTGGATATTGATTTTCTTCTCGGTTACTTTCTTTTCTTTACTTTCATTTATCTTTACTTTTGTTTAAGCAGCTTAAAACTGAGTAGGGGAATTCGTGTCTTTGGATTTGATACTCGGTACTTGCTCGAGTCTATACTATACTCGATAGATACACTTGCCTATTGTGTGGGTTTAGAACGTCTAGGATTTACCATTTTATTTCACAAATTTAAAACTTGAAAGTGTCGCACCCCTGTTTTTTAACTTAATTTCCTTTTCCGTCAAATTTTTGGCCTTCATGCTGGGAACTTGTTATTTTAAGAAAAGAGGTTTAAGTATTTTAAAAACCCACGCTATCAAGTTTTTGCCGCCGTTTCCAAGGACACGACATATTTCATAGAAAGGTTTTAACTTGCTAATTTAACCCATTTGTCTAGTTTCTTATTTTGTAGGATGGATCATCGAGTTGCTGAAAATGGTTGCTACGTTCAACAATGATGTGACTATTGTGGTGGACCTCCTTTTCCCCACAGTTGTGAAGACTACCTATTTTGTATTCTTCCATGTAGCTATTGCGGTGGCCCTTCTTACCCCCATAAATGCGAAGAATACATCTCTCCTTGTCTTCCCACTTTAATTCTTACCCTTGTGAACCGTATCCATATTCACCTCCACCTGAACCTCCTCCACATTTACCTTCCTATGAACCACCTCCATGTAACCAGTCATAATTTCCATACTCCCATGTACCTTTTGCAGAAAAATACCCCCCCCCCCCCCCTAAAAATTCACCACTATTTTTGCCATCTCCATCACCAAATAATTTCTCCAAATCCAAACCTGAGCCTACGCCGGAGTCCGAACCTCCTCTCAACTTGGAGAAGTTTGCTGAAAATCTCAAGATTCTCGAAAACTATCTTTTGAAGAAATTTGCAATGGAAGATGAAGCAAGAGCAAGGGCATTGGAAGTACAATAAAAGGAAGCGGGTGAAGGCAAGATTGAAATAAATGTGGGTATAAGCAAAGTGGTGGACAAAGAGGTGCAAGCAGGACGAAAAGAACCAGACTGCGGCAACTCAGAAAAGGAAGTGGTAATGTCTCATTTGCCGCTTTTCACGAGTGATATCCCCCTAATGGCTGAACTTGTGACAACTCATGGGGTAAAGCATATCACTCGAAGGATCACTTCACTAGGAAGAAGTGGCGTTATTTCGGCAAGCCACTTGTGGTGTGTCGGGCTGACCGACTTCTTCACTACTTGCACATAGTGAAGTTTGATACAGGAAATTTCAAGTGGTGGTGGCGCGACTCATCATCATCTCTAGAATATTTCCTTATCAATCCTAAAATCTTAAATTGCGGAATTGAACTTGGTTAAAGTAGTATTTCCGGGACTAGCCCGATGAACAATACGTTAAGAGGTTGGTGCATACGATAAGAAAAAGCATTTGAGGACCCTGAGGTATGATCGTTCACTTTTACTTCTTTCAAACTGCCAGGTATGCCCTCTCGGCACTAAGATCTAGTATTTTCTCTTTTAGTAGTTTCCTTTTCTTTTTTTTTTCTAGCTATTTAATTCATGCCAAGTGATTTCTCTCAAAAAGGCTCATTGGTCAGGTAGTTGTGGGTATCACCCGAACAGTTTTCTTCTAGAAAACTAATTAGGGGAGTGTTTGTTTTTATCCCACTTATTTCTTTAAGCATAAAATACATCATAAAATCTATAATTTTAAAATATGCTAAAGAACTAAGTGTGAGGTGTTAAAATTTTTAAAATTTTAACGCCTCTTGAAATCAACAAACCGAAACCGTTTAAAGGCACATTTTACAAAAATGTTTTGATTAAATAAAAACCGTTTCAAACCCTTTGAGTCCGCCCAAAAATCTTGTGGGAGATTAGGGAGGTTTTGGTAGTCAAAAGAACCATCTAGGGTGTCTTCAAAACCTTAAATAACTCCTACCCCTACATGTGAGTATTTTGGACCTTATCGAGCATATCACTACATATATCCTCTACATGCTCATTCGTTTGTTTATGAGAGATATTCCCCTTTGGCATGACATGGTTAGAACTTGTGTGACTTATGCATTACAAGACCACATTGGAGGTGATTGTGTGAAAATGATTTAGGCACTTAGAATTTACCCATTCCGTTACTATTACTCTTCCATATATTCCCACACCTAGTCACCCATCTTGAGCCTTAGCCTTTTTCATTTCCATTCATCCATTTAGCCCGCGCCATAACAAAACCAGGGAAGTGTTAAGGTGTTAAGGAAGCTCTCGGGCAATTTTGGACTTAGAAGCATAAGCCGCACATCAAAGATCTCGGATCTCGATCGTGAAAAATTGTGACAAAAGAAGAGCTATCAAGAAGAGCATTGTCACACCCCAACCGATGGCGGAATACATCGAGGCGCGACTTGTGATAGATTGTTCAAAGACTTCATAACACTAAATTGCGACAATAGATTAAAATAGATTTCATTCGTATCTAAGATTCAACAAGTATACAATTTGTTCATAAAAAAATACATTAACTTGAACATGAAGTAAAATAAAGATTGTTTCGTTTGTTTCTAAGGCCGAATCCTAAGTGATGTTTCTTGTATCGTCTCATCAAGCTTTTCCTGCAACATGTATAAATATCTGTCAACACATAAAGTATTGGTGAGCATACTAGTTTTGAGTCTAAGTACATAGTATAAGAAAGTCTACTCGAATCATCATGTTATAGGCATATGCACGTAGAACCATACAAACGGCAACAACACTCGATAACACAAAAGACTTATTCTTATCATGACACATAAAGGGGGCGGCGTGTCAACCTATAGCGCTATACATGTAAGATGGGTTGTTAACCAATCGTACATTCGTATGTAAGAACTTAAAATTCTAGCATGGCATAGCATATAAGCATTTAGATTGAGCATAATAGTTTTAAGAGTATGAAATCGTTTAAGTTTTGATGATGGTACATGTTGAGCCCCAAAGAATAAAGAATAAAAGGGGGGACAAGTATGAACTCACCTGGAGTGTATTGTGAAAGAATAGCAAATAATGTCTGAAGCTGAATTAAATGATCCTCTTGTGTCCTATTTCAAGTAAATGATGCCCTAAATTCTTAAGCAATTCAGCTTGTTTCGTTCCTTGGTTTTAAAGATAGTTTATCCAACTACCTAGACTCGTATTGTAAACAATACGTTTCTTAATGTGTATAACTTAACGAACCGATAAGAACTTAGTTTTGTTCCTCGAAAGTGTATGTGTATGTATAGTTACTATAAAATATATACTTTAATGTAGCATTCGAGGTTGCGTTGAATTATTTGTGCAAATTTATAGATTTAATTGCCCGATATGTTTCTTATAATTTTTTAAAAATTTGCGCAGAGTCTCCTCTGTTTTTGTATGAAACTAGACAGCTCAAGTTGTCGATATTTTCCCAAACATCAATCATCCAATTTCACAAAAATGTAATACATTTTAACTACTTCTTTAAGCGCGACAAATGGTTCAATTTATTAAGACTATAAAGAACGAGAAACTGTATGTTTTGATAAGTAATACATAAATATATAGTTCGACATTATGATAATAAAAGTACGCATGAAGATAAGTTAGTCCTTATTTGATTAGTCAAGCTAACATTAAAAATGGTTTTTGTTACAACTTGTTTCGGTTCGCTTAAGTTTTCATGATGCATAATTATATTTATATCTACAATCTAATAGCACAACACATTGTTATTTTCGACTCATTAATAGCGTAATTAAATAGTTTAATGTACTAATGTATAAAACGTATCTCTTGTTAACGAGATATTATTGTTAATAGATTAAGATCGTTATGCGAATTATATATTTTATTATTATTATTATCATTTTAATATTCTAGAAAGTAACGGAACGTTACAAGAATACCAAGCGTCAAGAATAACCCAGCAAAACATCAAGTGTAAACAGTATATGTAAAAAAAATGTGTAATAATGATGCTGCTAAAATAAAAGAATCAAGGAAAACATCAAAGAAAAGGTTTTGAAATACTTTCGGAAGACCAAGTGATTAACCCGACCTAGTGGAGGCTTTTAGGCGGCATGTGCCAAACAGTTCACAAGAATATGCGAAAGTCGCGTTATGAAGTCCATGAAAAGACCTTCAAAGCCCGCTTAGAAGTGCAACAAGATTCCAACAACACCTCAAACACAAACCCCTAAGTTAGTCATGGTGGTAGACTCCATTCCTACCCTATCCATCACCATTTTACCAAAACAACCCTCTAAAAGTCCTTTTGATTCACCAACTTGCCTCAACTTAAGTGGTGGAGTTGTGATTTGCATACAAGCCTATGATTCATGCTTTCCATCAGGTTAAATTCGAGTGATCGCCCCCAAATAAAACCCGAGTGAATGAGAGTTAGTGAGAAAAATGAAATTGGGACACTTTTGGAGTGTTCAAGTATTCTTACCACAAACCGAGCCCGAAACCCTGAGGATCTATTAAGGGTGACTCTTAGGAGGTAGCTTGAGCTCGGCGCATCAAGTAAAACTT
Organism: Ambrosia artemisiifolia; assembly: GCA_032199755.1. NCBI lineage: Eukaryota > Viridiplantae > Streptophyta > Magnoliopsida > Asterales > Asteraceae > Ambrosia > Ambrosia artemisiifolia. Next base: position 20,098,940 of record CM063518.1, read on the forward strand.
AAAATTTTCATCTCATAAAAATTGCCTAAGGTTTGGTTTTCTTTAGGACAAGCAAAAGCTTAAGTGTGAGGTGACATAATGTGCCGAGATTTTAACATGCTTTAGGCACATATTTTCACCCGTCAGCAGCAGGCAAAAAGTCAACTGTATCGGCCTGCATGTACGTGCACACCCATGTGCACGGCCGTGCACCTTGATACGAGCTCCCCAAGGCTTCAACCGACCAAGTCTGGCAGGTGTACTGACCTGCACGGGCGCACGAACCCTTGGGACGGGCGTGCAAACCTGACGACCAACAGATTCTGCTCGAAAGGACTCTGCAACAGTACCAGCTGTCGAGCATGGGTGTGCCACATCAAGAAGCACGGGCGTGCAGGCCCTGATTTGCCTATAAATAGAGGCCTCCACCCTACACTTTGATCATCCCATTCTATCCCATTATACCCGATTCTCCCCCACATTTATGCTATCTTAGGGTCTCGTATGGCACCTTTGGAGCTTGGGATCACTCCATAAATTCCTTAGATTGTGAGTGTTTTGATAGAAACCACTAAAAATCATCCAAACACCTCTAAATCCCCTATCAACCCTTACTATGTTTTGTTACCAAAACCAATATTGTGAGTTCGTTGTAATGCCAATTCTTGGCTAGGATCATAGAGTGTTGCTAGGGTGAAGACTATTTTGGCATGGATTATATAGTTTATATTGAGTATTGGGTGGTGCATTGTGTTCTCATTTAATTCTTTCTACTCTAACTTTGTTCGATAAATTAATTAAATAATCAACTATTATTAGGTCTTGTGGATGTTTTGATAGAAAGTGGAGGGACTTATAAGTGTAACCGTGGAGTGTAACGTCCCGTGCACTTGTAAGATAACCTTAACTCCACGTGTAGAAATTGACCCATTTGTGCTTGGAAACATTCACACTTTGTGACTTAATCCTCGGCTATCAAAATCTCACTTAGGGTCGGGGCGGTCTTTATACTTGGTCCAAGTGATAAGCGAATACTTGGTCGTGCGACTTGGCTTCATGGTCTATGTGATAGCTTTGGCGGAACCCTAAGAATTGGTGAACCCGTGTTGGATAGAGAACAATCTGTATTCTCTTTCATTACTCTATTGCCGCACAATTAGTAATAGACCCATCAATTTTTGAAAAGATAATTAATCTAAGTAGAGGATGAGCGTGTGCGGACCAGCCACGACTCCTCTATGATGTCAAGTGATATCTTGTTCGGCCATGCTCCGGCCGCCGGCAAGTTGTTCATAAAAGTTTAGGGTAGATAGATGTCAATATCGCAACATTGGGAGGTGGTTTCTTCGGGGTTGGGTCGACACAGTCTCGGGATATCTTCCCTACATTGTTGAGAGATGAGCTTGCCAGACCTGGAAGACCCTCAAAATAACAAATGAGAACATAAAACGTTTTTAGAGTTATGTGGTAATGCGCACCTAGGACATATCACTCAATTAAATATTTACTGTTAATTCATGCCAAGACAAGTCAGATCCTCAAGAAACACTTTTATTTGGATATTGATTTTCTTCTCGGTTACTCTTTTTTCCTCTCACTTTTATTTATCTTTACTTTTGTTTAAGCAACTTAAAACTGAGTAGGGGAAGTCGTGTCTTTGGGTTTTATACTCGGTACTTGCTCGAGTCTATACTTACTCGATATGTACACTTGCCTATTGTGTGGGTTTAGAACGTCTAGAATTTATCGTTTTATTTTACAAATTTAAGACTTGAAAGTGTCACGCCCCTATTTTTTTTTTAATTTAATATCCTTTTCCGTCAAGTTTTTGGCCTTTACGCCTAGAACTTGTTATTTTAAGAAAAAAGGTTTAAGTATTTTAAAAACCCACGCAATCAGTTGTGCACTATTAATTCCTCATTCAACCAATCGGTCTCGATGTGTCTATATACACTGATACACACACATGGCCTGCCATGAGGGTGGACAGGAGGTAGCCGGCTCTGGACCAACCCTCATGTAGGGCTAATGCTTATAAATATTATATAAAATTGTCAATTTTTTTATAAAGGCCTATATCAAAGACCCAAATTTTTTTCGCCAAGGGCCAAACAAGTTTTAAAATTTTTGGGGATGGGCCTATATATATGTCACAATGTGGTTTTTTTGGAGGTGTAGTTATAATTAAAAATGTGGGTTGGATATAAGATAGGGTGAACGAAAAAAATACGCCACATATATGATAGTTTTTAAGGTGTGTGTGGGTGGGTGTAAGTAGGGAGGGGATGTGTTTGTATATCCTGTGTCGCTTTCATTATTTTCGTGGTTGTTATCTATAGTGTTAGCTTCAACTAATACTTTAGAAATGATCTTGTTTTCATTGTAATTTTTAAAAAGTAATCCAATTGATTAGAGAGACAAACTATTAGCTATGGAAATACGATGGTAAGGATTAGGATCAAATACACAGTGAAAAAAAATAGAAAGTCGTAGGAAGAGTATCAAACGAACTCCGATTGAACTCATTCAAGCGACATTGGAATCGTCTTATCGAACCCTACGGCGTTAATTTTTAGGTCTTCGTTTATTGGGGTTTTAGCTTGTAGTTTTTAGAATATGCGTTATATCATTGTGTCTTTTATGTACCATTATGTCTTTTTCTTATTTTCATCATTATGTCATTTTTTCAATTAATTGTGTCATTTTTCTTCAGCATTGTGTTATATTTTGTAGCTCATTGTGTTATATTTCATGATTTATTGTGTTTTTTGTATCCTTCTCACCCTTCTCATTTTTTATAGCATTTTTATGATAACTCAGCCCACGATGGTAAACGGTTTTTTGTTACGGATATATATTGGAAAGTGGATTATTTGCTATATAATAAATTTTTTGAAATCATTTTTTTGTTTGTAAAGCCTCATTCTTCACATTTAAATATCTATTCTTTCTAAAACGTTTAATATCATTTAAACGTATGAAATTCAAAAACTAATATATAGGATAAATTGTATTAAAATCAATATTAAATTAAATTATCATATTAACTATCTCAAATGTATTAAGAGCCTCATAATTACATTTGTTATATTTAATATGTTGTATTAAATTTGTCTTCTAAGTAAATAAAATTACAATTTTGCCCATTTACATTAATATGATATGACTTTTTTACCCATTCAGAACCCATTATATAGAAGTATAGATAAGCCTATATCTATATATATAACTAGTTATTCCCCAGTAGCTTCACTGGAATATGGCGTTATATATAATTTACTAGATTTGTCACTTCATATTCGATTCGTCTATCCCGGGAAGTAGGGGTGGCAAAATGAGTAGGTTTGGTCAGGATCGGTTTGGGTCAAGATGGGTAGATTAAAAAAAGGGTTAGGATGGGTTGGGTCAGGATGGGTTTGGGTCTGAATGGTTTGAATTAGGATAGGTTCACATCAAAATAGATTAACTTTTTAAAAAAATTAAAATAAAAATAAAAATAAAAATTTAAAAAGTAAAAAAAACAAATTTAAAATAAAAAACAAAAATAAACTTAAAAATAAAATTTTAAGGGATCCGAAATATTTCATTTCGAACCGGGCCGGTTAACAACCCGGACCGTTTCGACCCGGTTGTGCTCGTTATCGGACCGTTTTGACTTGACTTGGCCCGTTATTGACCCAAATCGTTTTGATCCGACTGACCCGTTATCGATCCGGACCGGGGCCGGTAACGACCCGAACTATTTCGACCAAACCGGGCTAGCCCGTTAGCGACCCGAACCGTTTCGACCTGACCGGATCCGTTAGCGACCAGGACCGTTTCGACCCGGTCGGGCCCGTTAGCGACCGGAATCGTTTCGACCCGGCTAGGCCCGTTTGCGATCCAGATCGTTTCGACCTGATCGGGCTCGTCAACAACCGGGCCCATTAGCGACCCGGACCATTTCGAACAGGCCGGGCCCAGTAGCGACGCGGACCATTTTGACCCGATCGGGCCCGGTAACGACCCAAACCGTTTCAACCTGACTTGTCCCATAGTGACTCGGACTGTTTCGACCTGACCGGGCCCGGTAGCCACCCTAATCGTTTCTACCCGACCGGGCCCGGTAACGACCCATACCGTTTCAACCTGACTCAGACCGGGGTTATCAACAAATGCAAAAGATATAATTTTTTTAATGACATTTATTTCTATGAGACATCAACGCTTTTGGTGTTGGGTAAGTTTTAATTAAGATTTGTATATAGTTATCTAAAAATACCCATCTTGACCCATTTGTTTTTTTGTTTTTGACATACCCATCCTGACCCATTTACTTATTTCCTATAATTAAAATTATCCTTCCTAACCCTTTTGAAAATTATACTAAACCCATTTCAACCCACAAGATCAAATTTTAAACTCAAAATAACCCAACTCAACTAGATGGGTTGAAATTGCCAGGTCTATCGGGAAGCTCCCAATAGATAAACTAGTAATTTTTATATTTATTTTATAATGAGTTGTTTATGAAAACTAGTATTAGGAAAAATCATGTTGTAAAACAGTTATACAAATCTTGTTAGACTATTCGTTGTGGCCCGCGAGCAGCCTGCCGCGAGCCATAATGTGATCCACCTGGATAGCTTGGCCCATAACGATGGTCAGCGAACGTTGCCACGAGCGAGCCCAAGCGAAGAAGCTCGTGTGAGCTAGCGGGTGAAATTCCAAAAGACTTGGTCGTTGGCAGCTAGCTCACGGTCAAAAAATTAATTAAGGAAATTAAATTTTTGCTTGATTTGGTAAAATTACATGTGTGTATATATATATATATATAGTGCTTTAGGTTAATGTTTTTTATCTTCCACTTGAACAAATGGCAAACCCTAATCCAAATCCAATCCCCGCCTCAATGAACCGTGTACCACTAACGTGGAGTTTAGAGGATAAACTTTGTTTGGTGGATTGTTATATCTGCCAACAAGAGATAGGAGATTATGAGCGAAACAAAAGCTTTTGGAAAGGGGTTTTCACCCGATTCAAGCGACGAAGGGGTGACAACCTTCGTTCAACTGATATGATATATGGAAAATATTGTTCCATCAAGGCGAAGTGCACCATATTTGAGGGGTTCTACATGGCTGTGATGAACGCGAACCCGGGTTTAAAAGATGAAGACTGGGTTGAAATGGCTCGTAATCAATACCGAGCCATACACAATGATAAGTACCCACGTGAAGAAACTTGGAGACTTATGAGGGGACATTTTCTAATGTAGACGTCTTCTTTTATGTTTTTAATAATGTTTTGATGTTTTTATTTTATGTTTTTTTATGCAATGGAATGTTTCTTTTATTTTTAGTTTAATGGTTTTTTTATAAAAAAATTGTGGTAAATAATATATTTGGTAAAAAAAACCGCTAACCCTTACCCACAACACCCTGCCGCGAGCGATCGCCGGGCGCTAACCCGGATAGTCTTTTATGTTTCTTTTATGTTTTTTTATGCAATGGAATGTTTCTTTTAACGGATAGTCTTAACATGTTCCGTCATGATAGGATATAAAGGGAGAGGCTAACGTAAAAAGTGAGTTATTGTACAAAGTGTAAGAAACAATATGGAGCGTAAGATTAAATTTGATAATCAGGGGCACGATGGTAATTTCTTAGCGTCATTAAAGTTCCACCCCCATTTTTATAACGGCCATAACTTTTTCATACGACATTATTTTTAAAAAAAAATACACCATAAAAACAAGTTTTTCATCATCTTTCATTTCCATACCATATTGCTATACTTTTAAAAAAAAAATAAAATTTGCTGGGTTGATAGCACTTGCATTTTATTGAGGGTATATTTGTGTTTTAGAAACGCAAGTTATACCTTATAAGACGACCTGGTAAAACGACTTGATCAAACGCAAGTTATAAATGATAAAACGCAAGTTATACATGCTAAAACGCAAGTAAGTAATATCAAGTTTTTACATTTAGACGCAAGTTATTATTGTTTAAACGCAAGTATGTAATATCAAGTTTTGAGAATATGAGATTCTTGGACTAAAGGAAAGAGCTGCATAACACCAACAAGTGGAGATGAAGGCAAATATGTATTCAAAGTGAATGAAATTCGGTTGGTGTACATTAGTTATCTCTCATTGAGATTGCCTCTTTGCCAATAAATCAGATTTCCCGTGGCTTTGGAAATCATATTCTATATTGGAGGTTCATTCTTGACGGGCTTATGAGTGATGTCCAAATGATGTTTTTTTTTTGTTATCGTCTTGAAGGGATGTTTGAATTTGTGTTGTGGACTGTGGCTTAAAGTTGAGCTATAACTGATGATTTTAATGTTTGGATAAACAGACTTTGCTTTGATTTTCCTGTTATTCATGGGTCTAATTAGTTGCATTTGAGCTACATGATTATTTCAATGTATACTTAAATTACATATTAGGCCAACCTGTGAATACAATTATTAAGAGGGTGTTTGGGATTGAGTTTGGAAGTGCAAAAATGCTTTTGGTCAAAAGTGCTTATTGGCTTATGACTTTTTGAAAAGGAGTTTTAAAAAAAGTGTTTGGATTAGCTTTTAGGATGGGAAACGTCAAAAAGTCAATAGATTGTTATTTTTTTAAGTGTTTCGCTTAATTTATTGTGAATATTGGTTGTATGGGTGACAGATTTGTAAATTTTTTCCAAAAGTCAAAAGCCAAAAGCCAGGATTTCTAACTTTTCAAAAACAGTTTTTCCACCCTTAAAAGCTAAAAGCCAAAAGTCAAAACAGAAAGTGTTTTTAGGTTACACAAACAGCTTATTGACTTATTAGCTTTTTCAAAAAGCCAATTAGTCAATAAGTTGGTTTGAAACTCAACCCAAACACCTTCTAAGTGGGTGATGGTGATGGCTGGTTGCAATGTGGTAATTGTAAATTTTAAGCTGATTACTTTTAGAACCAACGAACGAACTTGCTTCAACTTGATATTTGAATACTATTTATTTAAATGAATATAATAAACAAATAGTTCAATCTCACAAAAAAATGGTTAAGATTTGTGTTTTTGAAAGATGAATGAATATATTACTAACATAGCTGCTGACTATGCATTCAGAAACGATAACTACATATCTCAAATTCCTTGCCAATTTGGCTGGTTTCCCCTAAATTCCTCGACTTTTCGCCACCCGAATCGATAACACAACCTTCTGTCTACTTCCCTCCATTGCAGTTTCACAGGCTCGCCAGAGTTCAGCATCGTCTAACTTTCCCATGATATTAGAAACAAACTAAAAAAACAAAAAAAAAGCTATTATTACATTCAAAATGTTTAAACGCAAGTAATAATATCAATTGTTTACATTTATACGCAAGTACTATCAACCTAGCAAAAAAAAAATTCTTAAAAAAAGTATAGCAATATGGTATGCAAATGAAAAAGGATAAAATGCTTATTTTTATGGTGTGTTTTTTAAAAGAAATAATGTCGTATGAAAAAAAAGTTATGAACGTTAAAATAAATGGGGGTGGAACTCAACCATTGTGGGTTATACCTATTTTGCCCTTTCCTCATTTTTTAGAAACTCAACGTATATTTTTCCCCTTTCAATCTCATCCATTAATTTATTTTGATCAAAGGTCCAAAATACTTTTTAGACCATAAGGAGGGGGGGATGAAGCGTCATGTGCCACTTTTGGGTCACACGTGGAGGGGATGAAAATTGTGGGAAGTGGAAGGGGTGAAGGATTAAAAAATTCAACCAATAAAAAAAAACAAGCAAGTCCCCCACGCCGGTGCTCATCCCCCCCCCCCCCCCCCCTCCCGCCCCTTTCCCCGCCCCACTCCGGGTGGTCTTACACTTTGTACGTTAAACTACTTTTTACACTAAACTTTCTCAGATATAAAAAAGAACATTCAACCCTAGTTTTATCTTAAACGCATTGTATATTTCTTATCAACAATTCGATCGTTTAAAAGATAAACATCTATCAGTTCATCACATGAAAAATAGGGTGTATGTTTATAGGGGGCAATCATGTCGGACTAAATGATAAGAATGTGACTCGACTGATGTACCTTATTTATCTTATCTAGTCAAAACTATCAAACGGGTTGATGACGTATAAACTGGTTGGCAAATGGATTGATAGCGTGAAATAAAATAGGTTTAACGGGTCTTAACAAATTGGCCATATAAACTTTTTATTTTCTAATTCCAATTTTAAACTGACCACCGGGCGACCTAATAGTTTAAAAAGGTTAAACAAGTTAACCATGACATAATTAAACAAGAAACATATAAACCCAATCATAGTCCCTTTTATTAAACGTGATAGACATGAAAACCGAAAATATATTATTTTTATGATAGTACTTTCATTGATGTGTTTCTGATTGTCAATAAGTGACAACCACAATGTTTAATATTTTTGAAAGTTGAAAGAGGAAAAAGAAGTTAAACAATATCAGCTCAAACCAACAGCAAAACTAAATGATAGGAAAGTTTCATATGGTTGATTTAGTAAACAATGTTTTCTTTAAGTATCTATGTCTTATACGATACAAATGTTACTCGACCTTAAAGCTAGAGTAAGACACTATGCAACTATAGAATTGTTTCTACTCGAAGCATTATCAAGAACACCACCCGCCTCGACTCCATCTCTACACGTCATAACCACTCTCATTAACAACCACTAGATGTTGTCAACCATCAAAATCGGTGACTTAGTGTATCTTCGGCCCATATTCATCCTCTAGCATTTTTGTGAAATCCCAATAATGTTAAAGCAGTCATGCAATACCACAAGTATTTTATTGGGGAAAAGTTACGCTAGGTAACTTGTTAACCCAATACTTATATTATGTGTATAAGACTTATCCGATTGGTAAGATTAGACCTTTTTATCCGATTTTATGCTTGTAATATTTCTTCAACGACGGGTAGTAATCAAAGATGACGAGTAAAGCATATGTATATCATCAGCTATGTATAAACATATGATCCCAAATGTTAAAAGGTGAGGTGTAGGCCGATGGGTTAAGTCATTGGCATTGTACCATACTACCATGTGGGCACCCAAACCTTGGGCTGAAACCCAATTACCATTCAGTCCAAGAAAACTGTTGGCCCAAATAAAAAGTTGTATTTTTACTTAACTTAAATTTATTTTTGAAATAATTTAAATTGCCTAATTAGGTTTTGTAAAAATTATTTTTTAATAGCAGCTTATAATTATTAGTTTTTTTACAACGAACGCACCCCCTGACTTTCTGTTGCACTAGTGAGGATAAACACCTAGTGTTACCAAGTGAAGAGACCATCAACATTTTATTTAATTAATTTCCCCGTGACGGTTTGAGCTTAGGTAAGGAGGACATTGGTGTGTGGGTAGGGATTCGAACTTGGGATCGCTAGGTTAAGGTTGTATAAGGATTTCCACTGAACTAAAGCTTAAAAAAAAAAATTACAATCATAATTTATAGGGTAAACATAGATTGGACAAAATACATGATTTGAGAATATTTTTTTGTAAGATATATATACTAAAATAACAACTTAACAAAAACCAATAAATGAAATGAACATAATTATTTAAATTTTGAACACAATAATAGATGACTTTGTTTGAGGTAAGCATCTCAGTTCTTTAGATAAGGGTTGTATTATTCTTTACTTTTTGTTTAGATCTATATTAATCTTGTGTCGTCTTCATTTGTTTGGTTGATAGCTTTGCTCATTTTATTTCTCTACATGTTTGTTTCGTTTCTTTATGTGTTCTATTTATGTGATTTGGTTCGAATTATGCACGCATGTGATATTCAACACCTTTTAACAATCGTTATTACACATATTGGAATTAGAATACTTTTACTTTACCATGTGTTTCATTTTGTTTTTGATACATGACATGAGCTATAACCACCTATGGGATCATCATAAACACGTCATTACGAAAGTAATTGTGATTAGTCTAGGAGGCACATGAATACGTCTTAGAATAATTTGTTATCTTTGATTTGAGGGATGGAAGAACCACACGCCGACACATGTTATGTGGACAAGTGAGTCTCCTGTCCTTGTGTAAACTTAAATATGCTACGAAGTGATTGTTAACTTGATGGAAATCTCCTAAGGATTTTCCATGTTCTACTTGTTCATTCGGTCATTAAATTTCCATGTTCTTAATTCATGTTAGCTTAAAATGCTATTTTCTAAACCATTTGTAACACCCTTAATGTTTTTTTACAATAAATTCCACGTCATTATTTAGTGCGAAAGACTAGTCCTAGAAATTTCATTTAGTTCTGTGACCTTTTATCTGCATAAACAACATTGACTGAATCATAACTATTTGAGCTCAATTTCAAAATGTGTTATTTTAGTTTCGCTGGTCACTTGATCATTAATTTAATTCAATTCAAGGAATTGGATTTTAAAAATTCAGACTTTGCCTCATTGGTCGGCAATAATTAGTACTTAAGAAATTTTCAGCAATACTCTCAACTTTCAACGTAATGACCGACAATGAACTTTTGTTAACTGAGAACTAACTCAATTATTGGATGCTGACGTGGATGGTGGAGTGGCATGCCAACGCTGACATGACATGTTAACGCTGACATGGATGCTGACATGGACACTGGCGTGGATTTTAACATGGCATGTCATGTTAGCATCCACTAACTTGGTTAGTTTTCAGTTAACAAAAGTTCATTGTCGGCCAATACTTTGAAAGTTAGGACTGTTATGAGGAATTTTTTAAGTACATATTATTATCGGCCAACAAAACAAATTTTGAATTATTACAATCTAATTCCTCTTAATTCAATAAGTGAAACACCCCTGCTCGATAACTATGCAACATAATGTAAATGAGTTACCACATTTTTTTAATCATGAGCTTTGTACTACTCTATGTCCAATTATAGTATAACCTAATAAGTGTATGTATACAAGAATTCACTGAACAAAGTACAAATTGTATGTTTGATCACATCTCACACGAGTTCTTTAATCAGGTATTCGTAATACTCTTATCTCCAAACGAGGTTACAATCAATACTCAAGCTAATTAAGTTACTTTGAAATATCACAAACCCAACCAAACATTTGATCAACATACTATATAATCAACATACATTGGTTCGTTTTAATATCTGAAAACAAATGCTGAAAATGAGTAAATGAGAATGATACCTTATGCATTAGTAGTTGGGAGTCTTATGCACGCTCAAGTCTGTACTCACCCAGACATCTCTTATATTACTGGAATGCTAGGCCGTTGTCAAATTAATCCTGATCTAGATCACTAGAAAGCAGTGAAGCAAGTACTTCGATATCTGCAATGGACAAAAGACTACAAGTTGAGCTATAGAAGAAGTGACAATTTGAAAGTGGTTGGTTATTCTGGTTTTGATTTTGTCAAGTGCATGACAAGAAATCCACTTTAAGGTATATCTTTATGTTAGCTGGCTGCCATATCTCATGGAATAGTCCTAAACAACAGTTGATCACAGCATCCACAATGAGGGCAGAATACATTGTTGTATATAACGCTACTTGTCATGTAATGTTTCTTAGTAACCTTATTACTTGGCTCAAAGTTGTTAATTCCATATCTAGACCATTGAAGTTGTACTGTGATAACTCAGCTGCCGTTAGTTTCTTGAACAGCAACAATTCGGCTAGCGTTGGGTTATATCTCGATACAAAGTATTTGTTCGTACGTGAACGAGTTGAGGAAAATAATATTTTTATTGAGTATATAAGTACTAAGAATATGCTTGCAGATTTGATGACTAAAGGTCTCCCACCTAAAGTATTCGAATAACTTGTTTCGAAAATGGACTTTTCTAAAGACCTTATTATTGTACTTAGTTATTAAGACCATATTGTACTTACTTACGTTTATTATTAATAAATTTTCCTTACTTATTTGATTTTGTTCGTCTCTAAATATATCTAAATACATGTAATGCTAACCTTAATGCATATAGACAGTAATTATACAAATCTATCGTTAAGGGCTTAATTGTCATGATCCTAATGTTAAGTTTTAAATTTGAGGTGTAGTATGATTAATGGGGGGCCTGAGTTGAATAACTGGCTTAACCATTATATTTCTCTCCTAACATTTTTTGGGTTTAGAACTAAAATGAGTATTAACTCCTACTCAGGCTTAGCTAATGCTAATAATAAATGATTACTTGGCCAACTGAGAGAATCTAAGAATATATTTATATATTCTATTATGTGGCTCTTATAACCATTTATCAAATAAATGATCAACGACTTAAATACCCATATTGGTTTAACTATTCTTTATGTGATGACGTAATTACTCTTACTAAACCGTAAAATAAGGTTTCACCTTGGGCGTATATATAGAGATCATTAGGAGAGATTAGAGGCTAATGAAACACCATTATCTGCACATCTAATTCGTCCCTTCTCTCCTCTTTATAATCGACATCTTTGATCTCTTTAAGCCGTTCTAATTGTACGCGTACCCTAACAGGAACCCGATCAGCATAATTGTCATGGCATCGTCTTCCCTCTCTACCTTTACTGGACTAATGGGTACGTCAGATTTATTAGCATGTTTCTGTTTTATATTCAAGGAACTGTTCAACAGAGTCTTCATATGTGCTCCTTGACTACATCAATCAACAAGCCAAAAGGTTATGAATTTTGGGTGAAGATCGTGTTATACAAGAGTCCTTAAAACAAATTCCGCATGTCTTTTAGACGAACATGCCTGTCTCCCAATATACAATAACCGGAGCTATAGTGTACTGCCGGAGATGGCTCTTGCACCTGAGATGACACCGGGTCATTTGGTGTTTTTCATAAATGTAGGAAAACGGATAAAGTTGTGTAAGAATTATTATAGAGTCATCCCCTCCAACTTACCAATTCTTGTGAATTTTTTACGATAAACCATGTGTTCATTTTATACATACATGACAATAAATTTTTTTAATATTTCAATAAAGAAGATAATCAATATTCTATTAAGCAATACTAAATTGCAATTGCCTGGATTTAAGTGATCAAACTTGAAACTATGATTTTACTTAATTATTATACGAATTGAAACTGTGTTGTAAAAGGTGCTAAAAGTATCAGCAGACAGCAGTACTGATTTATCAGCAGTAGTAGACAATAATGCAACATGCTCGGATTAATGCTGAAGCATCAACACTCTGCTGGTTTTACTGCTAAAGGTCCAAGTTGCTTCTAAACACAATGATGTCAGCAGGTGTTGCTGCTGGCATCATCAATTGTGTCTGACGCGACCTGACTCATCAGACCATGGACCATGGTCATTCTCAAGTGGCTCATGGTGATGCAAGTGTGCGGAGTGTAATGTCCATCATTAAAGCGTCACATTGCATCCATGGCATATGCACGTGTGTTCGAATTAAGGGTATACCTCACGAACCCACTAGCGTGTGGCTTAGGAAACAATATACAATGAGTGCTCATTCTCATAAACCACTTTAAGTTTTGCCAAGTCCAAATCCGTTTTTCTTCCAACTTTGGTTATTTCAACTATACAACTTTGAGTATCAATATCTCATTAATCTTAGCTCTATTTTGTACGTGGTTTGATTCGTTGTAATGCTCTCATATTATAGAACACAAACACAAAAATAATTATCTATATAACTCATATACAGATACATTTATCTAAACCGAAAAAATTATGAAAATGCATTTCATTAACCATTTTTCCGACGGAAAGTTGAGAGATATTAATGCTATATGAGTAACTTGGGTAATGTGACGATATGAGGGGCAATTCTATTTGCATCAAGATTTTTTCTATTTCATTGCTATGTATGTTAGATATTCTTTCTATAACTTTAATGTATAATGTTTTATAGAAGAGAAAGTATATGGTATAAAGCCCCTTAAAATAAGAAGTATAAGAAGCCACCAGAGATTGACACCTGTCAATCTAACCTAACCACACCTAACCACAGTTAAACACAATAAATCTTATCTTCCCTGTTCAAATCTTAACCCATTCTCATTTTAAAACATACCTATCTAGATCTGACAACCACAACCAACACCACGACCACCACCACCAACACCACGACCACCACCACCACCACCTACCACCTACCTGTGAATCAAACGAAGAGAAAATATACCTGTGAAATAATAATAATACTAATAATAATAACAATTTCAAGTCAACATCGTAATAGTTAGGGGTTAGTTTTGTGAATGATTAACCGACTTGACTGTGTTGGTTAAGGGAGTTTATCAGTTAGAATATGTACTTAATGGGGATCGTATGAAATGGGCGGCTTATGTGTCTGTTGATTGGTGTCGATTCATCTCCTTCTCTGCATATTTTCTTCTTTCTCAAACCTGTACATACCAATGGTCTCAGACCTGGTTTCCTCTAGACAGCGGTTAGGGACAAATTGATTACCACATACAAGTCCACATCAAGCAATTCACAACAACTAATTGGAACGAATTACCAACAGTCTTCGATCCTGTCCAAACAAGTTCAGATTCAAGCAGTCATCAATGAAGGCCACCAATGTCACTACTAGCAAGCAGGATAAGGTGCGTCCATCATTTTTAAGGTGCGTCCAAACAATCTAAGGGGTGCGTCCAAACGTGTTAAAGGGTGCGTCTGAATTTTTTGATGAGTGCGTCTGATTTTTTAATGAGTGCGTCTGAATTTTAATGAGTGCGTTTGAATTTTTAATGAGTGCGTCTGAATTTTTAATGAGTGCGTCTGAAATTTAATGAGTGCGTCTGAATTTTAATGAGTGCATCTAAAAATTGATGAGTGCGTTTGTTTTAACCCAGGTATGGTTAGGGTTTTTAATCTGCATCCTTAATCTAATTGCTGAGATTGCTTCTTACGCTTCTTACGTTAAGAGGGCTTTATACGTTATCTCTCCCCTTTATAGAAAACCTAAATATGCAGTGATGTATATTTATTTTATCCACATTTTTATATAAATTTTATAAAAGAATGAGTCATATCAAATTTAAAGTTTTGTCCGTATGTATTTCTTATACACCTCATTCGTTTAGAAAATAGAGAAAGTATACGATATAAAGTCCATTAATGTAAGAAGCGTAAGAAGAAACTAGGTGATGTCATGTGTTCTGTTAACCAAACCCCAGTTAACATAACCAAACTATAATTAATCTTAATATCAGTTAAACCCAAGGGCATTAGAGTCTTTTTTACACGTAACTAATTACGTTAATCTCGTTCGTTATTTTTGTAAACGATTTTTTCAAATCAGAATTTGAATTCTAAAAACACCAGACGATCACACACACACACACATTACGTTTCAATCCAATTACGATCCAATCTCAAATTGATCATCACGATTACACTTAAGCCTATCAATTCATCAAGTTCGGTACGTGTCTTCATAGTTAATTAATCCATTTTTCGGTAGTTTTTTGTTTAATTTTTGTTTTTGTTTATCAGATTTAAACTTGTTTGTTGACGAGCAGAGAGTTTCTGCTGAGAATTCGAATCCAATGCCTGATTATAATGATTTTCATGGTATGATCATCATGCTCTGTTTTTTGAGTCAAAAACAGAGACCTGTGTTTTAATTTTTTGTTAACATGATTTTGTATGTGTATTCAGACTTGATCGAAAACACTAACCAGGATGTTGATATTCATAGTTTGAACCTCATCAACGAATTCAGAGTTCAAGGTATTTTAGTTTTTTTTTTGTTACTAATACTATATGAATGCGTCTAAATTTATTAACGAGTGCGTTTGAGTTTAAAATGTATTTAATTATTTCTGGTACTGATACTATATGAGTGCGTCTAAATTTATTAACGAGTGCGTCTGATTTTTGCAAACTTTCATTTTACTAAGTGCGTTTGAAGTTTTACTAAGTGCGTTTGTTTGTTTGAAGGTGTTGCAACTGATGTTCCTGTTGATGACCAAGCTAGTAACACATATATCCCTGATGTAGCTGATTCTCTCAAACCTGCAGTCAATATGGAGTTTCCTAGTATTGAGCATGCACAAGAGTTTTATGCCAAATATGCAAAGGCTGGTGGAAAGAAATTCAAGGTTTATAGCTTTAAGGAAGGTCATAATCATCTTTTTGTACATGAAAGTGACATTCATTTTCTAGCAGCATATAGGAAGCTGACACATACTCAAGAAGAGATGATATGTGAGCTGTCTTCATTGAACATGGGTCCTGTCAAAGCTTTTAACATTATGAAGACTAAGTATGGAGGTTTTGAGAATGTTGGTTGATGTGTGAAATGTGTAGTAAATAAATCGGTCAAGTTTTAAAAATGGAAAAACCTACAAAACCACACACTAACGGCAAGTGTACCGGTCGCAGTGTAGCAGAGCAAGTAAGTCCGGAATATCGAACCGTGGACACAATGTGGCGACTCTCGGTACTAGACCTCTATCGACTCCTAGCCTAGCAAATTGGATTTTTGTGATTTTTTTATTAACTAATTACTAAAGCAAATAAACTAAAAGACTTAAATTAAAAGATAGCAGAGGATCACTAAGGAGGGAAATCAGAGATGGGAAAGGCAACCACCTAGGTATCGAATCCTACTAATGAATTTGGAACTGCCCCGGCTTTGGAAACTATGTTGGCAATCAGGATCTTATAATATTCACGCCTAGTATCCTAGTGGCTCTCGGATCATTTACCAAGACTGACCGAAAAGAAATCCTAAAGGCTACTAATCTCACTGATTGGTTAGATCACCTCTCGGTCTCACTAACTATGCTAAAGTACTCGCTAGACTGGTTTAGATTTCTCACTCTCCAATCACAATACACCCTAAAGTGCAAGGAGTAACCTGTAAAGTCAATCGATGACACAGATAAACAAATAATACTAAAGAACCTAGGAAAACCTGATCTCTCAGCGTTTCTAGCCTAAACCTCTAGCACCAAAGACAAACCTGACTACCTATCACCTCTCGGTCTCAAGAGTAGGAAGAATACTAATTACCTCTAAACTCACAATCAATGTTCCTATGGAATTTAGGCCTAAAACCATAAAATAAATTACAAGCACAAAGCAAGTAATTCTAACAAGTATCCAAACATGAAAGACATTCACTAAGACACTTGTGGAACATCAAAAGATCATAAATTAGTAAAAAGTACGCACACACATCATAGAATCATAAACAAGTTTCTTACTAAAACATAAATCCAACTATAAAATCCAAATCCGAAACATAAATCCAAAATCAAATAGTCATCATCTTTAACCTAGGTGGCCACTAATGTTTTAGCCAAACATAATAGTAGTGGAACAAGATAAAAACATAGGTTCAAAATATAGCAAAGTCATGGTACCAATATTCAAAGACACGAAGTAAATAAATATAAAACCTATAACTTGCAGTAGATTAAACCCGAGCCCTCAATACTTGAACCCCACCTTCCTCTTCAAAATAATCCTCCCTTGTGGCTGTTGACTTTATGCTTCGATGTTATAATTGTCTTCAGCGGCTCCCCCCACTGATCTCTTCTGTTCTGACTCTAATTATATTATCAAGATATAATGTGCCCCCTTTCAAAATAATAAGCCGACTTCCATAAATAAAATTGCCGTCCTAAATAAAGTTTAGGTTTTGTCAATTTTTTTGGGCCTTTCACAACTTGGGTCACGAAACCCAAGTAAAATTTGAATCAATTATTATTATTAGTAGTAGTTGTATAACTTCATGCTCTCGGGTGTTCTTGGTTCGACCAAAGTTTCTCGTCTACGCTCCAACGTCCATGAACATCTACAAAATATAAACTAAATAAATAAATACTAAAAATGACTCAAAACTAATAAAAATCTAATGAACCGCTAAAATAAATAAAATAGACAAGTACAAGCCTAAAACTAATAAAACACTAATAAAAAGACTCGAAAATGAGTACAAAATACATAGGAAATTAGATGTGTTTGCAACACATCATTGGTGCAACTGCAACTCATTGTAAGAACTTTAAAGGTGGCTTAAACAACTTCATTGGTGAGTTTGATGCAGATATGATTGTGTCTAGGCTTAGGGATAAGAAGAAGTTCCTGCCAGATTTTTCATTTGAGTATTCTGTGGATCAAAAGAATGCATTAACCGGATTATTTTGGGCGGATGCTTTATGCAAGAGGAATTACATGGAATTTGGAGATGTGATTTCGTTTAACATTTAACACTAACAAGTATGTTTTAAATTTTAATTTTTAAGCTTGATATCCAACTATTATATGTTTTTAGTTTTAAATTATTTGTAATTTGTTTTTGCAGGTACAAGATGGTTTTTGTACCATTTACCAAAATTGATAACCACTACCGGAATGTCACACTTGGTGCAGGTTTGTTGTCATCAGAGACAACTTAATCATATACATGGTTGTTACAATCGTTTTCCAAATGTTTTGGAAAGCATCCCAAATTGGTTGTAACTGATCAAGATCCTGCTGTGAAAAATGCAATCCAGTTGGTTTTTCAAAATAGCAAACACAGACTGTGTATGTGGCATATCATGAAGAAGGTTTCTAATAAGGTCTGTATCAAATTTTTATTTTATTTAAAGAGTGCGTCTGTTTCTTATACGAGTGCGTTTAAATAGTGTTTATTTGGTTGCATTGCAGTGAGTGCGTCCAAACTTATATATGAGTGTGTTCGATAGATTTTATGTTTTTTAATTTCATTGTGTTTAAATTTCTAATTCAGTGCGTTTGTTTCCATTTTTTTTTGTGTGTTTTTGTAGGTGGGTAGTGCATTGTGCAGTGATGATGAGTTCAAAAGGAGAATTTGTGCAATTGTGTGGACAGATTCCATCAGTACTTATTGTTTATTACCAATTAAATGAGAACAATTGGTTGTCTGACATGTATAATCTGAGGTCAATGTGGATCCCTGATTTTTACCGAGATGAACCTATGTCTGGGCTAATGAGGACAACATTAAGATCTGAGAGTGAGAATCATTTTTTTGCCAAGTGGCAAATTCTCAATTGACTCTTGTTGAGTTTTTCAACCACTTTGAAACGTCCCTTGAAGCTCAGAGATTTAATCATAGGAAGAATGACCGTGATTCAAGACATACAATTCCTGATATGTGGACTACAAACCCTATTGAGGAAGAGGCTGCTAAAATTTTTACACGAACTATCTTCTTTGATATTCAAGAAGAAATATATGCCACTTATGAATGTAGATGAAGAAATTTTAGCTAAAACAGGATATTATGATCATACAAGTCACAATTCCAGGGGCGGAAACCCTAGAATTGAACAAAACAATAATACGCAAATCACAACACGTAAGACACCTTTTCAATCACCATTTTTATAGATAACTTGATCAAACTATGTTTACAATGACCGTACAAGTTAATCTACTTCAACTTAAAACACTTTCACTCTAGAGAGAAACCTGACCACAAAACACACACTCTCCAAAACTATTCTTACATTCAAAATGAGCAAAACCTTTATATAGACTCTGCACATTCGCCCCTTAGTAAGGTACGAATGTGGAATTCTTCCACATTCGCCCATTACTCAGGTACGAATGTAGCTTGTCTTCTATGTAGTTTCCACATTCGCCCATAAGCTTCTACCTTCGCCCTCTAGATGTCTACCTTCGTTCTCCATTAGCCACCTTCGACCTTCATAATTCACCTTCGCCCTTCCTGTTTGGTCGAATGTGTCTTCATGTTTAAGTCTTGGTTGTTTTCTGATTATCTGAACCTTCGACATTCTGTACCGGATCACTAGCTAGGGACATACATGAATAATGCACTTACAATCTCCCCCTTGGACCTAGCTAGTGATATTCCAAATTAGAAAGTTATCAATTCTTCAAGTCTTGATCTCATCATCTTGAACGACTTGAAAACTTTCCATCTTCATGCACGTTTGTGTTGAAGTTCCTGTCTATCACTCCAGTAAGCTTTGAAATCTCAGACAGACTCAAGAAATCTTGGCTTTATCATTTGTTGGTCCAGAGATGAAGATAGACAATAATCTTAAATTCTTCAATCTTCAGTCATTTCTTTAACCTCTTACTAGCTTCTGTTGTTCTGGTGATCTTGATGTTCAGGTTTGGGTCTTGTTCAATTACACACTTTGTCGATGAGTCTTGAGCAGTGCACCTGTTGTGTTTGATTCTGCAGAAAAATTTACTAAAAACTGCACAAACTACAATCAGCGTTAGACACGACAAAAATCTTGGAAGTACTCTTTACATTCCTTTTTGACCCTCAATAGTTCTCCCCCTGAACTATTAAACATTTTCAATATGTACCAAAAACCTGAAAATTTGAAATCTTTTCCAACTTTTAAGTATCTGAGCCTTCACATTCAGTATCCCAACATCGGTTATCGAAAATAAAATTGAAACAAAACTTTTTGATTTTTCAAAGTTTATGCTAAAACACACCAAAAATCTTTTTTTATTTATTTTTTTATTTTTTTTTAAATTTTCAAATGTAATTGCATAAAAGTAAATTCAACATATGTTTGTGAATTTTCTGGTAAGAGGATCATATCAGTATTGAAACAGTCAATCATAACTCTTTTTGATCAATTTTCTATTTTTGTCATTGAGCATCCTACAACCATTACCAGTATATTTGTCCACTTAAACTCAAAATCATCATTCATTGCTCAGCACTTTAGATACATTATGGTAATATTAGATACTGAGTAATCTATGGTCCCTGCATTCACGACACATTCCCGTATCAAGAATTGCGCAAAGCTTCATCGTAACGCGTGATTATATTGAAGTTATCCGTTAGTTACAAGGTATGAGGCACAGTGGTGACAGGTCAGCAAATTAATGCTTCAAAGCGACTTGTGCACTCTACCAGGGTGAGGACTAATATCATACATGACTTTCATCATTGTATTGATACGATGCATTAGATAATCTTTGATTATCTTCACACATGTTAAGTTCCTCATTCGGTAACTTATGGTTTTGGCATTATCAGCTCTTTTAATAAGATACCCTGACTAAATCTAGGTCTGTAAATCAATACAGCAAAAGATCAGTTAGGCCATCCCCAGATAACTTTCAATATAACGACCCGAAACCTCTGATTTTGGCAATCTATCAAACGAAATTTCGGTACTAAGACCATATGCCAACGATACGTTGATCCACATGATTATCAGTTATTGATTTTAAGTTTATATCACCATGCTGAACTTTAAACTTTGATTTCAAGCCTACCAATATATAATTGTAGTGGCTACTCAATGTTTATCAATTCATTTTGTTTTTAGAGTAATCTGACAGTCCACTGATGTACTATCATCTCCTCTTTTTCTCCAGGAAAACTCATTTTTGATTTTCTATTTTTTTATTTTTATTTTTCTGAAATTTTCTCCCCCTAAAAATCTAAAAATAAGCATATTTTTGGATTTTTAAACATTTTGAGGAAAAACAAAATAAAATGATATCCGATGCGGTTTACTCATTGAGTTTCAAAAAAAACCATTTTTCACTCAGATTACTAGACTCATTAAAATCTTTCAAATAGCAAACCATTAACAAAGATAAGAGAGTTTAGAATAAACCATTTTGTCGTATCTGTTGTAAAAATCCAAAACCTGAGAGCAATTGCATGAGATTGCAATGTTTTCCGGCTTCACAGGTTGGAAACAGACTACAAACATTCTCCTCTCTGTTGAAATCATATTTTCCTTCTTCAATAACCCTTCCTTGACCTTCACCTCTCCAATAAATAGCGTGTATACAGATGCTCCACTTTCAACTATCAAAGAATAGCTAATAGGTCTGTCTGGAACAATCTGCACACTTATTAAACAATTAGCACGAGAGAGGTACCCATCCCTTCACAATGATGGGTCGTCCAAGGTCATCAATCCTCGGAACATCAATCCATTCTCCTTTTGAAAAATCAATTGGTTTTTCAATGGATTGATTTGAAGTAGAAATTGCTATTGATTTAGAGAGTGCTTTGGGTTTCCAAACACGTTCAGAGTTTATTTTAGATTTTGTTGAAATTGTTTTAATTTTTGACTTTTCAGATTTCTTATTTGAAACCTGCTTCTGAACTTTGTTTGGAATCTTCTCAGACTTAACTGATGAAGACCCAGGTTTAGAGTTATTCTTAGGCTTAGCCTTCGAACTCCCCCTTACCTTAGCAACCCGTCCACAATCTCCATTTTTAATCAAGGCAATTTTGTTACGATTGTCATACACAACCTGTTTTCCCTTTTGCTTCTTGATTGGTTTTGGGGATACAGGCTTTTTGACATTGCCTGAGTTTCTAGCAAATTTCACTTCGGTCCTTTTCTATTAACATAAGGACATGCAGCAACTAAATGCCCACACTCTATGCAGTTATAACAAGACCTATATTCTATAAAATCATATGCATACCCGTCATCCCAATACCAGTAGGGACAATGAGCTGCAATATGACCAACTTCACCACATTCAAAACAGCTTCTCCGTTCAACATAACCATGAAAATACTGTGGTGAGTTGTTTCCCCAGTAACCATCAAATCGAGAGTTATATGAATAATCATAATAGTCATATGATCTAGATGAAAAATTTCTTGAATTCTTTTGATGAGAATTTTTCATCTGATCATTTCCTTTCGATTTGTTTGGTTTTGGTCCTTTTACTTTAGAACCTATCTTATTTTCAACATTTTTCTTTTGATCCTCTTTATTCTCATGTTGGTTAGGACTGAGTTCAAAATGAAGATGATCAAATTGATTTCTAAATTGATTTATCAAATCATTATTATTGACAAAAATACATTTAAGTAAAGACTGTTCGATATTATCAATTGGAAAATCTTTGTTGAAAATCAATTTGTCATGTCCTTCCAACATGTAGGATCCTTCAACTCCTTCAGGAAACCTGAATATGAGTTTTTCTTCAGATTCAGATTCTGAAGTTGTTACTACATTTTCAGTTTTCTTTTCAAACATTTGTTTCACTTCACAATCAGGATTAACAACACAAGGTGTTGTGATTTCCAACTCTGATGTGGGATTATTCTTTGAAATAGTGTTATGAAGTTCTGAAATTTCTTTCTTAAAAGATTCAATTTGATTTAACAAATCTTTTTCATTCTTTTCAAAAACTTTATTTTGTTTTTGACATTTTTCTAGCTCATTTGTTAGGTTCTGTTTGTCCTTAATAAGTGTCATCAATTCACGTTTCAACTTGACACATTCAGAACAACTAGCACACTCAACACTAAATCTTACCTCAGCTTCTGATTCATTACCATTATCAGATTTTGCATCACCATTTGAGAGGTCACTCTCTCTTGATTCACTTTGTTCTGAATCTGTATCAGAACTCAAGACACTCCCTGACAATTCACTGGAAACATCATTTCCCATTTGTTTGACTAAACACACAACATTTCTTTGAACACCTTCTCTGTTAACACACTTGTTAACATGTACCATTTCATCAGTTGATTTCGGTGTCTGTGGAAATCCCCAACTGTTGTCAACTTGAGAATTTTGTCTTTGTAATTGTTGTCGTTCAGCTTCTATCAGATCTCTTATCTACTCATCCGTTCTTGATATGGTCAAGTAATTCATCATTTTAGGCCTTAAATTCTATGTTCGCCCCTGACAAGTCTACTTTCGCCCAAATATGAGACCCGAATGTAGAATTAGGATCAGAATGTAGAAAAACACCTAACACTTCTCATGTTCGTCCAAAAACTTATTCACCTTCATCCACTTTAGTTTCACGTTCGCCCGCCCGTAAAACCGAATGTGGAAAATCAACACAACAACCCTAGGTTCGCCCTGAAATAAGATACGTTCGCCCGAAATAACCTCAGGTTCGCCCTAAACTGGTCCAGGTTCGCCCACTCTCTCTAGATTCGCTCAAAACATCTTTGAAAAACGGTTACACTTTGAAAAACGGTTATTTTGATCTGAGATTTTCAAAAGTTTGTGGATTTTGATGTTCTTAATCAGGTTATGATTCGGAATTGATTTGGAACAACTTTAATTCTTGGAAAACTTGATTTTAACCACGAATTCAAATCAAAAACCTTCAAAATCAATCAAAAACCATGTTCATTCAAAAACAGATGAATTTTGATCAAAAACATGTCCAAATCAGCTCTGATATTATCAATTTTGTTGTTGTATGATCCGTATAGCTCTGATACCACTTTGTAGATGAAGAAATTTTAGCTAAAACAGGATATTATGATCATACAAGTCACAATTCCAGGTGCGGAAACCCTAGAATTGAACAAAACGATAGTACGCAAATCACAACACGTAAGACACCTTTTCAATCACCATTTTTATAGATAACTTGATCAAAATATGTTTACAATGACCTTACAAGTTAATCTACTTCAACTTAAAACACTTTCACTCTAGAGAGAAACCTGACCACAAAACACACACTCTCCAAAACTATTCTTACATTCAAAATGAGCAAAACCTTTATATAGACTCTGCACATTCGCCCCTTAGTAAGGTACGAATGTGGAATTCTTCCACATTCGCCCATTACTCAGGTACGAATGTAGCTTGTCTTCTATGTAGTTTCCACATTCGCCCATAAGCTTCTACCTTCACCCTCTAGATGTCTACCTTCGTCCTCCATTAGCCACCTTCGACCTTCATAATTCACCTTCGCCCTTCCTGTTTGGTCGAATGTGTCTTCATGTTTAAGTCTTGGTCGTTTTCTAATTATCTGAACCTTCGACATTCTGTACTGGATCACTAGCTAGGGACATACATGAATAATGCACTTACAATGAAGGATTAATAAGTGTTCATATGCAAAGGGCTGATAAAGAAGGGTTTTTAAAGGTTTATGTTGATGATCCACAAGCACATGGTCAAGGCTTTGTTGAGGTATATTTTTTTTAATAATGAATGCGTTTAAATTATTAATGAGTGCGTCTAAGAATCATCAGTATAGTTTTTTGATTTTTTAAATGTTAATGCGTTTAAACATATTACAGAGTGCGTCCAAATTCATCAGTTTAGTTTTTTGCCTTTTTACAGGTTTTGTTTAAAAAGGAAGTGGTTTATGGTGTTGAGGATGTTACTACATTATGTACATGTAGGAGGTTCGAGCAGTACGGGCTGTTGTGTAGGCATATTTTTTTGTATTAAGGTTGAATAAAGTTTATAGATTCCCGAAAAGATACATTCTGAGGAGGTGGACAAAAAATGTTGTTCCAAATGAAATCAAGTATTCATTTGAAACAAGAGAGTTTGGTGATGACAAGACGAAAGAAGCAAGGCGTATTGCACGGGAGATAGTTTTGGGCGGTGAATATCTTGCAAACTCTCTAATTGCAGATTTAGCCGAGTTAACTTTGGTTAATGATAAACTCAAAGAGATGGTTAATAAGGTTGATGAGGGCATGTTTAAGAGACCTAGTCATCAGAATAAGCATGACAGGTATGCTTCTTTTCTTGGTTATGAGAAACCATCAAATGCTGAACCCACTATTCGACTTTCGAATGGTATAAAGAACAAAGGTCGTGGCAAGCAGAACCGAATAAAGTCCAGAAAGGAAAAGCAGGTTAGTCGATCCGGCAAAAGGAAGAGGACATGTGCCATATGCGGAGAGAGTGTCCATGATCAACGAAAACATGCGAAAGATGGTGCTTCAACACAGTCGCAAGGTGAACAAAATGATCATAATGTGGAAGATGATGTTGATGATAATGAAGAGATTGACTTAGAAGTTTCTGATGATGACGAGGAGTTGTCTTAGATGTCTTTTTTAGATTGTCTGATGTTGACATTTTTTGTAAATTTTTAGTTCTGAACAAGTGAACAAGTGCGTCTGATGATTTGGAATGTGCGTTTAGTTTTAGTTTTATTTTTCTAGCTAACAAGCAACAAGCTGCTCTTTTTATAAGTGTGTCTGTTTGCAATGTTAGTGCGTCGAAACATAATCAATAAGTGCTTTTAAAATAAGTAATAAGTGTGTCTAATTTTTATCATTAATAATAAAAAACAAGTTACATTACACCATTACCACCACGACCACTACAATCACACCACTACCATCACTACCACCATCACCATCACCATTACTACCACCACATTTACACCACTACCATCACCACCACCATCTAAACCAAAAAAAAAAAAACACTTAAACCACAAAAAAAAAAGATTTACAAAACCACCACCACAAAACAACCACCATAAAACCATCACCATCACTTGGCACCCAAGATTGCATCCCTTGCCTTTTGTTTTGATTCCATGTTCTTCAAGATGCATGTCTGTGTGTTTCTAAGTGACTGACAGATGAGGTTGTCAAAAGATGCCTGAGTATGGAGTTGCTCAATAGTTGCATCTGTGAATGGTGTCTTCTCCTCCTTCATCAGCTTCTCTATGAGGTCTAGGCTCTTCATATACTGCTTCTGAACCTCATTTTGTGCACTCAGAACTACACAAGATGAGTTGAGGTCATCCCTCACCTCTGAAATGCAGTCAACCATAACCATAGTTTTGACCTGCATGTTGTTTATTGCATCTATGTGGTTTTCAGCCATTTTTTGTTTTTGTGTTTTTAGTTGAATCGGCATGTTTACATGATAGTGTTTATATAGACTAAAATAGAAAGTTAATTAGGTGGTTGTTGAATATTGAATTTCAAGATTTAACTAAATTTATTACCAATCAAATCATAGTTATTAGACAGTAAGATTTTTTGTTTTTTACCAATAAAATAACCATGTAAAGTTTCACTGATTATTTTATACAATTAATAAGATATGCAACTTGCATTTTTTTAATCATTACTTGTACCAATAATAAATTAATAAGTAAACATAATCTGTATTTTATTTTTCATATAAGTGCGTCCAAACATTATAGTGAGTGCGTCTGAATTTACAAGAGTGTGTCCAAACATACAGTGAGTGCTTCTGTTTCTGTCTTTGATAAGTATTTACTGTCTTTTTTAGACACACCTTATAATATAATAGAATTATAAGGTGCGTTTAAAGATACAGATTTTGAGTGCTCTTAATCAGAAACTTTTTCAAATCCATTTTTTTTCTTTAATTGTAATTATATTTATTAAAATCGTATGTTTATGTGAATATTATATGCGTTGATTGTGTTTTTTGAATAGGATTAATTTGATTTTAAAAATTCTATTGTAATGTTCTGTTTTTTTGAAATTTCTGCAAATATGATCTGTCGTTGATTCAATTCAATGTTTTTGATGTTGTGATGATTCTGAACATTTAATCGGTTTCAAACATTTGATTAATCGTTGAAATAATTTTGTTTTGATGTTACGTTTCGATCGATTGTTTAATCTCTGTTGTTACGATTTCTGAAAATTAAAATGCGTTTTCCCTAATTTACCCCTGGTTAGCTTAACTAAAGTATGATTAGAGTTGTTAATTACCATCTTGCCACCGCCTAAATCTAATGGCTCAGAAAGCTTCTTACGCTTCTTACGTTAAGACGCTTTATACGTTATCTCTTCCCTACACATTATAAAATTATATTCGTTTTTTATAAAACATTATATATTTGAAGTTATAAAAGAAAATGTTGTTGAACTTGAAACGCTGTGTTCCCGAGTTTACTAAACGAGAGAAAAGAAAAGAAAAGAAAGGAAAGATGTGTTCCCGAGTTTCATTAAAGGAAGGAAAAGAAAGGAAAACAAAATATGGTGTGTTCCCGAGTTTCATTAAAGGAAGGAAAGGAAAGGAAATGGAAAGAAAACTAGTTAAAATTCTCTACTTTAGTTTTTCCTTCCGATTTGGAAGGAAACGGAAGGAAAGAACATTTATCCTTTCTTTTCCTTTCCCTTCCCCTCCTTCAATTATTTTCCTTTCTTTTCCCTCTTTAAGTTAACTCGGGAACACGAGTTTACTAAGCGGGAGAAGAGAAAAGAAAAGAAAAGAAAGGAAAGGAAAGATGTGTTCCCGAGTTTCATTAAAGGAAGGAAAAGAAAGGAAAACAAAATATTTTGTGTTCCCGAGTTTCATTAAAGGAAGGAAAAGAAAGGAAATTGAAGGAAATGGAAGGAAAACTAGTTAAAATTCTTTAGTTTAGTTTTCCTTCCGATTTGGAAGGAAACGGAAGGAAAAAACATTTATCCTTTCTTTTCCTTTCCCTTCCCTTCCTTCAATTCTTTTCCTTTCTTTTCCCTCTTTAAGTTAACTCGGGAACACAGAGACTGTAGAACCATATGAGTAGCTTTAAGGGGTAATACGAAAATCTGGATTGATGACTTGTTCATTTTTGCCATCCACGCTTTGTATGTCATATGATTTACCATTCATTTTTTTAAAAATGAATATTCAATCGTAGGAGATGGCGGCGCAGCTTGTTGCCCGTCTGCCCGTTATCTTAATGTAATTTTCCTTGTTCTGGAATGAAAAAAAAAAAATAGTTTTATAACTGATTATTTTTTATACAACGTATTTCTTTTGGTAAATGCAGATTGGACAAAACATATGCTTTGAGAATAGTTGTTTTGTAAGAAACATATGTAAATAAATTAAAAAGTAAATATATGAATCAATAAATGAAATGAACACCGTTAAATAAAGTACGAAATTTTATAACACAATAGTAGATGAGTTTTTTTTTAGGAATTAAGGATCTCTATTCTTCTCCTGGTTTTTGTTCTATATAATATATTTGTTCGTTTTCTTTCTCTACATATTTGTTCCGATATTTAAATGTTCCGTATTTGGGATTCGCTATAAATTTGATTATGTTTGCATGTGATATTCGATGCTTCTTTTGAGATCTTTCACACCTTTCTTATGACTTAAAAAAAAAATAATTCGTATAATTCATTGTTTATGATAAATTGTTCGATGCTTTTCGTGATATA
This sequence comes from Ambrosia artemisiifolia, assembly GCA_032199755.1. Lineage (NCBI taxonomy): Eukaryota > Viridiplantae > Streptophyta > Magnoliopsida > Asterales > Asteraceae > Ambrosia > Ambrosia artemisiifolia. Next base: position 20,127,774 of record CM063518.1, read on the forward strand.
GCATATTTGAATACCATATGTTTCAATACGATTCTGATATATGAGATATAACCACCTATGGATCACTATATACACATCATTATGAAACTATTTTTGTGATTAGTCTATGACGTCTCCTCTCCTCTATTTATGTGTTCATGAATCATTTGTCCACTTAATATTTCATTTACTAGAAGGCATATGAATATGTTTTAGAATAATTTGATATGGATGGATCGAGGTGTGTCATGTGTGCACACCCTCTCACACTCCAACACGCGTGGAACATGTGAATCTCGTACCCTAGTTTATAGACTGAATTACATGTTTTGTTCTTTATGTTTATACCAAATTACAAAGCATGTCCTCAATGTTTAAAATTGACAAGTTTTGTACTTTATGTTTCAAAATCTTACACGTTGCGTCCTTTAACACTAACCTAGTTAGATTTTAACTGAAATATGAGGGTAAATTTGTCTTTTTACTATTTTAGGGTCTATTTATGTATTTAAATTAAAGTTTTGTATCAAAATGAAATATATATGTTACATATATACCCCCTTCTTTCTCTACCCCATCTCTCACTCTCTCATCATTTCTCCACTGCCTCCAACAAACACCACTACCACCACCACCAGCGCCACCAGCGCCACCACCTGCCACTGTCTGCCCCCGCCATCCAATTTAAAACAATCAGTATGTCTTTTTTTTATCACATCTCACCCTCCCACTTACTACCTTTACCATCCACCCACCCCAACCACCACCCAACACCATCTGCAACCACCCAGCCCAACCACCACCATCAGCAACGTGGTTCGAGATGTCACTGGAAGTGGTCAGAGGAAAGATTGCTAATTCCATGGTAGTCATTTGTTCTTAATTGTTAGACGCTGTTGTGAATCACCCGAATTGATGGTTGAACCCATTTCTTGCCCTAATTTTTATTGTTGTGTTGCGGTAAAACCTGTTCTTAGGCTGTTACTATCGCTGCCCTAACCCGCGGTCAGAGGAAAGATTGCTCTGATGCAATTGATACGTGGTGAAATGGTAATCAATAACTCAAAGAGTGAAAGATAGGAAAAGAAGAAGAATCACAGAGAAGAGGGGGGATAACTCTCAAAATCAATCACTGCCATTTTTTATTCACGATTCATGTTTATGTATATGAACATATTACAATTTACAAAGATAACCCTAAACTATTGGACAATTACAACTTTGGTCTCTATACTATTTGATACCTAACAGATAAATCATCATTGAAGAAACAATAAGTATCACGGAGGTTACAAGTAATCGACGTGGGGGTTAATACTTACGTTCGTCAAGGTTAATCCTTTACCCAAACCGTGTGGTTAAACCCCGTGACGGTGGTGAATGTGAATGTGTGATGAAAGTAAATAAGAACACGAGATGTAAGTGGTTCGGTCTAGTAATGACCTACGTCCACTGTAAGTAGCCGGAGTATTATTAGTATGAGAATACAAAGTATTACAAGAGAGAATGTTCTAGGCTACAAGTCACTACTTTTTTGGATCCCTTTGCAAGGAGAGGTCTTCTTGTATTTATAGGAGAATTCGTGGGCATAGTCGAGGAGCCCACGAGTAGCCATTCATCATTGGGCTTGGTCCAGGCCCAAGTCCAAAGTCTTCCTTAGAATTGGCGGGAGAAAACAGGTACTGTTCATGACGTCATTTGGCAGCATGGCTGCTGCTCGAGGCGGACACGTGGCATGCTGTGGTTGGCGGACGGCGCCCCTGTCCCTGCTACAGTCGTTGACCATGCTTCTGACATCAGTAAGGGATGTCTGCTGTCACTGTAGACACTAGCATGGTGGAAGCATGGCTGCAGCCATGCTGCTGTCCTTGTCTGTAGTTGTTGGACCACTTTTGCCACCTGTCACTTTGTCATTGGCGCGTACACTGTCAACGATCTTTGTGAATCTTCCTTTTGTTGTCTTCTGTACCTCGTACAAAAGGTGTTAAGGGAAGATTCCGCGCGTGATGGTACGCGCTTATCTGGTGGTGTTATTGCTTATCAGTTGTTGTCTTTGCGCGCTTTCCTGCATACGTTGCTGGCTGCGCGCCGTTGGTTCCTCGCGCCACTGACTGGCGCGGGGAAGCTGACTTATGGGGATAGGGACGTCTCTTCCGCTTGGATTAGGCTCCCTATCCCTTCAAGTCCCCCTAGTCTAGGGCTTCTCCTGCTCTTTGTGAAGAGTAGGTGGAGTGCTAGACTCAAAGTATGGAGTCGCGGATGAAAGCTCATCTGCTGTTGTGTCTTGAGATTTGCTCTCCTGCAAAGTTTGGCGGAGAACGTCTTTTTTGGTTTTACGTCAAACTTGCGCCTTGAAAGACGTTTGTCGCCATGACCTGTTAAGGCGCTGGGCGGGGAACGTCTTTTTTGGTGTTACGTCAAATTTGCGCTTTGAAAGACGTTTGTCGCCATGACCTGTTAAGGCGCTGGGCGGGGAACGTCTTTTTTGGTTTTACGTCAAATTTGCGCCATGTTGTGGTTCGCTTATTGACGCGGAGGCGTGTCAGCAGTTGTAATAAATCTTGAATCATTGGCATTTAATTTGTCTCTCATAAATGGGAGTTAAGGCGCCTGGAATTCGAATGATCAGTTGCTTCTGATGGAAGCTTGAGGGTTGCTGACGAGTCAGCCTCGTCTGTTGTGCTGACTGTTGGCTGTCCCATCATTATGGTGCAGTTACCAACTTTTCGTCTGTGTCAGGCGCGTGTGTTGTCACGCGCCCCACTTGCTGCTTGTGTGGTTGTGTTTGTGCCACGTGGCGAGTAACACGTGAGGTTCGTCAGACGCGTGAGCATCCACGCGCCTGCCAGTTTTTAAAATGGTGAGATCTTGTGACACGTGTCAGTCATCCGGCGAGTAACGGTTGGATCATTTACCCATGCCTGATCTTAGCCGTCCACTCGCGCATGAGGACACGTGTCTTCATCGTGCTTCTCCATTTAAAAAAAAAGGTGATGACGGTTGTTTTTCTCCTGGGTCCCACTGCCATTAATGCAGTGGGTATATATAGGAGTGAGAAGGTATCTTGGACGGTTACTCGTTCATTTTGCCTACTCCTTCTTCTTCACTTGCACTCTCTCTCTCTCAAAACCAACAGATCACTTGGAGTTTTCTTTGAATCTTCAAAGACTGTTAAACAATCTTCAAGATTTATTGTGAAACTTCTCTTTGATCTTGCAATTTTCTTTTGCTTGTCAGTTTCTTCCTTGAAGATTCCGACCGATCTTCAAGTTTTCCGTCAAGTCTGTTGAGTTTCCCGGCGAGTCTGTTGAGTTTTCCGGTGAATCTTCACCTTTTTCAGTTAAATTTCCAGATTTCTTGCTTCTTTTTCCCTCTTTTTATTAAGATGTCTGAGACTTCAAACATTAGGTCTCCCTCTGGTGACGTCCTTGGGAAGGAACCGGTGATGGAGGATGTGGAGGAGGAGACACTGGTGGACCAGGGCAAAATCAAAGAAAGAAAGCTTATGACCAACACATTCTGTGTTTGGAGTGAAGAGGCTTTCAACCAGTTTTGCAGGATCTACGATATCCTGCCGGAGTGGGAACCAACCTTGCCGTCTCCGACGGACACTGTCCTCTCCGCGGGGACTGGGCAGCTTGCCCTTTACGAAGCCCACTTTACTAAGTGTGGGTTTCGGTTGCCTTGCACCCGCTTCCGGATTGACACTCTGGTGGCGTATGGCGTTGGGCCTACACAACTGACCGCCTTTGGGATGCTGCGGTTAGTTCACTTTGAGGCGTCCTGCCGCGCTTTGGACATTGAGCCCACTGTGGAAATGCTCAATGTCTTCTATTTTCTTGCGCGCGATGAGATGTGGTTCTCGTTTAAGCCGCGCCCTAGAGTGCCCCCTATGGCCACTCATAACCCGAAGTCTTTGCACTGGGCGAAGGAGAAGTTTTTCTTCGTCAAGAGGGGAGTTATCCCCATCAGTCTGCCCTGGAAAGTGATCGCAGATGGGCAGCGGGTGGCAGACATACCCGTGCTTAAGGATTACAAGAAGCAAGCATGGTTCACCACCCTTACTGCCAACGCCACCAAGCTGGAGTTCAAGAACTTGACAGATGGTATCTTCTACCTCCTTGGGATGAGCCGCGTGGCGCTTCGTGCGGGGAAGGAGCCTTACATTGCTCAGGAGGGTAAGTATATTACTTTGTGTTTACTTTTTTGCTCTTGCTTTTGGTATCATTCTAACTGTTTCTTGCGCAGGTGTGAGCAAGTTCCAATTTTATGCCGCTCGGCAGGAGAAGGGCATAAAATGGAGGCCTGTGGCGGAAGGGCAGGTGTCCTGTCTGGAGGCGCTTGCGGACCGGTTTTATTACCCGGATATGTCCGTCGCGCCAAAGCCTTACTATACCCGGATATGTCCTGTCTGGAGCCGCGTGCCTCTGACTCCTCAGTGGAGATTGTGGAGGTTCAGAAGGCGCCCGCGGGGCGTGGCCGTTGGAAACACACTCCGCGGAGGCATAAGCGTGGCAACAAGCCTTTAACAAGTTCTGACTCGGATTCTTCCGTTTCAGTAGGCGAAGTTGTAAAGGGGCGGCGCCGAAGGAAGGATGGGCCCGCTTCAGAGGATGAGGAGGAGGAGGAGCCCTCCAGATTGGAGAAGAGGAAGAAGAGGCGCACCACCGGTGCCACTTCTAGCAGCGCTGCTGCTAATGTGGAGATGCCTGCTGCTGCAACCGGCGGGGAGGGCGGTGGGGTTGAGACCCCTGTTACAGATACTGTTGCTTCCCCCTTGTCGCCGGTGCGGGAGGTCGTGTTGGAGAAGACCTCTTCTTCAAATGTTGGAGGGGTTGCTGCCCCTGTCTTTAGTGTGGGCATAGGCGCGGCGCCCACACGTCAGCCTCTATTTCAGAAGCGGATAAAAAAGAAGGCCCCTGGTAAGTTGACTTCCTTCTATTTTTAGTTAGCCTTTCAATTTGTTCTTTTTCTTATTTTTTTATGTTTCTGTTGCAGTTGCGCCAAGGATTATACCAACTCCTCCTCCTACGTCTCCATCTGCGGAGACGGCCAGGACGGAGGTAGATATGCTCTTCCAAGAGCAAGAGGCAGCGCAACGGGAGGAGGCCCGTTTGAAGGCTGAAGCCGATGAAACCCTTCGAAGGGCGGAGGCTGAAAAGAAAAAGAAGGCTGAGGCTGATGAGGCTCTGCAAAGGGCGGAGGCCAAGAAGAAAGCGGCCGCCGATGAAGCTAAACGAAAGGCTGAGGCGGCCCAACGTGCTGAGGCGGAACGCCTTCGCCTCCAAGAGCAACAATTCTTGGAGGAGAAGGCTCGCCGTCTGAGGGAGCAGGAGGAGGAGCGCACCAATGCCAGCGCCGAGGGGTCCCAGGAGATGGACGGTTTTGAAAGAGCCCTGTTGGCGTCAGGCATTGGTGGCAGTGCGGAGGGCTCGCGTCAAGCGCGGCGCGAGTCTTCTAGGGCTGATGATAGAGAGCCATCAAGGGTGTACGATGGCTCCAGCTGGTCAGGGGGTGATGCCATTTGGCGCCCTCGGTGGGCGGTCAGGGAGAATACTTTATTCTCTAACTCCTTGGCCGCCGAGGAGTTTGTGAGGGAGGTGGTGCCTCCCTACGAGCGCGCGCACCAAGATATGCTGAGTCGCGCGGACCTTATGGCTGCCTTGTGCGTCAATCAAGCGACTCAGCTATCTATGATTGACTCGCTGCGCCGCCGAGATGCGGCGGTGTGGCGAGACATTAAACGCTTGGAGGTGGAGAAGGCAGACCTTGCTGAAAAGGAGGCTGCTTTCAAAGCTGAAATATCCAAGTACCGTCGCCGCGCCCATGATGCTGAAACCAAGGTTACAAAACTGGAAGGGGACGCGGCGGCGGACAAGCGCAGGTGGTCAGAGTCTTGCAAGAAGACTAATGCTGAGACTATGAAGTTAAAGCAGACTCTGGCTGAGGCGCAGGAGGAGAGCCGGGTGTTGACCCGGCAGCTTGAAGAGAAGAGCAAGGCCCTCTCTGAGAGGACTGCTCAGGTTGTTGAGAAGCGCTTGGAGCTCGAGTCTAAAGATGCAGATCTTATCAGAGCGACCGAGTGTGTCTCCTTCCTGGAGCAAGAGAGGATCCAGATCCTTCATTCCAAAGAGGATCTGGAGCAAGACCTTGGCTCCGCTGAAGAGGCACGCGCTGCGGCTGTCAAAGAGTGTGAGACAGCCCAGCGCTTGCTGGAGGAGGCGATGGCTGCCCAGACCCAGACACAGGATTCCATCAAGTGGATGATGACTGATGGGATCGCTAGGGTAAGTTTACATCCTCTTGACGCTTTTTTATTTCTCTCTCAAGCTTTAAGTGCTAACTGTTAGTCTTCTTGCAGGTCTTCAAGAGGTTTTGGCAAAAGCCAAAGTTTGGCGACCAGGTCGCTGCCATAGCCGCCACCTCCCAAGCCTATGGGTATGGTGAGGGCTATGAAGATGGTTTTTTGGCCGCTCGGAATAATGGGCGGATTGAGGATGCGGAGCATTACGGGAAGCCGCTGAAGGAAGAGTATGAAGCGGAATTGCTCAAATTTGAGAAGGTGGACTTCCCAATCCTTCAAGTGGTTGCTGATTGCAACAATAATACCAATCCTCTTTCCGCCCTCAAGTACTTCATTGAGAAATCTGATGAGTTGGCAAAGGAGGAAGAGCGCAAGCGCCTAGAAGAAGAGCGCCAAAGAGCTAGCGGCGAAGGCACTTGTAATGTATAGATTTTGCTAGGCGCTTGTTTTTATTTGTCTTGTAAATATTTTTGTAATTACCAAGGGTTTTTAAGTCCCTTCTTATGAATGAAAATTTCTTTGTTTCTCCTCATATCTTGTGTTTCTCGTCCTAACTTCTTAACTTATTTAACCAAGTCGTCACCCGATTAATAAGTAGAAATTAGGCGCGCGCCCCACTAGATAGTCCGGCATTTTAAGTATTTGCCTTGAAGACTATAGCGGGGCGCGACTTGTGCCATAAGGTCCGAGTTAAGCGCGTGAGTGCCTTGCCTAGAAGACCCACGACTGCGCGCTCGACTAGTTTTTTGCTCTTTGTCCAACTTGTGTTTTACAAGTTTAGAAGACAAGGCTTTTAGCTATGCGAGTGTCGCGCGTCTTTAAGTCCGGCAAGTAAACTTGTCTTGAAGACCATTTTGTGCGGTATTGTTGTACAATTTTCATAAGTCCGACGTGCACAAGGCGCGTCTAGAGGACTTTATTGTGTCAACGCCGCGCATTTGTGGTCCGACGATAGTTTTACTTAAGTCTTGAAGACCTTGGCACGGAAAAAACAAGTAGAATAACAGATATAGGAAACAATTTTCATTGATAGGCGCGACATGTGTAGCCGTAATTACAAATGTTTTACAAGTAGCAGCGGCGTAGTTGTGCGCCGTTCCAAGATCGCGGGATAGGTGTTCCATCAAGTCTTTCTAGCGCGTATGCGCCTTTGCCGAGTATTTCTTGTATTTTGTATGGACCTTCCCATGTAGGAGCTAGTTTTCCGGGTTTTTCGGCGTTGGAAGCCTCATTATTTCGGAAAACATAATCGCTGATCTTGAACGCGGACGCTTTGACACGCTTGTTGTAGTAGCGCTCTAGCTGTGTTTTATATTTTGCCTCTTTGATTGCGACGAGTTCGCGGCGTTCATCTAGGAGATCAAGGTTTAGGCGGAGTTCTTTGTCATTGTTCCTTTTGTTAGCCATGAGTACTCTGGCGGAAGGGCAGCCGATTTCGGCGGGGATGACCGCTTCCGTGCCATATGTTAGGCTAAATGGCGTTTCGCCGTTGCTGGTTTTTGTAAGGGTGCGGTATGCCCATAGGACATGAGGGATTTCGTCAACCCACCCTGTTCTTTTAGTTCCGAGCCGTGTCTTGATGCCTTCCACTATTGTATGATTGGCCCTTTCAACTTGACCGTTGCCTTGAGGGTGCGCAACGGATGTGAAGATTTGTTGGACACCCATTTGAGTCAGCCATTCTTGTAAGGATTGGTCTTCAAATTGTGTGCCATTGTCGCTTACCAATTGCAACGGTAGGCCAAATCGGCAGATGATGAATTCCCAGATGAACTTTTTGACGTGTGCGCCGTCAATTTTGGCTAGAGGCTTCGCCTCGACCCACTTTGTGAAGTAGTCGATGGCGACTATTAAGTACTTTACATTTCCTGGAGCCGTTGGGAATGGGCCCACCAAGTCGATGGCCCATTTTTGGAACGGCCAAGCCGCTGTGACCGGCACCAGGTTGTTCTTGGGGCGCAGGGTGTTCGGGGCGTGGCGCTGGCAACTGTCGCACTTGCGCAACTCGTTGACCGCGTCCACGTGCATGCCCAGCCAATAATACCCTGCGTTCATTAACTTCGCCACTACCATTCTTGGGCCTGCGTGCAGTCCGCACGTCCCTTCGTGTACGTCTCTCAAGAGAAAAGAAGCATCTGCGGAGTCTACACATCGCAACAGCGGCCCTAGGTAAGAGCGGCGATACAGGATACCATCTATAAGTTGGTATTGTAAGGCTTTGTTCTTGATCTTCCGGGCCTCTGATTTGTCATCAGGCAGGGCACCGGAGGATAAATAAGCTTTGATGGGAGTCATCCAGGACGCGCTGCCTGTTTGGATGACATTGACTTGTCGCGGGGGAACAGATGGTTTGTCCAGGACCTCGATGCGAACTTCTTTGGCCATATGCTCAAAGACCGTTGATGCCATTTTGCTCAGCGCATCGGCGGGCTTATTTTCGCTGCGCCGAATGTGCTCGACCTTGCATGAGTCGAATCGGCGCATTAGTTGCTTGGCCTGTTCCAGATACAGTGCCATGATTTCGTCTTTTGCATCATATGTCCCGTTGATCTGCCGCGCGACAAGTAGTGAGTCTACGTGTGCCTCCACGTGCCTGGCCCCCATTTTTTCCGCAATTCGGAGGCCTGCCAGCAACGCTTCGTATTCCGCCTCGTTGTTCGTGCTTTTAAAGTCGAGGCGGATGGCGTACGTGAACTCTTGTTTATCTGGGCTGATAAGGCGCAAACCTGCGCCAGCGCCATCCTCGTTTGAGGCCCCATCCGTGAATAAGGACCATTTTTGTGATGGGTCTTGCGCTAGCGTAGGGGTTTCTTCCGCTTGACATTCTTGTATTTTGTCTGCTGGGATTTCTGTGGCGAAGTTCGCGAGAACTTGGCCCTTGATGGTGGGGCGGGGTTTGTAATGGATCGTGTGTTCCCCTAATTCGATGGCCCATTTGGCCAGGCGCCCCGACAGCTCGGGCTTGGCGAGTATATCATTTATCCGATAGTCCGTGAGGACGTTTATCGGATGCCCTTGGAAGTATCTGCGGAGTCTTCGGGATGCATGGACAAGAGCGAGAACCAGCTTTTCCATGATTGTGTACCTTGTTTCCGCGTCTAAGAGCGTGCGACTGATGTAGTATATCGGCGTTTGCACGTTCTTGCGCTCCACCATGAGGACTGCGCCTATTGCCCGGTCCGTGACAGATAGGTACAGTGTTAAGGGCTCTTCGGGAAGAGGCGCTGTTAGCGTTGGAAGGTTCATCAAACATTGTTTCATTTCTTTGAATGCCGATTCCGCTTCTGGTGTCCAGCGGAAGTTGCTCTTTTTTAAACAATTCTTCAAAGTGTCCACGAACGGGAATGACTTTGAAGCATAGTTGGATAAGAATCGGTTGAGGGCAACAAGGCGGCCCATGAGCGTTTGCACCTCTTTGATGGAAGCGGGCGATGGCATTCTTTCTATGGCTTGTACCTTTTCCGGGTTAGCGCGGAACCCATCCTGCGTTACGATGACCCCCAGAAATTTGCCTTCTTCCATCCCAAAGGAGCATTTACTTGGGTTGAGCTTCATGCGCACCTTGCGCAACTGGGCGAATGTTTGTTGGATATCTCGGAGCATGTCGCTCTCATCTTTGCTTTTGATTACGAGATCATCGACGTACACTTCAAGTCGTACGCCGATCTCGTTGATGAAGGCCGTGTCCATGAGGCGCTGGTACGTGGCACCCGCATTCTTCAGCCCGAATGGCATTTTCGTATAACAAAAAATGCCGGCGTCTGTGCGGAATGCCGTTTTGTCTTCGTCCTCTTTTGCCATTTGGATTTGGTGATAGCCCTTGTACGCGTCTAAGAAACACTTAAAGCGGTAAGGGGCTAAGGAATCCACTTTTAGGTCGATTTCTGGCAGAGGATAGCAATCTTTTGGACACGCCTTGTTGATATCCTTGTAGTCGACACACATGCGCCACCCGCCGTTTGCTTTGGCTACCATAACTGGGTTAGCCACCCATGTTTGGTATTTGATCGGGCGAAGTATACCCGCACTGAGTAGCTCGGTCACTTGTTCGTTCATGGCCTTTGTTTTCTCCGGTCCCATGCTGCGCTTCTTTTGTACTATCGGTTCCACCGAGCGGTAGACGTTGAGTCTATGTTCCGCTATGTCGTGTGGGACACCAACCATGTCCGCTGGTTGCCACGCGAACACGTCGATGTTTCTGATTAGAAGCTGCTTCAAATGATTCCGAATGATCTCGGAGATTTCATGGCCAATGAGCACCGTTTGCTCCGGAAATTTAGGGTTGAGAACCCATTTTTCCGGCTCGGCGCGGGTATCGGTCTTCACCATTTTTGGTGGTTTGGCGGTTTCCGTGGTGTGACAATCCTTGTTGCCTCTGATGAAGGCGATGCCGGTTTTAGTTGGGAATCCGACCATCGCATGCGCCGTTGAAGCGTTGGCATTGAAGCGTGCGATGCCTTCCCGTCCCAAAAGGATGTCATGATTGGAGTTGGCCGGCAGGACCATGAAGTCGCATATCTCCGTGCGCTCATGGGTACCGTCCGACCAGGTTACTGGCATGGACAGCATGCCCCGCGGCATAATGGTTTCATGAATGAAACCGGAAATTGGCTCGTTGACGGGTACGAGCTTTGCTTTGTCTTCTGGGTCTAGCTGTTGAAAGCATTGCTCGTACATGATGTCTGTGCTGCTGCCGGCATCTAGGAACATATATCGCGTGCGATAATGTCCGAAGATAGCGGTAATGACAAGAGGAGCTGTACAAGAGGCGCCGCCTCTGATCTTGGGCATGAGGACATCAGCCTCTTTCCATGAATCGCTTGGTGGTTGTGCCCGGGCGCGCTTCCCCTGGTGTGTGCTTTTGCCCTTCTTTGTCATATTGCAGTGGTGGCGGGGAATCAACGTGGCGGCGTGAGTGTTGAGATCACGGATCTTTTTCCGTGATCCTTCCTCTTGATTCTCCTCACCCGCTTGATTCTTGCCCGTGCGGTGCACGTTTTTGACCAAGTGGCCGAGCTGACCTGACTTCAGCGCGGTTTCGATTTCCATCTTCAAGGTGTAGCAATTGTCTGTGAGGTGACCGAAGTCATTGTGGTATTCACAGAACTTGTGACAACCGTCACCCTCATGTTTTAGCAAGATGTCAATTTTAGCCCTCCGTTTATTTTGAAGTTTCACCTCTAGTTCTCGCCGATTATCATTTACTCTAATCTAAGTTTTCTTTTCACAATGATGTATGTATACTGTCTGTAAACGCACGTGTTGACACATAAAATGTACCATGATCGTATAATAATGGTATCTTATAAAAGTTCCATTTATTTTAATTTAGTATAAAAAGTTAAGTTAAAATCAAGTTAGTTTGGTTAAGTTTTATAAAGGAAAAACTAACCAAGTTAAATTTAAAACAAATTTAGTTATAAAGGAGGGACTAAATATGCCAAACCTCAAAACTTTTAAAACAAACTCCCCTTCCCCTTGGACCACGTTTCCGGCGACAAGTCTCCGGCCACCGGAGCTTTTTCCGGCGAAACCATAAACCCGGTTTTTAACCCTCTTTTACTCACTTTGATTATCCCAATACGTTTCCTCTCCTAGACCCTATGAATTACCAGCATTTAATCGATCTAATAAAGGGTTTTAAGAGTATTAATCGGACCTCAAAGCTTGGTAACGGCTGGGACATCAAATCGAATCAATGACACGTTTTAACCAAACCTCTATACCAATAAATCATCCTAATCATTCCCTGCACTAAATTACGTTCTAAACCTACCACGAAAACTTCCTAATTGTGTCCAGAAAGGCTCCTTAATCGGCCCTTAAGACCCGACTTTTTTCCTTCTATTTCGATCTCATAACTTGATTTTGTAAGTGTTTCTTGTAACCATTATGTTTGTCGAATCTTTCTGATCGAAAACCCCATATGTTCGACGCGTTATCGTGTCAGTTTGTGATTATTGAAGTTGGGGTTAGGGTTAGGGTTCATGTTAAAGATTTGGGGAAGAAGAAGGTGTTTTTGTTGTAATATAAATAAATTATTGTTTTAATAAAATCAACATATTGTGGAATGGTGTAGTGGTAAGGTGTGTTTATGAGCAACAAAGGCACCCGGGTTCGAACCCAGGCGCCCTCATCTTTTTTGTTGTTCATATTCGTTTTTTTATTTATTTTTTTTTTTTTATTTTGTTATTCAAAAACATTTAAAATACATATAAACTCAAAATAATTCATAATAAATTCATTTTTGCTCCAAAAATTATAAAAATTTAGGAGTAGCTTCTTGACACCCTAAAGAAAATTACCACACTTTTATTTTCTGGAAAATGTCTTATTTATATATTTTTATTGATTTAATTTGTTTTAATCATATTTAATTGATTAAAAATTCATTTTTAATGATTTTAATCTCAAACTTTTTGGGAAATTATTTCTGATCATCATGAACTGAAATAAAAATTATTTGTTCAGAAAATATTTATTTTTATTAATTTTCCTATTTTTAATCGTTTAAACATGATTTAATCTCATTAAATCGGTTTTAAATATAAATAAGTTTATAAAAATTATGGGAAAATTATTTTCATTATTTTACAGCAGGAAGCATCCATTTTATATAAAAATAACATTTTTGGATCATGCCTTGTATTTTTAGACCTATTTATGTTTAATTAGACATAATTAAACATTTATTTATTTATACCATTTAACATATATTTTATAAATACTTTTCTTATAAAATAGAGAAGTTTTTACTTTTAAAAATCTAAACTCTCATTTGTTTGGATCATTGTGTAACTCATAATTATTTATTTAAATATTTATGATTATTGTATTTATTGACAATAATTAGTTAAAGTAATTAACTAAATTATTTTGCCTTAATTATTCAAGACATATTGTTACCTAAATATTCAATTGGTAATAATTATATTACCTAAACCACATTTATCAACTTTGACATATTATGGATATATAACTTTTATATTAATTTGATTTATCATAATTACTCTATTTCCCCAAATCGACTTAGCAAACCCTAATGCCTTAGACCCTACATACTTTAGACTCTTAGACTTTTCCTCATTAGTATTCATATACATTATAGGTTGAATTCTTCGGAATTCTCATTTACTTAGCTCTCGACCGCTTAAGTTGGATTTTGATCGCTTTCGCAAACTGTGAGTATATCTTTCCCCTTTTTCATGTTTTACTATTTTGGGGCTACTCATGTACATTATTATCAAATGTTATTCATATACTTAATGCAATTCTCATGTGTGTTTGCTTTATGTGATTTTGTGTGTATGCTTAGTCATAATCATTAACCGTTCTGCGGCCTAGCATTTCAATGAATAGTACTATGGTATACCCCCTTGAGACTCTGTTGAGAGAATCTTGGTCATTGTCTTGTTAATTCATTATTCAGTTGGTTATTCATTTGTTAGTCATTATTCATCAAGGCTTGGTTTTGACTGATACTACTTATTACATATTTGCAAACGGTATACAACACATGAATTGCTAAACATTTTTTCTACTATATGTATTCAAACAGGGTATGCTCACCAATACATTTTTGTATTGACCAAAAATTATTTTCGTACATGTTTCAGGTTCTTATGAGATGACTTTTAAGCTTTTGGAATTTTACTTAGATTTTGGATTCATTGTATTTCTGTTAGTTGGCATTTAGAATCGCTGTATTTCAATTCAATGTAACAAACTATGTAATCAATATATCAATATTTACACTTTTAGTCCATGAGCTATTGAACAATCGTCACTACGTGACACCTCGATGTTTCCGCCATCGGTCGGGGTGTTACAGATTGGTATCAGAGCCATGGTTATAGGGAATTAGGTTATTAGAATGCCTTTTAGCCTAGTCTATAACTAAGCTTATTTCCACAAGTCCTCTCGTGTATATATCTCTTATTTCTTATAAATTCTTTCAATATATTTTCACTATGATTCTTTCTCGTTATTCTTTTGGTATTTTGCTTGGAGAAGAAGACCCTCGTATTTCACAAATGAAACGATATCACCAAGTTAGGAGTGACATCCATACCTTGGTGACCAGTTTCACTCTTCTATATATTTTACATCTTTGGGATAAATATCTTTGAGATAGGAGTGATACCCACACCTCAAAGAATTATTCCTTCAAAAGGAAACTTAACCACTGAGCTGGGAGTGATATCCTTATCTTAGTGACTACTACCACTCTTTCCTATTTTTGCTTTTGAAATAAAACTTTGAGCTAGGAGTGAAATCCATACCTCAAGGAGTATTTCTACATCTCGTTTTAAAGTCTCGCTAAAAGTTTTGAAATATACCAGTGACGGGGTACGTGCAATCGGGAAGGATGACCTTTTACTCATAGGTTTAAGTACACTCCCCACAACGTCACTAATAATATTTCAATTTCTTTGGCTAGTCACCAGTTTCGTTAGAAATATTTTCAGTAACACATTCCATTATTGGTATACTTTTCATTTGCTGTTTGAACTCTTATCATAATTTTCTATAATGAAGTTATTATTCCTTTTGAGTTTTCCCCCTTAATAGCTATCGCTATTAGCGCATTTTTTCGTTTCCTGTTATTAGTTCTTATGTTTTGTTTAACATTTGGATTTTAAGTTCCATCATCTGTTGTTTTATATACTCATTGATCGTTCCCTTTTCATCATCACTACTAAAACTCCTATGCACTATTTCTTGTTATTATCGTCATGTTTACAAATTTACTTGATCGATGTCACAATATACCTCTAAAATATTCCCTTGTGTCTCTACAATATACACAACATCATAAATGCCTATCTATCCAACACACACTAGTACACTACTCTCTAAAGCGATTACCTTAGCAACTTACCCTATGTTGCCATCCCATAAAAAGACAAAACTCAAATACCCAGCTTTAGAGAAACTTATCCACCTTGTGCCTTGAAACATTTAGCGTGCTATGAGCCCAAAGAGATGCCTTAACAACTTTTACAATCAAACAATTTTTCAACGTATAAATTTCGCAACTCAAGGTTTCAAGTTTAATCAAAATGGTTAACACTCGGATTTTTCCAAACGTTTAATTAATATGAAGGATTTTTCAACTTTATGGGATTTTAACTTGTAAACAGAAGGAATGTTTTACTTCTCAAAATTCGTCAAGGCATTCGGGACCATATGCAATCTTCTACCTGTCTTACCCACACCTTTCAATCATTATCAAGGAGAATCGATCTAAACCAAATCAGATTCTCCATTGTCTTCAAACAACCCATAAACTTATACCAAAATTATCAAATACCGAGCTGATTCACTCAATCAACGTAGCACGAGAAATTGTGCATAGTGGACTTTCAACGTTGAACTGGGTTTTTGAAGCTAGGTTACCAGCTGACACTTAAGATTTGGAACTTACACGTTACTCACAAACCTTACCATATCAGTTGCTGTGACACGATCATTCTTTTAAAAACTTAAAGTGGTATATTTTCATAAAGGTTATGTGACAATCTCTTCGCATTGGTATTATTTCGAAACTTCAAACTTTTTACATTTGGAGTCTATTCATGTTAAATACATGGACTTTTGACATTTTTGCTATTTAAGTATTGGACTTTTGAAACACATTTGATTTATATGGTTTTCGAGAAAAGAAACTTGCGACTGATAATATGCCTTATGACAATTCTCAACTCGACTTCTTGTAAACACATGAATGTGTGTACTTACGAAGTCTTTTCATGTGAAGCTATTTTGAATCTAAAAAGTTATTCTCATGCATCACTACTATACTTTCAACTATATCACAAAGTTCGAGTAAAATACGTTTTGTTTTATAAACAATAATTTATCTTTTACACTTACACTCTTTCAGTCGCAAAGCTTTTGGTCTAAACATTGAACATATCCTTATCGAAATGTTGCTAAATGTCTTTTAACATATAGTGCATATATTTTAAACCCGCATGACCAGTAGACTATACGTATGTTCCGTCCACTCTCAATTGCAGTAAATATCATTATCTTATTCTTACATCATTTCAGTATATTCGCGTATTATCTTATTTATGATTATTCTCGTATTATTATTTTATTGGTGGTTATCCTCACGCGTTATTTGCAATTATTCTCGCACTAATTATTAGTAGTCATTCTTACAACACTGGTTTTGAGCATTAATTTAACTCGTTTACTTTCGTTTTGTGAAAATCGTGCGATTTACTTGATTTATATTATACTATTCTTTTAATTGAAGTTTTACGCTATACTTATGTACTTGACGCATATTTGGTATGCATATCT
The DNA here is from genome assembly GCA_032199755.1 of Ambrosia artemisiifolia. Taxonomy (NCBI): domain Eukaryota; kingdom Viridiplantae; phylum Streptophyta; class Magnoliopsida; order Asterales; family Asteraceae; genus Ambrosia; species Ambrosia artemisiifolia. The sequence continues at coordinate 20,144,371 of CM063518.1, forward strand.
TTCCTATTTTTGAGCAAAACCCTGTTATACTTTATATTATTTTGTTCATCATTATGGTCAATGAACATACTAGTTGATAACTCATATGAGATCTAAGCCAGTGCCCACGTACGACTCGAGTTAGAGTATTTCTTTAATCCACTTTTAGGTCGATTTCTGGCAGAGGATAGCAATCTTTTGGACACGCCTTGTTGATATCCTTGTAGTCGACACACATGCGCCACCCGCCGTTTGCTTTGGCTACCATAACTGGGTTAGCCACCCATGTTTGGTATTTGATCGGGCGAAGTATACCCGCACTGAGTAGCTCGGTCACTTGTTCGTTCATGGCCTTTGTTTTCTCCGGTCCCATGCTGCGCTTCTTTTGTACTATCGGTTCCACCGAGCGGTAGACGTTGAGTCTATGTTCCGCTATGTCGCGTGGGACACCAACCATGTCTGCTGGTTGCCACGCGAACACGTCGATGTTTCTGATTAGAAGCTGCTTCAAATGATTCCGAATGATCTCGGAGATTTCATGGCCAATGAGCACCGTTTGCTCCGGAAATTTAGGGTTGAGAACCCATTTTTCCGGCTCGGCGCGGGTATCGGTCTTCACCATTTTTGGTGGTTTGGCGGTTTCCGTGGTGTGACAATCCTTGTTGCCTCTGATGAAGGCGATGCCGGTTTTAGTTGGGAATCCGACCATCGCATGCGCCGTTGAAGCGTTGGCATTGAAGCGTGCGATGCCTTCCCGTCCCAAAAGGATGTCATGATTGGAGTTGGCCGGCAGGACCATGAAGTCGCATATCTCCGTGCGCTCATGGGTACCGTCCGACCAGGTTACTGGCATGGACAGCATGCCCCGCGGCATAATGGTTTCATGAATGAAACCGGAAATTGGCTCGTTGACGGGTACGAGCTTTGCTTTGTCTTCTGGGTCTAGCTGTTGAAAGCATTGCTCGTACATGATGTCTGTGCTGCTGCCGCCATCTAGGAACATATATCGCGTGCGATAATGTCCGAAGATAGCGGTAATGACAAGAGGAGCTGTACAAGAGGCGCCGCCTCTGATCTTGGGCATGAGGACATCAGCCTCTTTCCATGAATCGCTTGGTGGTTGTGCCCGGGCGCGCTTCCCCTGGTGTGTGCTTTTTCCCTTCTTTGTCATATTGCAGTGGTGGCGGGGAATCAACGTGGCGGCGTGAGTGTTGAGATCACGGATCTTTTTCCGTGATCCTTCCTCTTGATTCTCCTCACCCGCTTGATTCTTGCCCGTGCGGTGCACGTTTTTGACCAAGTGGCCGAGCTGACCTGACTTCAGCGCGGTTTCGATTTCCATCTTCAAGGTGTAGCAATTGTCTGTGAGGTGACCGAAGTCATTGTGGTATTCACAGAACTTGCTTCGGTCCGCATGTCTTCGCTTGCCCAAGAGAGCGGGCGCCTTTAGCGTGACCTGTTCGGTCTTTAGGACTTGAGATGGTGTTTTTGTCAGCGGGGTCCAGTCGTGGTTTTTCTTTGAGTGGCCACGTTGGTCTCGCGTTTGTTTGGGGCTAATTATCTGTCTGGCGTCTCCGGCTGGGGAATATTTCCCCTCATCCGCGGTGCCCGAGATGCGGCTCCAGACAGATTTGTTTTTATTTTTACTATTATTATGGTGTTGTTGGAAATTATGTGTCTGGTTGAAAGATTTCTCGGACGAGGCATATATCTTGGCGGAGTGGACGAGTTCGTCCCAGGACTCCGGGATGCCATCTTTTCCTGTGAGGCACTTCATTAGCTCCGGGCTGCGCACATTATGTATGAACGCTGCCCGTGTGAGTTCTTCCCCGCAGCCTATTTGCAAGGCCTCCTTGTTGAACCGAACGATGAAATCCTCGATGGACTCATGGTCGTTTCGGCGGCACAACAGGATGTGCGCCTTGTCTTTCTTGTGCTTGCGCAAGTGCGAGAAGTGGCTACCGAACTTGTCGGTAAGATCATCAAAATCTTTAACGCTCCCCGCGGGGAGGTTGTCGAACCAGACTCTTGCTGCGCCCATCAGAGTTTGTGCGAATAAGTGGCACCAGACCTGTACGGGCCAGTCTACTGACATACCTGCGCACTCAAAGTCGTGCACATGGTCATCAGGGTCACGCAAGCCATCGTATCTACCGATGCTGCTAGGAAGTTTAGCTTTCCTTGGTATCCTTGCTGTCGCTATACGGGCGACGAATTTTGACTTTTCAGCGAAAGCCTTTGGCCTGAATGGCTTGACCAAGTCATCATCCTCGTCGTTGTGGTGCGAGCGATGATCGTGTTTCTTCCCTTTGTAGCCTGAATCGCTACTGGAGGACTCGTAACCGTCAGGTTCCGTCCGGTGCTTCGCGTAGCCCCAAACTCTGGCGTCTCCGCCGAGTTCCCCGCTACGACCAGCGCCCGGGACAGCTGAGTCCTTGTCCTTGTTCCCCCTTTTGGATGGGGTATCATAAGTAAGGGTCTTGCCCTTTTTCTTGGCTTGCTGCAAGAGTTTACGTTGGTAAATTGCAGCGTTTTTTGTGTTCTGACGGAGGAGCCACTGATCGAGGTCCTCCTCAGAGCTAGCACTGCTGTCGCCGTCAGAGTCGTCATCCCGGACCTCGACGTCTGGGCTTTGGAGCCTTGAGGTGGGTTTCTTGACGATAGTGGGTGGTGTTACCTGGTTTCCCGGGAGTTGGGTGTCCCCCTCTCCGGAGCGGTTTACGACGGCAGTAGTAGGGTTGGGTTCAGCCATGGGTGGGTTGAAAAGATGAGTAAAAAAGCAGTTCTAACCGTTGGATGGCGCCAATGAAGAAACAATAAGTATCACGGAGGTTACAAGTAATCTACGTGGGGGTTAATACTTACGTTCGTCAAGGTTAATCCTTTACCCAAACCGTGTGGTTAAACCCCGTGATGGTGGTGAATGTGAATGTGTGATGAAAGTAAATAAGAACACGAGATGTAAGTGGTTCGGTCTAGTAATGACCTACGTCCACTGTAAGTAGCCGGAGAATTAATAGTATGAGAATACAAGAGAGAATGTTCTAGGCTACAAGTCACTATTTTTTTGGATCCCTTGGCAAGGAGAGGTCTTCTTGTATTTATAGGAGAATTCGTGGGCATAGTCGAGGAGCCCATGAGTAGCCATTCATCATTGGGCTTGGTCCAGGCCCAAGTCCAAAGTCTTCCTTAGAATTGGCGGGAGAAAACAGGTACTGTTCATGACGTCATTTGGCAGCATGGCTGCTGCTCGAGGCGGACACGTGGCATGCTGTGGTTGGCGGACGGCGCCCCTGTCCCTGCTACAGTCGTTGACCATGCTTCTGACATCAGTAAGGGATGTCTGCTGTCACTGTAGACAATAGCATGGTGGAAGCATGGCTGCAGCCATGCTGCTGTCCTTGTCTGTAGTTGTTGGACCACTTTTGCCACCTGTCACTTTGTCATTGGCGCGTACACTGTCAACGATCTTTGTGAATCTTCCTTTTGTTGTCTTCTGTACCTCGTACAAAAGGTGTTAAGGGAAGATTCCGCGCGTGATGGTACGCGCTTATCAGGTGGTGTTATTGCTTATCAGTTGTTGTCTTTGCGCGCTTTCCTGCATACGTTGCTGGCTGCGCGCCGTTGGTTCCTCGCGCCACTGACTGGCGCGGGGAAGCTGACTTATGGGGATAGGGACGTCTCTTCCGCTTGGATTAGGCTCCCTATCCCTTCAATCATCATTTTCCAAGAAATCTGATTGGCTTAGATTTGCTTCACTTTCAATTCAAACATTAGATCCAGTGGAAACAAATTACTAAAGGGTATGTTAGGTGTGGAGTAATTGAATGGATAAAGGAATGGAATATACAAGGTAATGGAATGGTTAAAGGAATGAAATAAATCATTACCATTCCAGGATCTTGTTTTGCTACTGTAACATCGCATATTTCCCCTGATGGACGGGGTCAATCATGGTGTTTTAGATGCTTAACTATGTGTTTTTAATGTCGCTTGATTGTTTATATGCTTTGAATGTGATAACTACACAACTTTGTGTGATTGTGGGTTAAATGGCATATTTGGATGGATTTGAAAGCTTAAACGTGGCTGAGGTTGAGTTTGGATGGTGAACCGAAGATATGGAGGTGTTCATGGACGTTGAAGCGTTAAAGAGGAATTTCGAAGAAGCCAAAAACACCCGAGTCAGAGGCTAATAATAATAATGAACGTAAAAGAAAAATATAATGCAAATAATAAAAATGTGCATTTAATGCACATTGAAAAAATCAAAAAAATCAAAGTCCATCAATTGAAGTTTACGTAGAGGGCACCATTAAGAAGTTTATGTATGGGGCGGGAATTAATAAACAATCAACAGCGGCATCATCAGTACTTCACACCCGTAACCCCTCCTCAATCCTAAGTAACTTACGGCGGTCATCCCTGTTTTTTTGGAAAGTTGTTTGTCAAGATATAAAAGCAAAAAAAAACCTTAACCTAGTGGAGGATCAGCCACCAGGGACGAATTTTGAGAGCTTTTGGAGTATTTTGGGAGCCACAATCATCATTATTAATCATCATTCATCCATACTTTCAATTTCAATCATCATGTTCGGTATTATCATTCAAACTTTTGATTCGTTTCTTGTAACCATGAGTGGCTAAACATCTTGTAATCACCTCCGGGTGTATGGTTTAATTGTGAAACTTGAACTCTTGTTTGATTTGGTTTATGGATTGTTTTTCATTTAGTTGAAGAATGTTTGTGGTTTTTATCATTTAAACGAGTCACTTGTTTTCAGTTGCTTATCTCTTTATCATTCACATTCGGTTTTTCTTGCATCGTGAGTAGTTTGATAATTAGGAGGGTAAGTGATACTTGTGGGTTGGTAATTGAATTGTACAGGTTATTATTAAAAACTTGTGTTCGGTTATCACTTGATTTAAACCGTCCAACAAAGCTATGTCTATGTAGTATCCAATCATTTAAACAAGAGTAGAGTGGATCATTAACCGGAAGCCTGGAGGGGATTACTTCATTTCTATTATTGTTACAACTTCTTAAATTCAATTAAAAAACAAAGTAATTAGATTTTAATTTACTAGTTAACTTACAAAACTACTCTTTCCACCAATTCCCTGTGGAGACGACTCAACTTCCATATACTACTATTTTTTTATTTTTTTTGACCGACCCAACGACAACGATCATCCCCAAAATATATATATATATATATAGGGTAGGGTTCCTGTAGGAAAATTGGTTTGTGTGAGAAGTGTAGGAAGGATTAAAAATTGATATGTATGCATCAATTTTTTGGACATATGCATCATTTTTTGGACGTATTCATGATGTTTTAGATTGTTTTGCTTAGAAAAACAACAAATATAACAATTAATAACCGAAAACAATGTATTTTAGGCTTAAAACTTAAAGCACTATGTCAATAACACTATAGCAGAGTGTTTTAAGTAATTACTAGGGTGTTTTATCTGTAATTTAAATTTAATGACTATAATACATTGGATTGTGTTTTAAATTTTTTTATATTGTTGTGTTAAGTGTTTTTCAAGCCAAAACAACCCAAAACATCATTCCAAAATCAAAAATATGATGGCTACATGTCAATTCTTAATCCTTCCTACACTTCTCACACAAACCAATTTTCCTACAGGATCCTCTACCTATATATATATATATATATGTGTGTGTGTGTGTGTGTGTTTGTTTTTAAATATATGTTTTAAGCAACTTAAACTAATAATAAAACGTTGCGTTTTGACACTCTAATACGTTTTTTTTAAAAAATATTTGTGACATATTTGGGCTTATATAACCATATCATATACTTATGATAATATAATAATAGTAAACTAATTGCCAAAAAATATATGCTTGGGCCGGGACTCGAACCCGCGCCCAAGTCGGTTCAACCTACACAGACACGTTAACCATCTGGGCTACAGCCCATGATGTGTTGAATAACCAAACAAAAGATACTTTAACCTTTCCTATTTTGTGCACAGTTGACTTAGAAAGTCAACCAGCGATCCAATGCTTTCCAAATCAATTCAATCCGCGTTTCTTGTTCGTGATTATGTATGGAATGTTTTGGCCGACACTCCAACGTATTCCCCACGCCAATTAACGAATTAAAAACCTTCCAATTTCATATACAATATGCGTATACGTATTCAATACGGGTCAATCTTCCAAAATTATGATTTCGTAAGGATTAGTATAAATTGAGGCCTCCTTTGACAGCTCTAAGCGCCGATAATCATATCCCCATACTCAAAACATCCTAAAACACCTTCAAATCTGCGAAATTCGTCTTTGTTGACTTTTTCTTTTGACCCTTCGTTCGAAGCATTAATCGCGCTTTAAGTTTCAATTAATCATTTGGTTTTGTTGTTTGACCCTGTGCGAACAATAGCCCCAATGATTCAGGGGCTATTGGTTGTTAATTAACGTTATTAGATAGCTAAGGTTCATCTTGTTCAATTTGGGGATAATGTCTTTCTGCAAGCACCTTTTAAATGTATTACGAAAAAAAAACATTAACCAACTGATCTGTGGATCAGTTGGTAATGCATGTCGCTTAAAACGTGAACCGGCTTTAGGCCTGGGTTCGACCCACGGCCACTACTGTTTATTTCTAAACCATTTATGGAAACAAACCAAGAAGCCTATATAATTAATTGGAACAAAAAACACACTCGTTCTCAGGGTCTAGCCCAGTTGGTGGCTAGGCTTGTGATTAAGCCACGAACCGGTCACAGACCCGGGTTCGAGTCCTGGCACAAAAAACCTTTTTTTTAGTTATCCTTTATACTTATATTTTCTTTATTCTTTTAAAAATAGTTTTAAAATACTAAAAGTGCTTTATAAATTCTATAAAAATTATTTTATGTTAATCTGATGATAAAGTTTATTATACAATTTTTAGATTTCCAAAAATCATTTATTTATTATATATGATAAATATTACAAGTTTATTCATTAATAATTTTAAAATTCTATAAAAATATCCAAACAGATTTATAAAATTTTACAAAAATTATTCTAGACTTATAAACTGATGACCTTTTTAAAACTGAATTTTATTTTTGAAAAATATTAATTAATTTATTTTTAATCAATTTAATATATTTTAATCGTATTAAATTCATAATAAATTCATTTTTTAGTATTTTTATACCAAAATTTTATATAAATTATTTTTGTTCATTTAGAACAGAAATATAAATTTTAACCTGAAACTTTATTAATTTTAATATTTTTAGTCATTAATACTATATTTTGACAAATAAATATAAATATAATATATATTCAATTATTAAGAAAATAATTTTATAAAAATTATTTTCATATCTAAAACATTATAATAAAACTATCTTTAATCAAATTTTACAAAAAGTCTTTTGTTTATTTATTTTTTTCTAATTTCTTTTATTTATTAAATCAGTAACAATATATCTAATTAACAACTAAACAATTGCCTATCCCCAAATTAGGAACCCTAGAATACCTCTAGACTATAAAACTTAGACTTTCCCAACACTTATATTATTGACTTAAACATAGGGTGATACTTGGATACTTACGAGCCACGTTTATTCTATATCAAGAGAGTCAATCCTAGCACTAAGGTGAGTTTACATAGCCCCTTTTTCTGTTTTACATTTTGGGGTGAAACATGTTTAAACATTTTATACACTATCATTTACTCATTCTATCATTTGACTGTAACAAAAAGGCACAGTATAATCATTAACATTGATCAAGCCGCCTGTTTAGATTATAGCGCTATAGGTCTGACAAACCCATCCCCCCGCATAAATTCAGGGATGATCGATAACAGTTACACTTTTACTAACTTGCGAGTTAGGTCTCAGTCGACACAAGGTTTGATTGTACAAAAGACGCATTGTTACATGTCGGACTCATACTCTATCATTATACAACTGTGATTGCTGTACAAACTATTGTTATCTAATATATTCAAAAACCTATGTATTCTCACCAACTATTTATAGTTGACCCCTCCCCCCCCCCCCCCATTTTTCCAACTTAACATGTTTCAGGTTGTAGCTTGCTTGAAGGTTAGAGTTAATGCTTGAAGATGTGTAGCTAGTATTTTTCATTTTGATGTACAAATTCTTAGAACAATTATATGTAATTTATTTAAATCATTTAATGAAATTTATTATTTACCATGAGCTACTGAACAATCGTCAATACGTGACATCCCGATGTTTCCGCCATCGGTTGGGGTGTTACAGCTACCATGCATTACTACGTTTGTTTGGTAGGCAGGAAAAACGAAGGAATAAAATCGGCAATGGTGAGTTACGGCGGCGACAGTCGGCAATGGTGGGTGGTGGCAGCGGTGGTGGTCGTTGGTGGTGATAGTGAGTGGTGGTGATGGTAGGAAGCGATGGTCGATGGCTATGGGCGGCAGTGGTCGGTGGTAGTGGCATTGGCAACATCGGGTGGCAGTGGAAGTGACTGCGATAGCGGTAACGGTGGTCGGTGGGTAGCATGGTAGGCGGTGGCGGTGGTCAGTGGCAGTAGCAGTGGGTGGTGGTCGGTGCGATGGTGAATGGTGATAGATGGAATTGAATGAAAAAAAATAAGGGGGTGGATAAAATGAATTTGGGGGGTTTGTAGATGGAGTGGAATGTACGAGGTACTAGATGATTTCATTGCATTGACCAACCAAACACGTTTTTTTTCATTCCATCGCAATACTCCATTCTATTTCGCCTGTTATTTCTGCATACCAAACACTACCTAAACCATATAGGTTTTAGTCAACCCATTGTTGGGTTGAGGAAATATAGAATGACACGAATGAATCTATAATCAGGAAATTGCTAAAAAATTATTTATTTTAGTAATAATATAAGGTATTTTTTTAGTCATTTTGTTATAAACTATAGAAAAACAAATGTCTATCCACTCAAAGGTATGGGTGGTATTCTCCATCATCTCAATTCTCTATCATTCCATACTCCACATTAGCTCGATGTCACCACTTTCCCCTTCATCTCGTTCCATTTGTAAACTAAATTAAGAGAGAGAGTGTGTGAGAAAGATGTTTCTAGTTGAGACGGGGAATTCCCTATAATTGCACCAAAGGGGAAAAGGGGTGTCGTTCCCCTTAGCTACCAATGCCACATCACTCTTTCCGACCTCCTTGTCAATTCAACACCTCTTAGCCTAAGTGTCACATGTGTACATTTGAATGAACAATAAGGGTTGAAAAAACACCATAACTCAGTCATACTGTCTAATAGATACATTTTTATTAAAAAAAATACAAAAATGAACATTTAAACAAAAAAATATTTTTATTTATTTAGAAAAGAAAATACAAATTCAAAATAAAAGACCCTAATAAAGTAGAAACAAAAAAAAACAAAATAAAACCTAGGGGTTACATAGCCACCCCCATCTTGTAGCGATTTGTTGTTACGTTCTAATATAATCGACAAGTACGGTTCCTTGAACTTACAATGCAGTTCCATAATACAATACAGTAATTGGCTCGATTTTGTTAGATCGGACCTTCAGCTTGTATTTTCTTGCTTTTGAGCTCGTGATTTTAGGTTTAATGAGCCATTTATTTGAAAATTTGGTGGTATATATAAATGTAGAGAGTAGAAAAGAGTGTAGTACAAAATTGGTTTAAGTTGTGATAGTATATATAAGGAAGGGTTATATAGAGAACGCTAAATATCGCGAGAACCATGAGAACAAATGAGAAAACCAATCAAAATCAAATTTTTTTCAATACAAACCTAATTGAAGGGATAGGGAGCCTAATTCTCGCGGATATGGCATCCCTATCCCACTTTCCAGCATTCCAAGCGCCAACGACAGTCCACGGGGGCAAGCATCTCCCACCCGCGGTGGCATCTCGCGGACCTTACTCAGCGCGGGAAGTCATTCCACGCGTGATGTCACTTTATTCATATCTGTACTTCAGGAGAATAGGCGCACGTATAAACACGCGGGGAATTTCGTCCATCATCAACTTTTGGTACGAGGTACGGAAAATCAAGAATTAAGAAGATTCACTCAGATCTGGGCAGAATATCCGCCAACCAAATGGAGACACGTGTCAGGGCCAGTCCAACTACCGCTGACATGAACAACGACTTGACTGCTCCCATGCTTCCACCATGCTGCGGTCTATAGTACTGTGCAGACATGCTTACCTGCTGCCAAACGTCACGTTAGACGCCAACATGTAAGTCAACCATACCGTATCAGACCAACATGCCGCCGGCGCTCAATCAGAAGCCGCCACGTGTCACTTTGGCAGAGTTGTTCCAACCTTTCCTTACGTCAGCAAGTATGGTCGATTATTTCCCGCCAATTTACTGGGCCAATGACCTCGGGCCTAGACCGAAGCCCAGATCGGAGATAGCTCTTGTGGGCCGTTTCACTCGGCCCACGACATCTTCTATAAATAGAAGACTTCATCTCCTTTGCACAGGATCCGAAATTCACTACTAGTGCTTGAGAGCTAGAGTAGCAATATTTCTTGTATTTGTACTGTTCAAAGTAATAAACTATCGGCTCTTGAGAGTGGACGTAGGTCATTCACGACCAAACCACTTACATTCTTGTGTTCTTACTTTCAACACACACACACGCTTATTCTTACTTCACGGTTTAGATTTGACCAACGGTGTGGGTAAAGGGTCGATCTTGGGCAAACAAGGGTATTTAACCACACGGTGATTAGTATTAATCACCGTGATACCTATTGTTTCTTAATTAAAATATAACATTAGAAAGTGAATTTTCTTTCCAAATAATTCATCTTTTCTTGCAAAAACACTCTAAAATTAACTTTTACACATGTGTAAATCAAATAGTTTACACGTATATAAACAGTAATTTACACAAGTGTAAAAACAATTTATTTTCGTATAGACTTAAATTTTTACGCGTAAATTGTGTTTTTGATATTGTATTTTAATAATAAAAATAAGCGTAATAAGAAATTTTGAATTTGAATGGTTTTAGATAGCGTTCTCGTGGTTTGTACGAAATATATGTGTTCTCAAATTAACCTTCCTCTATGTATATATGTGTGTGTGTGTATATATATATATATATATGTATGTATGTATACTTGTATAGGCTAAGTATCTTGAAAAAACCTTGTTGAGATGAAAAACCTCTAGAAACCTAGTGTATGATCCCTATTGAGCCACGTCTTATGAAATTGAAAGAAACAAAAGGGCAATTAAGTCAGTTAATCCTCATTTCTATCTCTTGTCTGCAACATGTTTAACCCCCTTTCCTCTCTCTCTCTTTCATTACAAAGTTATATCTCTCATCACTTATCATATCTTCAATCTCATCCCTGCATCTCTAACCATCTCTCCTCTTGCTTGAATTAATCTTAAAAACCCCTCGTGACAACCACTGAAAGGAGAATCATTTAGTATTATTGTTTTCAGATCTGAATCGGTTATGCGTGTAAAGTATTTTCATACCTGAATCGGTTCGTATTCCCTCATTGGATCTTATTTTCAAGGGCTTTTTGATTTTTACTAGACCGACACGAGATGTACATATTAACCAGTTTTTTGTTTTTAAAAACTCATTGTTTTCAAGGCCACTGATTTGGATATGGGACCGATGGATTCAATGGTGGTCGGTGAGCTGGTTGTGCAAAACTCCTTAGGAGGTGCAAAACTCCTGCTAAGTTGAGATCTTGTCCCGGGATTCAACGGTGGTTGGTGAGATGGTTGTGGGGCCGACGGTTTTGACTGTCTAAGTTAATTTTCCCTGTCTATGAACCTGATGGTGAAAAAGACATTTCACAGTAAGTTTTTTATGAATCTTCGTGAATCTTGAAAATTGATAAAAAGAAAAGCCTCATCGGGATGATAAGATATGTATTTACATTTTAGTTAATAAGACATATGGCACATGTTTTCGAATTTTGATCCCACCTTTTGCCCAAGCATAACACTTTTGGTCGATATTACTAACATAAGTAACATGAGACGTACATATTAACCAGTTTTCAATGGGTAACGATTTCAATCGAACTACTGAAGCGATGAGTTAAGAGAATGTTGTGGTTAGAGCTTCTTGGAGTTTTTCTTGTTTAATGAATCTTTGAGTGTCTTTTTAAATGGCGTTTGGGTTTTTGGTGTGGAGAGGTAGGGATGATGGGAATAAGTGTTTTTGTTCGAAACTTTGTGGTTTTGGTTGCGGTTTTTGGTTGAGATTGATGCTAAATTATTCCATTTCTTGTAAGTGCTACAATCACATTTGTTTTTTTTTCTAGTCATGTCATGGTGGTTGCCACCTGTATCCATCATTCGTGTGTTTCTTGTAGTATACATAAATAAAGTGGGTTTTTTGTGGGTTTTGTTATTGTTAGATATGTGATCCGACTTGATACAAGGGAATAGAGTGCATTTTATTGAAGTAAAATTGGGTTTTTGTATGTAACTTGTTTTGTTACAACGTGATATATGTTTTTTTAGTGAAAGATGTTTTTTTTGTATGTAACATGTCTTGTTACAATGTAAAAATTATTAACATTGCTCTTTACAAATAAAGTGGGTTTTGTATATATTGTAACATTTATACAATATAAAGTTGTAACATTTTTAGATACTAACAAAAGTTGTAACATAATGACAAAAACTGTAACATACTAAGGTACATGTTATAACACAATATAAACATGTGAGACTTTATACTTTGACCATGTTTTTAATGAAACAAAATCAGAAAAAAAAAATTGCAACTGTATAAGTCTCGGTTCAAAGAAAAATAATAACTCAAAAGATAACAATATTAAGTACAAAATCTTGAAACTCACTAACAATTAATAAAAATAATAATTTAAAAGACATTATACTTTAGACCATCTTTAAAGTTATTGGGTGATGGGAAAGCTTGTCACTAACAGTAAAAATGGTGAAGCTCTCTTTTCCAACATTCTTTATAGACATGGGACGATAATACCCTTCAAAGAAGATTACAATTAAAAAGGACATCTCTTTTATTAATATAAAATGTTGGATCATTCTCGATCATTGATGTTGGTAGATCAATGGTCACAATAAAGTTTCTATAACTCAAGGGAGTTTTTAATATAGCCCAACCGTATATGTATGTATATATATATATATATAGGGAAAGTATAACTAGAAAACCCATCCCAGTTAAAGAAACTTTGGAAACTCAATACTAGGCCCAAATTAAACCACGTCACTCTATTTTACATGTCTTCTAATGGCATTTTTGTCACACAATTTTCCCACTTTCTGCTCAATCTGTAACTGTCATATTACAACCTTTTCCAACATCCTATCTCCCTTTCTTTTCATCTCACATTCTCTCTCTCTTTCTTTTTATATGCATATGTCTCATTTTCACTTTTTATTTTCATCTCTCTCTCTCTCTCTCTTTGTATCTTTTCATAATTTCATCTCTCTTTTCAGATTTCTAGATCCATCTTTTGAAGGTGGTGTATGGCAAGAGACGTGCAGAAACATGAAGAAACATGAAGCAGGAGCAGAGCTGTAACACAATAGTTCAGATCCGTAACACAATCGTTCAGATTTGTAACTCGAAGTAGGAGCAGATTTGAAACACAATAGAAACATGAAGCGGGAGCAGATCTGTAACACAATAGTTCAGATCTGTAACTCGAAGAAACATGAAGCACGTGCAGAAACATGAAGACGAAATCCAGATTTGGGTTTATTTTTTTATTTATTGCATATATCAAGATCTGTAACACATTAGTCCGTATGTTTTTCTTTATTTGTTTATTTATTGCATAAATCAAGATTTGGGTTACAAGATTTAAAGGGCTTATGTTTTTTTTTAATTCTGTAATGGAGGTTACCTACACATTTTTTTATCATAATTTATGGGTTACAAGATTAAAAGGCTTATGTTTTTTTTAATAAATCAAGATCTGTAACACATTAGTCCGTATGTTTCTTTATTTGTTTATTTATTGCAAAAATCAAGATTTGGGTTTTTATTATTATTATTTATTTCAAAAGTTGTAACGACACATGTCACATAGTTTTTTTTAGGATTTTTAAATATGTAAATTATTATGTTGTAGGTGTAACTGGGTTTAGCATTTTTATGTAACATTTTGAATTTATTAACATTTTTTCAAGTCATTTTATTTTATGTTACTTTTCACATAAATAACCAAGCACCCATTTTTTTCTAAGTCCGTAACACAAATGCACTATGGATCTATAACAGAGATCTAATTTGTTTTTTAATAAAAATGGAGCTTGTAACTTGTGGTTCAAAATCTATGCGTTCGTTAGTTCATTTTTTTTAATGTATTAGTTATGTTTTAAATATTTTTATTAGTTATGTTTTATATATTTTTTTTAAATTCTGTTACAAATTTACAATTTGAATATAGACAAATGTATTTTTTTTATCGGGGGTGCAAAGTAAGCTCGCTTGTTACAAAAAAAACCTTTTGTAACTTCTGATAAATTGGGGTTGTAACACAATTTCAATGTTTTTTATTAACATATTTTTGTCATTAACATATTTTTGTTTTGAATCCATATCATGTTACATAAATATAACATTATGGTATAAGCTGTAACACGGTAACAAAAGGTGTAACATACTAGAAGTATAAGTTGTAACACAATTTTCAAAAGCTGTAACATTTGCTGTTACAATTACCATGTTTAGTATATATGTTATGTTATAAAATAATCTGAATATGAAACTAGAAAATGTTAAATTTAATTATCAAAAGAGAGAGAAAAGAAAGGAGAGAGAGAGTTGTCAGGGAAAGAGATGATTGAAGGGTGTGAGTTACTTTGTTCTTTTTGATAGTTTAACAAAATGTTTGTTGACTCTTTTACCCTTCCCTGCTTTAGTTGCTTTTTTTTCTTTAAAAAAACGAAAATTAAATGAAAAAACAAGGGTCATTGATCAAGATGATTGAAGGGTCAAGATGAGGTTTTCAAGGTTTCTATAAAATGAAAACCAATTCGAGTTAAAGAAACTCAGGAAACCCATCATATGGCTGGCAAGGCTCCACATCATCTGATTTTATATTTAATAAAAAATACAAGAAGGTCATAAATGTAATATAACATATTGGGTACCCTTCTCTTTCCTGACACATTCATAACTCTATCCTCTGTCTTATTTTCAAATTACCACTCTCTCTCACTTTCTTTCTTTCCATTCACTTCTACCCTTTTTTTATCAAAGACAATCAATCTATTAAAATCCTTATAACCCTTTTAAGTTATGGTTGATGTCAGTGTATGTTTTTCATAGTAGATCTGTTACTTCAGTTCATCATCAAGAGAACACCATTTGGTGGCGTTTGATAGATCATATGGTTAGTTCCATCGTATAAACTGAACGGCGAAGCATGAGCAAATCAAACGATTTTTAAGGCCTTCCCAAGATCCATATGGTTCAATTCATTATCCAAGCTAGAAGATCGTGACTAGTAGGGCGTGGTGGTGTAAGGAGGTGGTGTTCAGGGGATGGTGGTGTCCGACTACGGTCAAGTGAAAAGAAGTCTGGCTTGATCAGATCTAAAATTTTTAGCCTGAAATCGAACCACCATCATCAGATCTAATATTTTTAGCTTGGTCATTTCTCCTTAAGGTATTTCCACCTTCTCCTTTTCCAAATCCTTTGTTTCTCTTTCTAGATAAAGCTAAAAAAGAAAGCAAATGTGTTGTGACTTTTGATGTTTGCTCATTAAGTTTTGGTATGCTTTTTTCTCATTTAAATTTAAAAAGTTGTGATAATAAACATGTGATAATAAAACGAGATTTATGTTTCAGATGTGTTGTGACTTTTGTTGTTAAAGTAAATGTGTTGAAATTTGTGATACTAAACATGTGATAGTTGAATAAGAAAGATAATCATTCTTTTTCTTTTTCTAGTTGTGTTACAATTAATTTATTATCTAACAAAGTTTGTGGTGGTTGGATAAGAAAGATAATTGTTATAGTTACATAAATATATCTTTAATAGTAGCACAAGATTTTATAATAATTCTTTTTTTTTCAATTGTTACAATTAAATATGTAACAAAAATTGTATAATTAAATAAGTTCAATATAAAAACTAACAGGAAATATAAGTTGTTTTAGTTGTTATAGTTTCTAAGTTACAATTTTTTTTTGTTAGTTATACATGTAACATGATAATTACATAGTTACAAATGTGGTTTTCATACGTAACACTGTAACTTGTCTTTTTAATGAAAGACTTTGTGGTTTTCATACGTAACACTGTAACCTGTCTTGTTACGATGTTAAAATTATTGATATTGCTATTTACAATGTAACATTTTATTTATCATGTTTAATAATGTGTTTCATTTTGTAACTCGTTTTTTATTTATCTTTGTTACAATGTTAAATTTTGTAACCTGTTTTATTTATATGTTTTTATGAAAGATTTGTGTTCTTTAAAATGAAACTTGTTTTTTGTTACAGCCTAATAAAATGTTGCTGGAAAAGTTAGAAAGAGAAGGAAAGTTGAAAAAGTGAGAGACAGAATGAAGAGAGAGAGTGTGTGTAAGATGTGTCAGGAGAGAGAATAGATTGTTTTACATATTTGCCCATTGTGTACTTTTTATTTATTATTTAAAGCTTTAATAAGTGTGAAAAAGCAAGATGAAATAAGGACCCTTGATCTTGTAATATGGATGGTTGAGATGAAGTTTTCATAGTTTTTTAACTGGGGAGGGTTTTCAATTTATCCTCCCCCTATATATATATATATATAGTTTCTTTAACTCAAAAGGGTCGTTTTCTATTTATCCATTTCTCACTTTATTTCTATCATCCTTTTTTTTTCATAATCTCATCTCTCTCTTTCTTTCTTTAATTTCATCCCCCTCTCTCTATTCAAAGATCCATCTCCTATTTCCACTAAATTCATATTTCTAGATCCATGTCTTGAAGGTGATGTATTACAAAGGAGATAATATCGGTGGTGACGACGTGACGACGGTGGCATTGGAGATGGCGTTTTGCTGTCAAGAGTGAGGCATGAGGGTAATGGTGCGGTTAAGTGCACCACCACATACTTCAACCGGAGATCACCACCCCCTCTTGTCACCGCAACGTGAAACCACTAAGCACCACCGAAAACCGGGAAATATGTGAGTCGCAGATTTGGGGTTATTTTTAATCATAGGTCTGGTTATTTTTTTTAATCAAGATCTTGTTAGTTGTTAAACCTTGATATGTTGGTGGGGTTGTGATGGTTTCAATTTGTGAGTCAAGATGGGGTTTCTTCAGTCAAGATTTTGATAGCTTGCTCCTCATATTTATCATCTTCAATTTTGCTTAAGGTTCGTTGGAAGGTTCAAGATTTACAGAGGTTAACATCTTGTTTTCAATTTATCATCCCTATATATATATATATATATATATATATATATATATATATATATATATGGAAGGTTCAAGATTTACAGAGGTTAACATCTTGTTTTCAATTTATCATCCCTATATATATATATAGGAGGGTTATCTTGAGAATGCTAAATATCGTGAGAACCGTGAGAACAAGTAAAAAAATCAATCAAAATCAATTTTTTTAATACAAACCTCATTATAATCAAATACAACATTAATAAATGAATTTTCTTTCCAAATAATCCATCTTTTCTTGCAAAAACACTTTCAAATTAACTTTTTACACATGTATAAATGAAACAATTTACACATGTAAAAACAGTGAATTTACACATGTGTAAAAACAATTTATTTCCGTATACGTTTGAATTTTTACGCGTAATATGTTTTTGAGATTGTATTTTAGTAATAAAGATAGTGTAAAAAGAAATTTTGAATTTGAATGGTTTTAGATGGCGTTCTCGCAGTTCGCATGAAGTATATGTGTTCTCAAATTAACTTCCCCCTATATATATATACACACACACACACATATATATATATGTGTGTGTGTGTGTAGTATAGAAGAAATTGTTTTTTTTAAAGTTAGCGTTTACTAACACATTCAACGTCTGAGGACCAAAACTCGATTTCATAACTCCCACCAAGAAATCACGCGGGGAGGGGGGTCTCTGACATACGCAAATAGTAACAAATAAATATTAAGAAAGCACAAACTAGTTTTAAAGGAAAATAGATCTAAAAACACTAAGTACACACATAACTTGGAATTGTATCTTTCATTAGTGTAGTATAGTTTAGGTAAGTTTACCGAGTGTCAGTCCACGGACATGATAGAATATAATACTAGGTTTATATCTTAACATGTAATCTATGAAATAACTTAAACTTAAAATCAACTTAAAGAAATAAAACACACAATTGAAGACTGTAAAACAAAATTAAGGTTTAAGAGAATATAACAATCCAAACTCGAATCAACAAATAATGACCGACACGATGAATGATATTTCTTATGGAACTACCACAAGACTAAACTTGATAATAGTATACAAAGTGTTAAGAGGGATTAATACCGACTAGGGTTAGTCTTACCAAATCTGGGTTAAAAGCTATAAACACACCTCAAGACATAATCTGGTAAAGCTAGAATTGTGATGGATTATTATGATTTAGGGTTTCTAGATCAGGTTCAAGACTGAAATATGAACATAGCGACTTACGAACAAATCAAGATCAGTTATTTAAAAAACTCTAACTAGTTTCAAGATCCTTTTATTCAAATCCTTCCCGTAGGTAGCCTATATGTTTTACCACCAGTGATGTTAAATTATCTATTACTGAATAAGGTTTCAAGCCCTAAGTTACTGGACATCAACATAACCTAGAAATAGAAGATATCAAATCTAACATGCATAAGCTCGTAGAAAGATCAATTCAACTACATATCAAAACATCACAATCAATACCAAACATATACCCAGACATATCAAAAGACTACATACATAACAAAATACTAAAACCATACTACATAAACAAATCAATCATCAAATCATTCAACGAATCATCTCCTCTGGAAAATTATAAAAATGTTTAGCCGGACATGTTGAACAAAAGTAAAACAAACACGGACATCATCATCTAGTACAAGTTCAAAGATAAGAAAACAATAAAGAAGCAGCCTAGTAGGTCAGCTCTCACTTCATACTATGTTAGATATTTGATTCTCTCGCCTTATCAGATGTTACTATTCCAAATAGCAACTTTGGCGCATTTTTCGTCTTCTCAACTGTCAAAAGTCTCCCCTAAGGTTTTTCATCACAGAGTATAAATTGGCAGCTGTAATTAGGGTTTCGGATTGAGTACATGTCACACCTTCATTAACCTAGGCCCACTAGGTTTCGGACTTTTTCTTGTTTTGTCTCGTTACGTCGGCAGCGGGTACATGCCATATTCTAGTATTTTCTTCTATCTTTATCCAAAGCTTCTTCATTTCATTTAACACATGCAAATCACTAACAACTCATTATTAATTATATATTCCTCGCACATTTGCTGTAAAACATTATAAATGTGGGTCTTTTTACATATAAAATCTATGTATTTGTAACATCCTAAAATCCATTTTAATATTATGTGTGTGTGTGAGAGAGAGAGAGAGAGAGATTTATTATTTGATATAAATAAATTAAATGTTCAATTAGTAGCTTATTTTTTCTTTGAGATTGACTATGTTATAGTAAAATGACAAATTGGGCAAGTTAATTAAAATACCTAATTGAGTTAAGTGTACTTTTGTTAAAAGATGCCAAGGGGTAAGACTTGGAGGACTATTTATGTAACTTGTAATTGAGAATAAAACAAGTATGGATCTCCACCTTGGGGCGATCGCAGGCAACCCAAGTTAGAGTTCACTCTAAGTTCTTCATTTCCTTTTTGTTATGCATCAAATTGACTGTGTTGAAGGTTAATTGCTGTAAATTGGGAGTTAGAATCACGAAGGAAACCCATTTTAACCCTCAATTTCATGAGGTGAGTATTTTTTGTTGATCCTCCATCTAGGTCTTAGGCTTTAACTCGAAAATTGGGAAGAATCCTACCTAATTTGCTCTTGAACTCGTGATTTTCTTTGACATTTAGTGTATTTTTGTTTGATACGGATTGCTAAATGGTGTTAAGTCCATGACATTTTAAATTTTAATCTACATGTGTAATGTGGTTGAGATTTTGAATTAGGAGGTTAAGTGTAGGATGAAATTCTTGTGATTCATGTTTATATTGCAATTGGATTATAAGTTTTATGAATAAATTGATTATTTGAATGTACGTTGAATACCTATTTCTTACATTATGTATTAAAGGAGATTATGGAACTTTTGTCATGATATTGTGATAAAATAGGCAAACTTAGTTAATACACACCAATGGCTCGATATAATGCCTATATGAAATTGGATTGTTATTAACCCTTGAAACTTTGGTAAAAGTTTTATGAATGGTTGTTAGTAACCTTAATGAAAGGACCATGAATGATTATGTATTCTAATGGTTACTTGGGTTAAACTATAAGCAACTCAAGCGAGGCTTTGGGAAGTCAAATTGGAAAAATGCTCGTTAAAAAATGTAATATCTAAAGTAGTTTTTTACTAACAAGTTGCAATGAGCTAAGTGGTAAAATTTTAAGAGAAAAAGAATGACTTTTTTAAATGATGAGGATCACTGATCTTAGGTAAAACAGTGTGAAAGGCATGTAAAACCAAATTATAAATGACCAGGGAGCCCACAGAAGCAGAGGTATTGCCTAGTGAAAAAACAACCATAGTCATGGGTTATGGTAAGAATAAAAGAAAATAATCACCACTCATGGTCTAGAGGCTAGGGCTATGTTTGGCGGTTTAAAGGAAATGGGTCATTTGTGGTTTATATGGCCATGAATTACAGAATGGGCATGTAACACCAAAGTATAAATGACCCACGGGATCATAGAAGCGGAGGTATTGCCTATTACGATCAATCATAGATGTGGCTATCGTTGGAAGGAAAGAAATTGAAAAGGAAATATTAGAGACTTGAGCTAGAATATTCAATATCTCTTAACGGGTTGGTTTGACCCGAGATAAGTTAAATGATCCAACACATGAATGATTTGGAGACTGACTAACCCGGGTCCATATTGTGAATTTCAGGCTTAATATATGGGGAGAAACATCCTAAGTATGTCAAAACTAGAGGTTTGATCAACTTGAGAAAAACATTGCAAAAAATTGCAAATTTTGGCTAAGTACAAAGCCGGATATTGCAAGAAAGATTCAGTTAAAAAAAAGCTTGTTCATGCCACGCGAAGATTCTTGGCAATGCACTTTGAGACCTAATTACGTAAATTAAATATGGTATTCGAGAATATTGGGAATGAGTCTTACATTATCCTTTTGATCACATCACCCCCACTCGAACTTTCTTGCAAGTACTCGGGAGGAATCGAGTATCATCGTAATTAACTCCTATACAAAAGTTTTAAGATTGAACTTATTGAGGAGAAATTCAGTTGTTCTTTGGAGTAAAGAAATGTTGTAAGAATTTTAAAGAAGGAGAGGGAAATCGGAATGTAAAGGATGGATCTTACCTAAGGTCCCTTATGCACCTATTTATAGGGGAGAAGAGCACTTAGCCAGCTGGCGGTCCCAGCTCACAGGCTTAAAGCGAACCTCTTATTACTCTGGTCGCGGGAAGACTTTGCCCATTTTGGCGAGTAGGGCTATTGCATGTTGGATAATAGAGACTTACCTACCAACCACATGTGATGGGACATCTGGAAACTCGCATTCCACGAGGGATGATGAACTTATTGTAGACGTCTCATCAAAGTGATCATTTTAATCCTTTAACCTTTTAAGCTTCAGAGTTATCATAACTTACTTTCTACTTTCACCTACCTATGTAATTAGTACCAAAGTACCGATCTTGAAAATCGCTAAATTTTGGCACCGATACCAAATAGCTCGGTACGGTAATTGAAGGTAAAAATTGGTAAAATACCGGTACCAAACCGAATAGGTCTCGATCCCAAAAACTAAATACCGAATTGATACCTAAATTCTCATCCCTATGTTATATTATGCATGTAATCATACTCTATGTAATCGCCTTATCTTAGATGCGTTGGAAATGCGTGAAACCCAAAGGAGGGGCACAAAGAAGTAGATGAAGAAAACTTGTAGGGGTATTTACTATTTTATATTGTTAGTTTTTTTGTTTAAAATAACAAGGGATAAACTGTAATTTCATAGTCATCATATTTTAAACGTTGTCAACTACATGAATATCAAAAGTGTGACGGTAGAATAAACAGATGGTATGTGTAATTTATAAAAAAATAAAAATGTAAACAAATAAACTTCAAGTTACAGCAAATTTCATGAGCCCAAAATCGTGGTTAAATAAAATATTTAATATCAAAATATTGATTAATATCAAACACAAAGTTATACTGTTAATGTTTTAACGACCGAGAGAGTAAATAACTAAATAAACACCTCAAATTTGACTAAAAATAGAAAAGAAACCATGGAAGCTAAGAAGTCAATAGTCAAAATTGTTCACTCGTTTATAGTTAACACGTCAAACCTTTGGGCCTTGACACCTTTATCCAAAGTCCAAATGGAGACAATGTTGACTAAATCAATCAAACATTTCTACAAGCCACCTGGTATGTATAAAAATATTAACATACTTATACTAGGACAGTCATACTATTTTGATATATTAAATTACTTGAGTTCGTCAAAATACAACAATAAATGTCCGTTACTAGCACAATCATCATCAAATACACTACAAGATGGTGCGTGGACCGGAGGTGTTTGGAACTTCGGGTAACATGAGGTGGTGGTTATGTTGGTATGGCCTTGAGATGTCCGACGGAGATGATAAACCAAATAATGATGATAATAGTTATATTACTATTGAAAATGATAAAAAACAAAAATATTATTTAAAATGATGAGAAAAATTACAAGGCTTGTATCAACAAGGTTCGCCAAATACATCAAAAGATGGTACATTTTTGTTTGTCAAAGCTACTTACAATATGTGTGTGAAGTTTAATAATATAAACTGATGAATTATGAAAAGGAAATGTCTACCTAATGAGCCTTAGCCTGCCGATAGCAATTTATGTTTAAAGGGTTTTTCTGTCAAGTGGTCAACTGGGTGACATGCACGTATATCAATCTCCAAATCAAATGGGTCATTTAGACTCAACTATCCCATAAACAAACCACACCAATATATGTTATTAGGACTTTGGTTATCAACTTTTTAATATCTATTGTGGTTTAAGTCCTATTTCTTCCTTTTTGACATGTTGACCTATGTTTTTATCGCATTTTTTAATATTTAGATTTTTTAGGATAAATATACTAGAGAATATATTTGTGGAATTTGAGTACATCAACGACCAAAATATCATATTGGTGACCATTTGAGTATCACTTATTCTACTATCACTATATTAGTCTACTATCTCTATATTCAGATATTATACCATGCTACAAGTGTTTATTTTTTCTATGTAGCACATTTAAATTCATGCATGTAAATGATTTTCATACCGTAGTAGTAGTAATAGTAATAGTAATAATAATAACCTTCGACTCAAAATGGGTTTTATGACAAACTTAAGTGGTGTTTATTTTTTTGCCTAAAAGTACTTCTGAACTCTTTTGTCTGAGCCGCACAGACGTACGCAAACATTTGGGGTCTACAGATTGTTTGATTTTTGAAAGACCTTTCACTCAGAAAGGTCTTTCTGACCTCTTCTTGATGCAGAATTAACCTATGTCTCCTCCTCCTCCTCCTCCTCTTCCCAACATCATTAGATCATTCCCAATTCTTCTTCCCTTTTCTTCTTCTTCTTCTCCTCCCTGTCGCCTACTCCCCCCCCCCCCCCCCCCCCGCGGTCCCCTCCTCCCTTTCCCCTTTTCTAAACGTGTGGTTGGAATACATATCTTATATTTTCTAAAATTTATGTTTAGGGTGACGAAAGGACACCCAGATGATCAGCTGGCTGCCCTTTTCAATCTGGTAACATAGTCTTTGAGGCCTCCAGGTTATAAGATTAATTATGTGGTCTTATTTGATAAATACTAGATTATACCCCGGGAACGTCTCGGGTTGAGAAATCTAATATGACATATTGATTTTACATATGAAATAGAATGATTCGCTTTACAGTTACATGCAAGAAAACTTCGGGTAGCACATAACCTAAAACAATTAAAAATGTATCTCCAATGTTAGCGTCTAACCTTAAACAATGTATAACTCTAATGTTAATATCTAACCTAAAACATTGTATAAGTCCAATTATGGTTGCAGAACTCGCTAGGCGCTACCAACTCGGCCGACTGGGGAGTTGCGAGTACTCGGCCTAGTCGGGCGAGTACTCGGGAGTGGAATCGGCCTATGCGTGGAGTACTAGGAATATTCGGCCAACTCGGCTATACTCAGTGACCCACCCTTTAGCGAGTACTCGGCGAGTAATCGGTCAACTCAGACGACTTTTGCAACTATGAGTCCAATGCTAACGTATGTTGAAAATAGAATTCATATTTACTGATTTAAACATAATTAGTGACTTGCCTATACATGATTAATGATTTACATGAACGCTTTGTGTTTTTTTCCTGTATGAACAAAACCCCATAAAAAATAGTCATTTTTTTCTCCGTTTTTTATATAGCACTATGGTACTCGTTGGAAAGATAATAAAACGCTCGTTAATTTGGTGTAATTTTTTTCTTTAAAAAGTCTCGTATATAAAAGATATTAACGTTTAAAAATTACGGGAGAAAACATAAGAGAGGAAAATCCAATTTTATTTAAAAAAAAAAATTTTCCTAAAATATCTCAATGTCACATGGAATGACACATGGCACACTTAAGAAGGAGAATGCCTCCTTGAGTGTCATGTCATTAAAATGGCTTTGGTTTATTATATGTATAGATAGATTTGTTTTCTAATGAACTCTTGATTTATTTTTGTGGGACCGAATGGAGAAAAATCATAGCAAAAGGCAGCAGAGCATTATTATAGCAAAGTTTCAATTGATACTCAAAGAGCTTTCAAGCGTTGTCAGAGAGCTCTTGTTCTCTCTCCTTAACATTTTGAATCCATGGTTAAGGCATGGTGGGTTGTGGTTGGTTATGGTTATGGCTATGGCAGATTATGGTTATGGTGGGTTGTTATTGGTTATGGTTATAGTGGGTTGTGGTGGTTCATGGTGGTTATGGTGGGTGTTGGTTATTGTAGGTTGTGGTGGGTTATGGTTATGGTGGGTTGTGGTTGGTTATGGTTAGATTACGCTATGCTGCAGACGTTAACAAACAAACAGACTTCTTCTTGCAGACCGCAGACCTTTGGTCCATCTCTTCTCCTGCAGATGCTTACAGATGTGGTCCGCAGACTGCAGATCTTTTACCTCTCTTAAAAAAACAAACAGCACCTTAGTGTTAAACACTAACGATTGGCTAGCTAATAAACTTACAATTGTGTGTTGTTCTATGAAATTTCCCCTGCAATGTGAGTTCACTTTTGAGATATTTCATTAACTTTTTTTTTCCAAAAAACTACTGGAATATCAGTTTGTGAAATTGTTGACAAACATTGACCAACCTCTATTCTACAATTTTTAAGATGTACTTATGAATGCCATTAATAAAAAAAAATGGTTAAGAATTTCACGCAAAGTGATGAATTTGTACCATATGTGTGAACATAGGTGGTTAATTAATTATCAAGGTTGTGGAGAGAATGTCGTGCATTATGTGCATATAAAGCTAAGTTGGGCCAATTGTTTTGTAATTTGTAGTGATCAATGTGAGCAGATAATTTTTACTATAGGTACATTCTATTAAAGAGAACAGGTCAATTCGAAAATTTTAAATATATTTGGATTCCACGTTGAATATTCAATAGTTATTCACAATCTGTAATCACTTATATATATATATATACTTCCTTGTAATGAATGAACATACAAGTGGAACCATATTCAATGAAACTTGATATGGTATCAGAGCCATTTCATATTCATATTACGGTGGCATAAATGATAAGGGTCGATCCACTACTGCGTATCTTATTTACTTGGGCTCAAACATCATCTCATGGCATTCACGAAACATATATTAGTCTCAAGATCTTCAAGTGAAGCCGAGTTCAAGGCATTAACTAATGCTGCTGCATAATTATGTTGGGTTAAAAACTTACTAATTGAACTGGGTATTAGTACTAACGATCTCCAACATTTTTTCTTGTGATAATACAGGTGCAACATATCTATGTGCAAATCCGGCTTACCATTCTTGAATGAAACATGTAACTCTTGATTATAACTTCGTCCGCGAACAAATCGTTGCCGAGGCGCTACGTGTTCAACATATTAGCTCCAAGGATCAACTTGCATACAATGTTTTAAAAACCGGTAAATACCGGCCGGTTATACCGGTATTACCGTTTTCGAATGGAAATCCGGTACGAAACACTCCGGTAAATATGATAAACGGTATCGATTTCATACCGCCGGTAAAATCCGGTATACCGGTTTGAACCGCTATACCGATACCGGCATAGGTTAGTTTGTGGCTTATTTTTAGATTATTTTTTTTATTACGGAATAACTTTTAAAAAATTGAAAACTTTAGATTATCTTTTGGATTATTTTTTAATTATTGATTAACTTTTTGATAGTATTTTAGTATGTAAATATGTATTTTTAGATTATTTTTGTGTTAATGTTGTAATTTATGAAATTATATAGCTTACTAATCAACCCGGTTGAACCGTCTGGTGCAACACGGTTCAACCGGTTGAACCGTTTTTAAGTCAAATTGCCCAAGGTCCATTTCTTCACATTCGATTCAAGATTGGAGTCTCCAACGAATCCTCCATCTTGCATGGACGTATTAAGGAGAGTGTGTCAATTTGAATATCTAAAATATATTTGAATTCCACGTTGAATTAGTATTAGTCAAATACTATTATAGTAGCATGTATGATGTATATCTCCTATTCAAAGACGGTAATCACTTATATATACTTCCTTGTAATCAATGAAAATACAAGTTGAACCATATTCAATCAAACTTGATGCATTCAACGAAAGTATTCACTAATTAGTTGTTATTTATTGTGCATATGATGTTAGTATTCGACACTGTGTTATGGTTAAGCGAGTGAAGAGGAAAAGAGTTACCTCTTTCTGGTTCGGTATATTAGATCTGAGTGAAGATGTGATTGAACTTGACTCTAAATGATTAGATCTGATAAAACCTACAAAACAAAACACCGTTAGGCTTATCACAGGGGAGAAGGAAGGTCTCTCTGTGACCACCCTCCGGCGTGAGAATAAATATGGTTTTAAGAAATGGAAAGGTAGAGAGAAAAGTATTTGGTTCGGTGAAGAGAAGTTACCAAATGAGGAATTTCTTTGGAGTATTTATACTTTTCGTAGTGGGCTTCGAAGGTCTTCGGGCCCATGGGCCTTTACTCCGAAGCCTTGTCTATCGGATAATAAACTTGGTTAGAGCCTATTAAGTCGGTTCGGCCTTTGGCCTAAAACCACATATTCTCTTCAAGTCCCCTGAAGTCTTTTTAATCCTTCGGAATTAAAAAGGGTTAAACTGGGGTTTTTTTTCTTCGGCTTTGGTGCATAGTGGATGACAACTGTTTGTTGTTCACCTTATGAGTGGATGACAGCTGCTATCATTCACGTATTGTTGCTGAATCACAGCCGGGTGCTCCTAGCAGAAACCCTTTGATGTGACTGTTTTGATTGGCTCGAGGCCATCACGTGCCACTTTGATTGGACGATTATCAACCTTCGATTTGTATCCATATATTCCCCTTATAAATAGGTTTTTACATTCATTTTTTACCTATTTCACCATTTCAATCTTTTGAATATACTGTCTTCTTCCTTTTCTTCCCTACAACCATCGTCCTCTTCCTTGATCTTCCTGACCGTACTTTTGAAACCAATGTTTCGATCATCCCTGTTTGAAGGTGCGTTCTTTTTTCCTTTATAATAGCCATGCCTAAAGATAATATGCTTAGTATATATAGTGTTTTAAAGCAAGAAAAACTTGATGAATTCATAGAGGAGTTTCAGATTCCTCTAGAACTTCATCCGACCCTTCCCGAACCTAACACTCCTATATATCCTTTTCCCCCTGGAAATTTGCATTTTACACCTGTGTGTGTAAGTATGCAAATTATCGGATTTCGTTACCCACTTTTTACTGAAGGTGCTTCAGCATCATAAAGTCCACATTTCTCAAATGAACTCGTTTGGTTTGAGCCGAGTAAACCAGTTTGAATTATCTTGTCGTTTTCTTGAGTACGTACCGGATCTCGATGTCTTTAGAGCGTTTTATCGCTTGAACCGGTCCGGTAACTGGTACACTTTTGAGAAGAGACAGCCGAAGGACAAGAAGGACAAGAAAGCCAAGGGTTGAAAGGAATATCGGGAGTGTGTCGGGTGGGAGGTGTTCCTCTTTCTGGTACGATATATTAGATCTGAGTGAAGATGTGATTGAACTTGACTCTAAATGATTAGATTTGATAAAACCTGCAAAATAGAACATCGTTAGGCTCATCACATGGGAGAATGAAGGTCTCTCTGTGACTACCCTCCGGCGTGAGAATAAGTATGATTTTAAGAAGTGGAAAGGTAGAGAGAAAAGTATTTGGTTCGGTTAAGAGAAGTTACCAAATAAGGAATTTCTTTGGAGTATTTATACTTTTCGTAGTGGGCTTCGGAGGTCTTCGAGCCCATGGGCCTTTACTCCGAAGCCTTGATAAACTTGGTTCGAGCCTATTAAGTCGGTTCGGCCTAAAACCACATATTCTCTTCGGTGGGCATGAGAGGTTCCATACCTAGTCAGACTTCACTTTCACATGAGCACAACCATCCTCTTCTGTGAGGGGGATGTAATGAGGGTTTACGTGGCCATAGTAATAGGCGTTAGGCCGAAAGTTATGTTTTTTATTTAATCTTCTGTCCAATAAAATAATGACACACGTGAGGATAAAATGATTAATGCCTACGTGATAGCCTATATATGGCTTTATTTTTTCTTACCTTCACTAACCATTACGGAAGGCAATAGACTAGGATTAATGGCTATGGACTATGGAGAATGATCATATAGTCTTTGTATTGTGGCTGATGATAGTATTCTAGTCAATAGTGGGTTAACCGATTCTTAGCTATTTGATGAAAGGAACTAAATCGTTCCATTGTTATGGATTCTTGATGAATTACATTATCCAGATAACAAAAATCTTTTTAAATGGTTTTTAAGGAATAGCACGTTTCTTATCTGTATTTTTAAGCTTTCTTTAATTAATGTTATTTTTATTCTTTTCGGTATCACACCTCCTCGAAGGTAGGGATGGCAATGGGTTGGGTTTGGGGCGGGTTTAGGTAATCCCAACCCCATACCCGATTAGGTATGCTTGTCCCAAACCCGTCCCAAAACCCGTCGGGTTTGTGTCGGGTAATTACCCATCGGGTATACCCGCGGATTTCGGATAAACCCATTAATTTTTTAAACTTACCCATTGGGTATATCCGACAATAAACCCGTCGGGTATCTCTTGGTTTAAACCAGTTACATTTAGCATTATATATTTATATGTAAATGATTACAATTTATAAATATAAACTACTTAAATCTTATAAAAACACCCAAAGACATAGATAACAAATAGTATATACTAATTTTTGGTAATTTTTAAGACAAGATGGCAATCTAAATGGATAATTAGATATATTATACATACATATTTAAAAAGATATATAACAAATTATATTGGGTATCTAATCGGGTAAACGGGTATACTTTATCGGGTAATTGGGTCAGGTAAACGGGTATATCATCAAATCCCAAACCCGTGAAAAATATAAGAACTAATCTCATACCCAGACCCATACCGATTACTCGACCCCAAACCCGTCCCAAATATGTCGGGTTTCGGGTTTACCCATCGGGTTTGGGTTTGATTGTCATCCCTACTCAAAGGGCCTTCTTTTAAGTAATTTAAAATACTATTGACGTCGGCCATCAAAAACCGTTTTTGGTTTAAACTCAACCGTTCGATCAAGATTTAGAGCGATTTTGTGTTTAGTGACGGTTATTCAATAACCAACCCTTCCCTCCATTTTATGTAACCGTCCTTAATTCGAATTTAATAACTTGTTCCCACTAATTTTTTAATTCAAATTTTTTCATACTCGCCTACAAATAAAAGGTATAGATGCATTATTCTCCTTTGTTCACAAAAATTCCGTTGTTCAATTCTTACTTTCTATGCTATCTCAACAACATTCATGTCATAAACATACCTGCAACTACTAAACATATGTGTACGTAAGTTGTCGTAGAAGACATTCATCAAATGCCAATCACAATGTTCATCGATTATACCCTGTATGTTCAATATTCCTTCTTTTATTTATAGTACTCAAGTATTTATATAAAATTATTGTTGATTACCGTGTGATTGTTATTGTTATAAATGTTTTTGCAATCAAATTGTTGATTATTTTAAATAATTTTGACATCAATATGATTTAAGAGCTTATGTATGAAGTTTAATGTGATTTCATGACGAGATTTGCAAATTTGTGTTTTAATCATGATTTACTCGTATTGTTTAATTATTATTATAGAGTCTATGTTCATTAGCATTTACTTAACTTGAGACTTATTGTTAATAAAATTGTTTGTTTTGTGAAGCAAATCGATTATTAAGCGGATGAGGACGAGAAAAGCGATGTTGCGGAGGCAAAACAGAGATTTGGGACTTACTCGTGTTTCATTTTCATAATAGTTAATCTCTTCTTTCTATAATCTATGATATGTAATAATTGTATGTTTGTAATTAGTTCTTGATTTTGGCTTATTATTTTCACTTATTTTTGAGTGAGTAAATGGAGAAGAAATTGTGAGAGATTTCTGATTCATTTGGTTATTATTTTATATTTAAAACTAGCTTTTATCTCGGGAGTGTCCCGGGGTTGAAAAATATAACCATTCTAATAATACTAATACTAATAGTAATAATTATTACTCTTGTAGTTAAATAAATAAAAAAATAACCTTGCTATAAGGTGACACCATGTGTTGCAATGTTGCGCGATTCTTTCTTCTAGCTTCTCTTGAAAAATATAACCATTCTAATAATACTAATTCTAATAGTAATAATTATTACTCTTGTAGTTAACAAAATAAAAAAAATATTAAAAACTCTGACCTCAACGTGCCATGTGGCACATTCAAAAGAAGGTTGAGGCCTCCATTGAATGTCACCTCATCAATATTCAATTCTTTTATTATAAGTTATAGATAGTATTGACGGTTTGTTTTGATATACAATTACTTGTGTTTCCCATGTGTATAGGTTGAATATATAATTCACTGATTAATAAATAATAATCATTTTAAAGGTAGTGTACTACGTTGTGATGTAACAGGCAAGATTCCTATGAAGTGCATCGCTCAACACCTTCGTCCCTAAATCACCGTCATCGCCACCGCCGCTGCTTTGGTGCCTCTAAGAAGTTTCATGGCAGGAGCAGGAGTTGCCGCCATGCTGGTACTTATAATTTATTTGAAATCAAATGTAATATCTTTTTATCTGTTTTGATGTTGTGGATTTTAAGTACTTGTATTAATCCTGATTTGTGCTTTCATTTATAAACAACTTGTTGATTTGCATAAATCAATTACTTCACATTAGGATTTTGTGTCTTTATGTGAGAACCTAAACGGGTTTAAGTGGTCTTGAAGATTTTAATGTTACTTTTTTGTTGAAATTTGCAGATTGATTTTTTTATCATCTTCTAATGTTATTTTTGTCTTGTGCAAAAACTTTTCTTTATAGATTCATCTAGCTTTCGTGATTATCTTTTAATGTTACTTCTGTCTAATGCAAGGACTTTTTATATATTAGCACAAACCATGGATCATCATCAATCACGGATAATTCACAAAATTTGAAAACCCGTTCAAATGGCTAATTACATGATAGAAACAATATTTGGTAATTAATTTTTTTATAAATCTCAATGTATCTCTCTTGAGAATGTTTCCAAATGCTGTTAACTTTCCTTAATTGACGATGATCCATGATTTGTGCAAATATATAATAGGTTTATTCTAACTCAGAAGAGAATACACTTAAAAAACTGGAATTAATAATGAAAGAAGATGCTTAAAGTCCTTTACTTGCAATAGTGATAGTGGGTATGTCATAAGACAAATATTTGTGTTATTTTATTCTTTACTATTTATTTTTTGTGGTTGTTACTCTTTTTTTTATTGCTAGCTTGAAGACTTCTTGGTTTATGAAAAGATAAATCTCAATTAGTATTTACGTATGCATGGACGGGTCGGCTAACTGTTGACTTTGCTAACTACTGATGAAGTAGTCAAATTACTGATGAGGAAAGCTAACTAACTAACTAACGGACATTAACAGAACTCTAACTAACTAGCTATCAGTAGATTAAGTCTTCAGAAGTTATGAGTTCAGCAGTTGTTGTCATCAAAGGTTTGAACTTCAGCAAATGTTTGCTTTTCTCATCAGTGGTTAACCACTTTATCAGCAGTTTCTTTCATCTGTGGTTAACCACTTCATCCGTAGTTTGACTACTTCAGCAGTAGTTAGCAAAGTCAACAGTAACAGATTGGCTAGGTTCGGGTTAGAATGGGTTCTGAACAAAATAGGTACAAATCAAAATGGATTCTTTAAAAAAGTGGTTATTTTGGTTTGGATCAAAACAGGTTCAGACCATTGGTTGAGATAATGGGTCATTTAGAGTTCGGGTCTGAATGGGTTCAGCCCGTACTGGGTACGGGTAAAAATGGATTGTTTAAAAAAAAGTGGTTGTTTTGGTTTAGGTCAGAATGGGCCCAGACCGCCAAATGGGGTAACGGGTTGTATCAGGTTTAAGTCTAAAGGCTTCCAACCAAACTGGGTATGGGTTAAAATGGACTTTTTAAAAAAGTGGTCATTTTCGTTTGGGTCAGAACGTGCCAGACCGCCAAATGGGGTAATGAGTTGTATCGGGTTTAGGGTTATGGGGCTTCTAACCAAACTGAGTATTGGCGTTATGAAAATCCTACAACCCATGTTTGTTAGGAAAATATAAGGAATTGTAATTTGTTATTGTTTTCTATTTTATTGTTCTTTATTGCATCTATCTCTAAATGCAGCATCAACGAACTGTAAGTAATGCACATAGTTTTGGCAAAAATTAGCCAGTTGAGTTTCGGACCACATCCATCCACTGATCCACCCTATATTTGCACATGGTCAAGTCTACGTGGTTCCATCGCGTGCAATGTCTGATGCTAACATATGGTTTTATGTGAACAATAGTGTGGAAAGTGTAACCATAAACTAACAAAGATTGTTATTTTTTGAAAACTTTTTTATAATTTGTATTTTAACCGGAAGAGATGATATAGTTAGACAGTTGTATCTTATTTTTTTTATATATTTAATACTGTCGTTTTTTAATATAGATGCAAACAAAAAGAAAAAAAGTTGTTTTACACTTTTTGTATAATTACATTGGGCTACCCGTACTGAGACGGGTATAAAACTAGTTATATATTATCCTTTTGAATAAATTAAAGAGATTTATCAGTCGTGTTAAATTTTTATATTATATTTAAGGTTTCAATTGTGGCTTAAAAGTAGCAGAAAACCAAAGTTTTTTTTAAAGGCTAATTTTTTTTTTGTCACTAACATGAAAGGCTTGATTAGAGTCTTAGACCACATGCGTCTCGCTTTGACCAAAGTCATGCGCTTTAGTTTTTTTTTAAAATAAAGTTGTTTTAGTTCTTTATAAATATTTGTTATTGACTAAAAAATATTTTTAATTCATTTTTAGTTCTTTTAAGTTGTTTCCAAGTCAAGAAAATTCGTTTGAGGCGTTTCGGTTCGTTTATTTCTCATTTGTCTTTTTCGGTAGAAACATCCAGCTTTGTATAACTTTGATGAATCATTGTACGTGGTGCTCGGACTATACCTAACACATAACAATTTGTTTTAATTCATTTTAAAGTGTTTTTAAATACTTTTCAATCAATTACATTGTTACTGAGTAGCTTCAATCAAGGTCTTCACATTTTAGTAACATTTTAGACTAACTGGGATCTAGAACAACCACATGTCAAGAAATGATAATTTTAAAATATTGCAGATCAATGTGTTTCCAAGCATGTCAAGAAATGATAATTTTCAAATATTGCATGTCTAAACCATTGTACGATGTCTTTTCAGAGGAACCCTTGTTTGATTATACTCGTGTTCAGCCTTTAAACTTCGTCTTTGTTTTTTAGGTAGAAAGGAAATACATTGCAAATATAATAATAATGTAAATAATAATAATGTAATAAGTTATGGTTTCAGGTTGCCTTCATCATCTCTCCGAGATGATAAAGGTAGATCATGGAAAGTTCAACTCAAGAAACAAAGATGAAACCGATTAATGTTCTTTATATATGTATGTTGAAACAAGGTATGGATATAGGGAACATGGAATGAGATGATTTCGATTTTCGTACAAAGATTCCATAACTAAACAGTTATTTGGAATGTTCCTGATCATTACAGTTATGGATTTTTTGATCAAAAAATATATTCCTAAACAATTAAAAACAATTGTTCATGCAAGCAAGTAAAATTCAGTTGTTGGACATTGAGATGGAGAATTCCTATGGAAGTTGCTAAAATAATTAAACAAAAGCTGAAATTGAACATTTATTTGGAATGTTCCTGATCATTACAGTTATGGCTTTTTTGATCAAAAAATATATTCTCAAACAATTAAAAACAACTGT
Source organism: Ambrosia artemisiifolia (assembly GCA_032199755.1). NCBI lineage: Eukaryota > Viridiplantae > Streptophyta > Magnoliopsida > Asterales > Asteraceae > Ambrosia > Ambrosia artemisiifolia. The sequence goes on from CM063518.1 coordinate 20,179,192, forward strand.
TCATGCAAGCAAGTAAAATTCAGTTCTTGGACATTGAGATGGAGAATTCCTATTAAAGTTGCTAAAATAGTTAAACAAAAGCTGAAATTGAACAGTTATTTGGAATTTTCCTGATCATTACAGTTATGGCTTTTTTTATCAGAAAATATATTCCCAAATAATTAAAAACAATTGTTCATGCAAGCAAGTAAAATTCAGTTCTTGGACATTGAGATGGAGAATTCCCATGGAAGTTGCTAAAATAGTTAAACAAAAGCTGAAATTGAACAGTTATTCGGAATGTTCCTGATCATTACAGTTATGGATTTTTTTTATCAGAAAATATATTTCAAAACAATTAAAAACAATTGTTCATGCAAGCAAGTAAAATTTAGTTCTTGGACATTGAATTTAGGTAAGAACATTATGGATGATGATGATGATGATAACTTCTCTTCAGGAGAAAGGTGTGGATTATCGGAAGATTGATTTTAAGAATTGTTTGAGAATATATTTTTTTGATCAAAAGATCCCTAATTGTTAATACAAGCAATATCACAAGTCCTTCTTTAATGTTATTCACAAATATATGATGGAAGGGTTTGAAAAGAAATAGCACAAGTCCTTCTTTAATGTTGTTTATAATTAAAAGGAACTAGGTTGCAAAGAAACTTCAGGTCAGCCAGACGTTTTGTCAAAAGAACATACTTGAAATCGATAGGAAGGTAAACAAAATTGTGTAAAACAACTGTTCATGCAAGCAAGTAAAATTCAGTTGTTGGACAGTTGTCGGTGAGATATCTGTCAACGATGAAGGTCACACCTGTACAGTTGTTTGAAAATAAATGGGAGGGTAAACAAAATCGTCGATCCAACTGTTGATTTCTTTCCACAACCAGTACAACGAACTCTGTATGGGTTGCTTGTTAGCGCCGATCCGATTGTTGATTTCTTTCCGCATCCAGTACAACGAACTCTATATGGGTTGCTTGTTAGCGCCGATCCGACTGTTGATTTCTTTCTGCAACCAGTACAACGAACTCTGTATGGATTGCGTGTTAGGGCCAATCCGATTGTTTGATTTAAAGGTTGAACACGAGTACAGGGAAGTTGTTGTCGGAGAGATATCTGTCAACGATGAAGGGAACCTGAAACACGAGTATAATCGAACTATCAAGAATCGGAAATTAGTAAAACAACTGTTCAGGCAAGCAAGTAAAATTTAGATGTTGTCGGAGTGATATCTGTCAACGATGAAGGCAACATACTTGAAATCAATGGGAAAGTAAACAATTCCTGCTCATCATGAGGAATATCTAGCTCATCCTGGATCTTGGATTTTACATTGCCAAATGTCTTGATGAATATCTTCATCAATCTCCTTGATCTACGCATAAGTGTGAGAGTCGATTTTCCTTTGAGGTGACAAACAAAGAGATGGTCTTTTTGATGAATGTATTATTTTGTTTTTTAAATTTTTTTAATTTTTTAAATAATTATATTAAAAAAATTAAAAATTAAAAAAAATATAAAAAACCAATTCAAAACACCAAAAAATACCCCAAAATAGAACTTTGATTCGAAGCGCCTCGCTTTGGCCAAAGCGAGACGCTTCAGGTCAAAAATCAGTTTTTTCTGACCTTGGACCTCGATAGTTAAAAAGTAATCAAAGCGTTTCGCTTTGGGCAAAACGAGACGCTATGAGGGGGGTGGAAATAGAAGTGGGGGGTTTTAATATAACCACCCTTAGAATAACTTCACCCAAAAAACTATATAAAAAACATTATTGCCCAGCGGCATCTTGGTGGTGAGATAAGACTTAGGGACTATAAGGTCCAGAGTTCGAATCTTACAAGGGGGTTTTTCTCATAATTATAAGTTTCCTGCTTAATTGATGATTTGGTGGTGGAATATGATCGCGAAGTAACACTAGTGGCACGATAATACTCCAGTGATCCGTGAGTTATTCCAATTTACCGTTCAAAAAAAACAAAAACAAAATACTAAATCAAACCCAATATAACTTCTAATCATGTTATCAACACAACAAAGTTTGACTTAATCACAGTTTCAAAACGAAACACGTCATCTGTGACCATGAGTCCATGACCGAGTCCAAACCACTTGTACCCTCAACTGGCTACAATCCGATCCATAGTACCCGAACCGCGTGGGGTTCACACCAATTCAACCTCACACTCCATTTGACTCACAGGTGTCAAATATCCCCCAATTTTCATTTCATTTGCATTTCATTTGTATTTGAAATTAATTTATTTGCAGTTTTGAAGTGGGTGAGCCTTCAGTTCCACCATAGTTGAATACTTTGACTTTTGACCGAGAAACCAACTCACACCTTCCTTCCCTCGTGTCCATAATAATAATAAATTAATAATCCATATAACTTTTAATACCCACTATGTATTTCAGCATATAAATATAACATCATTCCATTCATTCTCTTCATCATAATATTGCAACACAACTTCCACAACAATAATAAGATGAGGGGAGATAATATTCAACAGAAGAAAATTAGAGATTTAATTAAATCCTCCAAGTTGCTCGAGTTAGCAGCTGCCGATGATGTTTCCTCGTTCGTGTCCGAGGTTGAAGAAAAACATGTCGGAGTTGATGACGTCGGATTTTGGTACGGAAGAAGAAACTCATCTAAACTTAAGATGGGGTTTGAAGAACGTACGCCGTTAATGATTGCGTCACTCTACGGCAGCACACACGTCATAAAATATTTATTAGATATTAAAAAGGTCAACGTCAATAAAACGTCTGGTACTGACGGCGTTACCGCCCTCCACTGTGCTGCTGCTGGTGGGTCTTTAACGTCCGTAGAAGTTGCCAATCTGTTAGTTAACGCCGGTGCTGACGTCAGCGTAACGGATGCTGACGGAAGCAAGCCTGGTGATGTGATTGCTCGAGGGGTAAAATCGTCTATTAGAAAAGGTTTGGAGATGTTGTTGAAGGGTTTTGTGATGGAGGAAAGTGTAACCGTTAAAAAGGAATATCCGGTTGACGTAACGTTACCGGATATTAATAACGAGGTATACAGTTCTGATGAGTTTAGGATGTATACTTTTAAGGTTAAGCCGTGTTCGAGGGCGTACACTCATGATTGGACGGAGTGTCCGTTTGTTCACCCTGGGGAGAACGCGCGTAGGCGTGATGTTAAAAAGTTTAATTATAGTTGTGTCCCGTGCCCAGAGTTTCGTAAAGGAAGCTGTGTGCACGGGGACGCGTGTGAGTATGCACACGGGGTGTTTGAGTCGTGGCTTCACCCGGCTCAATATAAGACCCGGTTGTGTAAGGATGAGACTGGGTGTGCGCGAAAAGTTTGTTTTTTCGCGCATAGGGTGGACGAGTTGAGGCCTTTGTATGCCTCAACTGGTTCAGCTATCCCTTCTCCAAAATCAGGGTCTGCGAGTTCTATTGAATCGGGCTCCATCAGTCCGATTCAGAACTCGCCACCGATGGTTATTGGTTCGACTCCACCCATGTCACCGTCTATTTCTCCGATGATGAACGGGTGGCCGAACCAGAACCAAAACCAAAACCAAAACCAGAACAAGATGAATCGTCTGGCACCGCCTGCGTTGCAACTCTCCGGTAGTCGTTTGCGAACCGCTTTAAACGCGCGAGACTTCGAATTACAAAGCTTAAGAGCTCAACAACAACAACAACAAAGACAACAAATGATCGATGATTTAGCCTCAAATCTTTACTCCAACAAGTTTGGAGAATTAACTCCTACCAATCTTGATGATGTTTTCGGTTCTTTTGATCAATCTTTATTATCATCAACCCAATTACAATCTCCAAACAATCTCCATGGAAACTACGCCTCTTCTCCAATCCGAAAACCCGCAAACTTCGCATTCGATTCATCAGCCGCAGTTGCACAAGCAGTGATCAATTCAAGGTCGGGTGCATTCTCAAAACAACGCAGTCAAAGCTTCATTGACCGCGGCGCGGTAGGCGGACCGATATCGCAATGGGGTTCGCCTGATGGGAAGCTAGATTGGGGGTTCAATGGTGAAGGGGCTAATAAGTTTAAAAAGTCTGCATCATTTGGGTTAAGAAATGGTTTACCAATGAGTGTTGGTCATGAGCCAGATGTGTCATGGGTCAATACATTGGTTAAAGATGTTTCATCTGTTGGAGTTGGGTTGTATAGCTCATCGGAGAAGCAGAGGTATGGTGGTGAGAAATTGCCCCAATGGGTTGAGCAGTGTTTATAGAGCATTAATGGATTGGTGGAATAAAAGAGAAGTTACAATTGCCTACATTTGGAATTAGATTTTTTTTTTTTTTATTCTTTGGTTTATTGTTACATTTGAGGTAATTTTATTCTTCCAAATATGTTACAAATGTAGTAATGTAGATTTTAGTTCTCTACAAAGGGGTTACTAATTTCTTATGTAATGATATATCGACAACTTATTTTTAAGATACAAATTTATGTTATTAAGGCAATTTTTCAATCGATGCTACTTCACACTGTCCACGGACGACATATGCCTCATCGCGTCGCATCGTTGTACATGGACCTCACTTCTCACACCCTGCTCTAAACGGATTTATTCCTTAAGTATTCAAGGGCCTTCGTCCACAATACAACCCTTCATGAAGACCTCTCCATGTCAAGGAAGACGCAAAAGGACTACAAGGATATAAGACACAATGTAATAAGTGATAGTTAGAGGTAGTATTATGTAAACACCTTAGTTGCAATTACCAATACAACAAACACAATTACACCGTACTTTACATAGTACACACACTTGAGACTTGAGAGTTTCTACTCAGAACTACTCATAATATTTGAATTCAATCAACCGATATCTGATTGTAAATAAACCACCAAGTTCATATTTTAAAATATAAAGTTATTGTGTTTTTGGACTTAAGGTAAGGTTTTTTTAATGTAATTATCTTTTTTTATTAAATTTATCATATGTTTACGCAAAGTAGTGGAAGTAGATACATATCTCAAAATAATTTGTGCATTAACATTCTTAATGCATTTTTGATAAACTTATTATTCTGATATGTTTTTCGCATCATGAAATTTAACTTGTTAGAAATCTGTGTATAAAACAAGTTAAATAAATACAACTTTGATCAGTTTTTTTTAGTGTTTCAGCGGTAAATCTCGTGTTGAAAAGCGATCACTGCCCAGGATCGAATCCCATATAAACCACACAGGTTTCTCCTTTCAAACCCAATGGTTATTTTTTTCGGTGGAACGTGGGAATCGAACCTGAGACCAAACCCAGACAGGAACCCTCCAAGGAGGTAAACCTTCTCACCTCAAACCAGCTGGGCTGGAGATCATTGGCACAACTTTGATCAGTTAATAATGAAGTTTATGAATTATAAAACAAATGTATGCTTCAATTTAATGAAGTTTATGAATATTATATATAGAGAGAGAGTAAAGATCAAATACAAATAGGTTTAACCTACTTAAAAGGTAGGGGCCCAAAAACCCATTAAAGACAAAACAGGCTCATACCCAAAACATGCTTGGCCCACGTTTCATGCAGATGGCAGACACAAACTTGGCGGACGCAGCACCGCGGCGGATACCAAGTCTTGGCAGATGTGTATCAGACGCAACACCTGCCAAGTTCCTCTCGAAGAATTGGTGACGAAGGTTACTAGGACACGTGGCAGACAAAGGTTCAAACGTACAAGTTTGTACGGACCAATCACGGCAACCATACGTGCGGCAGAGGTCATGTTGCACGATCAACCAACTCGGAAGCTGCACGTAGTTGCGCATCCACCAAAGGGAACAACAAGTACACTTCCTGCCCGCGTCAGCCAATAAGACCACATGAAGCCACCTCAGCAACGATCTCCACTAACGTGTAACCATAGAGGAGACAATAGTACACTCGGCAAAGAGAATTAACCAATCACATCGTATCAGACCTGCAACCAGCTAACGGACGACACGTGTCTCATCCCTAGACATCTTCCAACGGCGTTTAGCCACGTGGAATGAACAGTACATTCTCTCTCTATGATTTGTATAATATTATCCAACATGTTATATTGGGCTAATCATGGGCTGATGTGGAGGCAAGCTCTTAACTGGGCCTCGGCCCACTGGGTAAGTTAAGGGTGAATGCTAAGGCCCGTGTGGAACCTATTTAAGGAGGACTTCACCTCCTTGGATAGGCCACTCAGAAAACCTTAAAGAGCACACTAAGGCCGCACACGTTTTTGTGTCTGCTAAGTAGAATCTCTCGAGATTCGAGGTGGTCGCCCCACATCGGATTATTGCGTTCATTTCAGGTCTACCACCACCACAGTTCGACGTGTCGTTCATTCTAGCAAAGGATTAAGCTTGTAGTGACGTGGTTTAGCCTCCTAATCGAAGGTTAGGCCATTGTTTCTTCACCTACTAAACATGAGAAGTGAAGGGGGGATTTTTTTATTTTTTAATTTTTTTTCCATCTGCTTAAACATGTTTTCTAGATGAATAATATAAAAAAATTAGTGAAATTACGTCATTAGAGTAATTACAGTAGTTTACACTAGGGTAATTACATAATTACCCTACACTAAACTTTTTCCGTTTTTTTTCGATTTCAGTACTAAATTACATGTTAAACAATATTGAAAAAAAAACCCTCATTCAGTTCTCATGTTAAGGGCTATTTATAGAATAAGAACCTTTAACTCTCTCTCTCTCTCTCTCTCTCTCTCTATATATATATATATATATATATATATATATATATATATATATATACATATAAGACTGTATGGTGTGGGTTGAGTTTTCCCCCAACTCCCCCAATGCCACATCAGCGCCACATCATTTCCCTCATTTTCTCCCCCAAAGTTTGGAAATGGTATTCTCCCAATTCCCCCATTCCCCCTTTCTTTTTTTTATTATTTTTATTTATCTATTTAATTTATATTTTATACTTTTAAATACATTAAAATTTAAAAAATATATATATTAGACACACATTGATACAGCAGCAAACAAACAAAATCCATCCTCATCTTCAACATCAAGTGTTCAACTTCATCTTCAACAAACTCCACCTCCCGTCACCCCTTTCAGATCATAGCCACCATCGTCGGCCTTCATCTTCATCACAGCTCCTTCGAAGCCATCACCGTCGGACACTCACACAGCGGAGCCACCACCGTAGCCTCAACGGTAAGCTCCGGTGACGTCAACCACCAAGACCTGCCGGCTGCCTCCTTTTTCTTCTTCTTCATCATCGCCATCATCTCTAATCTCTCTGGTTTGTGTGTGTGTGTATATATATATACATATATATATATATATATAAAGAAAAATAAACATATAATAATATTATCTTTCAATCGGGGAGAAGGGGGAAAACTCCCCGTTTTCACCGAGATTTAGTCGGTAGGGGCGGTGTTTTCTTCGGTGCCCGACTCCACGTCACTCCCCCGAGTGCCTTCCCCGAGAGCACACTATACAGCCTAATAAACCAAAGCCATTTTAATGACATGGCACTCAAAGAGGTATTCTCCTCCTTGAGTGTGCCATGTGTCATCCCATGTGACATTGAGATATTTTAGGAAAAAAAATAATTTAAAAACAAAATTAGATTTTTCTCTCTTATATTTCCTCCCATAATTTTTAAACGTTAATATCTTTTATATACGAGATTTTTTAAAGAAAAAAAGTACACCAAATTAACGAGCGTTTTATTATCTTTCTAACGAGTACCATAGTGCTATATAAAAAACGGAGAAAAAGAACGACTATTTTTTGTTGGGTTTTGTTCAAACAGGAAAAAAAACACAAAGTGTTCAGGTAAATCATTAATCATATGTAGGCAAATCACTAATTATGTTTAAATCAATAAATATGAATTCTATTTTCAACATGCGTTAGCATTGGAGTTATACATTGTTTTATGTTAGATATTAATATTAGAGTTATACATTGTTTAAGGTTAGGCGTTAACATTGGAGATATATTTTTAATTGTTTTAGGTTAGCTGCTACCCGAAGCTTTCATGCATGTAACTATAAATCGCATCATTCTATTTCATATGTAAAATTAATATGTCATATTAGATTTTTCAGCACCGGGACGTTCCGGGGTATAATCTAGTATATATATATAGGGGACGGTTATTGTACAAAGTAATGAAAACGTGCGAAGTGTGCGAAGTCACGTAACATACAAAATTACGTAACATAGACAGAATCACTACTAATTCATAACTAAAATCATGTAACATATAGTGTCATTACGTAATTACGTACCATAAGACAGAATAATTCAAAACTTTACATAAAATTTTTTTCATATCCTTAAAAAACGTAACATACAAAATTACGTAACATAGATAGAATCACTACTAATTCATACCTAAAATTACGTAACAAAATTGCGTACCATAAACAGAATCACTACTAGTTCACAACTAAAAAAAATCACATATACAAAATTACGTAACTTTTGGTAATGGACTATATGTTACGTGATTTTAGTTATGGAACTAGTAGGTATTCTATCCATGTTACGTAATTTTGTATGTTACGTGACTTCGCACACTTCGCACGTTTTTATTACTTTGTATTTGAACCTGTCCCTATATATATATATATATATATTTATTGTTTTCTTTTAATTAACTCTATTAAATTGTTAAATATAATATGAATTAGTGAAATAAGAAAAGACAAAAAAAGTTTTAAACTCATAAAATTATGACACATCAATTATTTATCAATTATTTATTAGGTATAGATTAATCACATCTCAAACATAAATCGATTGATTTTCAACCTGTGAATGATACATAGGTTTATTAACGTACATGTGAAATTAACTTACATTTATTTTAATAATATGTTATAGCTCCTTAACTTTTGTGATGTGAGTAACTAAACAAACACACAAAGAGCATGATAAACCTAAGAAAAAACCAACATGATCAAAGGTTGTTGATGAGGGGAAGTAAAAACAAAGTCATACATTTTAAGAAATAATCTTTAACAAAGTTAAGATTATGCGTGATACCAAATGCATATTATCATGTCTAGTGATCCATCACAAAGAAATTTGTATTCTTGTAGTCTAGGTTTTTTTTTAAGTGTCAATGTCCTGATTACTCGGGACCCACTATAGTGTCAAAAGCCCCCATACGCTTCTGGGCGAAGAAACGTCTCAGGTGACCGCCCGTAGGTGGCACTGGATAGCCGGCACTCACCAAATCACCAGTTCCAGGGAAAACGCGAACCTCACCCGCTTGAAGGCACGACACTAAAGAATCGGTAAAACCCGAGCGGGATCGTGTAGTAAAGGTCTCTTTCCTCATATGGTTAAGTATTCGAGTCTCATAATTAACATTGATGTAGATTTATAAGTATGTGTTAGGCGTTAAAAAAATATATTGATCGGATCGGTGTCTAGTTGACCTCCCTTTGACATTTTTATTTTAGGTTGTGTCTAATATTGAGATCGATAGTGGGTCAATTTAATTAACATGTTTCTTTTTTTTTTTGTTTGACATTAATACCGATAACAGGCCGATTTAATATGTTTCTTTAGGTTTGTAATTAACACAAAGAACAATATACAACTACATTTTGATGTTTACATGGTGGAGAGAACTAGAGGGGCATAACTAAGGGGTTGTTTGGTAAGTCTCTTAATGAGGCTCTGAATCATTAAGCACTGAATTAGGTTGAATCTTAATGAGGCTCTCTTACTAATGTGGGACAAGAAAACTAACCATTAAGAGGTCCAACTTAATGATTCAACACTTAATTATTCAGACCTCTTAACCATTCAAACCACTTTATGATTCAGCACTTAATCAACCAAACAGCCCCTAAGTGTATTTAAATTTCTTTGTTAAACACTTGTTTTAGTTGATTGATCACTTGTTACAAATTCAACAATTGTAAACAATAAACAACCATATATGCAACTATTTAAAGAGTTAAAGGAAGGAATGACAAAACCGATTTATAGAGTTTTGAGAGATGTTACTAATACTTATATGTGCTCTCCCAGATCCTCCGATCGAGTATATCTCCACTAGTCGTCTTCCTTAGTTCGGTAGGGATACACGTTACACAATCATCTCATAAAGCAAAGGTAGTGATCACTTTATACAAACGTCTCCCTCTTTTACCTTTTGAACTCTCAAATCACTAAACAAACTTAGTGACCCCCCTTACAAATATCTCACAACTACAACAAAATAGCTCACAATAAAATGCTCATACAAAAGAATAACTAATAGTTTAATTGTGGAACAACTCTTATTATTTTGCTCTTTATCTTGATCTTGAATCTCTCTTGGATATGGAGTATGAGTCACAAGGGAATTAGAGATACTTTTCATATAGTGATATTATAGAAAGTTTAGAGCAAAATTGGTAAATGGAAAAGGTTGTAGTTGACTTGTATTTATAATCAAAGCTTAAAAACAAGATAAATATCACATACATGCTAACGATCGATCCCACTGTCAACACCATCAAACCGTAGACCGTCTGATTTGTCTTTATGCTTGTTTCAAACTCTTGAATGTTCTGCAACAATTATAAACCGCTACAAACACCTTTTTCACACCCATAAAATTGATTTTTTTAACGTATGTCAATGTAGATCTTCACTTTTTAAGCATGGTGGTGATTTGGTAAAAACATGGTTTCTTTTTCCCATTTTTGCATCGTTTTGTCTACACCATCGTTAAATACTTTAAATGGAAAGAAACAACTAAACTCTTTCATTTTCAAAAATCAAAATTCCTCCAATTGATAATTAACTTGTTTAGTTCAGTTGGAACCGTTTCTTGTAAGTATTTTGAAGAAAATTAATTTGTTATATATCAATTGGACTTTAGTTCATTTCTTCTCTAATTCTCAATCATCTTCTTGGTGTCCTCATTCTTTGTAGATGATCTTTTATTCTTGAGCTTTATATCTTCAATTATTTATTACATGTTACTTTGATCTTTCACCTTTAGGATTTGTGTTTGATCATTGTTACACTTGATATCCATCCAAGACTTGACTAATTAACTTCAATATAACCTGTAACAATTCATCACCATTCTTGATATATACATTAAGTGTATTTGGATATGTATGTAATATATGTATATTTACTAACACCAATCTGATAATACAAGTTCCTTTTTTTTTCTTTTTTTTTTGTAAGGTAAACTTCATTAAAAAACGCCACAAGGATGTCCTCAAAGCAAGGACACCCGGGCCAACAAACGAATTACATCAAATCCACTGTCTCCCAAACACATGATTTTTTCATGTTTCTTACTTTATTTTTGCTTTTTATTTGACATGTTTTTAGTATGTATTATAGGGAAGGTATAATGGGTTGATCAAAAAGAAAGAGGCATACAGTGGGTTGGTTAAACTAAAATAAAAAAAGTATAATGAACTTAATGAAGAAAATAAGATGGGAAATTGGATTTAAATACTTTAAGCTATTGCTCGTTGGCTGATATCACTTCCAAGTATCACTTTGAATATCAATGCTCCCAACTTTGATTGTTATGTCACCCCCAAACTAACCAAACATTAACTCCGTTAGTTTTTGTGACGTGACATTTTTTTATACGTGGCATGATGATGTCACCCCCAAACACTAACTCCGTTAGGTTTGAGTTTTTAAATCCAATTTCTCAAATATATATATATATATATACACACAGGGGATGGTTCTATGAAAAAACCAATATTAGGGTGAAAACCGTGGAAACTCTAACTTCCCGAGATTTTTAGGGCCTGAAAATTTTAGGGCATGTAATATACATAATTCTAGGCATTTTGAGCCAAAAAAATCAAAAAAGTGTCGAGCGTTTTTTTTTTAAATAAAGTTTTCGGGTAACACATGTTACACGAAAATAACACATGTTATTTTCCACTAACATGTGTTACCAGAAAACGGTTTTTATTTTAAAAAAAAAAACCGCTCGGCGCTTTTTTTATTTTTTTTGGCTCAAAGTGCTTAGAATTATGTATATTACATGCCCTAAAATTTTCAGGCCCTAAAAAGCTCGGGAAGTTAGAGTTTCCACGGTTTTCACCCTAATATAGGGTTTTCCATGGATACTTACACTATATATATATACGTCAAGTATAAAATGAAAACCCTCTTGAGTGGAGAAAACCTTTGAAAACCCATGTAAAATACATGTTTTTAAGCGTTTTGGGTCAAAAAAAAAATAAAAAAAGCGTCGACGGGATTTTTTACAAACATAAACAAAGTTGCTGAAAACATATGTTTACAGCAGCTAAATAGCTGGAAACATATGTTTTCAGCGTAACTTTGTTTATTTTTTAAAAAAATCCCATCTGTGCTTTTTTATTTATTTATTTATTTTTTTTGCCCAAAATTTTTAAAAACATGTATTTTACATTGGTTAATTTTTCCAAAAAATAATAATGTTTTTTACATGGGTTTTTAAAGGTTTTCTTAACTCAAGGGAGTTTTCATTTTATCCCTCCCCCTATATATATATAGGCGAAGGATCAAATGAGAAGAAACTTAATGTGAGAAAAAAAAAGAAGAAATGAAATATTAAATATTTTAACTCTTATTACATTACTTATTATCTCTTTAATTAATTAGTCATTAATAATTTATCCTACACATTATCAAATTTTGTTCTACACATATCAAAATTCATCCTACACATATCGAAATTACACGCGTTTATCCTATACATATTGAGATTATAATACGTTAATCATACACATATAGAAATTCAACCTTCATTTGTCCTACACATATCGAAATCATCCTTCATTGTAAATTAGGATTGATATGAAAGAATGTATTTTGAAATTGAAATATGAGTTTCATTAATTTAACTAGTTTAGGGGGTTACAAAAAAAACTAATCATTTATTTAACATTAACTACACTTATTATATAAAGGATTCCTATTGGTTTAAATTTCTTCTTTTTCTTCTTATAATACTTTTTCTTCTCATTTGAACTTTCCACTACATATATATAAACTGGTTAGTTTTAAAATAAAAAAATATATGATGAGTCAATTGTACTTTTGTTACTACCGAAACGCAAACCCGATCTCTTCCATTAAGCATGCATTAGTGTTTTCGAATAACATATCAAAAAGTCAAAATTATGTTGTTTGTTACATGGAATTTTTCATTCTCAGCCTTCTTTGACTTTGAAAGTGTCAAACCAATCATTTCTTGTTCAGTTTGTTGACCTTCACCGTAAGTCAAACATCTGTCGACTGAAAAATTTGTTGGCTGGTTTGTAATTTTGTATGCATTGTCGCTCCTTTGCAACCTCCAGTCCTACTGAACCTAAGTTTTGCCTTCAAAGCGTTTCCGACGCTTTTTCAAGAACTGATTTCAAGTATTTCCCTTGTGCTTCTATTCGAAGCTGCAAGTGTCTTTGTACCTATTATAGATGAAAAAAAATATTTTCAAAATATTTTTTAGATTAATCATACTGTGCCATCCCTTAAAGGTTTTGTATATAAATGTTAGTTGTGTTGATATAATGATATCATACCTCAAGCTGCTCATGAAGCCTTCTTTGAGCTTCTATTTGCATCTGCATGGCTTCACCTATCTGCGGGCTTCTGAACGGGAATTTGCATCGTTAGCAACTTTGTATAAACACTAACTTACAATTCTACAACAATTATTGTTTCTTACTTGCTTGTTTGAGGGCAAACACCGGACTACCGGAGTTGCTCATGCGACTTCCATTTGTTTCACTAACCACGTCTCCTGCCACCATATCTGTAGCAAAGTTTTTGTCATCATGGTTTATCCTCTATTTATAAATTGTTTCAAAACATATTAAAAGATTAAAATGGATTCTTAGAGTTGTTACCAACTTTATTTGTGCCAACACTATTAGTTTGCCTATATTGATTCTTACTCAGCCTGTACTTCTGCCAACCAAAAAGTAAATTAGTTTGTTTGCATGTTTTAAGTCATTGCATATACATAAAATGGAAACGGGTCAAACGAGTCAAAGGTTGCCTAATGTTTATTTATAACACTTAAAACCTCCAAAATCATTTATTCTATGAATTTTTAAATGTTATCTTACACACTAACTATTTGAAAAAAAATATATATATAAATTTGGACCAAGTGTCATTTCGCCGACCCAACCCGAGCCGTTACCCAACTCTAACTAAAAGTATAATGATTGGAATGTCTTTTTTTACCTGGAGATGACTCTTTAGGTGGTATAAAGTACCATTTTTTTCCTTGTTCATTTTCCAAAACTTTCAAATGATGCACTTACTGTTTGCTCCTCTAAGCTTATTGACGGCTTATATGAACCGTTCATGGAGATCCGGTGTCCATTTGAGTCTAGGTTTGGCTCCATTGATGCATCCCAGCCTTACTTGCAACAAACATACACAAAACAGTTGCAGAACATTTAATCCACAATCGAGAACAGTCATAATCATTGTCGAAACTTAATAGCTTAAAGAAACTTTAATCCGATTAAATGAAGCAACCTAGCAAAACCAAATCCATCTACGTTAAATTTAAAAAACTTACAGCAGTTCTAAGGGATAAATAAGTAAATAAATGCAGGTACTAATGCTTGAACATTAAACAAAACTTTTCTAATTATCACATCTTACTACAAACCCATAATTCTTTGCTAAATGAAGGAAAAGGAACAAAAAGAACAAAAATAAGTCAAATTACCTTAAATACTCCCCATAATCTTTCTAAATAATTGTTTCCTGCACACAGTTGGTGAAAAAATCATGCACTATCAAGAAAACAGTTCCAAGATCATATATATTATCGCAATGGTGGTAGGTGTTAACCAAATTTTGAGCTTGATCTTGTCTGAAAGGGCATGAAGAGGCGATTCAATCTTCCTAAACACGGTACCCTTCAAAGATTCATCATTTCATCAACAACAAAGATGATGTAAAAACACAAATTCTTAAAAATTTAAAATGCAACTACCTTTTGGTCGGAAACATATTCAAGGACAATACTATGTTCCTACACTTCCTCATATTCATCATCAGGAGCTTCACAATCATTAAAACTCCACTGCCGAGACTGTACCAACGCCTAGGTGTAGTTTTCCCTGAACATATCAAAAGCTCTACCCAAACAATCAATGCTAATAGTTGATGTTTGAAATAGTTTTAAATAACAAATTGTTTTACTATTAGTTTTAAAACATATCAATAGTTGTACCACTCAAGTTCCCATATTTCCGTATGATAATGTAAACATACGTCCAATTCTAAAATGCACATAAGTTTCTGCTCTGACTCCACCATCTGTGTAAACTTCAATCCTCAGTCTTCATTGTAGAATAACATACACAAAATACCCAATTAGAAGATAAAGTAGAAAAATAACAAACAAAAACTGGCCTTAATCGTTCACTACCTCGTCATTCCTAGCCGTCAAACAACGACACTTCTTCATCGCAACGGACGTGAAGGTGGGATTCCACCACCGCAGATCTTGAAGGTGGGGTTGGAGGTGAAGCGACGGAGGTCGTAGGTACCTTGATATGCAGCACTCTACACAATTATATTCACATTCAACATCAATTTGTTTGAATGCATGTAATGCAATCCCTTTATAAACATATAACTCTGCACTAAAAGAAAGCTCAGACCACTAACAATAGACGGGCAAGATATGATATAAAGCGTAATAAGTGTTAGCAATTTTAGTAGGGAAAATTAGTAAAACGCCTTTAAATTCGCGAAAAAAAACGGCATCCAGTTTGTTAGCAACTCCCAAAGCACAATATCGAAGCTACAAAACATCAACTATGTTGCTGTATTTTTTTCTCTTCTTGACGCAAGGTCGCCGTGCCATACAACTGTAAATCATACAACTAAAGTTATTTTTCTGGACTGCAAATTAAATAAATGCTTTATAATAGAAGCCTAGAAAACCAAATTGAATCACAAAACTTACCAATCCTTGTACAGAGGAAACCCAATAACTCAGCAAATCTCAAAGAGAGAGAAAGACATGCTAAAGAAAAACGACAAGTGGTCGGTTTAGTGGCGAAAAGAGAAGGGTTTCATATTTGATTTGGGGTTTTTGGCGGTAAAGGTGAACGATGGTTGAGATCTCAAATCCCGTTGAATAATGATGAATGGACCTGCCGGTGGCTAGTGGTGGTGGTGGTGGTGGTGCTAGTTATTTAATGGCGATGATAAGGCAAATCCAACACCATCCGACGGTAACCACCACCACCTCCAATACACAGGCTAACTGAGTGGTTATATGAGAGAGAGAGGTTGGATGAAAAAAAGAGAGAATGAGGAGGGCTTCTTGATTAAGACAGGAAAAAGAATGGGGATGTAAAGACGCGTGTCCGGTATGATGACAAGGATATCACCACCCACATAGGTCAATGAGAGAAAACCACCTTATCAACTTACTGTTCAATTACATCTTGTATAAATATATTGATAATTGTAATACGTTATTGAATAACTTCTTCTAGTAAAGAGTTTAAAACCACACATATTTAGGGCTTGTTTGACAATCTCTGCGTCAGTAAGTGCTGAGTTATTAAGAGGTGTGGTTGGGTAAGTGACTCTGAACCATTAAGAGGCCTTACTTGGCTCGGCCTGACTAGATGGTGATGGAGGAGGTGGTGTGTGAGTGGCTGGCTGAGAATTATGAACACAAGTGAATGAATAAAGGGGTAAAATTGCCATTCAGTATCATTTTGAAACTTAGTAGTTAAAAGCCTTTGGACTGATTCAGATGTTTCCTGTTAGTAAACCAAACGCAATTAGTATTGACTGATTCAAAGACAGTCTCTTAATAAAATCATTAATGTTGCGTTCCAGATATTAGTAAACGAAAGAAAAGAAAACTAATGAGAGAAAATAAATGGAAAGAAAGGGGATGAAGAGATAAAACAAAAGGAAATGAAATATTTCCATGGTTCAAAGGAAATAGAAGGGAAAATCTTTCTTTCTTTCCAAATAATAATTTTAGAAGGAAAGTTATGAGGGAAGATTAGTAATAATTTTTCTTTCTTTCTTTTCATTTCCCTCATTTAAAAAACTTCCGAACACAATATTTTTCAATTTTTCCATTTTCATCCATTAAAAAAACTCAGGAACACAACTTACAATTTTTAAATGGTCATAATTTTTATACGTTAAAATTTTCTTTTTAAATTATGTAACACCCCAACCGATGGCGGAAACATCGGAGTGTCACGTAGTGACGATTGTTCAATAGCTAATGGTACTAAAGTGTAAATTTGAATACGTTGAATTAAATAGTTTATTACATTGAAAGGAAAATTACAGAATACAATAATTCTAAAGCGTCAACTCTAACTAAAATACAATAAAGTCAAAGCTTAAAAAAAATCCAAAAGCTTAAAAGAAGCGTTTGAAAATAACCTGAAACATGTACGAAAATAGTATATGTCAATACAAAAATGTATTGGTGAGCATACCCGGTTTTGAATACATATAGTAGAAAAGAGTTTCGCAATTCATGTGTTGTATACCGTTTGCAATTATGTATTTAAGCAGTATCAGTCAAAACCAACCCTAAGACAATAGAATAAGACAACACTTTGAAAACCATTTTTTAGTATAATGAATCACAAGACAATGACCAAGGTCTCTCAACAGAGTCACAAGGGGTATATACCATAGTACTATTCATTGAAATGTCAGGCCACAACGGTTAATGATTTTGACAGCCATAGATACACACAAATTAACATAAAGCAAACACACATGAGAATTGCATTTAGTAAAATATTAACATTTTGTCATAATGTACATGAATAGCCCCAAAAGTGTAAAACAAGAAAAAAGAGAGATATACTCACAGTTTTGCTAAGCGCGATAAATCTAAACAAAACTCATCACAAGTTAAACTTGGGAATTCCGAAGAATTCAACCTATACGTATAAGAAGACTAATTAGGGAAATGACTTAAAAAGTCTAAGGTTTCTAGGGTTCTAAGGCATTAGGGTTCACTAAGTTGATTTGGGGAATTTGGGTTTCTTTTGTGATAACATAAATTAATACTAAATTGGTATGTCAAAATAATATGATTAAAGCTTGTAAATATGATTAGGTAATGTACTTATTACCATCAAAATATCTAGTTAAAAAGTAGTTCCAAATAGTTGGGACAAAGTATTCGAATTAATTGTTTTAAACTATAATTGTAATTAATTACAATAATTAGAAATAACTAAACAAACAAATACAAGTTTGATTATGACTTTCAAACATAAAATATTTCTGTTTAATAAAATATTAAATTTATAAAACAAATTTTATGTATTATGAATTGATAAATGATTTATGTATTGAAATAAGCATAAATATAACTAGAATACAAGATATGGCTCAAAAATGATATTTTCATGAAAATTCGCTGTATTCTGATGAGAAATACCCAAAATAAATTTTTCATAATATTTCTCAGTTTAATTGTATTTGAAACTGATTTATTGAATTTAAAATGCATTTAAATGACTAAAAATAGGAAAATCTATAAAAACTAAACATTTCTGGTCCAATAAACTAAGATTAAGTTTTTGATGTAAAATAGTAATTCCACAAAAAATTTGGTATTGAAATCATTTTAAATGAATTTTTAATTAATTAAATATGATTAAAAGAGTTTAAATCAATAAAAATATGAAATTGAAATATTTTTCAGAAAATAAAAGTGTGGAAATTAAGTTTATGGTGTCAAGATACTACACCTAAAATTTTATAAATTTTGGACCAAAAATGAATTTATTATGAATATTATAAGTTTTACTATATTACTAAAGAAATTAACTAAAAAGAAAAAAATGAAGAGGACCCGTGGACAAGGGGATTCGAACCCGGATCCTTTCCAAACACCAACACACACCAAAACCACTAGACCACCAGCCTGTCATGTTGAACAAATCGAATTTATATCCTATTTAAAACATAAGTAAAAACTCATCTTCTTCCCCAAATCATCCTATAAACCCTAACTCAAATTTCAATCGACCGATTTCAACAAGATTAACCCATAACTTGATAGAGCTTTTAACAAGGACAATATGAGGATCAAAATGGCATAAAATAAACGGTTGAATTTTTGTTTTTTTTTCTTTTAAACTTTACAATAATGACACATATGGCCCCTCAACTTTAACTAGGTTAGAAATATTATTGTTTTGGTTAAGACTAACTCATTTTTTTTTAAACTAACATAAAATAAATAGGACTTTTATAATATCACATGATTATACAATTATGACACGTTTTATATGTCACCACAAACGTATACAAACATGCACACACACCTTTTTAAAAAAAATAAAATAATAATTGACGAGGGCTAAAGGTGAAGCTTAAAAATAGATAAAGGGCTAAATTTGGCAACTTGCTAAAAGAGGAGGGTGTAGATTGTCACAAATTAGATCACAAAAAATGAGTGTTTTATTCTCTTTAATTTGGGTATGGTTTTACTTAGGGGTGCAAATGAGCCGAGCCCGAGCCTTGCTTTATTGAGCTAAGCTCGTGACAATTTTCAGAAGCTCGAGCTCAAGCTCGATTCGAGCCTTGTATTTTGGGCTCGAGCTGGCTCGATAGTATATTTAGGAACTCGAGCTCGGCTTGAAAGCTCGATCAAAGTGTATGTGGGAAGAGTTTAAAATATCCCAACCTCGGCTTGAGCTCGTTTTGGATCACTAAGTAGCTCGTTTTGGAGTATTAAGGACTCGTTTTGGACCATTAGTGAGCTCGTTTTGGACAATTATGAAGCCCAAGGCCCAAAGTAATTTAGTTAATGCATGTGTTGCAATACAATTGGGTTATATAGTATTAATTGACATAAATAAGCAAAGCTCGATAAGGCTCGACGAGCCCAACCGAGCTTTACATTCGAGGCTCGAGCTCGATAAGACTCGGCTCGTTCGAGCTTTTTACCGAGCCGATCTCGAGTAGCTCGCGAGCCGCTCGGCTCGTTTGTACCCCTAGTTTTACTACAGTTTCTTTTTAATTAAAAATATTAAATATTACATAATTACAAGTGTTTATGTTCCCAACAAAACCAGTTAATAAGTAACAACCGATTCGAAGAGTAACCAATTAATGGTTATTTTTAACCGTAGGTTACTAATCGGTTAGGGTTTTTTTAGAAGTAATCGGCTTTTAACGGAAACACCAGCTAAGCGAAAAAATAAATGAAAGAATGTTTTTTCCCCAGAAAAAAACAATTATTAACCGAACCGAATAAAGTAAAAATGAGAAAATAAACGACGGTTTGGGAAAATAACCATTGTGTGCACCTCTAACTCATACTAACAACCAATGTTTTCTTAGCCGACCGGACATCAAACCAATTGTGAGCTGTTTGAGATTGACTCGATAAAAAGCACGAAACGAGTCTAGTCTTATCGAGCCCAAGCAG
The DNA here is from genome assembly GCA_032199755.1 of Ambrosia artemisiifolia. Lineage (NCBI taxonomy): Eukaryota > Viridiplantae > Streptophyta > Magnoliopsida > Asterales > Asteraceae > Ambrosia > Ambrosia artemisiifolia. Next base: position 20,199,618 of record CM063518.1, read on the forward strand.
ATCTTGAGCCTAAAACAAAGTTTGTTTGTTTATCGAGCTCGAAAATAAGCCTGACATGTGAAACTCGTCAGGCTTGTCGAGCCTTATCCCTTAGTATAATTCTTTTAATATTTAACCCCATTTAAAGTTGTTTAATAAGCAAGCCGAGCCGAGCTTACATAAACCTGTTTACAAGCCGAGCCCGAATCTAAAATTGAGCCTGTTTAGTAAACAAGCCCGAGCCTAAGCCAAGCTCGAGCTTGAAAATCTACTAACAAGTTAAGCCAAACATGAGTTTTGAAAACAAAGTTCGAACCGAGCTGAACACTGGTGAATGTCGCCTCTAAGCCCAAATATACCAAGGCCCAGCTCAGCTCACTAGCAAACACTCCCTTTATTATTCGAAACTTCAAACTTCACTCTCAACCATCACCGTCGTCTTCTCACCTCTCGACACTCCTTCCATTTTCCAGCGTCATCGCCAACTATTCTTCTGGCTAACCGGTACAAAAAATTACGCACTATTTTTAAAAAATTTTTAATTTCTAGGCTTATCTTCAATTGATATAGTGACTTTTATATAAGCTTTATGAGTTGTTTAACACATGTCATTTAATCAATGAATGAAGCATTTCAGTGTGAATTATTATGAGTTTAGGGTTTTGTTTTTAGATTACTATTATAATGTTGAGGTCTTACATATTGATAGCTGTATGAATTCGTCTTTGAATTAGCTAATTATTGTTAAATTACTCATTCTCTTAAATTGAAGTTAGATAATTGTTCTGTTATTTGATTAGAACAAATGGAAAGCTTTTTTTTTTAAATAATAAAGTATCATATGCATTCAGTCTGCTGTCATTTGGTAATTTTGGTCTGTTATTTGAAATGTGCATACTGGTATGCCACTATGGTTTATCCAAATTTACTTTAGACCTGACCGATAGACGGTAGTCTGGTATGAGTTCTGTTTGCCAGTATTTTGACTCGTTATCTGACCGGCATGTCCTGATAGGTTTGCCATATCCACGCGATATCTGATTCATAGATTCGCAACTGCTTTGTTTGGGTCAAAGTGGATTGGATTTTAGCAGTTGTTAGGGTTCGGGTATCACGGTTGATTTTCTCCTTAAATTGTCTGTTTGACCTTTTCTGGTCGAACCCGTCTGACTCTGGTCAAGTCTGAATTCTGCTGATGTTAATCAGCTTCTAGTCAATCAGTGGCTGCTGTTGACTTTCGTTGGTTAGTACTTCACGGGCCGTTTTTGTGATCCACATTTAAACAGACTGTAATGCAAGTTTAGGAGGTCGGACCGATATGATGAAAAGCTAATGAATGATTTTATTCTTTTGTCAGCACAGAATTCCGCAATCAGTTTGGTTGATCTTCTTCTTTCTTCTGCTCTTTAATCTGCATCTGGGAAGCAGACGGTAAGATGATTGCAGGTGCGTGTATATTTGTACGAGCAATGATGCTAGTACTTTTTTGTTGCAGCTTAAAAGCTCGATAAAATCTCCAAAGAACATTTAACTTTTGACCACTTTTAGTGTTTTTCGGTTTTTCAACTTCTCTTGATTTAGTATCTGTATCAGTAGTGCGGTCATTTGATACTAAGTCCGCACTTTTTTCTTTCGAAAGTGTTCTCTCTGAGAAGCAGAAACTCATGTAAGCCGATATGTATATAAACATCCTCAATTTCAGGGTCAAACGTGGGATGCCATTATCAGACGAGGGGACTTCTAATGCACAAGTGGCAATACCCTGGTATGCTCTCTTAAGTGATAATTGCATTCACCTTTATTGCATATGTTAAGAAAAGCAATATGCTTTACAATATACCTTAAACATCTTTTCTCTTTCTTTTACAAAGTATAGTTAGTGTGTCGTACGAAATTCTATATTATAATTTATCACTAACTTCCTTCCTATTTTTTTTTGTTTTTTGTTTTCGAAATTTCATGAAACCCATTGTAAGGCTTGTTGGTCCTTATCCTTAGGTGTGATTTTTATTAATTGTGAATTGAAGGCCCTTCAACATATATTAGTTTTGTTACTTTTGTATCAAACAAAGGCTTGGCCAACTCATTATTAATTCATATATTTTGATTATTTACAGGTTCAAAGAACATGACATTACATACATTACGCCCAAGGTTTCTGAAAAAGAAATCAGTATGTTGTATTATAAACCAACCAACTGAAGTTTCCTCTGTTAATAAGAGGGATGCAGATGACAAACCTTTAGTTAAGATGTGTGGAATTACCTCAGCTAAAGATGCTGCTCTGGCAGCCGAAGCTGGTGCCGACTTTATTGGGATGATAATCTGGCCTAATTCTAAGCGCTCAGTTTCAATTGCTACCGCTAAAGAAATTTCAAAAGTTGCACGTGAATATGGTGCAAAGCCAGTTGGTGTGTTTGTTGATGATGACTCCAACTCAATGCTGAGGGCTTCCGATTATGCAGATCTTGAATTTGTGCAGGTAAGTTTATGAGTTTAAGGAGGTTATGTCGATGAACATTATTAGAAGTTGCAGTTTCTACTAATTTATTTATTAATGGGTTGGTTTCGGTTTTGTTCTATTTTAAATTGGTCAAATCAAGATCATTAGCTAAAAGTGGAATGGGTCAAACGAGTTGGATATCATTCGAAGTCTATTTTAATCCATGCAACCTCCTAAATAGATATAGTTCAGAGATTTGGATTGTTATTGACTTACTGTAAATTTGTAATAATAGGTAGGTTAAGTAGTATGTCAAAAGAGGCGGCCGGTCTGGTAAAACAATGTTTTGTCCTTTTTGTTATTTCTTAAAAATTTGTAATAAAGAACCTGTTAATTAAATATTTAAGAATTAATAAAAAGGACAAAAACTGTTTTACCAGCCCGTCCTCTTTTGACATACTACTCAACCTACCTATTCTGTCACCTTGAACATCAATTACTTATATTTTATTAATGACATATAAGTTTTACAGCTTCATGGAGATGGATCACGGTCTGCATTTTCTGTTTTAGCAAGAGAAAGGCGAATAATTTATGTTCTTCATGCAAATGAGGATGGTGACCTTATGAACCAAATATCAGATGAAGATTGTTCTTTAGTTGATTGGATTCTGGTTGACAGTGCAAAAGGGGGCAGGTAATGTAGAACTTAATCAACCAAAATCGAATCATATTAGATATAACTACATTAGTTGAAGAAGCTAGAAATTATTGATTATGTGAGTTAAAAGGATGTATGTACTAAAAATACTTTCTGGGCCACTTTGGCCCAGTTAAGCTAAGCTGCTTTTTTTTTTTTACTCTTCTGAGATGAAACATTACCTAAATCGACCCATTTATAAGTAAAATGGGTCGACATGGCCACTTTTACATATGTTCAACTAACAACTGGTTTTGCGTTTATTGTATCAGTGGTAAAGGATTTAACTGGTCCCGGTTCAAGCTACCACCAGTCAAGAGCAAACATGGATGGCTCTTAGCTGGAGGAATGAAACCCGATATTGTAACCGAAGCCATATCTATACTAAAACCAGATGGAGTTGATGTCAGCAGTGGTATATGTGGTTCAGATGGAATTCAAAAAGATACATCACGTATATCCTCTTTCATGAACGCGGTAAAATCTGTTCAATATTGATCATAATCTTATAAATAACATGAATAATTGATGTTAGGAATTATTATTTCCTATGTGCCAAATATGATATAGCACCTTTTTTTGTCATTTGTTATATTACTCAAAATGTTACAGAGACATGGTTCACAATGTTTGGTCCTAATGTTTCCCTTTTAACATGATGCATACACATATGTATTATACAAACTCTCTTAACCAACTTCTCCATGTGTTCGCTATCTCGTCTCACTGTTGAGCTTAGGGTCCGTTTGATAATAAACAACGTCCCCTTCGTCACTCACGTAGTGATCTCTTTTCATACTGCTTGCAAGAAGTCCGAGTAAATGGAATGGAAGCGGCTGTGATTTCTTTGGCTCTCGGTAATATTTCCCAAACACGGGCTTAGCGGCTTCGGTCTACATGTTCATAATTTGTACATATTATTATTATTTGGTTAAAAATGATATAATTTTTTTTTTTAAACTTATGTTTAGTGAGAAGAATACTTACTGCTTCTACTAAGTGGTAGTGTGGGATTTGAGGGAAGAGATGATGTATAACATGGGTTCCTATGTCATGATGAATGTTGTTAATCCATCCATAGTCGCGATCAAGTGTCGTTAGGCCGCCTCTTAGATAACTCCATTCCTATTAAACATTTAGTGACCGAAACAACAAAATGTGACCAAAATGATACAAAACCAAGTATGTTTTTATAAAGATAAAAGTCGGGTTGGTTTCAAACCTTGCCGCGGTACCATGGGAGTTTGTCTTCATGACCATGATGATGCAGGTAAGTTACTAAATCCAGCCACATGACGAAACCCTAAATTCGAATGAATAGTTTAGCTAAAAAAAATAAGAACAAGAATCATATGCAGTAATGCAGTATGTACATATAAGGAAAGACCACTAACCCAATAGGGTATGCCATAGAGTTTAAGTACTTGAAGAGGACCCATGACAAAGGACAAACCCACAAGCAAGGCAACCATGGCTGACCAACAAACTGTTGAGATGATCACATCGGCTTTTTCGTTAGCCCTAAATAAATCGCTCCCTGGGTGGAAATGTGACCCTTTTTTTCCTGGGCTTCGACCCCACTGTTGTTTGTAACCCGAAACAATAGTTAGCAAAGCGGAACACGCTAAACAGGATGGATTCGAACCTGATGTACACAGACTCACCAGATACAAAGGGAATGCAAGCATAGGAAAAGGCAGGGTGAACCTCAACATCCGAGTAGCCATGTCTAAACTTCTATAAATCTTCTCAGATAACTAAAAAGATCAAATTATATAAATCAAAATTTTGTTACAAGAACCTAAATTTGATATCACGATACAAATTTATCACGCTAAAAGTGCGTATAAAACTCACCGGATGCCAAGATTCGTCGTTCTCAACATGCCCGTGGTTCTGATGATGAGTTCTATGGCTAATTCTCCTGTAATCATAACCATGGTTATATAGGAAAACAATCATAAAAAAATTTTAAAAAAATATTTTTAATTATGAAGTTATTTTAATAGAAATGGAAGAACATACCATCCATGGTAAGGTACAAGTATTGAAGAATGTAGAAGATGACCAACTACACTATTGAGTTTTGCATCATTAGAAAAGCTTCCATGACCACTGTCAAACCAAAAAAGAACTAAAAAATATATATATAACCTTAATTTACACAGAAACATTAAATCTTCCTAGGCAGAATCTAAATGTTTGTTAAGATTCAGTTAGTTACCAATCATGACCAAGAACAAACAAAGCCCAAAACATAGTCCCTTGAGCAAACCAATATAACGGCCAAACCACCATACTATCAAAATAAGCCGCCACTGCGGCCAACCCAAAAACCACCACAACATCTCTCAACACATAACTCATGGACCGCCACGGGTCCTTAACCCAACAATGTTTAGGAATCGCAGCCCGAATATCAGCCAATGTGAAAGGTGGTGGTGCACCCGGGTTGAAGTCAGTCTCTCCACTTTCAACCCCATTAACTCTTTTTTCATCATGTTGAACACTCTTCACTCCCATAGGTGCACTCGCTTTGATCGTCGAATATTTTGGCCCAAAAAGATTCGACGAAGGCGATTTTATCACACTTGGGAAGCTAGAAACTGTGATTCTTGTTGTTGGATTAATATAGGATTTAGGGAGTGGTTTTAAACCGCATGTTGACAACAATTTGGTGGCCATTAGAGATACCAAGTTGATGATATTGAATAAGTGTTAAGATGTTATGAATGCATATATATAGAGACGGGTATGTATGTATGGATATGTGTGTGTATAATTTATCTATTGAGTGTGTGTTTCTTTACACCTTCCATAGTCTTTTGACCCTGCTTTTTTATGGTTGTGTTTTTGTTGTTGGTGTGAAAAGGAGAAACGTGATTTTTATGTGTGAAATGAGGGATGGACTAAATATGAATGATTATATAATAAATGGAATAAAGTAGTTTAGATAGAGGTAACGTTCCTAGACTCTTCTTTTACGTGTGTTGATTAACTTGTTAATTATAGAACTTTATAAAGTTGTTTTATCTTAATTTTATCATTGATATATTCCATCTTCTTTAGGATTCGTCCTGAAATGACTTGGTGATTTGTTGCAACAAAGTTTGGCTACATTGCTTGTAGCCTCGTAAACTGGGTGGGCGCAAGTTCGGGTCAAGACAAGTTCTAAGTAAATTGAAGGGAGAATTACCCTTTTGTCCTTTATGTTTACCTCAAATTTCACCGTGTGCCTTTTTATCTTTTAGAAATTACAATGTGTGTCCCTTTTTTTGAAATTTTTGCACACCACAAGTCCTTTACACTAACCTCATCCAATATCTTGGTTATCTTTATATTATTCATTTAATGGTTATAATAATTATTTAAAATACATTTACAATTCCAAAAATTCAATAAAGTTTATAGAAGCTTATTTACATCCCAAAATTCATTCTTTGTGTTTTTACATTAAGAAAATATGTTTTTAAATATATTCAATATATTTTCTTTTTTAATTCATTATAAATTCGATTTGCGCGATTCAAAAGCCCAAAATTTATATAAAAAATTTTCTATCATATTTAGCCCAATTTCAGAAAATTCTATTACTAAGTATTTTAAATCAAGTTATTCAGTATTAAGGAAAATAATCTGTTTTATATTAAATGGAAATAGAAAATACTTACCAAAATTATTTTTCAACTTTATACATCAATATATGGGTAAATTATAATAATTTTGATTCAATTAGTATAAAAATTATAAAAATATAATTTTATTAGAAACTAATTGTTACTGATGTATAATATTTTTATAATTTTCATACTAATTAAATCAAAATTATTACCATTTACCCATATACTGATGTATAAAGTTAGAAAATAATTTTGTAAAATATTTTCTTTTTCATTTAATATAAAATAGATTTATTCTCCCTAATAATTAATACCTTGATTTAAAATGCTTAAAAATATTAAAATATAGTATTTTATAGAATTATAATTTTTACAGGGGCTAAATATGATAAAAAAATTATAAAAATTTTGGGCTTTTGAATCACTTATACCCGATTTAAAATTATTTAATTATAAATTAAAAAGGAAATTATATTAAATATATATAAAAAGATATTTTCTGAAAGTAAAAATACAAATAATGAAATTTGGGATGTAAATAAGCGTAAAATTTATAGAATTTTTGGAATTGTTAATGTATTTTAAACAATTATTAGAACCATGAAATGAATAACATATATAGAGAGATAATCAAGATATTGGATGAGGTTAGAGAAGAAAACCAAGATATTGGATGGAGTTAGTGTAAAGAACTTGTGGCGTTCAAAAGTTTCAAATAAAGGACACACGGTGCAATTTGAGATAAACATAAAAGATAAAACGTGTAATTCTCCCTAAATTGAATTTGGGCCGTTTCAAAAAATGTTAATTTGGCTCGAGTTAAAAACGGATCTTGGCTAAAATGAAGTCGTCGTTTTAGAAAAGATAAAAAAAAAATACTTTTCTTAGTTGAATTATAATAACAAACCATTTATTAAAAAAAAAACCCCTCACCCCACCACATATACCAAACCCATTTGTAATTTTGTATGGGTAGGGCTAAATACACCCCATTTTTACTAATCATACACTCCCTTTCTAAAAATAAGTTTTAAAGTTGTTAAATTACACCCATCTAAACATCCGTGTTGTTATAATGGATACTAAAGCAGTCTAAGGGGCTGTTTGGTTGATTAAGTGTTGAATCATTAAGAGCTCTGAATGGTTAAGAGGTCTGAATGGTTAAGTGCTGAATCATTAAGTTGGACCTCTTAATGGTTAGTTTTCTTGTCCTATATTGGTAATGAGAGTTTGATTAAGGTTCAGCCTAGTTCAGTGCTTAATGGTTCAGCAACATCTCATGTCTTAATGATTCAGTCTTAACCATTCCATTCAGAGGCTGAAACAAACGCGTTGAATGCTGAATCATTCAGCACTGAATGGTTAAGAGCCTCATTAAGAGGCTACCAAACAGCCCCTAAGTTACTAATATCTTCCATTCCATTGATATTTTAGTATAGTTATTACCAATTATTTTTTTTTTCAGCAAAACGAAACTTTGATTAAGAACACCTCTTAAAAAGGAGATAAAAGATAGAAACCAACAAAATATATCAATATCTCATACATGATTCATTAAAATTGAACGCACACTATTGTTGGGGCAAGATGTCACATATTTATGCTCGGTTTTTTACCCATAAGAGTGTAATGTTTTAATATCCTCAATCGCCTGTTTTGTACTAATACAAAATTTATTTTATTTAAAAAAAATTACATACATATCATATAGATGTTGTATACGTAAATTTTTATAATAAATATATGTTAATACTTAATGAAAGTTGCACTTGACACCTTTTCAACTGCAAAGCCTTTGTTAGCACTTGATATAATTTTGTATACCCTATCTATTTCTACATATATGAAGTCATTGTTGGTATTAAAGCTGCACTTCTTGACGTTAAATGGTTAATGATAAATTCGAATTTTTAAATATATTTTCTATACATATATGATTATGATTGATGCGAGTTCAATTTGTGTAACATTTTGGTGTTATGATTTAATCATTTGTTTTTAAACTAGTAAAACTTAAAGTTCATGAAATTTTCAAATCTTTTTAAAATAAAAGGTTTAACTATATTTATCTGAAAACCTAAGGGGGGAGTACATTCAGTATAAATAAGAGAAAGGGGAATGCATTTAGCAACACCCTTTTGTATAGCGTCATCAACATTTTTGGTTACAACTTTTTACGCAATTAGGCTCGATCAAATCAGCAGCTTAGGCAGGACACTTGATAAAGTAGTGGCTTTGTGGCTGCTACAATTATAAACCCCACAATTGGAATCAAATCAGTAGCATTATTTATAAACATCAATAATAACATCGGCTTAGTAGCTGCAGCAAAGTAATGGCAGTGTCTGTTTGACAATTGTGACTGTTCAGGTTGCATTCTGCCCTAAATGGCAGTGGTAGTGTCAGTGGTGGTGATAGGGACGGCTACAAGGTGGTGGAGGGAGCGGAGATGGTGGCGAAGACGAAGGTGGAGGTTGTGGCAGCGGGTGGTGGGTGTGTTGGTGGGTGACGAAGATAAAGTGGTGGCAGTGGTAATAGAGTAGTGGTGGCGTAAGCCAGTGGAGTGTCATGGCGGTGGTGAGGTTACCAACGGTGGTGTCGGCGAAAACGAATAAGTTTTGAAAACAAGCAATGGTCACGTGTGGTACCAACTCGTTTAGACTCTCTCAAGGAAACAAGTTTTATAATTGAAACCGGCTGACTAATTTAAGTAGCTCCAAATTGATTCATTGACTAAACCTTTTGTGTTACACTCTCGTGTTTCCACCTTCGCAGGGTGTGGCAGAAGAGGAGATGTTTGTTCTTGAGGGATTGATGAACTGCGTTTTTCGAAGTTAACTGAACGCGATTTTGGGTGTTAATAACATGCTCATCAAGGATGCTCTAAATATCTCTTTATCCAAAGAATAATATTTATAGAACGCGATTTTGGGTGTTAATAACATCCTCATCGCGATTTTCTAAGTATCTCTATCCAAAGGATAATACTTATATTCTTGTAGATGTTACTAATTCATATAACAATAATCATAATTTTCGAGGTAATTTAGTAAGCGTATCATTGTAACTAAATAATACTTATCATGTAATTGGATTGAGCATATTGAAATACATAATTGAAGTCAACTTATACCAATGTGTGACGTTTATTGATCGCGTGTTAGAAGAAGTTACTATATGTTGCGAATGAGTGAGTGACTAATTTATCAATAGTTGATTGCTAGATATTCCATGATTCAATGTGACCCACATGTGAAAAACAACTAAAAGATTAGATTACAGAAAACTTATGTTGTGTTTACACCAGGTTGAAAAAAAAGTCTTTTACCTAAATTTACAAAAATATAACTACTCCATTTGAGGGATTTATCGTCTTTTTCCTAGATAAAAAGTCTTTTAGCCTCTTGCACGATATGTCATTTACCCTAAACCCAGATTATTTTGGACGTTAGCTTTGGTCACATGGACTCCACGTGAGGGCTTTATCGTCTTTTTTCCAAGATAAAAATTTAAGAAATTAATATATAATAATCTCGATATGTGTAGGATAAACATATGATAATTTCGATATATGTAGGATGAATTTTGATATGTGTAGGACAAATTTTGATAACGTGTATGATAAATTGTTATTAACCAATTAATTAGATAGATAATAATTAATGTATGAATAATTAAAGTATTTAATGTTTTATCATTATGTCATTTTTTTTTATTCTCACATTAAGTTTCTTCTTATTTGATCACCCATATACATATAAGAAGGGTGAGAAGGAAAAATGGCCATTGGATCAAAGTGATAGAGGGATGAGATTAAAAGAATGGCAATTTGGTAAATTATGTTATAAGATTATTAAATAAATTAATGATGTGTGGTAGTAATGTAATAACACACCTTCTCATTTAAAAAAAAAACCCATTTAATAACAAAAATGTCCAACACTTGTAGCCCAGTTGGTTGAGGGCCTAAAGTTTCCTATGGGAGGCTTGGGTTCAATTCCCACTAGCTACATTTTGGAGGACATTGGTGGAGGGGAAATGAGGGATGACCCGGCCATTGGCTTGGGTTCGACTCCTGATCCCGACCGGTTTTACCGATTATTTCACTGTCGTGCCTTCGGGCTGGTGAGTGGTCGGGTTTTCCCGAGAATTGGTGGCAATTGGTGGCCCGGGTATTCTCGAGTACCTGATTCGCCAAAAGGGTGCCCGATAGTGCTCGAAAATTGATTCGTTGGCCGTCCAAAAAAAATAACAAAAATCAACCATATTAAATCCCTTATTTCTAGGAAACTCAATAACCTTCTTCCCAAAAAAAAAATGAAAATCAACGATTGTTTCACATTGTCTCTATCTCTCTCCTCTCTTTCTCTCTCTCTTGCTGTGACTCACAATATTCAAGAAAATCAATGGTTCTTCCCCTAAGACCCTCCGTAGTGGAGGGCGTGATAGTGAAAAAAAAATAGCGTCCCTCAACACCGCTATGGGGGGGGGGGGGGCTTTATTTTCGAAAAAGTGATTCTGGCGTGATACAAACAACGCCTGAGACAAAACTCCCCCCTCCAATCATGCTTTGACACCTCATACTCTCTCTCTTTATTATTATTATTTTATTATTTTTTTAATTTAAAAGATATACTAAAATATTAATAAGGGCTTTATAAATAAAGCCCCACCACTACACCCCTTTTTCACTTTATCTCTCCATGCTGACTCAGCTGCCACGTGGACCAATCAGAAAGGGGGGCTTTATATATAAAGCCCCCCACTACGCATGGTCTAAAAGTGACTCACAATATTCAAGAAAGGTAATGTTCGATCAGTGGCCTCTTTCTAACAGTTTAAGAACACTTATGTGTTTGCAGATTATATAAGAGTTATTGCACAGCGGAATAGTAAATGTCCAAATATTACAGACCTCCAACAACCAGTGTTGGTCTGAGAAATTGTATGTGCCAACCTCCTTTGCCAGATGTTATATTCATTTCTGACTAACATAGGAGGTTTATTGGCAGATCCAATATTATAAGGGTCCATTTTTAAGAAGTTTGGATTTGTCAATACTTCTTTAAAGTGATGGAAGAAAAAGTGAACCTTTTAATCCTTTATTGGATATCAATAAGAGCTTGTGTCTGATTCTCAATTTGTTAGATTGATATTTGATCAGATTAACCAGAGCTCTGATACCAATTGTTGGATCAGTGGCCTCTTTCTAACAGTTTAAGAACACTTATGTGTTTGCAGATTATATAAGAGTTATTGCACAGCGGAATAGTAAATGTTCTAAGGTTAATATATCACTTTTAACAGGAGTTATTACTCCCCCTTTACTGAGCAGTTAATGAGAATCAATAAACAGTTCAAGTATAAAGCAGTAAATACAAGTTATGATTCTCAGATGTGAAATGGATTATAAGTTTAAAAGCCTCGAAGGTTTTTCAATTAATTCAAAGTAAATCACATATCTAAAATAGATGAACAAGCTCATCTATTTATAGACAAACATACAAGACTATTGCACTAAGCAATCTAAGATATTTAGCAAAGATATTATACTTAGGATAATGTTTACAACAGGCTTTACATTGAAACTTGATCCAAGACTTTGACAAAACAATATTAAACTAAACTACTGAAGTCTGAGTCGGTTAGAAGCTTCTGATATGAAAGTACTGATGAGTGACAAACTACTGATGAGTAGTTTGTCTTCAGTAGTTCTTCAGTGAAATGTCTGGTTAGACTTCAGAACTTCTGATGCTTTAACTCTTCAGCACTTTGCTCTTTTCTTCTTCAGTACTTCTGTTTTCTTCTTCAGCAGTTTCTTCTATACTTAAGCAGAATATGATTTGGACTAAGGTTATCAAAAGGTGGTTTGTTCAATCCTTTTTGTCCCAACAGGTAACCACATTATGAAAGGGAAATTGTTTCATTGTTATCCCGGTGTGTTTTAGGGTTCCAATTTATCGTCATGACTACATATAGGGTATGTTTGGCAAGGAGCTTTTAAGAGCTTTTAGGAGCTTCAAGCTTTTAAGAAAAAGCTCATACTCAATAAAAAGTTTTGTTTGGTTGAAGGAGCTTGAAGCTTTTAGGTTGGAGAAAAAGCTCTACAGTGAAAAGCTACTAGTACTAGCTTTTAAGCAAAAACTCTACTAGCTACAAGCTTTTAATTAGTAAATGACACAAATACCCATTATATTCTAAAAATAAAATTAAAACCTTCTTTACAAGCTTTTAATTATGCCCATTTTGGTCATTTTATACATTTTATTAAAAGCTTCAGCTACTATGCCAAACATCAAAATATATTTAAAAAACTTGCAGCTACAAGCTTGCAGCTACAAGCTTGCAGCTACCAGCCACCAGCTAGTTTTGCCAAACATACTCATAGAATGTCAATGACTTGGGTAAAGATTCCTTTATGTACTTATTAATGATATTACTTATTAATGATATTCGAAGAATAGTTGAACATTTTTCTCAAAATATGTGCTGAAGTCAAAAGTTGCAATTTTCATGGTATTGAACCTCGAAGGGGTACTTTGGAAGGACTATTTGTAAAAACGCAAACTGCACTAAATAGAAACAATCTTCGTAGTTTTACCCAGATTTAGCAACTAACTTTAGAATATGTGTAGAAAACAAATGGAAATAAAATATATCTTGATTGCTAGAAGTAGTTTTACCCAGCTTTAGCAACCAACTTTAGAATTTGTGTTTTATGTTTAACAGAAAGTGTTAAAACACAATATCCATATTAAAAATCACTCCTTTTTTTCCTTTTAGGTTTGGTTGTGTTCTATGGTTATATGATAGTGATAAAACACAAACTTATTCCTGATGGTAATAACACACAAACTTATTCCTAATGGTAATAAAACACAACGTCAAGCACACCACTCATGGTAATAAAACACACCGTCAAGCACACCACTAATGGTAATAAAACACACCGTTAAGCACACCAATATAAAATTAGCAAACCCAAAAAAACTAGTGAACTATAAAGAGATGATTTGTGTAATTCAGTTGATTATTTGAAAACAAAATCCCTATAATCACTCACTAATTAAAAAAGAATTAAAATTAATAAATAAATTGATTTGTGTATAATTACCTAGTTAACCTTTATCTTAATCTACACTAGTGCCACATGTCACCTTGAGAGTCCTTCTTACCCTTCTCACAATTTTAACCTTTTGTATCGGAACCCTTATCTATATATATATATATATATATATATATATATATATATATATATATATATAGGGGGTGGTTAAAATAAAAACCCACCTAAAACGAAGAAACCCGGTAAACCCAATCTAGACTATTGATCTAAAGTGATCAATGGTCTAGATTCATTCTATATTATTTTAATAGATTTATTAAGGTAAATGACAAAAAAAGGTACAATGGTCAAATGTCATTTTTTTGAAAAAGCACATATGACAAGTGGACCCCACACATATCACATCATCTCTCTCATACTTTTGTGACCATGGTCCTAAATCTGTCAGCACGTCATGTTACATATGTAACATATGCAGTGTTGCGTACGTTAAAATTGCACAGACTTTGGTCTCATATGTGATTTTTTGTTGCATACGTTAAAACACATAGATTGTATATAATCAATTAAAAACTTTATAGATCAAAAAACATTCAAATGTATACAAGAATTGTTTCTTACAAAGTGATAAAAACGGTCATTACAAATCGACAAATGCTAAAAAAACTATCATAAATAAAAAATATTGTCTACACATCATTCTTGATAATCATCTTCATCTTTAATGCAAAAAAAATACGAAACTGATACAAACAAACATTGTTTTATCCATTTAGTTATCAAGATTATCAAACATACGAAACTGATAGCAACTTAGTTCTGCTGTTACATACGAAACAGACGCAAACATAGATTTGATCCCATGATTAGTGACTTTTGTTTTAATCAATATATGGTAAAAAAATCAAAAGCTAATTTATACCAACTTAGTTCTGCTGTTACATACGAAACAGACGCAACATAGATTTGATCCCATGTGTAACTGATGAAAGTCAAAAAATCAAACCTTTGTATCTGGTAAAAAAAATCAGAAAGCTAATTTATACCAACTTAGTTCTGCTGTTACATACGAAACAGATGCAAACATAGATTTCATCCCATGTGTAGCTCATCAAAGTCAAAAACTCAAACCTTTGTATATGTTAAAAAAAATCAGAAACTAATTTATACCAACTTAGTTCTGCTGTTACATACGAAACAGACGCAACATAGATTTCATCTCAAACCAATATTATTATTATTACTAATAAAAAAAAAACATACTAATCAATCCATCTCCAAACCAACATTATTATTATTAATCAATATTACACATAAAAAAACATACTAACCAATCCATCTTCAAACCAATATTATTATTTGAAAAAATAACAAAAGCTAAATAAATGTCACATACCAACACAACCTATGTACTCATAATATATATTGTTAGGAAAAAATATATATACCAAAATACCATTGGAGATAAGCATTGTAAAACAGGGGATACATATATACCAAAATACCATTGGAGATAAGCATCTACCTGGACATCAAAATCAAGGTCTGAGGCCAACCCTTTGGCAACTTCAACCATTGTCAAGGGTTCAAATGGGATTTCATAACTCAGTCCAATCAGCAAGTCGCTGATTTCCTGCAAACAGAGTTTCCATTCACATTATCAGCAATTACCCGACACCCCTGGACAATCCTTCCTATCCATCTGACCACCGTGATTGGTGACCTTATCCGGTTCGTCTCTCTCCATGATTTCAGATATGGGTGTGTGGGTGTGTTATACGGGTTAGGTGAGAGAGGAGTCACCACAGCACCGCCGCACGCCGCCGCCGCCTCCTCTTTTCCTTTCTTCCAAATCTGTTTTCTCTCGGCTCCCTCTTATTGGAGATAAATGTCTACCTGGACATCGAAATCAAGATCTGTGGCCAACCCTTTGACAACTTCTACTGATGTCATAGGTTCAAATGTTTTTTCATCATCCATGTTGAAGCCTGATGATGACCAGGGACGAGGGGTGGAAACAGGGACGACGACGGTGATGACCTGGGACGAGGGGTGGAAACAGGGACAACGACGGTGATGACCAGGGACGAGGGGTGGAAATAGGGACGACGATGGTGATGAACAGGGTCGGTGGTGGTGGCTGTTGTGTATGGAGAAAGAGAAGTGGTAGTGCCTGATGAATGATGATTATGGTGTAAGAGAGAGAGAGTGTATGTGTGTGTTTATATAGGAGGGAGAAAGGAAATTCAAATTGTTTAGATGAGAGGGAAATGTAAAAAAGACTATTATAACATTTAAGAATTAAAATAATATATTTTTTAGTGGGTTATGTGGATTAATCTTGGCCACTCATTGGGTTTTCGGGAGTTTCTTCATTTTGGAGGGTTTCTAATATCCCTTTAGCCTATATATATATATATATATATATATATATATATATAGGGATGAGATCATTTGAAAACTCCTTTGAGTTGTGAGAACCATGAGAATTCACTTTATAACCACATATACTTATTTTATTCAATAATAAATGTGTGGTTGTAAATTTAACCATAATAAAATATTGAATACAATATTTACTTATATGGTTTACATAGGTGTGGCTGTTTCTTAACACCAGTGTAAACTGTCGTAAAATAATTTATTTATTTTTCGTTTTTTACGACAGGGTTAGGGGTTTTTACATCACTATATGAAAAAATTATATTTAAATTCACATTTTACGTCGGAGTTCTCGCATATATATATGGAAGGGTTAGAATGAAAACCTTTGAGTTGTGAAAACCCTATGGAGAAATATTATTATTATTATTATTATTTTTGAAATTTTTTGGCATGTAATAAAAAAATTTCCAAGCATTTTTTATAAAAAAAATAAAAAAAACTCCGACCATTTTTTTTAAATTTTTGTAAAATTTATGTTGTTCACTGTTACATACGTGTGGTAAGACATTTTATTTATTTATTTTTAAATTAGTTACCCGTTTTTTTATAAAAGTGATTTAAAATGTTTATATTACATGCCCAAATTTTTATAAAAAAAAACATAGGATTTTCACAACTCAAGCGGGTTTTCACCCCAACCTTTATGGTGAGAATGGTAAGAAATAGTTTTGCTCATTAGATCTATAAAGGGTGGATATTGATCAGTAGCAAAATTGTAATATGTGTTATAATTTTGAGTAATTAATTTGACTAGATATGGGTATAATAGTAATTTGGTATGTTCTAAATTAGATAACTCACATGCAAGGCACATGTAATTTCCCCATTCATTTTTAAACGTCAATAACTTTTTATATATAATTATTTTTTTTAAAATAATACGCAATAATAACGAACATTTTTTATCATTAATATGAGTATCATAATATACATATAAAAAATACATTTAACCATGGTGGATGTGTTTTGTTCTATAAAACACTCTAAATGCTATTTTGTACATAAAAACACTATAAAACACTATCAGGTTCATTTATAATCTGTAAATAAAATATTGTGAATATTATTCTGGTTAATTTAAAACATGATACAACTTGATTTAAGCAAGGTACAATCATAATATAAAACACTATATAAATATAATGACTGTAAACTTACTCTGATTCATATAAAACACATTATAATTCGAACAACCAAATAAAATAATTAAATAAAATAAGACATTGTATTGAATAAAACACTCTAATACAAATAAAAAAGTCTTATTCATATAAAACACATCATGTAAGAAATGAAACAAAACCGGATATGCCAAATCACACAAAGAAAACTTCGAAACCACATAGATAAGTGATAGGAATTTCTTTTATGATTGGATATACAGATAGTTTTTGTGTGTGTGTGTAGATGATTATATTGAGATGATATTTGAATTGATACTGAATCCCTACAGAAAAAAATTGATTTGAATATGGCTGTTGATATAATCTGCATTGATTTAATTTCGAAAATAATGGTATGTTTCCTATTTTTGTGTTTAGTCAGAAAGAAACCCTCTCTTCTCCACCACCCTCCACCACTCTCGGACGAAGAACTATCATAGGACCCGTCTAAACCTTAAGATAGTTCCATCTTTTTCTAATGTTGGGATCTGTGTGTACTTAACACTAACATTGTCAATTTATATCGTAACACCATTTTTGGATGAGCAATTGTGCTCTCCGAAAATGATACCAACTCCCCTTATTAGTCGTAGTCGTCACCACCACTAGCTTTCTGACATTAAAATTATGGGTTTAAAGTGGTCCAAACGCCGCCAGAGTATGGTACCATTGTCGTTACTCCATCGCAGGCAGAGGAAAAAAACTCTTCGCTGATGGTTATTTTATCTTGAATGAGGGAATCTCTCTTCTAACCCTAGTAGCTTTCTGACCTTTAGATTACGGGTTTGAAGTGATCCACACGCCGGAGTACGGTACCATCGTCGCTGCTCCATCGTAGTTGGAGGGAAAAATTCTTCTCCAACAGTTGTTTTATCTTTAAGGATGGGAAGGAATATCTCTTTAACAAACAACCCCCCCCCCCCCCCGGTCTCATCTCTCTTTTCTTATGATTGTCAAGGGTGAAGGTTTGGTGGTGACGTGGTGTGGTGTCATGTTGACAAGGATGGTGGTGTTGAGAGTGGTGGTTGAGAAGAGAGAGGTGTTATACATATATTAATTTTTCAATTTATTTTGATTTATCTAGGTGTTATATGTATAAGGGTTTAAAAACATAAAGTTTGTGTTTTCTAATTTTTGAAGGTAAAAGACATGTTTTGTAACCTGCTATAAACATAAAGGACTAACAAGAATAACTAAAAAATGTAACATAAAGTTGTATAAAGTGATGAATTCAAATATAAATTGTTTAGTTGTGCGACTACCAAGTCGAAGATAGGATATAGGGTGGGGTTACGGTACAAAATCCATATTTCGTGAGAAGTGTGAGAATGATTAAGAATTGATATGTGGGCATCATTTTTTTGACTTATTGATAATGTTTTGGATTGTTTAGGCTAAAATAACACCAGACATAACAATTAAAAACACAAAACAATTTATTTTAAGCTTCAAATCTTAAAACACCATGCCAAGAACATGTGTTCAAAAGTGTTATGTTTTAACTGTGTGTTTTAGCTATATTGTAAATTTTATGGCTATAATACATTGCATTGTGTTTTAAATTGTTGTGTTAGGTGTTTTTCTAGCAAAAACAACCCAAAACATCATATATAAATCCAAAATATGATGCATACATGTCAATTTTTTATCCTTCTTACACTTCTCACGAAATATAGTTTTGGTACCCGAACCTTTACCTATCCTTAGATCCTACTAATGTTCAAATTATATTATATTAAAACACATATTGCCTTCTTAATAATTTTAAAAACGATAAGTTTAGTTAAATTTCTTATATGATAGAGGATATGTTATGATTGATTTTAGCATTAGAAATTGTTTGGTAAAAACGTTTAATTGTTTTGGTTGATTGCTTTTAGCTAAACATTGGTTAGTGGTATTAACATTTTCAAGAAATATATGTAGTAAATTACCCTTGTTCGCCATTAACATGTTTCAATGATTGTGTCCTTTTTGTGGACAATTTTAAAATTTTAAAGTTTTCTTATACAATAAATTTAAAATATAACCACTTATTTATTTTTTAACACCAAAGGGTTTGCAGGCTTGCGGTATCAAAAGTTGTATTAAAGGTGTTTTTTTTCTCAAAGTAGTTGAAGGTTCTAGTGTATAGCGAATAATGATGTAGATTTGAGAGTATGTACGTGTGTTGGGCGATCTTTTTTTTTTTTTTTTGTTAATAATGTTACATCTATTGTTGTATAACTTCATAACATGTATCGTTGATATATATATGTCATAACTAAGACATAGATACTTGTATTATATGGTGTTAAACAATAGAAAATAAATAACTTATATTGTGTAAAAAATTAACATAGTCGAAGTATTTTTATTACATGAAACAATACGAAGGAAAATACAATTACAAATCACTAATCTCAAAATAATTCTTTGTACAAATCAAAAAATGAACCCTAAAAGCAATGATAGGGAAAACATAAACCTAAAATCCAACCCTAAAAGTAATGAACAAACCCGACACATTAACATGTCACATCATTCTATACCTCAATCATTTTAAACCTACTTTTTCCTCCAATAATAAACCACATGAAACTTTTACCTTATTATCCACCTCATCACCTACTTTTTCTTTTATTTAAAATATATATCTAATTTATTTAATCTATCGACAATTTATTTGACATATTTATAAATTGTTTAATATTATTTCTTTTTTATTAAAATATTAGATTTATGTATGTTAAAAATATTAAAAAATAAAAAATTTATTAAAAAGATAACCCATTAAATTGAAAAACAAAACACACTTAAAACCTATATATAAAAACATACAACAATTTAAAAAAAGAAAGAAAAAAACAAATTTGAACCTAAAAATAAAAACATACAACAAATAAAAAGACAAACTTAAACCTAAACTTCATATACGATCGGATAGTGAAACCAAGTAGCCAAAAGTTTTAGATATCTGGTTTTGAACATCCTTACCATTACCAAAGGTTCGTGCCATTTTGGTTCATTTATCATGATATGAAAACACATGCTCATAATTGAAACGCAGTTTGTAATGCACTTCATACTTTGCTTTGGCCCGGTTGATGCATAGGTCATTAGAGTACCTGTTGTGGCTATTTTTGTGCTTGCTATAAATTGCACAAAAATTACTTGTTTAAGTGCTCATATAATGTCGTGAGACTTCAAATTAACACTCATTTGGTTATGCTTATTTGTGATTTCATCACAAAAATAGTTATAGATACACTCCCAGTAGTTCGTACCATCTATGTATTACAGTCTTTTGTTTAGGGCCGTCGGCTTTTTTGCCTTTGTTTCTTCGGCTTGATGATGGAGATGGAGTAAAAAGTATTAGACGATTGAGCGTCCGAGGCATTGTACACGCTACTTAGTAGAAGTTGGGGTTCATACCCAGAGCGGTTTGAGGAGGTAACCCATAGAATGGGTAACGGGATGGAGGTATGGTACCGGGTTTGGATGGAAACCCGTAGTTATGCAAAAGGGCGATGTTATCAAATTGGTTCGGGTTTGAACTGGAGCATAACACTTCTTGAAATGCTCTTTGGTCATCCATTGTTTTTGAATTTTTGAGGTTAAAAGTGAAAGTTTGAATGTTTAGGGATGGTGTAATGTTTGGTGAAGATTTAAATTCACGGTGAAGTGAGATATTTGGAATTTATATTTTTATATAAATCTACCGTTTATTTGGGAAAGGACATTTTCATAAAAGAAAAATTAATGAATTTTTTCAACGGCAGCATGTACGATTTGGCCCCACCATCACACATGCGGATGAGTCCGCCTAAACAAACCCTTCCATGCCAGCCCACCACACCGTGGCCAGCATGGAGCAAGGTGTGGGGCACATCACATGAGAATTTCCACCAGCTTGGGGCAAAAGCTTTACCTGACGCGGACGATTGTGATTCGTCAACGGTTAATATTTTATTACCGTTAGGAAATAGTCGTTACCCAGCGGTTAAAAAACTTAATTTCAACTAAAATATTTAATTTAGTTTGTGTGTATATATTCAACATTTTGCTTATTTTTAATACATAGCTCCCCTTCTTCCCAATTCTATTTAAAAAAAAACTCAACCGAACATGAATCCCAACAACCGTGAGTACGACCTAAATCACCGACATAGGCAAGCGTCTCCCGATTCCTAGTCCCCTTCAAAACCAAAACCTACCATTTTCGGGGCCATGCAAACGACTTCCTGTCATATGCGCAACTTATAAATGGTAATATGTATTGTCATATCCGCATTTTTCCATTTATTGTAATTAAGATTCAGTGGTAAATAAAATCGTGAAAATTTTTATATACTTTCGTTTTACAAGTATACATACGTATATATAAATACATGCATATATACCTTTATTAATATCAACATTTATAATTTATAAAGATTTTATTTATTAATTTGTTATAAACATTTACCAACTACTAACCACCTTCATTAACTATTTTTCATCCACTTTTAACTCTAAACCACCTTCTTTATTACCCAACCCTCATCCTACTTATAAATACCAACCTCCACCACCTCTAATCTCTTACACCACTCTCAAATCACTTTCAAATCTCCAAATTCTCTCAAGGATTCTCTAAGTCCTCAAATCCTCTAAAAAATCTCCAACTTTTCGTAATTCTCTCTTCATTTCTAATACATTCTTCTTACATTTTTCTTACTTTCTACCTTTTCCTTCTTCTTCCAACCACTTGGATGAACTTCTTGGACTTGCCTATTATTTACCAAGGTATACATAAAGGGTAAATCACCATTTTGAAGTCCCAAGATTGGTTGTTTTTGCCTAAACTTTCTTCCATCTTTTATGAATTAAGTAATCTTACAAGTGAATGAAACCAAACCAAGTTCTCTAACAAATCTATGTTTGAAGGACTTGTGTTAAGGTAAATAGTGTCATAAAGGACCAATGTTCTTTCACTAAAGAAGATGGCACCATACCTCACTTTGATACTAATTAGCTAAATATAATGATATTATACATACTAGTTTCCTTTTCATCCTAATAACTATATATCAAAGGTTTGTGGATACATCCCTACCTTTCCCCTCTTGACCTGCCTTGTGACTCGGAATTACTTCCACACAAGAATGGGAAAATCTCATGTCCAAGACTCATGTTTAAACTCATAAGCAAAGTAGTCAAGTAATGAAATACGTTAAGTCGGATTCACATCTAACTTTTAAACCATCCGAATCACCTCTTTGGTGGTTTGTGCTTTGGTTTTAACCTCTTAACAATCTTGACCATCCGAATCACCTCTTTGGTGGTTTGTGCTTTGGTCCGCCATTGACGCGATTAACGATTAAACTTACGAGTTTTGACCTTACTTAAAACCACTCCGATTAAAACTTTGATATTTATGAAAAACCCAAACCATTGTGATTAATACATTTTTGATTCCCACAAATTTGACATTTTTAACTATTAAAACATGTTCTAAGCTTTTGCGATTTAACGGGACTCTTAGAATTTTGTTGCGGAAGCTGTTGGGTGATCGAGTGTGTTCGGCTCTTCTTGCGACTTGATCCTTGTTCTGGGACTCCCAACGACTGCGTACCTAGCACCATTACAAAAATAATGGTTAGTGGAGTTACCAGTAATGCAATTACTATAGTAGAAGTGTCGTTACTCGTCGAAACGGAATGAACCAGGCCAATCGGCCCAAATGAAATTTTCCCAAATTGACATTAGAAGGCCTGAACGGCCATTCACTCAGAGTGAATGGCCGTTCACTGGGGCATAAGTCTGTCCTGCTATTCTATCTGGCCGAACGGTCGTTCACTCAGAGTGAACGGTCGTTCACTGGGCCACGAACAACATCAAGTTGTTCTGTAAAACCTGAACGGCCGTTCACTCAATATGAACGGTTATTCACTGCTTCTGAATTTTATTTGCTGATTCAAAAGCATAGGAATCGAGCCGCAAACTCATTTGACGACTCTCCAAAGCATGAAAATCGTATTTTCAACTAAACTGACATTTGTTTGACTAAAAACATCTTCCGATCTACGTCACTATAATATGGTTCTTAGTTTTGAATGTTTATGTAAATTTTTACCCAAATCGACACATTAAGGCCTTGGATTATACAAGGCACTATTTGACCAAACAAAATACATACCGCTTATGTTGTCAAGTCATTAAACACTTGTTCAACTAAAGTGTTTGTCCGATTTGTTTCATTATGATTCATTTTCTTAGGTTTAACCTTTAGTAAGACTTTATTTTCCCAAAATGCCCCTTGTAGGCAAATCATCCAATTTAGCCATCCATGGCGTCATTACTTGATTCAAATTCATTGTTTTTGACTCAATGGCTTGTTTAAAAACCTCTAAGTCCTTACGTACTTACCATTTCTCAAGATTTCATTAATTTACCCAATTCTAAGCGCCTTAGCGTATATCAGACATA
The DNA here is from genome assembly GCA_032199755.1 of Ambrosia artemisiifolia. Lineage (NCBI taxonomy): Eukaryota > Viridiplantae > Streptophyta > Magnoliopsida > Asterales > Asteraceae > Ambrosia > Ambrosia artemisiifolia. The sequence goes on from CM063518.1 coordinate 20,223,484, forward strand.
GCTATGGAAATAACTTATCTAATTGACACTCACACTTCATGTGAGTAGTTTTGGTACTCACGCTACTTCGCCTCGAGGTGTTTATCTAACTACGGACTTACCGGGTGGCTTTGACCCATATCCATACCTTGTGCTCATCCTCGATGATTCTTAGCATCAAGTGCCCATCCTCAAATGCATTTACTTGTATGCTTTCTAGATTGACAAACGTTAATTTCTCAGAACTCAAATGGTAGTACTTCGCAATTTGATCCGTTTAACCTCATGAATCTTAATGCTTGAAATACAAACACCAAGTGTTGGACTCAAATGATGAGGACTTCACCATTTGACCCGTTTAGACTCATGGTTCATGATACTATATTATCCAAGCTTTTATCTATGGTTCAAGTGACACAAACTTGACCCATTTCACAATATACTTAACGACTACGTTCACATGATTTCATTTGGATTAAAACATCATTTCTCACATATCATTATTAATTGACCCGTTTGATGAATTTCACCATTCGGTCACCACTCATTGTTTTATTTAATATCAAAAACCTCGTTTTATTGCGAGTTCACGTAAATCGACCCGCTTAATGGATTTCACCCAGTGGGGTTTATCTTTAGTACACGCTCAAGATTTATAACTATTGCATACAACACTAAAACCCTGTTATAGTCTAATAGTGTACGTAACACTTACCTCCTATCCGTTCTTGCTTCCATACGCATTGAGCTTGCATCCGTTTGACCCGTTTGCTCCCTAGTTCTTGTACCTAACTTAGGGACATGTCAAACCTTGTTTTTGTTAGAATACATATTATGGACTTCTTTCATTATCCATGGCATCATGTATTCACTTTAAATCCTAGTTTAACAAGAGTTATTTTCTGATGTGAAACATGTGCATTTATACCTTTTCTTACATGTCTAGTTAAGATTAAACTCATCTAGGCATTTCATCGAACATTTGGTGTGCACCACCAATATACTTAGTTTTCAACATTCTAAGTTTAGCCAAGGCATAACCGAGTGTCTAATTAACATCATAACATGTTATTTAGGCCCCTTTTTTACCTAAATTTCCCATGTAACAACTTCTAAGAGTCACAAAGATTACTAGATATAAGTTGATTCAACATAGAGGTTAAACCCCAAATCCTACACATTAAAATAATCATATGATCAAAATCGAATACAAATATTAAGTGTGATTTGTAACGGAATTAAGGTTGTTTGAGGTTTCCTGAGGCTAGAGCAACCTCTTTTAACCATAAATTTCGCGTTTTAACAAAACCCTAGTTTTTGAGCAAATCAAAAACGGGTTATAACATCAAATTTTACCAAATAAAAAGGTACCTTGTTGTGTATTAGGCCTTAGATGACCCGTTTCTTGCTAAAGCATCGATTTCCCCTTTGGTTTAGCTTGGATTTGAGCAAGGGTTTGATGTCTAGGGTTTGGAGGTGAAGGAGAATGTTTCTCCTGATGATATTTGACATATGTGTTCTCCCCTTTTTAATATTATTAACACACAAGTTTGCCATTTTGGCAACTATGGTCCCTCCAAAAATCCCCGAATGTCATTTCTTATGAAACTAGCTAATCAAGCTAGTTTTCTTATATTATATGCTCATTTAAGATTAATAACATTAACTAGATTATTTTTATATTAGAACATAATCCGAGTTCTTTTTGTTCGAGTCTCGTTTTATTATTTTGTTAGTCACGCCTAATGGCGTAATTAGGTGAAACGGTTGATTTTGGGGTGTTACACTGTGCAAGCCTACCTTAACATGTATAGCGCTATAGGAGTAGCACGCTGCCCATTTTGTGGGTCATTGTTAAGTAATCTAATCGGCCTTTCACTTCGGTGATAGGATATGCTAGTGGTAATCTTTGGTTTGAGTACGCCTTTTGTATGTTGTATGCACATCTAGACTAGCAAACTATAGTATGAGGATTCGAGTTAAACATTCTCTATACTATGTATGTAAACCAAAACTAGTATGCTTACCAATGCTTTATGTGTTGACGGATATTTTATACATGTTGCAGGAAATGCATGATATGATGATCCAAGAACATAATTAGGATTGGACTTAGAAACGCACAATTTTAATTTTGTTGTTATGTTGTTGTAATTTCTTTTTCTATGAACAAGATGTACCCCTTTTGATTATGTTATGAAATCAACTTATTTAAAAATCATATTGCCACAATTTAGTGTCATGATGTCTTTGAACAATCTATCACAAGTTGCGCCTCGATATATCCCGCCATCACTTGGAGTGTGACATGTATTACGGATCCTACCCTCAACCTAATTTCCAAAACCTCAGCATCCACCCGTCTTAATATCAACTTCAAAACATTTCGCAACCTAAGTTCTCCGTCTCGACACCCGACTTTGTAACCGAAACCCAACCACAAGAAGTTGGCGAACCTTCGGGCAAAAAGGTTAAAAAGAGAAGCCATAAGAAAAAAACCGAGAAGGAGAAGAAATTGACTGGAGGTGCCCCTCAAAGATGGTTGAGGAGTAAGAACTCGCTTTGGTTAAGTCTTGGATATTCGTATCCAAAAACCTGGAGGTAGGTAAAAATCAAAACAAACACGTCTTTTGGAGTAGAATACACAAAAACTTTCACAGAGAGATGAAACAAGAGCCTTACCGTGAAAATGATAGTATCTCGTATAAGTGGCGCGAAATAAACACCGACATGGCGACGCATAACGGTCATTATCTCAATTGCAAGAATAGTCCAAAAAGTGGTGAAAATGAAACCGACTTCTCGTCGAGGGCGCTTATATTACATCAAGGTAAAAACAAGCATAACTCTTTCAAATTTATGCATTGTTGGCAAGTGGCGCGCCACTCGACCAAATGGGCGAACGTACCTCTTGCGAGCAATTCGTCGAAATGACTCAAAACATGCTCATTTCTCGTTCTCTTGCGAGTTATGCTCACACCCAAGTTATTATATGCGATGTTGATGATGGTGATGTCGATCTAGAAGCGGCTCACCCAATCGGTAGAGACCGTTCAAGGAAGAGGGCATCGGAATTATTTAGTGGGGGTGTCGATTACAACAACCATCTTTCCAACATCCACCAAGATTGGAATACGTTTAATGAACTTCAAAAACAAAAGATCGAGGATAAAATAAATCTTCGGGCTGTTTTTGAACAACAATTGGCATTAAAACAGGAGAAAGAGGCGATAAAAGAACGACGTCAGGATATGAAATTCCTAGCAATGAAAATCGATCACCTTGATGGTCCCGATCGAGAAATGCACGAAGAAATGAAGCCCAAATAAAGCTAAAATATAATATTTAGTAATCTAAATGTTTATTTATAAATTTTTAGTGTTTAATTTTTTATAATGTAATGGTTTTAAATTAAATGTTAAATGTTGATTTAAATTAAAAATAATTAAAACCAAACAGTGACTTGGCAGTCACTGGCCCACCATCCACGCCACCACCACCCCGTGCATTTTTTTGCTTGGAGGGCAATTCTACAAAAAGTGAGGTGGATGCCACATGTCGGTCCATGCCCCCCCCCCCCCCCCCGCAAGGACATGATCACATCATGTAGCCTTAGGGCATGTTTGGATAAACTTATTTGAGTCTAAAAAGACTTTTAGTTAAGAGGACTTATTAACTTATAACTTTTTAAAAAGGAGTTTTTAAGAAAGTGTTTGGATTAACTTATGTGGTGGGGAAAAACAATAAGTCGATAAGTTATTTTGTAAAAAAATGTTTGGTTTAACTTATTCAGGTAAAATAACCAAAAAGAATATGAGGGTAGGTATAAGGATATAAGGAAGGCATGTAGGTAAATATCCATCAATAAGTTATAAGAAAGTTCAAAAAGTCACACATTCCTTATTTTTCCACAACAACTTATTATAGGCAAATGAAAAGTTAAAATATTAAGTCTTTATCATCTGCAAACACTTTTTTCTAACTTATTAACTTTTTGGAAAAATAATAAGTTATAAGGAGGTGGAAATAAGGCGAGCCAAACATGCTTTTACACTCCTTCTCCATATCGAACCCGCCACCCGGACACCACCACCCCATCGCCTAAAACCGAGGACACCATCTACAGAAACTCTCTCTTTGCTCTCTCTTATCTTCCCATCTTGATTATGCATCGAAGATCCCTTTTGCTAAATTAAAGGTATACACCAAACCATGTTTATTTGATTTGGACTCATAATTTAACAATCTTTGTTTAGGATTCAACCCGACATGACTGTTCAAATAAACAAGGTTTGATGTATTGTATTCTGTAGGTGGGTACATGTTCATTCGTTCATCACTCTGTTTTGTTTGGTTGATTTCGGCTCAATTGTGTATGATGATAGAGATTTGTACTTGATTTGACTTAAGATAGGTCTCGATAATTCTGGGTAGAAGAATATATATATATATATATATATATATATAGAGAGAGAGAGAGAGAGAGAGAGAGAGAGAGAGAGAAAGTGTGTTCAGATTGGACGAAGATATTCGATGTTAGTGGTAGTTGAATGGTGACGATGGTGCTTGGGTGATGGAGAAAGCTAGAAAAAAGGAGTTGAGAGAGAGTCAGAGAAACGACGCGGGTGCAAGATTACATAAATACCATCAACTTAAACGTCTAGGTAAACATATAAGTTACAAGGAGGAATACAAAGAATAAATAAAGTAAACTTCCATGGCAATAAATAGTCTCTAAAGTCCTTGCTAACCGCCTTAGGGGCGTTATTGGTTCGGTGATTTCTCCTGTCCAGTCAGCGTTTGTCGGAGGAAGGAATATTATTGATAGCCCTTTGGTTCTCGGGGAACTAGTGGCGTGGGCCAAAAAATCCAAATTCAAGCTGATGATGTTCAAGGTTGATTTTCAACGTGCCTACGACTCTATAAACTGGAAGTTTTTGCTCAAGACTTTGGAGTTTATGAAATTCCCTCCTAAATGGGTTCACTGGATTCACGGGTGCCTTGTTTCGGCTAGAGGTTCGGTTCTAATTAACGGGTCGCCTTCGAATGAGTTCTCTTTTAAGAGAGGCCTTCGCCAAGGCGATCCCTTGTCCCCGTTTCTCTTCATAATCGCCATGGAAGTTTTAAACATGCTAATGAACCACGCGGCCACTACGGGGCTTTTTAATGGGGTGCAGCTCCCCAATAACGGGCCTACGATTACGCATCTTTGTTATGCGGATGATGTAATTTTTGTCGGTGAATGGTCGGACTATAACGTGGTGAGCTTAGCTCGCTTCCTGAGATGTCTTAACTTGATATCGGGGCTGCAAGTAAACCACAAGAAAAGTAAGCTCTTTGGGGTGAACGTGGAGGATGCCGAGATCGAGGCTATGGCTGAGAAGATATCCTGCGAAGCGGGAGATTTCCCGTTTACGTATTTGGGAATTCCCCTAGGTGCGAATATGAAACTTACTAAGCATTGGCAGCCTATATTATCCAGACTTAAAGGCAATCTCTCGTCTTGGAAATCAAGGACTCTTTCGTTTGCCGGACGGGTTAACCTGGCTAAAGCGGTGCTAGGGAGTGTCCCCTCTTATTTGTTATCCCTATTCGCGGCTCCTAAAGGCGTCATCAAACAAATTGAGAGGATTCGGAGGGATTTTGTTTGGGGTAAAACGGAAAGCGGCCAGAAAATTCGTTGGGTTAAATGGGAGAAGATGGTGCGGCCCAAGTGTTTTGGGGGGTTCGGATTGGGAGGCGTTGAAGATTTCAACGCGGCGATGTTAACGAAATGGTGGTGGAGGTTTAAAGCCAATCCGGATCAGTTGTGGGTGAAGGTGGTTGCTTCCATCCACAAGTCGAGGCTTGATAATCTTATTGTTCCGGTTATGAAGACCATTCCCGGCCCCTGGAAAGACATATGCAGGGCTGACGTGATCCTTAATGCGGCTGGGATTCCGATTAAAGAGAGCCTGAAACCGATTGTTGGCGATGGTGACAAGACTAAATTTTGGAAAGATTTATGGATCTCTAGCACCCCCTTGAAAGACCTGTTCCCTTCTCTGTTTCATTTGGCAGCCGACAAGAATTGTTTGGTGGCAGATCAGCTTGTGCAGAGGAATGGTTCGACCCAATGGGAATTAGAGTGGCAGACTAGTAACAGCAATCAATTGGACCAAGGGCAGTTGCACAACTTGCTGGGCTTGTTGGATGGTTTCGCTAGAAGACATGGCCCAGACCGGTGGATTTGGGCTTCTGCTCAAGAGGGAGATTTTTCGGTCAAACAGTTAAGGCTGGATTGGCACAAGATTGCGATTGGTAACCAGGATTTTTTCATCCATAAGTGGAACTCCTGGGCCCCAGCGAAGTGTAATTATTTGGTGTGGCGCGTGTTACTGAATAGAGTCGCCACTAAATCCAATCTTGCGGCTCGTGGTATAGTTCTATCGGGGATATCGTGTGACAGATGCGGCTGCCAAGACGAAGATATCGACCACTTGTTTTTCAATTGTTTGTGGGCCAGATGTATATGGTGGAATGTTCTGGTCTGGATTCGTATTCCGTTCCCGGTTGACTGTCAATCCATCTCGGGCTTTATTAAGGTTGTGTTGGATAGCCCCGGCTCGAAGAAATGGAAGAAGCTGATTTATGTTGTGGTTATTGCGACTATATGGAGGATTTGGAGTGCTAGAAACAAGAAAGTTTTCGATGGGAGCTTTATTCCTATTACGACATCCGTTGACTTGATCAAAGAAGATGCCTTTTGTTGGATCACCAATCGGTCCAAGATGGGTAAGCCGGTATGGGAGAAGTGGTTAGATTTTGATATCATTGACTTGTTGTAATCCTGTTTTTTGTTTTTGCTGTAATCCCTGTCACCATCTTGGTGGGCCTTTATATATATATATATATATATATATATATATAAAAATAAAGTAAACTATAGGGCTTAGTCAACCACAAATCAGAAGGAGGGATATAACCTAATGTCACCCCTAAATTGTAGAGATGCAAATTGTACTATATTTTATTTAATATTTATTTATTTATTTATTTATTGAATGAAAAGTTTTTTAAACTAATACGCCTTTGGCGTCAAACCCTTGACCTCAATTGATGTGATGATTAGGGTTGTATTATTTAAACCCCCCACCCTTCTATTTTAACCCCCTCAAAGCGCCTCGCTTAGGCCAAAGCGAGGCGCTTTGAGCTAACTTCGATGCCGTCAGTACGATAATCAGAAAAAGCTGATTTTCAAATTCCAAGCGCCTCGCTTAGGCCTAAGCGAGGCGCTTCAAGGGGGTAATTTATTTTGGTAGTTGTTTTGATGTTTTGAGTTGGTTTTTTTATTTTTTTTTTAATTTAATAATTATAAAAAGTTAAAAAAATTTAAAAAACAAAGTAATAACCCTAATCATTGTCAATGACTTAAACTTTACATCATCAACCAACTTCAAAATTTCAACTTCCCGTTCATGCCCGATAACACTAGATTGATGATACCTTGTTCCACCCAAATCAAGGGATCTGCTTGGAGTCTAAAGCTTCGTGTGTCATCTTGGTCGAACTCATGTTGCAACATTCGTCTTGTGTGTGTTAGGGTCCGAAATTTTAGGCTTTTTAGTGAATTTTTCCATCTTTGTATTTCCAAATGTTTTTTAATTAGCTTAAATCTCTCTGATCCATGGTACCTTGAAGACTAGATTCGGTCCAGTCGACGAACATCATTCAAAATTTCAACTCCCCGTTCAGGTGCTTAAGTCCACCTTGAAGACTTGATTCGGTGCAATCAGACTCTGAATGCGGTATGCGCGTTAAATTTCATTAAACGCGGCTCGCTCAAGGTGCAGTCGACGAACATCATTCAAAATTTCAACTTCCCGTTCAGGTGCTTAAGTCCACCTTGAAGACTTGATTCGGTGCAATCAGACTCTGAATGCGGTATGCGCGTTAAATTTCATTAAATGCGGCAATCAAGGGATCCGCTTGGAGTCTAAAGCTTCGTGTGTCATCCTTGTGTTTTCAAGACACAGGCAAGTCCTCGTCTGATCCACAAAACAAAACATCATTCAAAATTTCAACTTCCCTTTCAGGTGCTTAAGTCCACCTAGAAGACTGGATTCGGTGCAATCAGACTCCGAATGCGGTATGCGCGTTAAATTTCATTAAATGCGGCAATCAAGGGATCTGCTTGGAGTCTAAAGCTTCGTGTGTCATCCTTGTGTTTTCAAGACACAGGCAAGTCCTCGTCTGATCCACAAAACAAAACAATAATCTTGAAGTTTTGTTAATATAGCCATTTTCCCCTGGGTTTACCAGGAATGGGTTGAAAGTGTGTGTTGCACCGGCTTGAGATATGAGTTTGATTAGCTTAAATCTCTCTGATCCATGGTATCCACTTTTCAGACTGTCTTCATCGTTGACCGCTATCTCTCGGATAACAACTGAAAAAGTTGTAATTACAAGAAGATGATCAAAGATGCTACAACATAACTTGCACCGGCTTGAGATATGAGTTTGATTAGCTTAAATCTCTCTGATCCATGGTATCCACTTTTCAGGCTGTCTTCATCGTTGACCGCTATCTCTCGGATAACAACTGAAAAAGTTGTAATTACAAGAAGATGATCAAAGATGCTACAACATAACTTGCACCGGCTTGAGATATGAGTTTGATTAGCTTAAATCTCTCTGATCCATGGTATCCACTTTTCAGGCTGTCTTCATCGTTGACCGCTATCTCTCGGATAACAACTGAAAAAGTTGTAATTACAAGAAGATGATCAAGGATGCTACAACATAACTTGCACCGGCTTGAGATATGAGTTTGATTAGCTTAAATCGACAATGATCCATGGTATCCACTTTTCAGGTTGTCTTCATTGTTGATCGCTATCTCTCGGATAACAACTGAAAAAGTTGTAATTACAAGAAGATGGTCAAGGATGCTACAACATAACTTGCACCGGCTTGAGATATGAGTTTGATTAGCTTAAATCTCTCTGATCCATGGTATCCACTTTTCAGGCTGTCTTCATCGTTGACCGCTATCTCTCGGATAACAACTGAAAAAGTTGTAATTACAAGAAGATGATCAAGGATGCTACAACATAACTTGCACCGGCTTGAGATATGAGTTTGATTAGCTTAAATCGACAATGATCCATGGTATCCACTTTTCAGGTTGTCTTCATCGTTGATCGCTATCTCTCGGATAACAACTGAAAAAGTTGTAATTACAAGAAGATGGTCAAGGATGCTACAACATAACTTGCACCGGCTTGAGATATGAGTTTGATTAGCTTAAATCTCTCTGATCCATGGTATCCACTTTTCAGGCTGTCTTCATCGTTGACCGCTATCTCTCGGATAACAACTGAAAAAGTTGTAATTACAAGAAGATGATCAAGGATGCTACAACATAACTTGCACCGGCTTGAGATATGAGTTTGATTAGCTTAAATCGACAATGATCCATGGTATCCACTTTTCAGGTTGTCTTCATTGTTGATCGCTATCTCTCGGATAACAACTGAAAAAGTTGTAATTACAAGAAGATGGTCAAGGATGCTACAACATAACTTGCACCGGCTTGAGATATGAGTTTGATTAGCTTAAATCTCTCTGATCCATGGTATCCACTTTTCAGGCTGTCTTCATCGTTGACCGCTATCTCTCGGATAACAACTGAAAAAGTTGTAATTACAAGAAGATGATCAAGGATGCTACAACATAACTTGCACCGGCTTGAGATATGAGTTTGATTAGCTTAAATCGACAATGATCCATGGTATCCACTTTTCAGGTTGTCTTCATCGTTGATCGCTATCTCTCGGATAACAACTGAAAAAGTTGTAATTACAAGAAGATGGTCAAGGATGCTACAACATAACTTGCACCGGCTTGAGATATGAGTTTGATTAGCTTAAATCTCTCTGATCCATGGTATCCACTGTTCAGGTTGTCTTCATCGTTGATCGCTATCTCTCGGATAACAACTGAAAAAGTTGTAATTACAAGAAGATGATCAAAGATGCTACAACATAACTTGCACCGGCTTGAGATATGAGTTTGATTAGCTTAAATCTCTCTGATCCATGGTATCCACTGTTCAGGTTGTCTTCATCGTTGATCGGTCAAAGTCTGTTAGCAATGATAACGAAATGATCGTTATCTCTCGGATAACAACTGAAAAGGTGTCTTCAATGATTCTAAAAAACTTGAAAGTAATTACAAGAAGATGATTTTACTGTCTAGTTCTTTTGGCCACAGGTACTGTCTAGTGGTTGGAACAAGGTATGGATATGGAGAACATGGGAACAGACTGTCTAGTTCTTTTGATCATCTTTGAAAAGATTCCATAAGTAAAAGTCATATGTTAAAAGTATCAAGACTATGAAATTAGTAAAACAACTTTACAGTTGTTTATCGGAGAGATAACTGTCAACGATGAAGGCAGCCTGATAAAGGCTGAACACGAGTGTAATCAAACAAGGTGCTATGAAAACCACCAACGATCAATTATAATATAGTCTGGAAGTCAAAGATATCAATTAAACATGCAAAAATTATGTTTTGAAAAAATATGGGTATCGAATGTTTAGTCGGAGGACCACTTACAATGATTCATCAAAGTTGTACAAAGCTGGATGTTTTTACTGGAAAACCAAAACGAGCAATAAACGAAGCGAAACGGAGAGATATAATTTTCTTGGCTTGGAAACAACTTAAAAGAAGCAAAAATGAATTAAAATTATTTTTTGGTGATTAACAGATAATTTTAAAGAATTAAAAGAAATTCAAGTTTTTTAAAAAAAAGGCCAAAGCGCCTAGCTTTGGTCAAAGCGAGGAGCTTGTGGTCTAATCAAACCAGTCAAGCGCCTAGCTTTGGCCAAAGCTAGGCACCCAAGCGCCTAGCTTTGGCCAAAGCTAGGCACCCAAGCGCCTCGCTTTGACCAAAGCTAGGCGCTTTGGCCTTTTTTTTTAAAAACTTGAATTTCTTTTAATTCTTTAAAATTATCTGTTAATCACCAAAAAATAATTTTAATTCATTTTTGCTTCTTTTAAGTTGTTTCCAAGCCAAGAAAATTATATCTCTCCGTTTCGCTTCGTTTATTGCTCGTTTTGGTTTTCCAGTAAAAACATCCAGCTTTGTACAACTTTGATGAATCATTGTAAGTGGTCCTCCGACTAAACATTCGACACAACAAATTGTTTTTAATTCATATTTAAGTGTTTTTAATTACTTTTCGAGAAATGATAATTTTCAAATATTGCAGAGGTGTTACCAAGCATGTCAAGAAATGATAATTTTCAAATATTGCAAGTCCAAATCATTGTACGATGTCTTTTTTCAGAGGACCTCGACTCTTGAGATGTTGCAGGAGTTTGAAAAGTTTGAACTAAAATTTGAACTGTTATTTGGAATGTTCCTGTTTTCATATATTGCAGATCAAGGTGTTACCAAGCATGTCAAGAAATGATAATTTTCATTAACGCGGAAACCTTCGTTTTTGCAAAAACCTTCATTCCTTATTATTATTATTATTTACATTATTATCGTAAAGCAAATACGATAATAATGTAAATAATAATAATAATAATATGAATAGTGACCCTCTGGCAAACCTGCGTAAAGGACAGTGAGATTGATAACTGGACAGGTTAGCCAGGTGTTTGTCAAAAAGTTAGAGCACACCACTAGAGCAAAAAAGTTGTGTGTATGAATAGTGACCCTCTGGCAAACTGGACAGGTTAGCCAGGTGTTTGTCAAAAAGGTAGAGCACACCACTAGAGCAAAAAGTTGTGTGTATGAATAGTGACCCTCTGGCAAACTGGACAGGTTAGCCAGGTGTTTGTCAAAAAGGTAGAGCACACCACTAGAGCAAAAAGTTGTGTGTATGAATAGTGACCCTCTGGCAAACTGGACAGGTTAGCCAGGTGTTTGTCAAAAAGGTAGGCCACACCACTAGAGCAAAAAGTTGTGTGTAAGTTTTATTTAGCGTAAAAAGTTCATTGTACATATACCTCCTTATCTAAAAACAAATCACATCATTTGAATGAATAGTGACCCTCTGGCACACAACTTTCTTCAACCAAATCATTTCTTCAAGTTCATTTCACCAAAAAAAGCAAAACCCAAGAAAACAAAGATGAAACCGATTAATGTTCTAGTGGTGTGCCAGAGGGTCACTATTCATACGCAGGTTTGCCAGAGGGTCACTACTCATACAAATGATGTGATTTGTTTTTAGATAAGGAGGTATATGTACAATGATGAAAGAAGTTATCAATCTCACTTCTATTGTTTCGGGTTCCCTTTCATCGTTGACACATATCTCTCTGAGATGATAAAGGTAGATCATGGAAAGTTCAACTCAAGAAATAAGATTGATACCTTCTCTATGGAAGTTGCTAAAATAGTTAAACAAAAGCTGAAATTGAACAGTTATTTGGAATGTTTCTGATCATTACAGTAAAATTCATTAGCCGGCGTTTGTCAAAACGAACAACTAAAATAAACTTTTCATGCAAGCAAGTAAACTTTTCATGCAAGCAAGTAAAATTCAGTTGTTGGACAGTGAGATTGATAACTGGACAGGTTAGCCAGACGTTTGTCAAACGAACAATTAAAATAAACTTTTCATGCAAGCAAGTAAAATTCAGTTGTTGGACAGTGAGATTGATAACTGGACAGGTTAGCCAGACGTTTGTCAAACGAACAATTAAAATAAACTTTTCATGCAAGCAAGTAAAATTCAGTTGTTGGACAGTGAGATTGATAACTGGACAGGTTAGCCAGACGTTTGTCAAACGAACAATTAAAATATACTTTTCATACAAGCAAGTAAAATTCAGGAAAAAGCTGACATTTTGTTCCTTGTTGCAGAAAGAAATCAACAGTCGGATCGACGATTTTGTTTACCCTCTCATTGACATAAAAAATGTTTTTTTGAAAAACGTCTGACTTAAAAAAAAAAATGTTAAACCTTAATCTCAAAAGACCAAAAAAAAAAAAATATATTATTCGAAGCGCCTCGCTTAGGCCTAAGCGAGGCGCTTTGGGTCAAAAATCAGCTTTTTCTGACCTCGTACCGAGGTAGTTAAAAAGCAAAGAAAGCGCCTCGCTTAGGCCTAAGCGAGGCGCTTTCAAGGGGGTGAAAATAGAAGCTGGGGGGTGGAAATAGACCATGCCGATGATTAAATAGGAGTCATAATTTTTACTCTATAGTTTATTTAACGTGATGATTATCAATCAAGTCTAGATGAGTTTTTGTTGGTATATTTATCAAATTAATTCGGAGTCATAATTTGATTAGGATAGATGGCTTGGTGATCAAACAATGTTTAGTGTAAATAGGGATTAATACCATGATAAATTTAGATGGTGGTTTGATTTATAAAAAAGAAAAGAGTTTGTAATTGTGTTTGTCACACAATCAAGTGTTCGTTTGAATACTTTGATCTGATTGTTCCAACACTGTTATCATTAATTTGATACACATATGCTTTGATTTATGGTTTTATTCTCAATTGTTTTGATAATTTAAGCATACGGAAACAAGCAAAACATAGTTCCTAAACCAGGGTTACTTGATTAGAGAGATTTGAGATAACACCACTAACTCAACGCGTTACACATGATATTTGGGTTTTATGTTATCCAACGCATTTCATAGTATATGAGTAGTATTAAATCTAACCACTAATAGTAATAGTAATATCATGATGCGTTTGTGAAATGTTTAAAATATTAGAAAATTAAACATAAATGGTAGTCCAAATTCCACTCAAATCATCCACTTACAACTTATGTAATTATGCACCCTACGCTCCAACAAACGTCTAAGTGTTGGAAATTACATAAAATCCCAAAAGAAAATAAACTATGTTATCATAGGTTTACTGTGAATATAAAAATGATAGTCGGGATACTATGTTAATCATAACTAAATATACACTCTATAATAGTGTGAGGGGGGCCTCTATATTATATAGAGTGGGTATAAGTGGTTGTGAGTAAAGGAGAGAGAAAATATATAGATGAGACACTGTTTATCAGTAAATTTGGAGGAGACACTGTTCACCCTCTATAATTTTTTAATATTTTTAAAAGTGGTTGTGAGTAGAGGAGAGATAAAAGGTAATGATAAAAGTATAGAATAAATATTATTAAATAGAAAATGAGAGAAAAATGTAGTGATTTTTATTGTAATTATAAAGATGAAGATGGAGGATTTACTGGGAATGCTCTAAGGGTGGGCGGGGCGCTACCTCGGATACCACTGAACTATCTTGATTTTCCACCAATACTGCACTGTCACATCACTTCACTTCACTGATACACAAATTTGGAGGCAACACTACTCTGAACTACCCAACCCATAAAAAGCAACCCCCCCCCCCCCCCTAAAAAAAACTTCACACACCATTCGTTAACTAGGACATGTGATTGCTTCACGAGACCACTACCTCGTGCCACAGGCTGCGGTATTGTCATGGGGGTAGTGGCCTACCCGTGAGCAATCCGTGAAGCGCCCCGCCTATCTTTAGAATCATGGTGGAGTGTTCAAATAAGAAAAAAATATATATCTTGTAAGAAAAAAAAATAAGTTTAAACTAATAGAAATACTCTATTTAATAATTATATTCAATGTTATATAAATTACTAACTTATTGTAAACCCCTAAATTAGTTAAATAAATGAAACTCATAAAGCAGACCTAATTTCAGTGAAGGATAAATTCCGATATGTATATAATGAATTTCTACATTTGTAGGATAAACGTATGATAATTTCGATATATTTAGAATAAATTTTGATATGCGTAAGACGAATTTTGATATGTGTAAGATAAAGTGTTTATGACTATTTATAGAGAGAAAATAATGAATGTGAGAAAAGTTAAAGTATCTAGTGTTTTACCTAGACATGGGAATTTCAACCCATTTGGTTGAGTTTGGGTTATTTTAGGTTTAAAATTTGACTTTGTGGGCTGAAATGGGTTTAGTATAATTTTCAAGGGGGGTTAGGATGGGTAATTTTAATTGTAGGATATAAGTAAGTGGGTCAGGATGGGTAAATTAAAAAAAAACAAATGGGTCAGGATGAGTATTTTTAGATAACCATATACAAATCTGAATTAAAACTCACCCAACACCAAAATCGTTAATGCCTCATAGAAATAAATGTCATTAAAAACAAAAAAATATATCTTTTGCATTTGTTGATAACCCTGGTCGGTTCGAAACCGTTCAGGTCGTTAACGGACGACCAGGTCGAAACAACACGGGTCGTTAACGAGACCGATCTCATCGAAATGGGTCGAGTCGTTAGCGGGCTTGAACGAGTCGAAACCGTCTGAGTTGTTGACCGGCCAGTTCGAGTCGAAATCATCTGGTCGTTGGCGGGCCCGGTCGGGTCGAAACGGTCCGGCTTGTTACCGGGTCCGGTCGGGTCGAAATAGTCCGGGTCGTTAACGGACCCGGTCCAGATCGATAACGGGTCAGTCGGGTCGAAACAGTCCGGGTCGTTAACCGCCCGGTTCGAAATGAAATATTTCGGATCCCTTAAGATTTTATTTTTAAATTTATTTTTGTTTTTTATTTTAAATTTGTTTTTTATTTTAAATTTGTTTTTTTTTACTTTTTAAATTTTTAATTTTTTATTGTTAATTTAATCTATCTTGATGTTAGCTTATCCTAATCCAAACCATCCAGGCCCAAACCCATCCTGACCCAACCCATCCTAACCTATTTTTTTTAATTTACCCATCTTGACCCACACCCATCCTAACCCAACACCCAAACCAACCCAACCTGCCCATTTTGCCACCCCTAGTTTTACCATTATGCAATTTCTTCTCTCTCAGCACTTTAAAATTCTTCTCAAATGATCATTCGGCTAGATTCATACACCATAAATGAGCAAAATAAATAATAATAATAATTACAATTAATACAACACAATTCCATTATTTAATTATTGATTCTTGTCTATTCACATTTTCTTCTTTTAATTTCCGATTCAAAAGAAAAGGTGAATCGACAAGACGAAGCTTCACAGTAATTCCCCATCCTCCACGAACCAAGAGTTAGCTAGGATGCGGATTATATCAACACCCTGGCTGCTAATTTTGTTTGGCCTTCGAACATGTCAACCGGGGTATGTTGCTGAGGTTGTATCCCTTTTTGACAATGGTCTTCGGGACGCGATATAAAATATTGTAGTGTGTGGGGTCCGCATTTTAGGAATTTTCAGTGGAGGTTAGCGTCCCTACTTTCAGCAGAAGACGTGTCAGCCTATGCTTTCGTGACTTTCAGGGGTCTTGGAAGTTACAGAACCACTTCCTGGGGGATAGTGAGGTTGTGGGGGGCGAACTCTGATTACGAGCTCGTGTTAGACAGCATTAACAAATCTGCTTCTGAGTTTGATCTTAGGGGTTTTACTGAAAAAGACTCGCCCCCACAAAAGACCAAAAAACCTTGGCGAATTTTTTTATTATAAACACCCATGGGCCTTGGGAGAGAAGTATGATATGTCCCCACGCTAGAAAGGTGGTGCTTGAATGCCTTTAAGGTATCCCTGCTCAAGATTTCTTGATTTTCATCCTAATTGAAAGGCTTGGTCAACATTAGGGGTGTTTAGTTTATCCAAAACCCGAAAACCGAGCCGATGCAACTTGACCCGAGAAACTATAATACCCGAATTACCTGAACCCGATATATAGCAAACCCGAACCCAAATGAACTTAAGCGGTTTAGTTAATGGATATAGTTTTGCTGTTTCAGGGCAAGCGGTTTTAAAGGTGGAGTCCAAGAGGTTGCAAAGCACGAAACAACTTGTTTCAAGAATCAACACTTGTTTGTGCCCTTTGATTTTTGATACATTTGGATCTATTGCCCTCGAGGCAGTCCGTTTTCTTAATCGAGTGCAAAAGGTGGTTCACAGTAATTCCCCGTCGTCCAGAAACCCAAAAAATATTTTTAGCAGGATATGATTTGCAATCAAAGTAAACCACACGTTAACATCCATAAATGTAACTCCATATGAACATAAAAAAAATTGTTTATCTTGAGTAAATTGGTAATTGACATTAGAAAGAAACATAAATAACCAGTCCTATGACAAGAACTATAATCCAAACAAAGGGAGACCAGGGAGGCGATCAAGGACGACGTCAAGGAAAACAGCCGGACTATGACCAAGGAGCGGATTTAGTGAAACTTTATGTCTCTAATTTTCCTGAAAAATGTACCGGCAAAGATCTGGATGACCTGTTGAAACAGTTTGGTGATATGACAAAGATTTACATCGCGAGAAAACGGGATAAAGAGGGCAGGAGATTTGGCTTCGTAACTTTTCGTAGAGTTCGGGATAAAATGGAGTTGGAAAGAGCTGTGAGGAATCTATGGATTGGAAGTCACAAGCTACGAATCAATGTAGCAAGGTTTACAGAATTCCAAGAGGGCACTAAACCATCATTTGATAAGCGGAAGAAGACGGAAGAAGAACAAGGACCAGCCAAGGATTATAGGCCGACATCAGATGGAATGTCCTTCAGAGACGTCTTAGTAGACAGGGTCATTGATATACCGGATGAAGTTAACGAATATAGTGAGCATTATGGAAAGGCGTTGGTGGCAAGAGTTCTGGACATCAATAAGTTAAAGTGGGTCGGTGCTTTGTTCCGTGAACTCAATCTAGCCGGTGGGAACATACAGTATATAGGCGGTTTATCTATTTTAGTCACTTTTAGTAGTGTTGTAGAAGCGGAGGAGGTTCGTAAAAAAGCAGCGGTCCGGGTAGATTTCTTCTATTCCATTGAAACATGGGAGGGCCAATCTCTCCCGATTGAAATGATGGCCTGGTTACGTGTTTTTGGTATCCCGTTGAATCTGTTTTGTAACGAAGTTTTTGATAAGGTGGGTGCATGTTTTGGAAAGATTATTCATAAGGCAAATGTTCAAAAAGACGGTGGTGATCTTTCACATGAGTATGTAGTGGTGTTAGTCGGAGAAGGAAGGAGGATCATGGATGAAGTTACTATACAGTGGCGGAGGAAAAGATATCGTGTTTAGGTAACAGAAGAAAGCGGCGATTGGATACCGGATCTGTTGTTCGAAAAATCAAGTGCCTCGGAGGAGTCTCATGTTGCATAAGAGTTCGGTCAGTTACCCGCGACGGAAATGCAACACCTGAAGTGTTTCGAGGCAACATTAATGGTGAGGAGGAAGATATGGTAACTCCCGTGCATAATGGGGACGTTTCCATAGAAACGAATACGTTGAATTTTGGGAATGGTAACTTGCATGGAAATGATTCAATTACCTTTTTGAATGATGTCTTGATGGGTCATAATGAGGGTAACCATAGTACTACCAAAGATAACGGAGTAACTCTTGAGGAGGGGGAAATTCCACATACAAGGTCTGAGGATGGTAAAGCTTCTAGAAACAAGGGCTTTTCTTGCCATTTATCAAAAAAAATTGAAATTCAAGATATCAGCGAGTGGGACCAAGTTAGTGTCTGGGCCAGATAGATAGAAAGAAAAACAAGCAGCCCATTATTGATGACCCCTTTGATGTAGTGAGATTTATTAGGCCAATGGAAGTGGACCAAGTTAAGAAGGTTCTAGAAAACAATAAAGATAAGAAGAGTCTGAATGAGCAGGATGTATGTTCAACGTTGTAGGAGGGTAGCACTGAAAAGATCAACTTTGACAGAGATACAAATGATAAATTGAAATCTTTCGAAGACTTGCTGGGGGAATCAGAGGAAGATGAGGCGATGGGTGACCGGTTTGACTTGAACTCTCAGCCAACGGGAGACCAAGGGACGGTGGGACATACGATGGAGGATGTTGCTGACCAGAGGTGTCCTCGGTCAAATGTGCAAGTGGATGCCGAAGTGTCAGCAACTGTAGTCCTTGGAGTTATTCTAGGGGTTCAGTTACAAAATTATGATGATTTGGTTAGGAAAACAATCCGGGAAGAAGGCTTACAATCGGGTGAGGTATGAATTTCTTGTCTTTAAATATAAGGAGGATGGGGGGTGAAGGGTAAAGATTTGTGGGTGAAGCGGTTGAGACAGGATCACAGGGCTTCGGTTGTGGCTCTTCAGGAGACTCAAAGCAGGGATGTGTTGGGTTCGGTCTGTAATAAATTTTGGGTAATGATGCTATGGGGATGGAAGAGGTTCAATCGATGGGTCACCATGTGGGATCCGAAGAAATGTGTTAAAATTTCTTGTGTTAAGCAGCAATCCTTTATCCTTGTCTCGGGTAATCTGAAAGACGATGATATGTTTCTGAACATTATTAATTTGTATGCTCCACAAAAACCAGCTGAGAAACGGCTCTTGTGGAACACGTTGTTAGGTATTATAGAGGGTGGTTCAGGTTTTTGGTGCATCTTGGGAGACATTAATGCGGTGCGGTTCAAAGATGAAAGAAAGAACTCTTCTTTTGAAGAGTCTGCTGCGGACGATTTCAATTCTATTATAGATGCATGCTGGCTTTTGGAATATGGCATGAAAGGAAGAAGTTTACTTATTTGTCTCAAAAGTGAAGGAATTTTAAATTTAGTAAGATAGACAGAGTTCTGGTGTGTTTTGGGTTTTTTAACAAGTGGCCTAAGTCGTGTCTTTGTGCACTTCTGAGGTATCTTTCTGATCATTGCCTTTGATTTTGACATTGGTTAACGAACGTTACGGGTCTAGACCATTCAGATAGTTCAACTCTTAGATTGATAGAGATAGATGTGAGTCAGTGGTAATTAAGGCTCTAGAAGATTTTCATATGACGAGACCTCCAGATTTTGCCCTTGCTGGGAAACTTAGGTTTCTCAAATACGCTTTGAAAGATTGGAAGAAAAGGATGGAGATTGCTGAAGGTGAGCAGCTTAGTGCCTTAAAAGCAGATTTGGAGAACATTAAGGCTACCATGGAGAGAGAGACTTGTTAGAGGAAGAGGAATGGGTTTGGGTTGAATGTAAAAAAGGGATTGGAGAGAGAAGTTTCACAGCCGAGACTTACTTCAAAAGTCTCGTGTTCGTTGAGCCATGCACGAGATTGATAACAAGGCTTTCTTTCATGGGATGGTTAATGGTAGAAAGGCGTCGAATTCGATTCAAGGTCTTTTGGTGGATGGAATGTGAGTTTCAAAACCTACCTTGGTTAAAAGGGAGGTTTTGAGAATCTTTAGAAATCACTTTGCCGAAAGAGTTATGGATCACCTGAGTTTAATCTGTGAAGATTTGAAGAAAATTCCCTCGGATTTAGTTGAGGATCTTGTTGCTCCTTTTTCTAAGGAAGGAGTCAAAGAAGTTTTTTTTGATTGTGGTATGGATAAAGCTCCAGGTCCGGATGGTTTCAATTTTAAATTTGTTCAGAAATTTTGGAGTTTACTAGAGGACGACTTCTTGAATATCCTTGTGAATTTTCATGAGACTGGATCGATTATCCGGGGATGTGGTTCGTTGTTTATTACTTTGGTGCCCAAAATAAAAATACTTTAGGCCTAAAGGATTTTAGACCAATTAGTCTAGTTGGTCTTATTAGTAAGGTGATCTCAAAAGTTTTGGTTTCTCGTCTTAAGCGGGTGATTGGGTTTGTCATCTCGGATTCTCAATCAGGTTTCCATGGAGAGAGATATATTCTTGATGGCCCTCTCATGGTCAATGAGATTCAAAACTGGTGCAAAAGGAGGGGTAAAAAGGTGTTCTTCTTAAAAAGTGATTTTGAAAAAGCCTACGACAATGTTCATTGGGCTTTTTTGCTATCGATTTTGGAGCAAATGGGATTTCTTGAGAAATGGCGTTTATGGGTTAAAGGTATTTTGGAATCCGCTAGGTCGGCGGTCATGGTAAACGGGTCGCCTACATTCGAGTTTCAATGTGAAAAAGGTTTGCGTCAAGGTGATCCGTTATCTCCGTTTTTGTTCTTCATTGTGATGGAAGCCGTAACGTATTTATTCAATAAAGCGGTTAAGGAGAATGAGTTCGAAGGGGTGGTGTCACACCC
Organism: Ambrosia artemisiifolia; assembly: GCA_032199755.1. Lineage (NCBI taxonomy): Eukaryota > Viridiplantae > Streptophyta > Magnoliopsida > Asterales > Asteraceae > Ambrosia > Ambrosia artemisiifolia. The sequence continues at coordinate 20,244,467 of CM063518.1, forward strand.
CGCCAAGGCGGAAACACGGGGATGCAACCATCGAAAGGTTTTCAAGCACAAGGTTCAAGCAACACACATTTATATTGAAATAGTACCACCATAAACGATGGATATTGTCATTAATTTACTTAGAACAACATCATAACATTAACAAAAGGAGATATTGTCTAGTACTCATGGACTTGAAATCAAACATCATAAGGTTGACAAAAACCCATCAAAGTGGTACCACGTAGTGCATGCTCGAACCCCTCCCTCAAATGTCTGTGGCCCTCCATTAGTTACCTGAAAAACATGCATAACGAGTTTTGTCAACAATAATGTTGGTGAGTTCACGGGTTTGAATGTAACAAATAAAACCAACGTGTAATTCATGTATGACCAATCATAAGCTAGCTAAGCGAATGATTACTGTGCAAACCATGAGTCCCATAACCAAACCTCTTGACTGTTGTGCCTCGCGCATTGTACACTAAAGACAATGTATGTATAGTAGAATACTAACACTCCTTTGTATGTAACCGGTTAGAGCGACTAACTAAGAGTGGGGGTGTCAACCCAATAGATCTATTAAAGTGTTCCATGGCTTTTGATAGCTAATGGTTACAGTAAACGTTGTACGAGGACTAATGAGCTCATGAACCAATATGTCTCATGTTCCACATGGTAGTCACGATAGAATATACACACACTTGTAAATGACACTAGTATTGATGCATGTTATTCCCCCGAAATGTAAAATAGTAAAAATGGGGCCGTAAAACTCACCTGTTTGAGATGTGCATGGTCTAGTGGAGCCGGAATATGAAGTAACTATCGCCTGGATAGTAATTGCCCTATGATTTATTAAAAGCATGGTAAATCACAAGTTTCCATTGTTCATCATACAAATTGTTCACCCGACATTTATGGACCTTCGTGTTTAGTGTGTATTCAAGTTATGTAATCCCGAAAGTGTGGTGTTTTGTATACAAGATGGACCCCACATGGTATCACGGGCTCTAAGTTGACACCCATTTCTTATGTGGTCGATCTTTTAGGAAAACAAAGTGCATTTATATGTTTTCTAGCCCTTTATAAGCCTATTATGCATTAACACATGCTACGGCCCATGCTAACACATGTTAGGTGTCCATAGCCGAAGCAATGCCTTATGTTTGCATTGAATCCAAATGTTCTAAGGTTCAAACGGGCTTGGCATAGACTTGTTAAGTCATGGCCGTGAGTTTGTTAGGGTGTTATGAGTGTTTTGATGACAACAACGATTACAAAACATCCATTATGACTTTAATCTTGAATCATGGATTAAATGAGCTTTACTCTAACAAAAACGATCATTAAAAGGTTGTTTTATGATGGGGTTTGACACAACTTGACACGTAGTGTAGATGTGAGGGTCGACCTATGTTAATAATAAGTGACTTGGTGCCGAAAATGCTTGTTAGTTAGGTGATAGTTATAAGTGAAACAATATGTGTGATTAGTGTATGTATAGGGCCGGTTCTTAGTGATCAAAGGTTGATGGATTGGGTGAACATGATAGGCCGAAAGTTTAGAAGCTTATTAGAACAAGATGACTTACTTAGAGTGAGCTTGAGGTGAGGCAATGTCTTGTGTTCTTGGCCTTCCTTTCCCTCGGCTTGAGCTTGTCTTGGCCGATGGGTTTTGGGGGTTTGAGAGGGTATTCTTGGCTGCAAGAGATCAAGAGAAAAGAGGGTGTGGGGCGAGTTGTTTGAGTGAACAAAGAGGCCTTTATATAGTGAGTGCAAGAGGGTGGTGACAAAACATTTTGGGTATCCTCCTAATGTTTCGGCCATGATCATTGTTAGAAGGAATGTTGCACAATTTAGTGTAAGGGATGAGTTGTATGCCTCTTGTCACAAACATAGATGGGTTGACTTGTTCAAAGTGAGGAGGTATTCTTGTCTTTAGCCAAAATGATGCAAGTGACTCCCCATGTCTTATGCGATTGTCCTCTAGTGCACATCATTAGGTCCTTGATCAATCACTATCACCTTGTTGTTAAGGTGTTTCGGCCGAGATTTCATGGTGAAGTATGGTGGATGGTGATTTCTCAATGACATTCTTTGTCTTTACTCTTGGATGTTGATGTATCATGGGGCTTAGTTGTGAATTGGAAGGTTCTTGGTGTGTTGGTGATGTGTTCGGCCAAGAATCAAGAGACAAAGGGGTGAGGATCAAGAGTAAAAGGTGATAAGTGTAGGTGTTAGGCTTCCATTTTAGTATAAAGGGAATGTTTGTCTTTTGTCATCTGTGTAAGTAATCATAGTTTGTCTCTAGCTCACAACCAATCATGTTCTAGCAATTGGAGTCAATCCTATGGTTTTGTGCACTAGTTGGCCGATTGCAAGAGGTTATACATACAAATAGGTAGTGTTATCCATGTGGGAAGAATGGTTGACTTTGGCTTTATACCTTGTTTGTATAAATGGTGATCTCATGTACTAGTATAGGTGCTTATATCATGTGTTAGTGTGGAAGGTATGATAGCCAAAAATTCATGATGTGTAGGTGTAGTGTTTGGATTCTTGTGTTTGTATTACTAAGTGTGATAGTGATGTATCAAGTCTTTTGATTAATGTTTCGATCCATACCAAGTGAGTTTAGATGGTTTTATAATAGTTAGCCGAGTATGTTGTGGACTTGTTGTGTGTACATGATGTAGTTGAGGTCTTGACATGATGATGTTATCACTTATTCTAGTCGTGTTCCCTTGTTAGAAAATGAGATTACATGAACACTTTCTTGATTCATAAACGTGTGTTAGTGAAAACTTTTCATGTGTTAGGATGAGATACTCTTATTGAATGCTTGATGGGTGAGTGTCCGGGTGTTGTATGACTGAACGAATGTTCTTTGTTGAGTTTTCTGGTAATCTCATGCTTCACTAGACTAGGGGGTATAGTGTATGTAAAATGTCTAGATATGCACATATAATGAAATAATAAATGAAATATGTACGGATGACCTGGTTTGTTGACTGTTGTCGCAGGTGGCATTGTCTAGATATGGGCCGGTTATGTCACACTTATTTTATGCGGATGATGCGCTCATTATGGGAGATTAGTCTAATGAAAACATAAGCAAGACGGCGAGGATTCTTAGATGTTTTTATTTTTGTTCGGGGCTTAAGGTCAACATCCATAAATCAAATCTTTACGGAATTTGGCACATCTAATGAAGAAGTCTCGCTTATGTCTTCAGTGGTGGGGAGTCGAGTGGGGTCAATTCCATTTTACTACTTGGGGATTATGGTTGGGGAAAATATGAATAAAATCAATAATTGGAGAAAGATTGTAGAGGTGTTTGATCATAGATTGTCTTCTTGGAAGGCGCACCTTCTATCTATTGGGGGTCGTCTTACACTGCTCAAATCGGTATTAGAAAGCCTCCCTATCTATTATTTTTCATTGTATAAGGCCCCAGTGAGTGTGATTGAGAGGCTAGAAAGAAGAATTAAAAGATTCTTATGGTCGGGCAGTAGTGAGATTAAAAAACTTCATTAGGTGGCATGGGAAAGGGTGACAAGTCCTAAAAATAAAGGTGGTTTGGGAATTAGTCGGTTGAAATATGTGAATGACTCCTTACTTTCAAAGTGGATATGGCGTTACCGAACCGAGAAAAAGTCACCGTAATGGTAATTTTGCATTGTCACAATGGGAGGCGTAGATGGTCGGGTATTCAGCTGCACTCGGGTTCAGTGGGTGTTTGGTCGGCTATTGTCAAAAATTGTGAAAAGCTCAAATGTGGTGACCGTTTTTTTATTGACTTTTTAAGAGGCAAACTGGGTAATGGTATTAACATTCGGTTCTGGGAGGATACATGGCTGGTGGAAGAGCCCCTCAAAGTGAAGTTCCCTTTACTGTACAGAAAGTCGCATAAGAAACTGGCCCCTATTCGTGAGTGTTGTTTGGATGGCATCTGGGCCCCTATCGCCTACAATCAACCTTTTAACATTGATGAAGCTCAGGAGTGGGAGTCTCTATCTAGGCTTTTGGACCAGGCCCATTTAACATAAGCTATGGACGAATGGGAGTGGGCTGGCACAAATACCTTTTCTATTGCTGAAGTGAAAAAAAGATTAAGAGATAACTGGGATGGTGGGAATTTTTTTTAAGTTCAAATGGTTGCTTGGGTTCCTCTATATGCCTAGCTATTTTAGTCTATGGGTAAAGGATCTAATTGATAGAGTAAGCACCGTAAAGATCAATTAGCGAGGTTTTGGCCGATACAATAAGAACTGCTTACTTATTGTAATGTGTTTGCTTGGAGGGCGGAGATGGATAGGATACCCACGGTTGATGATCTTGCTAGAAGAAACGTGCATATTCCTGACGACATTTGCAGGTTATGTGAAGTGGATGTCGAGTCTTCTTCTCATATTTTTTCTGGGTGTGGATTTTCATTTGGCGTTTGATCTAAATTTGGGAAGTGGTGTGGGGTGGACCCAGTTTATGCTACTCTAGATCTTCTTTTTCTTTATAAAAATGCGAAGGGGGTGGGGGAAGAAGGTGGTCAATGGTATCACGGTGGTTACTTTATGGGCCATTTGGAAAGCTAGAAACAAGAAGACTTTTAGAGGGGTGGACCCTAACGTTAATCTTGTTGTAGGTTGTGTTAAGTCGTGGTCTTTTTTGTGGCTTAAGAATAGGTCGAAATTCAAAGACCTCCTATGGGAGGAATGGTGTAACAACCCCTTGTATTTGTTGAAGTTTGTTCGGTTGTCGGTCCTTGTTTTGAGGACTCGACGCCGGTTGTCTTAATGAAAGTCAAATTAAAAGAAAACCCTATTATTCTCCTATAATTTGTTATGATTCCCTTTCTAAAATGAAATTCTAACTATTACTTTCTATTTGACAAAAAAAAGGAACTCCCCATTTGTTGTCTACCTTCTCATCAACACTGTAACATTTCCTTCAAATAATTGAGTTGACCTGTGTTCAGTGGCGGATCTAGAAAGAATTTTGAGTAGCAACGTTCAAAAAAATTTTTTTTGCCATAGTTTCATACAATGTAAAGGAAATAAAGATAACAACATGATAAGAGATAATGTTAGACACATACCTAATAGATTTCGCCCCTTCGGTTCTTGAAAGCTTGAAATCGAGCCATTACGTCATCTTCTTTTACTTTATCAAAAGCATCTCTTTCAACCGCGCAAATCAAAGCATTGTTCAAATAGTCCTCACCCACTCTATTGCGTAAATCCGTCTTGATAAGCTTCATCTTAGAAAAACACCTCTCAACGGTTGCGTTTGCATAAGGCAAAACTAATGCTAACTTCAACACCCGATAAATCAAAGGAAAAGTTTTATGTTTTCCGGTTTCCACCATTACACAAGCAAGATCACACATTCCATTTAGTTTTGCAAATTTATCATCTTCCTTTAATGTGTGATAAAATACCAAAAGATCACCCGAAAGACATCTTCTTTCCTCTTCACTAAAATCATTCGGATACATCTCACAAAATTCTAGGATCTTAGGTATGTCAAACTTAGAAAACGAATCACAAGGATTTAAACCCGACATATTTTCTATCAAAGTAGTTGATACCTCACTGAATCGACTTCCATGTTCTTGAATTTGCAAATCCAAAATCGTATTAAAAACTTCAACTTCAAAATGATGTCGGTTAGTAATGACATTCTTACGGTTTCTTTGATTACCATAACTTTCCGACATTTCTACCATCTCAATCTTATTTTTTTCACAAAAAGATGTCACATTTGCCAACATTCCATCAAACCCGTTTTGTCTTAAATTATTCAATGCTCGCTTCGTTCTGTTTATCAATTTAGCCGCTTCTAACAAATCTTGACTCTTTTTTAAGATGTTTTAATAGAGCATTTGTGAGGCCTAGAATATCATCTAACAAATGTATATAAAACACAAATTAAAGCTTCTTAAAATATGATAAAATACCTCTTGCATTAGATCGTTGTTGAGTACTCTCTCCTTCTTCTTTAATAAAAGCAAGTACTTCAACAACTTCCGGAAGTAATTTAAGCAAACTTATAATTGTTCTATGATGAGAACCCCATCGTGTATCTCCGGCTCATGCAAGGGAAACCTCTTGGTTTAATCCTCTTCCAGTCTTAATCTCACCTGGAATAATTTCTTTTTCCACTCTTTCTCTTTTTGCCTCCAACATGATTACTTTTCGCTTACAAGAAGCAGAAACCGTATTAACAACCATTGCAAGGTATTCATAAAATTCTTTAACACCTGTATGTTTTTTTGCAACAGCCACAATCACTAACTGAAGTTGATGAGCAAAGCAATGTATGTAATGCGCTGACGGGTTATCTCTCAATATCAAAGCTTTTAATCCATTAAACTCTCCTCGCATGTTGCTCGCACCATCATAACCCTGGCCCCTGACCTGTTTAAACAAAATAAACAATAAGCATATAATCTTTATTAAAGTTTATTTAATGAAGTAGAAACGTATTACTTACTTGATCTATGCTCAACTGGTTATTTGCTAATAAAGAAACAATGGCTTCTTTAAGAGTTGAAGAAGATGTATTTTTCACTTGAACAATTCCAATTAAACTCTCTTTAACAACTCCGAGTTTGTCAACATATCTCACAACGACGGCTATTTGTTCCATTAAAGACACGTCACTAGACTCGTCAATTAACAAACCAAACACATCTTCTTTAATTTCTTCACAAATCACTTTGGTTGCTTCTTTTGCAAAGCAATCGATAATCTCTTTTTGTATTGATGGAGCTGTCAACTTATTATTCTTTTTTGCATTCGCTAATGTGTGCTTACCAATATCCGGGTTGTTCTCACTAACCAACTTTAAAACCGCAAGATAAAGACCTTTAGAAGTAGATGTTTCCGATTCATCGTGGCCACGAAATGGTAAAGAGTTTTGTACTAAAAATCCAGCACTACGAACAGAACCCATCAATCGATACCGATTTGCAATCTTTTCTTCCGTGGTATGCTTCTTGACTTGTGCATGAAATGATCCCTTTTGACTCATAAGATTGTCACATTTTTGCCTCGCCTTATTATGTAAACTATTTTGTAACCCAACATGATCTTTAAAGGCCTTCGGTTTAGCCCAATAAGAAAAGCCTCCACTTGTAAAAGTATTTCTTCCATCTTGATTACCAACACTATAACTAAACAAGTAACAATGTAAGCAATATGCTTTATCTTTTTTAAGGCTATACTCTAACCAATCATACTTTTCAAACTATTTTATGCTGAACCGTCTCCGTTCATTACCATATTGTGTCCATTTAAATTCATGATCTCGTTGTTGAAAAGCCTTCTTTACAAGATATGCTCTTCTTATGTCATCTATTTGATTAGGGTGATAGCTGGAAATGGGTGGTCTATCAGCGGGATCTGAAGGAAGATCATTCAAATCTATATATGACCTCGCGGATGAAGCCGAAGGATTAGGAACAACTGGAATTGAAGTTGTAGCAACATCATCATCCGTTTGCATATTGTTATCATTATTACCAACATTATTAGCAACATCATCATCCGTTTGCATATCGTTATCATTATTAGCAACATTAGTGGCAATTAAAAATTTAAAATTAGCAACAACTTGTTTCATTAGTAGCAAATGGTTGTCAGTGGCAAGCTACTATCGATCAACAACTTTGTCATCAGTAACAACTAAGAGAAATGGTAACTCGAAAGACCAGCAATGACTAAGTTATTGTTCATGGAGTTTCTGCTAGTTGTTGTACCATTGAGGTAACGATAATTGCTGACAGCTCAAACTGCTAACTAAAACATTTTGATGGTTCTCTAGGTTACAATTTCTCATTATTGCTCTACTTGTTTCATAGTGGCAAGTTACTATTGATCAACAACAATTTAGTCACTCAGTACCAACCAGGCAACTAAGAGAAATGGTAACTTGAAAGATCATAAATCACGAAGTTATTGTTCATAGAGTTTCTACTGGTTGTTTTCCCGTTTATGAATTGTTAACAGTTTTAACAGCTAAATAAAACGTTGTGACAGTTCTCCAAGTATAAAAATAAAGTCGTTTGTTTTATTCCGATACACATCTGTCGCTAACAAAACTTGTATTAAAAAGGATAAAAGAAGGTACTCGTTCAATTGAATTTTCGAAGAGTACAATCAAATTATCTCAATACTACAATAATCTACACAGATATCACAACCTTACAATTATGAAACCAAGTTTATGTCATACCTTATTTGATAGTAATATAAAATGAAAAATATTATTTTCTCTATAATAAACATTCTAAGTTGGATACTTGGAATATACAAATAAAAAGTGATTAAAAGATGAAAAAAGATGTATAGACACATTAGTTAAATATGTATAATTGTGACTTCAATGTTCGTGATGTAATTTTATAATTAACAGTGGCCTTGTTTCTATATTTTATATAAAATTTCTTTCTTAATAAAATAAAATTAAATATGTATAAAAAGGGTTGCGAAACCAACTAGCTTTTTGTTGCGGCTGCGGATGAATTGAGTCCAAACTGTGTGGAGGTCAACCCCTCACTTTTTTTGTCATACTTTTCATGTATATTTTCTGGTTATACATAATTACATAAACCTTAAAGCACCGATACCATTGGAGTGCAGTGGTATAGGTATTGGTGGGCAATGATAGAAGACCCAGAGGATCTTGGTTCGATTCTTGAGCCAGACGAGTTTTACCGATATTTTCACCATCATGCCTACAAACAAGTGGGTTATCGGGTTTTCCCCGAAATTAGTGTTTGATGACTCGGGTTACTCTCGGAATACTCGATTTGTCTAGTGGGTGCCCCGAGAGTGCTCAGGTTTAATTTGTTGGCCGTTCAAAAAAAATACATAAACATTAAAGCGACAATATACTGCTAAGATAGTACCGTAATTTTATATAAAGGTTTATTAATTTTGTATATACGATCATTTAGTATTAAAATTGTTTGATATATGGTAACTTTTAAACGACAAACCCACACACACCCCACTCTGAATTATACAAATAAAAAATCCATCTACTATTTCACTTTTGTTTGAGTTTGTTAAACCACATCCCTTTTGCTACTGGACCAAGAGATCAACACCTAGGCCTGTAAACGATTTTGTATTACTAAAAAATCAAATTATTAATTGGTTATATTTATATAAGTAGCTAAACCCCAATTTATCTTTATATTTATATAAATATAACTTCTTATGTAGTTTATAAAACTTAAACAAACATAAACGGACATAAATAAACGAACATAAACGAACGTTCATGAACATAAATGAACAAACACAACGTTTGTTCATATTCGTTCATTTAACTAAACGAACAAATTTTTGTGTTCACGTTTGTTCGTTTATTACATAAACGAACTTCCCACTAAATACGTTCACAAACATTTCATGAATGTTCGGTTCATTTATAGACAACAACTTAATTATGCCCTCAAAGGACGTGCTGGTTGTTGATAGATTTCTTCACTTTATTGGTTGAAGATTTAAATTGCGAGTTGTATGACAGCGTTTAATAAAAAGAAAAAGAAGAAGAGACTAGTTGAAATTAATCATAAGTTTAAATAGAAGGTCAACGAAAAAAGGCCCATAAAGTTGGAAAGTTATGTTTGCGTTGAATGAACTTTTAAGTCCCGAATTCTCATTACCGTCCCTCATAGGGATGAGCTCGGGACGGTATCGGTACCGAACCGATACCGATCCCGACAATACCGATACCGAAAATTCCAAAAAACCAATACCGATACCGATACCGATTATACCGGTACGGTATCGGTATCGGTTCGGTATCGGTACGGTACCGGTGTGGTATCGGTATTTTACCTTAAAATACCGAACCGATACCGATCCCGTACCGATACCGATAATACCGAAACCGAAAACCTCTAAATGTGGGTACCGATACCGATACCGAACACCCTCGGTTCGGTATCGGTTCGGTACGGGATCGGTATTTTTTCGGTTCGGGATCGGTATTCGGGACCGGATGCTCATCCCTAGTCCCTCATCACACCGTCCACCCCGGATTGAGTGTGCATCTTTATAGCATAGATATTGTTTGTTTGATATATACATATTAAATCAATAAGACAATAACTTCATTAATAATCATAAAAAGGAAATTTCACAACAATAAACACCTTTAGTTAAAAATTATCAAAACTAGTAATACACGAGTGGAGGGGCAGAATACGTCTCTTGTGCCCACTAAGAGGGGACGGGGCACCATGGGGCTTGGGCATGGGGATTCACTAGCCATGGGGCTATACTGTCCCTAGATGGGGCTACACTGTCCCTAGTTGTTTGGCTTCGATTTGGGACTTATCTTGAAACACTTGGCTAGAGAAACAATCCGAATAAAGAAGAGGTAAATGTGGGTTTTTTGGGTGGGGACCATCTAATGGTGTGTGTGTGATTAGTGGGTTTGGTAAAAATGGTGGGGTCATTGGTTTCAGACTACTTTGGGCTTGGCGTTTCCGGTATTTAGACTACTTTAGGCTAGTTTGGGGTAGAAATGACGTGGAACTGTGTTAAAAGAAGTCAAAGTTTAGAAAGGTAACTAATTTTGTCTATGTTCATTTTTGTAATTTTGTGGGCAAAATGTTTATTCATATAATTTTCTCATTAATAATTATCTGGTTACTTATGCAAGATTTTTTTGCTAGTGTTACTATTCGAAAATATTAAATGAATCGATGTCACCTGTTGGACACATAAATCTATATATATATATATATATATATATATAACAAAGCCCTTTTGCTGACGTGGCGTTCAATGGTGCATTCAACCTCCCCTTGATAGTGCCACGTGGCATCCTAATTGAAAGTTTTTAGTGTTTTTTAATTAGTTTGGTTTTTAATAAAAAAAAAGGAAAACCTTTAAACCCTAAAATTATATCCGCCTCTTCTCATTCTCATTCCCAAACCCTAGCTCTCCTCCTCTCTCTTCTTCTCTCTAAACACCGTCAGCCACCACCACCTCACAGCCATCACCCACCACCTGAGCGCGCCTTCTTCTTCCTCCCTCTGCCGTTGGCCACAACCCTAACCATCTAGGGTTCCGCTACACACTCATCCCACAGTCGCCGCCACCCTATTTGCTGTTAGGGCTTCGGCCTTCAAACCAGTACCCATACAAGCTGACGCATGTACTACTGCCATTGTTCTAAGCCCAGGTTAGGGTTTTCCGGTCGCTTCAGTACCGGTGGGTTTCTCTCTCTGCATACTATCTCTCTCATCTCAAGTCTCTTTCTTTCTCTTATCTCTTTCTTGGATTGGTTTTGTGCTGGAACATTAATGTGAGTGTGAATATATATATAATACGAAGGTAATGATGAGATGATGATGATGGTGCTAGACAAATGGTCACAATACAAAGGTTGAGTGAAGGTTTAAGAGATAATGAGGGTGTACAGGTGGGGTTATTATGGAGGTTGAGTGAAGAAGAAGATGTATTGTGGTCTGTGGTGTGTTGTGCATAAGTTGGAAGCAGAGAAGGAAGTGGTCCATCCTTCCATGTGCAGCCAAAATTATAAAATGTTAAGTGTGTTGTAAGTTGTTGAGATATTTAATAACTATTATTATTTTACCAATTCTAATTCTTTTGTAATTTAACTTAATAATTATTCAATTAATTTATTTGTTTTGTTTTAAGTTGTTTTGTTATATATTGACTGCCTTTTTTGCTTATTTTTTTATGTTAATATTCTTAGTTTGGCAGCATGAATGAGTCTGCTAGGAATTTAAGATGGTAGATGTGGTATGTGATGTTTAACTTAAGGCTTTAGATTATAAATAATGTTTGTGTATTAGAGCAGATGTTTGATTACCGCTGTTTGTCTTGCAGCTATCAACAGGAATGTTATGAATCGAAATCTGGGCCGACACTCTTGGACCTCATCCTTGCAAAGGTATGGTGATTTATAACATGATGTATGTGTTTTATGTTGTTCTTAGAGTTATCAACATAATATTAGTTTTGAAAATATATGTGTGTCTCTATAGGGGATGGTTCTACACAAGATGCTATGTTGCGAGAATACGGAAAACATAATGCTATATTGAGGTTAACACCCTTCTCCTTTATATATATATATATATATAGGGGGCGGTTATTCTACAAAGTAAAAGAAACGTGCGAAGGATGCGAAGGATCTTTGTACTTGATAATTACGTAATGATAATTACGTAATGTTTTTTATGTTCATGAAATCATTACGTAATTATCATTACGTAATTATCATTACGTAATTATCATGCACTTTGTACATGATAATTACGTAATGATAATTACGTAATGTTTTTGTATGATCATGAAGGCATTACGTAATTATCATTACGTAATTATCAAGTACAAAGTGATTCTTCGCATCCTTCGCACGTTTGTATTACTTTGTATTTGATCCTGCCCCTATATATATATATACATATATATATATATATATATTAATAGATAATAGATAATAGGGGTTAGGATCATGTGAGAACCTTAATGAGTTGTGAGAACTAGAGAACCATTGTGGACCTTAGATCTTGATGATCCAATGGTTGAGATCAAAAGTTGGATTTTTTGTCTTCACTTGATTATTAAGTATTTTTTTATTATCTTAAAGTACAATTAAGGGCATTTAAGTAAAAAGCCATGTGAGAGAAGATATAATATAATACTATGTTATTTTTTAATTAAAGTTTATTTTATTATTTTAATTAAAATAATATAATCTGATTTAATTTTTTTAAACTTTATTTTATTTTTTAATTAATTTAATAATCAGATTGAACATTCTTTAGTATCACTCTCGTTTTTTACACTTGTGTAATTCTTTACACCAGTGTAAATCTCCCATACAAAAACTTCTACAAAAATACACTATTTTAAAAAAAACAAACTAGATGACGGGTGTAGTTATTTACACCAGTGTAAAAAACCAAACAAACATATAACGAGGATGATTTACACTGGTGTAATTGTTTACACCAGGGTAATTACACCAGTGTAAATCTACCATACACAACCTACTACACCTAAAACACATAGTGTTAAAACCAATAACAAACATCTTTACAATCGTATTACACCACGGTAAAAAAAATGCCGCAATAATATCATTTTTGTGTATAACATCAAATGTAAAAACAAAACAAAACATTTAAAACAACCTACTACAAACTAAAACACATAGTGTTAAAACCAATAACAAACATCTTTACAAATCGAATTACATTATTGTAAAGAAAAAAAATACCCGCTGCTACATCTGCAAAAAACCAAACAAACATATCATGAGGATGATTTACACTGGTGTAATTATTTACACCAGGGTAATTACACCAGTGTAAAAATCTACCATACACAACCTCCTAATAATAATAATAATAATAATAATAATAATTATTATTATAATTATAATTATAACAGAAAAAATTAATAATAATAACAAAAAAAATAATAATAATAACAAAAGATTAAAAAAATAATAATAACAGAATTATTATTATTAATAATAATAATAACAATAATAATGATAATAACAGATAAATAATAATAATAATAATAATAATAATAAAAATAAAAATAACAGAAAAAAATAAAAATAATAATAATAATAATAATAATAATAATAATAATTATAACAACAGAAATAATAATAATAATAATAATAAACAAAAAAAAACTGTTCGTCTTCAACATCCACCACCGTCGACCACCGTCTTCAACCACCGTCACCACCGTCCTCCGCCTGAAACCCCACCCAAACACCGTCATCGACCACCCTCACCTTCGTCTTCATCATCCACCACTCTCAGCCACCACCGGCCTCAAAAACCACCAGGGCCTTCGTCATCGATCAACCCCCAGCCACCACAACCTTCGTCGTCACCCTCAGCCCCCACGACCTGCAAAACCCCCAAACAACCCACCTGCAAAAACAGCCCCAAAAAACAAAACCCATCCTCCACCACCGTCTCCCACCGTCGTCTCCCACCGTCGTCTTCACCCGTCCTCAGCCACCAAAACCACCCCAAAACCCAGATCTGTTACGATCTGTTACCAGATCTGTTATTTTTTTTATAGAGAGAGGGTGAGAGAGAGAGACATTTCGAGATAGAGAGACATTTCGAGAGAGAGAGTAGAGAGAGAGAGCAGGTGTGTGTAGAGAGAGAGAGTGGTGAGAGATTTTGAATATTATTATTATTATTTAAAAGCCAACTTGGATGGGGGTGGGGTGGGGTAGGGTGTTGTTATGACTAAAATGCCCATAAAATTGTTTAAGAAAAGACCTTAATACCCCTAATTAAACAAATACAATAAATTAAAAAAGTGTTGATGTGTCAATATATTATTGGTTCACTTGAGTTCTCTAGTTCTCACAAGTGGGGAGAGTTCTCACATGATCCGGATCCTAGATAATAGATTATTGTTCTTTTTTATTTTTTGTAGAGAGGTGAGTTTTGTTAGGTTGAGTTAAGTTTAATTTATATCAGTTTAGTTTAATTTGTTAAGAGAATTGATACATGTATTGGAAGATTGTTTACATCTATTACTCATAGGTCTGTTTCAATGTCAGTTGAGTTGTATAGTATAATAGATTTATGTTTCATTAGGTACTTAAAGCTGAGTTGAGTTACATGTTTCATTAGTTACTTTAAGTTGAGTTTACTTACATTCAGTTAAGCTTAATTTATGTCACTTAAGTTTACTCTTAACAGATTTGATAGAGGTATTGGTGGTTATGTAAGTTCCATTATATTAGTTTAGTTTAATTTGTTAAGAGAATTGATACATGTATTAAGTGGAATGGTGTGTGATCTGTGATGAGAGTTTAGGATTTTTCCTATCAACCCCGGGACCTTCCCGGGGTAATCGGCTAGTAACATACATAAACAAATATCTGCACAATATACATTGCACATAGTGTCATGTATGTATGTCCGCGAATGAACATATGGTTGTTGGATACCTCATATAAACAACGAAACTTAAATTTGTATCATATACTTGTATATCATGTTTTGATTTCTTGCTCATCGGAAAAAAAAGGAAAACCTATAAAAACGGAGTCGAAGACAAGGCTGTGAAAACCGGATCAGAACAATCAGTCGAAGATAAGGCTATGAAACCTTGTGGGGTTTAAATGTGATTTTTCACTGACTGACTACATCTGTGAATATAATACATGTATTTAGCGGGTTCTTATATGTAATAGTAGGTTCAAAAAGGTATATACTATCATAACATGATTAGTAACTCGCCTAGACATGATTAATAAATTACCTAAACACATTGCGTTTTTTTCTGCATGAACAAAAAAAGTCTTTTTTTTTTGTATAACACTATTGTACTCGTTAGAAAGATAATAAAACGCTCGTTAATTTAGTGTATTCTTTTTAAAATGTCGTATATAAAATTACTAACGTTTATAAATATACTTATAAAATAATTCTTCTTGTACACTTTGCTTACACATTATAATTCTTTTAATTATTAAATTATCTATGACATCCTTCGGTTTTTTAATTTTTAGTTAAAGTCCAATAATAAACAGCTAGAAGGGCTAGTGTTTTTTTTTTTTTTTTTTGGGCATGTGGGATATCAATATGTTTGATGTGTGTCAATTTCGTCTGTCTGCTCATGTGCATGTAGCCTACATTAACACATGTGTATGATAACGAAAATCAAAGGGAGAGAGAGAAGCATGACCAGTGATTAGTCTGGGCAAGGAAGGCAACCAAACAATTCATTTTTTACTAACAAGTAACAACATCTATAATATTAATTGCAAATTGGTAAACCAAAATGTATGCAATACAATTGAACAAAATTGCGAATCGATCAAATAAACTTGGTATTTTCAAGGACTACAAAGAAATAAAGATTCCATATTGTATCAAAACTTACAAAAACTTACATATTTATTTCAAAATAAATAAATTGATATAGTAAAGACGTTTTAACTCTTTCAAAAGTTGCATCTCAATCTCTATTACTATAATTTAACTAAAATATACATTTCTTTTCTAAACAGTGTCTATATTTTTATAAACCTCTTACTCGCAAATACTTGCTATTTTGTTTTTTTTTTTCTAAGTTAAATACACTCACAAAATTATATTTAGAGAAGCATAATGAGTCTCAATACTTAGAAAACTAATGTAGATTCTCTAAACCTTATCTCTATTTTTGAGATGTTGATAAAGGGTATAAATCAAAGAAAACCTTATTGTTTTTCGTTTAATTTTGAGAAAGTAACTACATAGAGAATCAAATTCCATAGAGAACCTAATGTGAACTCTCTTATAACTTTACTGTTGATAAGTTGTGTTTGAATATTTGATACGACAATTAGAACACATCACACCACACATATAAGACTGCTTTCGAGGGTAGTAAGAAGGAAAATAAAGTGACCGAATCGACCAAACTATGTATAAATGGAAAAGAACAAGCACACAAGCATGCACGATATCAATGTGCTTTATGAGGTTTGTAGACATATTATTAGGTAAAAGAATGATTATGGACTACCAAATTAATAAAACACAATCATCCAAGATCAACCGATTCGAGCCATTTCATAGTTGCCACCATTTTCGATTCTCCATTTGCTTTGCAAGTTCACCTGCCAACGATGCAAAGTTCTCGGACCCGCTTGCTAGTTCTTCTGCGTTTTCTTTTAGTTTCTGTCATATTTTTATCATTGTTAAAAATAAATCAAGAGAGAGAGAGATGGAGAAATTATAAAGTAAAGTCAGTGGATTGACATATATGCAATCACCTTCACCAGGCACTGAGATAAGTAATGGTGGTGTCAGTAGATTAATGATTAGCTACAAGTAGGGACTGGTAATGCTTTAGCTTTTTATAGCTCAACATTGTAATAATGACAATACATTTACAAACTGAACGAACCGCTCAGTCCGAAGCAAGTTGGCCAGTTTGCAATGTCTATGATTAGGTTCATAGTTCACTTTTGCCGATTTCACATTTTTACAGTCCAACCCACAGATTGGAACTTGGAATTGGTCATATAAACTCGAAAACCGGTTTAAACAGAAAATCTAACCGCTTAACCGGCCGGTTGGACGACCCAACCAACACAGCCGTTATGGTTTGTCATTTTCCAGACCATGAACAACCCTAAATTCTACTTGCTTGACATTATGAGAAAAATTGTAGAACCATTGGGATAGTCCAATACCTCAAGTTTCATTTGGCGCTCGAGAAGCTTGTCTTTTGCTTCTAGAGCTACAGCCGCTGTATCCTAAATGATAAAAATTTCAAGAGGGTTAAAGAATAAAATGAATCATTATTCTTAAGCACAAAAAAAGATGAATTCCTGGAATTAAATTACCCCGGTCCCCGCCTTTCGGTATTTGGCCTTGATTTCATCTGCTGTCCTAGCTTTTGGTTCTGAGCCCCCTTCAAATAATTGATCCCTCTCCACTTGTTTGTCTACATGCCATAACAAAACTGGTTAGTGTGCGCACCAAAAACAAAATATTTTATGCAAATAGTTTTAGAAAATGTAGCATACTTTTTTCTGTCTTGGTCTGACTCTGACTCGGGGTTGATGGCTCCGGAGACTTAGGTTCGACCTCAATTTTTTCTACCACTGATCAGAAAGTTCAAATACTCAAAAGTTAAAGAGAGAAATGGAACTACAGTGTGGAGGTAGAGGAGGCCAAATAGGCACATTGGGTAATGGGTCAAACGGACCGCGTCGAAATAGCAGGTAAAACGGACCGCGTCCAAGTGAATTAACCCGAAACACTTCTTTGCGCATTTAGCATGTGTGCAAGCGTGCGCTCACACACACACATATAACTAGTTAACGCGTAAAAGGTTTTAGAGAAAAAGTTGCAGAAGGTGTATGCGGCAATATATAAATCACTTTGAATTTGACCAGTTTCAATCTTAGTTAAATTTTATGATTTTACCCATTTGACCTTTTACTAAAATGTAACCCAAACTGTGAACCGTTTATAAATAAATGGATCGAATTGCCATCTCTAGGGGTGGAGAAAAAGGTGAGAAAGGTAGAACTAGAACCTAATTTGATTGGTGCATCGAAATCATCTCCCAAATCCAAATCTAAGTCTGAAATTGAAAACGGGGACCTTGAAAACAAGGCTTCTAGCTTTGGAACAAGAACATCTCGAGTTTCTTCAATATTTGTACTTTCATTTTCCTTCTCTCTTTTTATACCCTTGATGATACCACCAAGTATTCCTGTTGGCGCAATCTATGGAAAGAGACGTCAAACAAAATTAAGAGCAGTTCTAGAAAACAAAGGAACGTTTTAAAACACAGGGCAACCTGTTTATTCTTCTGGCTAAGAGAGAATTTAAGAGCAGCCTCTGCAGCTTCCGCAACAACTTTATCATGAAGGCGAGGTAAAGACTCCGGGACCCTAAATGATTCAAAAAATCATGAATTAGTAGAGAGAGAGAGAGAGTGTGTGTGTGTGTGTGAGAGAGAGAGAGAGAGAGACCTGAAGTCATTTTCAGAGGTGAAAAGAGATATAACAGCAAATTCACATCCGTACACCTATTAGAGAACCCAAATATCAAGTTAAGGAACAAAAATCTATTTAAAGATAAGTTGATTTTGCATAAAAAAGAGTCATAGTATAATAACAAGATGCAAGAACTTAGAAGTGAGAAAAAATCTAACCATTGTTATATTTGCATTACCAAAAGAACTCATTGTCTTCTCCATATTGGTCTTGAAATTCCATCTGAGAATAGACATTATGGAAGTTTCTGCCAGCACATTAAGATCTGGCAATGACCTGCATAAATATAAGTTCATTAGTCTTCCCACACACATTTATACAAACTTATTAAAAAATAAAAACATCTTGTATGATTATTTCTATACAAATTAAGAAGTGAGAATAAATGCTTCACCTGATTTCAATAACTCCGTCAGAATATACTAAAATCACTCCAGACTCGAGTTCATTTTTCATGAAGATTGTAGCCCAGCAACACTGTTTCTCTAAATCAATTTTTCTGATGAAGTTTGACCGCCCCTGAAACACTAGTTTTCTAAAAATGGTGTAACATAAATGATAAAGGGAAAATGACACAAAACCAAGCAGGAACCTGAATTAGAGACTTGGTCGAATGTAGAAGTACTGAATCCCCACAACAAACTAAAATGAGTGAGTCAACGAAAGTCTTCCATAATTCAGTGGCTTCACTCGAGGTACTTGCTTCATCTTCATTTATATCACTTTCTGGATCCGTACCAGACTGTAAAGGCTCATGTCCATGTGCCGGGCTATGTGGCAAGTTCACAGGATTCTGTTCAGACAATTCTGGAACAGCAAAATTTTCATCTGCAAGCAAACATGTTCCATTAGCAAAAACAAACATGTTTAGACATAAACATAAACATAAACAAACGGGCTGTGTTTTGATAAACCGACGGTGTACCAAACTAATATATATAAGATTTACATATAATAAAAGACCGTACCAAACAAGAAAACCTATCAAAATAATATATTTTATAAAAGAATTCAATAATATTATTACATAAGTCATACTTTTATTTATACATATATAAATATGTTGGTCAGTTAATACATAAATCACACTATGAATAAGAAAAAATGGCACTTGGTTTGAAATAAGTAACATCCATTATATTTGCACATAGATGTAAAACACTATAATCAGCATACTATGAATTTTAAAAATGAGAGATTTTGCAACTGTTTATCTTAATTTTTTTGGTAAACAAAACAATCTTATCCAGCTCAAACTTACTTTCAAACAGACAAACAGTTCAAATTAGTTTTGGCATGAACTTATTGGATTATAAGCTAGATATATTTATATACTATAGTTTGTATTATGTTTATAAGATTAGGTAGTTATTATTGTTACACCGGCGGTTACCACAACCGGTGCTAGTATATATATGTATGTTTTACCATCTTTGTCGGTTACCAAGATTTTGAAATCCAAAATCCATTACCGAGAAATCTTTGAAGAACACATTGTACAAACCTTTGATTATCAATAAAGTTATAGTAGATTTCTTGTATTTGATTATATTACGGGCCAACAGAACTGACGGTCGAGATCGGTTGCCATGTCATCATTTACTATGTTGGTAATACATATATAATTACTTGATAACATTAACTAGATAAGGAATGCAACTTGCCTAACAAGTATATTGAGATTGCAGTTGATTCCGTAGGGCTTACGGACTGACAGCAGATCTTGTCACCGCTACCAATATCCAAAAGGATGACGTGCGCATCTTTAGTCAACATGAAAGCCACTTCCTTATCTGGATCTTTTGATGATGCGTCTCCAGATTGCTTGGGATCATTAGTATCAGTTTGTAAATATGTTTTTATGGCTATAGAAACGATTGGAGAATTATTGCTGACTAAGCAATCTGTAAGAAACAGTACTGATGATGATATAACATCGAGTACAGCAGCCTAATATGCAAAAGGTGAGTTAGTAAAGAGCTTATAATTGCATTTGACAATTTGAATTATTAATCAACTCAAAAAGATTGTAATGTGATGCTTACCTTACCACATTCATGTCCAGCAATTATTCTAGCTCCAGAAAATGTGTATTGTAGGCTTCGTACAGGAGATTTTATGACAGAAAAGACTGCTGTCAAATGCCACCCGTTCCCATGGTGCAAATTAATTTCTGTAAAACATGTGTGGTATCTAGTAAATTAAATGAAAATGAAACCTTTAAGGAAGGGTAGCTATTTTGTTTATTTTGCACACTCAAGTACAAATAAGTGAACTTTTAAGACAACGGTATTTAACAAAACGCACCTTCCAATTTGGTTTCTGTCACAAGGTGTGTGCTTAACTTTTCAGATTCTCCAACCAGCTTAAATAGATGAACCTATATATAAAAAGAAAACACTTTATCAGAGATGAAAGCTAGACATAACCAGGTCTTGGAAGTTCCCAAGTTCAAATTACCTAGTTGCTCGTTATCAACATCACAAATCAACTAATTGTATTGATTCAGGCCCATAAGCTTTATTTTGGATGTTCAAAAAATAGTTAAATCATCATCATCATCATCATCATCAAAAAATAGTTAAATATTTCCATTAAACCAAGTCTTAAGTCATCTGTTGCAATTTTTATGGGTAAGAGGAAGTAGTCTTTGAGAAAATAATATGTACCAGACCACAATCATTGCCGACAGCTAAATTTGATGTTGTAGAATTAAACTCCAAGGCTGATATGGGTTCACTTGCACCAGGAATTTCGGTACCTTCCACCTGGGGAAATAGGTTAAGCTCCAATGATTGCTATTCATTGTTAATCATGCCCTAATTATAAAGATGAATGATTTTTTATGGAATTTAATTAATTGGAATTTATCTTTATAAATTTTATAACACTAACCTGCAATCCTAGAACAAAAATAAGTGAGAAAACAGGAAATGTGGCATCCCATATTCGGACATAGCCATCTTGATACCCTGCAATATATATTCTCTCAACTCCAATATTTTCAGCTGAGGATAGTTGACTGGGAAAGCCACCACTCACAGGCCACTTTGCACTCCCTGGGGATGTAGGAGATGATGATTGAGGTTTTGCAGCCAGCACTGTCTTCAAACACGAAATGAAACAAAAAGGGAAACTTAGCACTGGCATGCAATAAAAGAAAAGTGTATGCCAATCAAAGTGGTGCTAGTGAGTAGAGGTCACATATTCGACATTTCGACCCATTTATTTATAAATGGGTCAAATTCGCAGATGAGTCAATTAAGATACTAGCTAAAAGGAGAATGGGTAAAAACGATTAAACGGTTCAAATGGGTCAAAAGTCACCTCATGTCTTAGTTTTATTCAACAATTTAGATTACTACTTAAATCATTCTTTTTGCATCAAAACCAAAGCATTAAATATTCTTTAAAAAATGGACAAAAAGACATGTTTACATTGCAACCAATACTAAAACTGACTTGTTTCAATCCAAACCCAATTTTACCCGACCTGCCTGACACGCCACCTCTATTAGCAGGTATTTCTAACCTCCTTGAGAACTCTTTGTAAATCCTCGTTGTCCACCAAACAGAGCTTTGAGATGGTCATATAAGGTTCAACAGTTGGTAAAGTTACAGGGCACTGAACTGCATTTACGGCATGTTTCATGTCTGGAGCAGATGCTAATCCAGTCAAGCACTCGTCATTATACACATTCAGTTGACCAGGATTGCTCAGCACAAAAAGTGTAGTATCACTACTCTCAGGCGTACGTACTAATTCTATATCCGCATAAGAACCATTAAGTGTAAGATCTAAGCGCTTGACACACTTCAGGGATTCTAGTCCAGAAGAAAAATCAAGATTCAAGATCTGCAAAAGGAAGATGATAAACGTTGGTAACAGCCGATGGCTATAGAATGAAACAAAGAACTATCTTCCACCTGCAAATGGCAGAATCTTAATTTATGCACAATCAGATGAGCAATCAAGCAAAGGAGACAAATATGATGGAATTTCAAATAGAGTTTGAAATGTTTAAAGCAAGATGGAATATGGTATTGCTATACTACTGTAAACATTGTTTGGTTAGGTTAAAAAGGAAGGTTGTGTAAAAGGTAACAAACTTTGGTCTGATTTCAGTTTTGGGTTGCAGATAGAGGCGAAGCATAGTGGAGGCCGGGGGTGCCCCGGCCCCCGCCATTTTTGGCACAGTGGTGGAATTTGGTGATTTTGTAGGTAATTTTTATATGAATTGAGTCCGGCCCCCACCGATTTGATCTTCCAGCCCCTACCGATCAGAAAAAAATGAGTCCAGCCCCCGCCGATTTGATCTCCAAGCTTCGCCACTAGTCGCCGACATATTTTAAGACAAAAAAGCCATCAAAGTTTAAAAAAAATGATTATTTGAGGTAATTACACTAATATAACTTGTTTTTTGGAGCCACGTCAGAAAATACAACCAACATGGTCATAAGTTTACTGTGAATTCCAGTCATGATTTTGACTGGAATTTTGAAAGTACGATTTCAAAAACCTTGATGGTTTTATGGCCTAAAAATAGAATTTGTACCAAAGTTAGTTACTCTATAATGCAATTATCCGGGTTTGAAAAAACATAATTGAGTCAGGTATTTTAATTGATACCGTTAGGACTTCCTCGGATCCAATATCATCACCTCCATAGACAAAAAGTTGACCTGCGGAACCACCATGTGGACTATTTGACCAATGGAGAACAATGACTGGGAGTCTACGGTCACCTGAAGATAACTTTAACTTAACACCATTATTAGACAACTTATTTGCTTTCTGATTATTGGCAGATACTGCAGTTGGTAAATTCCATAATATAATATCTCCGTCTACATAACCAACAGCAAGTATTGACCCATCAGAAGAAACCCAACAAAGAGCACTAATCTCCTTCTCTATCTGCTCTTCATTAGATTTATCGTTTACTTTATCATGGCTGATATCACTTGTGGAATGAATAATTATTTCATCTTTTAGTTGGAGATCATTATGGCCTTTAACAAGTATAGCCTTATCTTCAGAAATATCCCATAAAATTATCACTCCAACTTGATATGCAATCAAAAGTCTGCAGATGAAGTAAGCAACTATAAACATGTGTTGACCTACAAAAGAGAAGAACTAAAGTTGAATATTTTACATACCTTTTTCCTGAAGAACAAGGTTGGGCAAGTAGGCCCACAACAGACAGTTGATCAGGTACTGGAATCCCAGCTTCATCTGCAAAATGACAATAAATATGCTGTAAGTTATGGCTACAGATCTTTTAAACTTACTACGTTTGAACTATAATATCATTATATTCTGTTTCAAGATATGCGGGATCCTGTAATACGCTCAAATAGCCAGTGTGAAATATCGCTCTGCTTAAACTTAAAGCAACGGATTTTTATTGAGTTCGTCATCTTTTTCATAAAGAAAAGGAAAATATATGATTGGTGAGAAAACCAGTATTAATTAACTAAAGAGAAATATCCAAGAGACTAAGGCTAGCTGAAGTTCTGTTGTTTCGGGTTTTTTCTTTGTAAGAAGTTCATTTCAAGAAATGCATGGGCTAGTTTTGTATTGACCCCTGTTGATAACTTAGAAACAGATAACTTGCATAAGAACACCAATGAGCCCAATAGAAATTTTGATGAAATATGTGCCCACTACAAAATTTATAAAACCTTTTAAGAAATGAAATGATACAATACAACATACACAGTTAACATTATGCGCATTATTTGGAAATAGCATTAACTGTGGGTGAGCAGAACCATAACCGAAAAAACTGAACTGATTAAGATCCCCATCGTTCGGTTATGGGTTTTTTTTTTATAACCAGTTTTTATGGTTCAGTTATGGCTATACATGTATAAATAACCAAATTAACTGACAATAGAACCAAAGTTTATATTTTTTTGTGTAAATTATATGTTATTTTAGATAAAATTTTGTTATAATTCTTTAAAAATATGAACATAAACACATATTAGTTGTTGCCTATTTATTCTCCTTCATAAACTGAAAGGATAGCTAATATTGTATTTCACTCAATATATATTATTAGTGTAATTGCTCACCTCCAAATTTGGCTGTTAACCGATGAACTGAATTAACCGACCTATATTTTCCAATAACCGAATTAACTGAAGCGTTTATAACCTAAAGGATTGGTTATGAAAATCTGAAAACGGAATCATCGGGTTATATGTTCGCTTTGAGCCCATAACTGAACCATCCAAGCTCAACCCTAGTATTAATAAATGTATTTTCATTTATAATCTTGCTCTTGCCCATAATTATGTGGCCACACACCCATTTAAACTTCACATTCTTATTAACATAGTGTTCACAAACTAGACATCTAAGGAAATAGTACATTAAGGAGGCTCATTTTGATGTTTTTCTTCTATTTCTCAGAACCTAAATGTACATCCAAGGGACCAAGGGTCATCCTAGAAGACTTAAGTTGTAACAGAAAATTAAGAATCTTCCTAAATCATTTAATTGCTGTTATCTGAAGAAACAACGATGCCAATAGTCCATATTAAAAGCAGTCTTAAAAATACACAAGAAAATATATCACAGCAGAAGAGAATGTTTGTGATGTAGAACAGATGAAGCAGAAGTTCCTAAAGCACAGCAATAATAATCATATCAACTTTATAAAGTACAAACTATTAGAACCGCATTACCAGCTATGAGATCAGCAGGAATTTGATAAGGCATGTGTTGGATGTTCCCTTCTTCAAAGTCAAACTTTAATACAGACAGATAGCCATACTCGTCTCCAACATACCTGCTTGCAATAGTCAACTCTTTAAAGCTATGTCCTTTGTATGGTAATAGAGTATAGACTAAAATGTAAGAAGTCAGCTTTGTGGATACTTACATGTAATTAGTGCCACAAACTACAGAGAATGCACTTATATTGGATCCCCATTGTAAATTAGAAGCCAATTGCCTCTTTTCTAAATCCCACACCTGTCAAAGTCAAAAGCATAAATAGTAGGCGAAGTGCTTCTTTGGCAAGAGCCAAGAGACGCAAGTGCACATACATATAAATATAAAAATATATACAATATACCTGTACTACATTTTCATTCGAGACGCTGACTAGATAACCTTGGTTTTGTAAGAACTGGAAGAAATAAAAAAGAGAGAAATGTTTGTTAAACAAGAGGTGACATGATCTCTTATCTTCAAAGGGTATATTGCATGTAAAACAAAAGAAAAAAGCTCATTACGGATTTAGACGAAAGAGTGAATGATATATACTTCACTAGACAATAGACATATTTCATGCTCGTGTAGTACCAAAAACATGCAAGTATATGTGATTAACTAATCTCAGAATCACACACACCTTATAATAAAACAATGACAAATAAAGCACCAGATCATTAAAATGATTAAATTTAAAGCACCAAAGATAAAATATGTGTGTGTACATAAAAAGGGTGTATAGAAGCCAAAAGTGTCAAGCTCAAAAACCTCTAGAGATTTCAAGGGTACTGGATTTGGAGATATTAGAAGGCATTCAATATTATCACCACCAATCAACTTTATCCTGCCATCCCTGCAACACCAAAAGAACAAACAAATAAAAAGTAAACAACAACAAGTTTTAACACTCGGATGGAATGCATGTTAGAGAGGCAGGCAGCAGATGCAGCAGGATGTGTGGTTTAAAGAAACATAAATTGATCTTGAATAAGAGAAGGAAAAACATTATGCAGTAATGACTAATTTCTGAGGTTCTCTTTACAGCTATTAAATGGTTCAAATTCTTCCCTTGAAGTAGGTTGCGCATAATAGTTTCTTGAACTAGCTATTGAAAAGAAGAATACTATACTCACAGTGTGCCTACAGCCAGTAGATGCTGAAGGGCATCAAAGGCCAGGATTGATGCAGTAGATGGGATCCCATAATGAACTACAACGTGTGGTTCAAAGTCTTTCGTTTGTGGAGCATCCTGCAAAAGAAGCATGTAAACATTTCAACTTTATCATAATAGCTCATAGTTATCAATGGTGCTAGCCGCACTCAAGGCGCGTAGGCATCGCTTGGGGCCTAGACGCAAGGCACAAAAAAAAGTGAGGGCCTGAGAAAAAATAATCGCACTTAAATGAAAAAAAATAAAAAATATATTATGTATTAGAATAATTATATTCTTCAAAAAAAAATAAACAAAAGCTATTATATAACATTTGATATCATCTAATTAATACCAAAAGTTCTAAAATAGTGAAGATTCAAATGTAATTTCAAAACTTGGAAGTTCTAAAGTTCTAAATATTCTAATCTGGAACAGAGTTATGAATAAAAGTTTCTTAAATCGGTATTGTGGAAGCTTATATTGTAGAGAAGATCAATAGATTTGCATTAAATAATAATAAAAAATAACAAATCAGTATTTAGTGTGCTGGAGAGTTGAAGCATGGGCCTAGGAACCAGAAGCGCAATTAGAGGGCACAACTTTGGAAATGGGCCTAGGTTCATGAGGCGAGGGCTTTTAATAACTATGTTATAGCCATAGTTGTCATTTGTCAATAACAAATAACGGACGATAGCGACAAGCTACCGATACGCTACGTAGTGATAGCGATGAAATAACGCCCAACGATACACTAGAAGAAAATTTTAGAGATATTTTTATTTGTTTATTTTACCAAAAAAATACAAAAAATTCGCTATTTCCCGCTATTTGTCACTATCAACTATATAGCGACACATGAACGCTACGCTATTCGCTATAGCGGGCGCTATGGTCGCCATTAACAACTATGGTTATAGCTATTATTTTATAAATGAACAATTGAACATACACAAAACCGAAGATATTTGGGCAGTAGTATAGCAAAATGTATGCTATTTTTCTACACATAAAACTATACCCCATAATTTGCCAGCACTACTACATATAAGGTACTACTCCATCTAAAACATCTATACAATCTAATCCCCAATATATTATAAGTAATTGTACTCGATAACATAATATCCTCGGCACACTTACAAAACAAGGAATTTTTCGCAATTTCTATTGGGCTCGCGCTCCCATTATCCAAAATCACACCTCACACTTCCAACTTTCAACAAGTTATCTAAACAATCTTAGCATACATACTGCAATACGAACAGTCATGATAGCGAAATGTGCGTCATTCGACCATCTAACGACAAATCTCCTAACATACATCTATCATCAACTCAGCATCACATCCTTCAATCACTATTTGTCTGTGCAATAAGACACCAGCATTTTCAACAGTAATAGCAACTATAAACAAACGGTCCGACTTCTAACCGAAATCATTATCACTAGACGCATAGTTAAAAGCCTAATTCAATATCCTCCTAAACCCTAACATATGCTAACCTTAAGCTCATCATCCGCATTAAACAACTGCAATTATCAATTAACGTTGCTTTCATTTAAAATAATCGATCCTTGTTGTCAACGAAACTATTCGCAACAATATAAAGCTAGATCATAAGGCATATACCTAATCTGGACCTGATTATGGACTATATGAATAATTAATAAGGCGTATACCTAATCGAATGTATATATAGGGTAAAAATTATTTAGTAAATTAATTACCTTATTATCATGAGGAGAAGGTTCATGTGGAGGTTTGTGAAATAATTTGGTAAACATAACGAAAGATCTATTAATCGATAAGCTCCGTTGTTCCTGTTATTGCTTTATAGTTGTTCAAATTTTTCTGTGTGTGTGCATGATCTTAGAGACGATGGATGTTGTTGAATGTTGATGATCATCTATGGTTGATCTGAAGGTGTACCGCGTCACAGAGGATAATTGCAGAGGCAGTGTTCATTGTTCAACTATCTTGGTTTGGGCTTGGACCTCTATAAGTGAGGTATATTTTGATTTGGGCTTCGGCCTAAAGTTTGATAACACTAGAAGTAAAGACTAACGGCCAACCGGCAATTATTATTTAAATAAGTTTGTTAATTAATATATTCTAATATCTGAATTTTGATTTTATTTTATTTTATTATTATTTTCATACTATAATTAGTAACTTGTGTTTGTGAATGTAGACTCACTACTGCAATTTGTACAATTTTTTGAAGCAGTCTGTACAAGTCTTTGAAGCAAGCAAATATTTTTGCCCTGTCACGTTTCCTTGCTTTGTGTTACGTGTAAAGTTTCAAGCCCTTCATCAGTTTCCCACTCTCTACATCACCGCCACAACAACAAAACCCCCCAACATCATCGTGAATCATTCTCTCTCTAAAAAAATCTACTCTATGCGGCTATGCCACAACTGGTAATGGGTTCTAATTGCCTCTATTTCAGTCTTAGTTTTTTCCTCAAAAAGCATCATAGTCAGTCTTCTTCTAAAGAATCTTGACACATGTATGGTCATAATCGGTTATGTGTGAACTTGCCAGAACCTTAATGCCACCGGAAAAATAATTTCGCTTGTAAAACCCTTCGTATTCACAGTTTATTTATTTGGTTAACTTTCCTCCCTATTTTCTGCTTTGTTCTTGTTTTCTCTTGCCGATACGCGTTTGTTCGTTGCCAGTGGTGTTGGCGACAATGCTGATGATGGTTCGCGGTGATCAACAGCCGCATCTTTGGGTTACAGATAGGGTTCTGGATAGGGGTTTGTTTCTTTGGCAACTGTGGTCAGATTAGAGACATACAACACATATGGTTAGCTTAACTCACAAGTAATGGTGGTGGCAGGTCTTCCGAATTATTTTTGCATGGATTGGTGTTGGTTGTTTTGTGTCTTTGTTCCACTGCATGTGCTCTTTAGGTTTACATTTCTCTGATTTGGGGCTTCTTATTTAGGAATCAGTTATTGATTGATTGATCAATCTATTAAATTATATATTTTTATTTACTTCAATTTTGTGGCATTTGACCCAGGCTCAAAAGATCTTCATTTGAACAAGATTTTAACTCTTAGCGAAAGGGTGAACGAACCTGAATTATCAAAGAACGGAACTACAACACCGATTATTCTGCGTTTAGATATCTTCTGATTTTGGATAATTAACGATCGGGTTTTGATCAAAAGGATATGACAATGATTGCTATAAAACTTCATTTGGATGCCATTTTGGTGTTGTATTTGGCTATCAGGCTATGCATCGATATGTTATGCCGAATTTCAAAGCCTTTGGGTTCGTAAATTGGTTGTTATACATTTGTTTCGTAACCTAAAGTTGCCTTTTGTTCTACCTATGATTCACTTGGCAGCTATGGCGAATATGTTCTCATGTCTGCATCTTGGTAGGGCATTTGTGGTGGTTTGATCTATTATGATGTATTTCAATTCCTTATTTGTGAATGCTTGTATATCTGGGTTTACTTTCACAAGGCAGCTGCTTGGTAATGCAGTCATGGCGGGTATGTACTCATATTTTATGCCATGGCAAGGCATTCGAGTCGATTTGAGCTTTGACACGAGGGTGTATACTCATTATTTTTTTAATTATTTTCTTATCTTTGTATATTCATTATATAAAGAATATATACAAGACTGTATATAAGCTGGGAAGAATACTTACAAAGGAAGCACAAAAGGCCTCTTACTCGAGGATGGATTTAACAAAAGCAGGCCAAGTTCAGATAGATACGTAGGTTGTTGCATTCATTTTACATTTTTCTACAGTGTCAAAATTTCAATTTCGTTTTCTATTATGTATGACATCATCCGTTACATTTTTCTAGGGTTCATTCAGTTATAATTAGGGATATGACTGCATGATTGTGTCCTTGATATCAATGAAAGGCAACTAGAAATGCATGAAAGCGAAGCTTAAGAAGTTGGAGGATAAGTCACAAAAACCTTAAAATGTGGAGATGGCACAAGGATGCATAGACTATAATATGAAATCCAAATGGTACTACCCATCCCCCCCCCCTTTGTATGTTTTGTAATTAGTGAATGCGTATGATTATCGTCTAGCAGGAATCCGTCGTTTGTACTTAGAACTAATGTGAACAAGTTTGTATTTTGAATCATGTAGAAAACTTATGTACATATGTTAATGTTCCGCTTTAATGTGTCGTAATGACCGTGTGCCGGCCGCGTAGCGCGGGATAATTTTACTAGTTTATTTATATATAACAATTTTGGGTACTTAGCAATAGCACCTACTTTGTCCTTTTGTGTTTTGCTTTTCTTTTCTTCGTTTACTTTTAACTCCTAGGGGGTAGCGCGGGATAATTTTACTAGTTTACTTTTTTCTTTTGTGTTCATAGCATTTTCGTCTAGTGGGAATGGTAATTACAGATTACCTAAATGTGATGATGGTTTAAACTCTTGTGACTTTTAGTTAAATAATCATGTATTTAGATAATCATGTATTTAGATAGGTTGATGTTTTACCACTAATAAGTTATACCACTTGCATTTTTTATCATTACATGTACGAACACAATAAAAAACATATTCTTTGTATTTTGTCAATCACGTGCATTTAAATTTAATGCACGTGCGTTTGTTGTTTGTTTGTCACACCAGTGAACTTTAAACGCACGTTATATTTTAACATATATACAACGTGCGTTAAAATAGAACCTGTTTACCAATTAATTTTTTTCATCGTCTAAAACTTTTTTGTAACCCATTTTTTTAATTCTTCTTCTATTATCAAAATCGTTAGTTTCTGTTAATAATACATGTGTTGATTTGTGATATTGAATATGATTTGACTGATTTTATCGATTGAATTATAATACTCTGTTTTTCTTCTTCGTTTGGAAATATGTTTTGATTTGATTTTAATCGAATGTTTTTTATTATGTAATGATTCTGAACGTTTAATCGAATTGAAACGATCAAAAATCAGGTTCAATCGTTGAAAATTTTTGTTTCGATTATGTCTGTTATTACGATTTGAAAAAGATTTAAAAGTTGTTTTTCCTAATTTACCCCTGGTTAGATTAACCCAAATATGATTAGGGTTGTTAATTACCATCTTGCCACTGCGTAAATCTAATGGCTGAGAATGCTTCGTACGCTTTGTACGTTATCTCTTCCCATCAAAATAATATTTAATTATTGTTTGCATGCTCTACACCATTAGACTTTACGGTGTGGTTTCGACAAATACATCGGGGAGATGAGTTGGCAAGGGGCACCGAAGGGGAACACACCCCCCCCCCCCCCCCGAGATATTTTCGGTGCATGCGGTGTTTTCTTCCCCATCTTCCAGAGTTTTATGAATGGCCCAATTTTTTTTTTCTTTTTTTTAAATCAAACTTTATATAATAAAAAAAGAAGGGGAATGGGGGAAACAATTTCCAAACTTTGAGGGAGTAAAGAGGAAAAATGAGCTGGCGCTGATGTGACAATTGAGGGAGTTGGAGGAGGCTGCTCCCACACCATGGGTATGTTTGGCAAGGAGCTTTTAGGAGCTTCAAGCTTTTAAGAAAAAACTCCTACTTAATAAAATAATGTTAGTAATCTCGTGATTGCTTTTAAAACAACTAATCATTGGTAGGCATGAGCATATAAATCTAAAATCCTAAATAATATTTGGATTGGGTGGGTTCTCGCACGGAACAAGGTACGTGATCAACTTAAATTCTTACGGGTATGATGTCTGACCCAATCGTGTGAAATATAAATACTCATTTATACAATCCATACATGTAAACATTTTCTTTTGATATTCTCTGTCTTATGATGATAGTACAAACAACGTATATGTATTTATATATGTATGTAAATTTTATGTGACTGAGCGAAATGTTTTATAGAATGATAAAGTCACATACCCACTAAATCTACTATAATTTAAACCAGAGTCCACGATAAAACCATAATCCTTAGACCATGTGTAGTGATTCATATGTGAATTAGTGTTTTACGTCGTATAACATACAGTTAGCATGAACATTTTTAATGAAAAAATTATGTAGTGATTCATCCTATTTCACATGCCTCTAATTATTAACAAATGATTAATTATTTTTTGAATAATTGTAACATGAATTAATAAAAACATAAATAAATTCATTAAAATTGTAAAACAAACTACAAAATTATTCAACAATGCTAAAATACAAAAATAAAATGAACAAACGCTAAAAAAAGATTATTCAACGTCATCATCATTTTCATCAACTTCATCGATTGTGCATATCATCCAAGCGTGTTGGATCAGTTCCTCCACTAGCTGGTTGTGTGTAGCGGAGTTACGCATAAACACGACATTTTGTTTTCTTTGTTCCACGGTTGCCTATGCTTATTGTTCTTCCACTAACAATGGATTATACTACTGACAAATGGCTTTGCCCTCGTCCTCCAGAACCATATTATGTAACATGATACAAGCATAAATAACATTTCTTATTTTATCCTTTGCCCAGAGTCGAGACGAGTACCATACAAGATGCTTACGTTGTTGGAGGAAACCGAAAACCCTTTCGATGCCTTTTCTTGAACTTGTTTACAATAAGCTTTTCTATCATCAAGCATGCCTCTAAAAGTTTTTACCACAAACGTATACTATGGATAAATACCATCCACCAAAAAATAACCGTGCGATATTCATTTCCATTAGCAAAAAAAAACAAAAAGCACTTGGTACGTTACTGGTTATGCAATCCTCAATGATAGGCGACTGATAAAAAACATTGTTTGACCTAGAAATACCAAAACAAAAAAAAATGAATGCCAAATACAAAGATTGTACGACGCAACGGCTTGGAGGATGAGTGATGGACCTTTCTGGTCCCCGCAAGTGTGTGCACCTCTGCAATCGGTCGGACAATTTGACCACCCCTAGTGCTTGCAGTCCATGTCCAAGTCATGTTGTGTAAACCATGTTTGTGTACATCGTATATTCGTTGTAGATCTTTCTATTACGGCTTTCTTAAATAAGGTTTGTCATATAGCTCAATTATACTATGTAGAAAAAATACATGTTAAAAAAATCTATAGCTCAATTATACTTAAAAAAATACAATTTTCAAAAAATTTAAGTTTTAAAAAACAATACTTTTAGCAAAATGATCCACGACGTCTCTCGTCGTTTTATCCGACATTTTTAGGAACTCGTCCCACATGTCGGTTGCAATATCGTATGCGAGAACACGTATCACATATGTACACTTTTGTATTGCCATGAAAATTATCTTTCCTCTTGCGTCGGGTCTTTGTTTGAAGTGATTATATTCTCGTTTCAAATCGCTCGTTATACGTAAAAATAAATGTTTGCTCATCCTAAAACGACATCTAAATTTATGAGGACCGTAGAGTGGTTGATCAGATAAATATCATGCATTAACAACTCATTGGCAGCCTCACGGTCTCGTGCGACTTGTTTTTGTTAGAAATCTTACAGCAAAATGGAGACGGAGATGATTCTGAAAACAAACAGGAAGAAAAGACTGAATAGATTAGCAATCAGAATCGGGCTTGTGTTTGACACAATTCCCTTAAACAGATTCGTCGTCAATTCCCAGGGTACACCGGTTCAACAGTGACGGTGCACTGCGGACTATCCCACTTGCCTGAAAAGAAACCGAAATGATGCTGCTGCTGTGTTGCGATTTTATTTTTTGTGAATGTTGTGTATTCTCTGTGTCCTCGCATGGCGTCGCGTTGGTTCAAGAATTTCCTTGAACCCTAACCCATTTTTGCACCACCTTGCGCGCGGGTAGGTGTCCGAGTATAATGTGACTTAACATTTTAATTCTTTCAATCAAGTTTCACCTTATAAACTCCTCCAATTTTCATCTCCCAACCAATGTGGGACAAAGCCAACTCACATTCACATAAATAATTTCCAACAGTTTTCTTCTCAGGGTAGGATGTGAAGGTTGACTAACGTGTTACATAAACTGAGCCATGAGTTGTATCAAACTTGTAATGGTGTCGGCGATCTCATCCGAACCTGAAGACGTGCTATCGTCACTACTAGAAGATGAAGAATAATACTTGATAATCAATATATTTTTTAAGATGGTGTAGTTGAATTTTTGTATTATTTTGTGTATAGTATGAGTATGAGAGTGGATCACATGAAGCAAATCACATTGCCCTGTTTCACATGCCCGATCACAAAGTGAGAGACGGTGTGCGTATGAAATGTGAGAATGTAATTCACAACCACTACATACAGTCTTATTATTTAATCTTATTTAAAAAGACAACACATTCCTACGGTATTGGTGTCATCAAGCTTAATCCTTAACGGTGAATGGGGATTGTGTGTGCATTTTGGTGTTTTATTGAAAAGAGGAGAGTGACCTTTATTCCACCATTGAAGTTTGTAAACACACCCACTCCACCATGGGCACAAGATTCCTCACAACACGCTACCAGCCTGCCATAAAGCTGTACTATTCTTTATATATTTTTTTGAAGGCCCCAATTTTTTACACTATCTACCGTGACCGGACCACCTTGACTTGTACAATAATGTTCCCAAAGTTTATAACATTTTTTTAATTAAAAATCCCTAAAACATGTAGTTATTGCTTATAACCATTACATAACTCTGTCATGTCATTTGTGAATTTAATAGAATGTATGTGTTGTGATTGTGAAAATTTAGGCTACCCGTTGTGGTCTCGCTAAAGCCCGGGGCCATCAAGTTCACGAGCCATGCGGCTCGCGAATACCATAACCATGGCCGACCCTTAATAGGGGTGGCGCGGGCGACGGGCCTAGACCCGAAAATCCCGTGGGCCCGAAGTTTTTTTTATTTTTTATATATATTTATGGGTTGTGGGCTCGTGTTCAAATTTTTTTAACATTAACCCATTTAATAAGGCCCAAAATCACTAAATATTTAAATTCATCAAAACTAATAATATGTATTATAGGAATATGTTATATATTTGTCAATTATCTTGTATCAATCACTAGCCAATCTCTCCATAATTATAGGATTGCTAGTTATGATCTTTGTATTATTTATACTCACAATTGAAGAGAATGAAGGCATCTTTTCTGAAATCCTTTATGGTATCACATTCCATAAGATCCTAACCCTAATTCTTGGGTCCATCTTCTTCTTTTCCTCCGGCCGGCTGCACATCTGCACCGCCGCAAGCTCCGCTGCCCTCCCTTCAATCTCCATTCTCTTCACCTCCTCATGGACTCCCTCTCCTCACCCATTCACCCTGCCCTTGCTGTAACAAACATAAAGTCCCACATCCCACTCGCACTTGAAAAAGACTCACCTTCTTACTCGACATGGAAGACTCTTTTCCAAGTCCACTGTGAAGTCTACGAAGTGGCCGACCACCTTGCTCCCAGAATCCCTCCGCCTGCTCCTCCTTCCTCTGCTGATCCCACGGCTGCTGCCAAGGCAGCGGCGGCAGTCGCTGCTGCCAACAGTCTCTGGACGCGTCTCGACGCTTTAGTTAAGCAATGGATATACTCTACCCTGGCTCAACCGCTGTTGCAGATCATTATTCAGCCCGGACAGTCAGCCTATGACGCCTGGACAGCCGTGGAACACGAGTTTACAGACAACCAGAACACCCGCGCGGTATTCCTTGGTCAAGAATTTGCTAACCTTTGTCTTGATAATTTTTCGTGTATGGCAGATTATTGTGCTCATGCTAAACATTTAGCGGACCAACTTTCAAGCGTGGGGGCTCCGGTGGAGGATCGGATTCTTGTTCTAAAAGTGTTGACCGGCCTAACTGAGCAGTATGATAGCCTTTCCACAGTCCTTCAAAACAGGGAGCCACTTCCTAATTTCAATGAGGTCCGATCCCGCTTGACATTTGAAGAAAGCAAAAAGAAGCGTCAAGTCTCTCGGAATGCTCAAACCGTCGCTACTGCCCTCCACACTACCACGACTAATATCCCCAGCCAACCCTCCCAACCCAACACTCATAACCAAGCTGATCAGACCCGTCCCAGACCACGCCGTGGTCGCGGACGTGGACGACCAGCCAACACCCAAACACGCTCCTCCAACAGTAACCAACCCCACCCTACTCACCCATACATTGTATTCCCGAGCAACTGGACCGCTTCTCAGTGGGCCTCCATACTTAAACCTAATACCCCAACTCACAACTCACCCACCCAACCACCGTGTCCATACCCATCCAGACCTACCTCCCACGGCTCTCAGGGCATTCTGGGCCCTCGTCCTGACCAGGCTCATCTCACTGGCTATTCTCCTACGGATATTGAACAGGCTTTGTACTCTCTAGCACTTAACCCGCCAGATCATGGGGTTATGGATACTGGTGCCTCCTCTCACTCCGCCAACGCCCAAGGTATATACTCTCCGTCTAACTTTAATACTTGCACTAATAAATTTATTATTGTTGGAAATGGCATGACCATACCTGTAGTGGCCCAAGGCAACCAGGCCCTTCCCCCACCTTACCCTCCCCTTAAACTCAACAATGTCCTTTTTGCCCCTAATTTAATTAAAAACCTTATTTCTGTCCGTCGCCTTACAACTGACAATTTAGTT
This sequence comes from Ambrosia artemisiifolia, assembly GCA_032199755.1. Taxonomy (NCBI): domain Eukaryota; kingdom Viridiplantae; phylum Streptophyta; class Magnoliopsida; order Asterales; family Asteraceae; genus Ambrosia; species Ambrosia artemisiifolia. The sequence continues at coordinate 20,281,448 of CM063518.1, forward strand.
TCAATTGAATTTGACCCATTTGGCTTTCTTGTGAAGGATCTCAAAACTCGGGCTCCTATCCTACGATGCAATAGCACAGGCGATCTATATCCCTTGACCGAACCACTACCCCTCAAGACTACTCACCCTACCTCTCTTGTTGCTGTTTCTCAAGATCGCTGGCATCAACGCTTGGGTCATCCTGGAGACAATTTACTACAGTCCTTGAAATTGTCTTCATTTATTGATTATAGTAAACTAAATAAGTCACTTTGTCAATCTTGTGTTTTTGGCAAAAGTGTAAGACAGCCATTTTATGATTCCATTAATTTTACTACTTCTGTTTTTGACATTGTTCACAGTGATTTATGGACATCACCCATACTTAGTACGGGTGGTCACAAATATTACATTTTATTTTTGGATGATTTTACTAATTTTTTGTGGACGTTTCCATTATCCTCGAAAGCCCAAGTTTTTCACACATTCACCAATCTACATAACCTCATCAATACACAATTTAATAGTAAAATCAAACAATTCCAATGTGACAATGGCAAAGAATACGCAAATCAGAATTTTTACAATTTTTGCAATCATAATGGCATGCAATTCCGGTTTTCCTGCCCTTACACCTCATCCCAAAATGGTAAGGCGGAACGCAAAATCCGCACCATTAACAACATGATTCGCACCCTTCTTGCTCAAGCCTCTCTTCCACCCAACCTGTGGCACCATGCCCTTGAAACCGCCACTTATCTCCTTAACATCCTACCCAGTAAAACTCACAACTTCAAATCCCCCACATCCCTCCTTTACAATTGCATTCCCGAATACGATCATCTTCGTGTTTTTGGATGCTTATGTTACCCTCTCTCACCATCGACCAATATACACAAACTTGATTTTCGCTCTCAACCTTGTGTATTTCTTGGCTACCCCCCTAATCATCGTGGCTACAAATGTCTTGATCTTACTTCTCGTCAAATGATAATTTCACGACATGTCCACTTTGAAGAAACCATTTTTCCATACACCATCCAATCCCCAACAAAACCTCCATCCTATGACTTCCTTAATCCCACCATTCACCCAATGGTATGGGATCACCTTCAAAATAAAATCCCCACAACTCCACACCCGTCCCCTTCTGACCCCCACACTATTCCGCCCAACACTTCCTCTTCTCGGCCCAACGTCCCTGGCCCAATTCCACCCACCCACACTTCCACTACAACTCAGCCCACCATCCCTACACCTCAACAGCCTACTCCCCCAGGCCCAAACCCCCTCTCTTCCCAGCCCAACACCTCTATACCCCCACCTCAGCCCACTCCCTCTGGCCCGTTCCACCAGCCCAACACCCCTATCTCTCCAACTCAGCCCAATCACCCAACTGGCCCGTCTACCTCTCAAACGGCCCACCCCTCTCCTTCTGAACAACCCGTACCACCACCATCTATACCCGTCCACCATCCCACTCAGTCTACTTCTCAATCCACCACCCGAACCATGCACACTCGTTCCATGAGTGGCATTCACAAACCTAAACAGCACTTCAACCTCCACACTACCTCCATCGTACCAATACCCAAAAACCCGCAGGTTGCCTTGTCCACTCCCGAATGGCATAATGCCATGACCAATGAATTTAGTGCACTTATTAAAAACAAGACCTGGGAGCTTGTACCTAGGACTCCCGACATGAATATTATTCGTTGTATGTGGTTATTTAAACATAAATTCAGGTCAGATGGCAGCTTAGAGAGGTACAAAGCGCGGCTGGTTTGTGATGGTCGCAAACAACAGACTGGTATTGATTGTGGTGAAACTTTTAGCCCGGTTGTTAAGCCCTCTACCGTCCGGGTGATTCTCTCTTTGGCTCTCTCCAAGTCTTGGCCCATTCATCAATTGGACGTGACTAATGCGTTCCTACATGGCCACTTGGAGGAGACCGTCTACATGCACCAGCCCATGGGTTTTCGCCACCGTGATTTTCCGGATCATGTTTGTCGCTTACGGAAATCACTATATGGTCTCAAGCAGGCTCCCCGCGCCTGGTATCAACGCTTCACAGATTTTGTCACCATGCATGGATTCATTCAAAGCAGATCAGACACCTCTTTATTTACTTATCATCATGGGTCGGACACTGCTTATCTCTTGCTTTATGTGGATGACATCATTCTTACTACGTCCTCTGAGGCTCTTCGTGTGAAGCTGTTACATACTCTGTCAGGGGAATTTGCTATGAAGGATTTGGGTCCACTTTCTTATTTCTTAGGCATCCAAGTCTCCCGAAATGGCAACAAGATGTTTCTATCTCAGCAATCTTATGTTAAGGACATCATCCACCGCGCCGCCATGGACTCGTGTAAACCGGTTGCAACTCCGGTGGACACCCAGTCCAAACTTTCAGCTGACGCAGGACCTCCTCATGATGATCCCTCCACCTATCGCAGTCTTGCTGGCGCCTTGCAGTATCTCACATTTACTAGACCTGACATCTCCTATGCGGTTCAGCAGATCTGTATGCACATGCATGACCCTCGACAGGACCACTGGAACGCTTTGAAGCGGATTATTCGTTATTTACAGGGTACTATTGATCATGGTCTTCATCTCGGTCCTGCGCCTAATTTGTCTCTGGTCGCTTACACGGACGCCGACTGGGCTGGTTGCCCTGACACACGTCGCTCTACGTCTGGCTATTGTGTATATTTAGGTGATAACCTTATCTCATGGTCCTCCAAGCGTCAGAGCACTATCTCCAGGTCCAGTGCTGAAGCTGAATATCGGGGCGTCGCCAATGTCGTGGCGGACATTTGTTGGTTGCGCAATTTGCTACTCGAACTCAGGCACCCTCTCTCTCGTGCCACGTTGGTCTACTGTGATAATGTTAGTGCCATCTACCTGTCTGGCAACCCGGTTCAACATCAGCGAACCAAGCACATAGAGCTCGACATCCACTTCGTTCGTGAACAAGTTCAGCGTGGTCACATCCGTGTTCTTCATGTTCCTTCACGACATCAGATTGCAGACATCTTCACCAAAGGACTTCCTCGGGTGCTGTTTGATGATTTTCGCTCCAGTCTCAACATCAGTCCTCCCGACGTTTCGACTGCGGGGGTGTAATAATATGTATTATAGGAATATGTTATATATTTGTCAATTATCTTGTATCAATCACTAGCCAATCTCTCCATAATTATAGGATTGCTAGTTATGATCTTTGTATTATTTATACTCACAATTGAAGAGAATGAAGGCATCTTTTCTGAAATCCTTTAAAAACAAACCCAACCCAAAATGAAATTTAAACAACTTAAAAAAACAATTTTGTGAGCCTAATATATGTAGGCGTGATAATTTGGAAGGGAAGGTGAGGGACGCACTAGGGTTCAGAAGGTAGAACGGTTTACGGTTTACACAACCGAAGCCAAACACTCTAGACTTCCGGTCGTGGGCCCCGTTTTTTTATAGTGGGTTTTTTATATATGATGATTGGGTTTAAAATATATGGGCCCGGTTTAATTGTTGAGGCCCCAGGCCCAAAACCTTTTTGTAGTTCTCGGAGACGGACCTGACCATTACACTACCACGTGATTGCCGGCTGGATTGTTTGGACCATTGAGAGGGGGGTGCGAGCGGTCACCGAAGCAAGCCATAACACGACCACATGATTGTCGGCGTGAGCGACCACCTGACCCTACCACATATAGTCTTAGTAAAAATCATATGTTTATATTAATTGTATACATGCATACATGATACATATGTGTACGTGAACAAGGTTGTTTTATTGCAGATTAAACATTACAATACACATTCAACAACAAGCATAAACACATTATATTTGAACATGGTGATTAGGTTGAAAGGGTCATACGGGAAGAACACACTATAACAACTTATTGAATAAAATTTATATCAAGACGTAGATAAAAATAGCTAAATGAGCACGATGTAATCGTATATCATGTTTTAAAGTTATAGCTTAAAACAAAATATGTTCAAAATTAACCATAATAATAAAATGATCTAACAAAACTCTAAAGCCCTACATGTGGAACATTTTATGTTTACTTTTTAAATTACTACTAGGTTACAATCCTGTGTATTACACGGGTTAATAAATATTTGTTATATAATTAATAAAAAAAATTATGTTTAAGAAAACATATGTATTTCACGGTTGAAAAATCGGTGTATTATGCTAATAGAATAAAATAAAATGTAATTTGTTAACATATATAGCCGTCGATATACGTAATTAAAAAAATGAACATTGACGTGGCAGTTATGAATTTTGTTAAATTAATTTTAAACGCTTTTTAATGGGAATTTACTTTAACTTTTTAATACCACGTATTTTTTTTATTTCACTATTATTTACCATCCAACCAATACTTTTCATTTTTAGTATTTTAGTTAACATAAGTTTGAACTTCATAAAATTTTTAAGTAAAAAATATAAATTTATTTAACGTAATAATTAATTTTATATTAAATTTATTTTGTTAACAATATATAAATATTATTAATTAAAAAATTACTATTTATAGTTATGTATTATAGAAAGAAATAATAAATTAAATTAAAAGATAAGTACCCTTAATTAAGTAGGAGAAATAATATCTTTAATTAAAAGATAAATATCGATAATTAAGTGGGGAAATAGGAGAAAACCAAGAAATGTTCAAGTGAATAACACGTGTCCAAATTTATCTTGGTTTATAATAGATACTAGTTTATACCTCGGGAACGTCCTGGGGTTGACAAATCTAATATGACGTTATGCTGCCTTCTAACGATAGGACTGGAATCCGAGCTCCTAGGCAAAAGCTTGAAGACAGAAAGAGAAGAGATTAACGGTATGCTTTATAGTCGAAGTTGCGCCTAATGCTTAATCTAACTATTAGGTACTATATTAGAGAAAAACTCAATCTGCCTAATACTATACACTAGGAAGAACTTGATTAGGGTAGTAGCCCAGCTCTTGAAGGGGGAAGCACATAACTAATAGGGTTCAGGCTTATACGATTCATGTTATCCCCCCAAAACCCCTATCGCCTGCCTGGAACTCCTGAATTCACTCTTTAACTAGATAGAGGAAGCGCCTAAAAGGGAAGCAACTGGGCTAGACTGTTTATCTTATGGAGTAGCCTGACCATGGGAAAGAGACTGTCATCGCTGCCGAGAATAAACATGCTGTGCCGGGTGACTGGAATCCTCTGAGGTCAGCTGAACAGGCTGACAATCGGCAGAAGATGCTGAGCAAAGCTGCTTGATGAGGCTGATCCGTAACATCAACTGCAGAAGCCTACGGTTAGAGTTGATGAACAGGAGAAGGCCGCAATACATCTCCATCATCATTCTCCCCCGGGGCTTATTAATGAGGTTAAGGAAAAGATGAAGCGCCCCCATTAAAGAGAACATTCAAGGATACATCGAGTCTCTTGGATTTCACGTCATAGCGTTTATACCCGGACTGAGCATATCCAAGAAAGACACAAGTGGTTTCCTTGGGGAAAGTTTCTCTCTTAACTGCGTATGAATATGAACAAAAGACGTGCATCCGAACACTCGAGCCTATAGTACTGCTCCAGTAAGAAGTTCGTGAGGTGCTGCTGCAGCTTCTTCCCTCTCTCTTCCCCCAAAAAAGGATAGAGATGCCCCATCCCTTCTTTATGCACATCCATATATACATAGCCAGACACAAAGGTGTACAATCCGGTCAAAATCTGCGGCATTCACTGTAGGTTCTCTTACTTGCTCTAGTGGCTGGCAAAGGCTAACCGATAGGGGAGAACGAATGGCTCAGGAATCGACTGGTTCCGAGCATACTCGTGGATCTTACAGTTTGGATTATCGTAGAAAGAATAAGAGGAGCTGTCTTAGGAAATGACTTAACTTAAAAGACAGATGACGCCCCAGCTTGACTCGAGATCAAGACTCCTTCCAGCTCGCACCAATAGCGGAGCGGCCAGATATTGATTGAAAAGGCGCAGCCCTGCCACCCCCTAGCCGCCTACCTACTCGTGTTCGTAGCTCGATTGGAGGTCAAGGCTGTGGTCCGGCGGAAAAACAGAAGTCGTCCTTATCAAGTGATACGTGAATTGCTCAGTAGTGCTTCGCCACTACCGTAGCTGGCAGAAATAGCTTAATTGGTGGAGCATAGCCTTGCCAAGGCTGAGGTTGAGGGTTCAAGTCCCTCCTTCCACTCCTGGCTTCGTCGTTTAGTGGTAACGAGTGTGCGCCCCTTTAGAGATAGGGGTGATCAGCAAGCAGCCCCTTGTATAGGGTTCCAAACCTATCTTCCTAATAAGAAGAAAGGGGCAAGCCAAAACCTAGTCCTAACAAGTTGCTGGCTTTTCATCAGCCCTTGCGCGCTAGCCTTTTCCCTTACTAGTAAGGGGCTGCTAGTTGTAGCGCGCATTGTACTAGTGAATAGGAAAAGCAAATTGAGATTACTAATGACGGATGGAGGTTGAGGATAGAACATGTTCGGTCCCTCGCCCTTATCTCCTTCGCCTGAGACTGCAAATGACGGGACTCCTATCGATAAAGAAGAGGTATAAGCATCGCCTCTTGATCTAATCCGTCTCCCCTGGCCTCCCTAAAACACTCTTGATATGAAAGAGACCTCCCGCCATAGAGAAGAGATCTAAATTCTGGGTCCCCTCGATCACCCTCCCTTGAACCTGAACTGGTCGAGAGAGATGAACCCGCACCACATTTTATAACCTTCGAACCGAAAGCCCCAACTAGAGATGGAATTCCAGAACCTAAACCACTCCGTTGAGAGCTCCGTGACTCATTCAAGGGAAGGTCTGCCAATGATTGCCATTCTCCCCGTATCTGTCTCTTGATCCAGTAATCCATTGTTACTTTACTTATTCATTCAAGGCACATACTCCCTCTTTGTCTTATTAGCGCAGGAACGATGAAAGTCGCTTAAGACTCGAAGGGCTAGGCCCCCGGGAGGGCTTTCAGGGACTGGATAGGGTGGATTATAGAGCTAGGGGCTAAGGTTTGTCCATTGGGATTGGGCATGGACGACTGGGCCAACATTGATGAAAAATGACAAAAGAAAAACTTATCCCATCGCATCATTAACCGGTGTAGGATTAAAGATCAGGTCCAGGATTCGAGTCAAATCGACCTTCCCTCTCATCTCAGGGTGAGGCAAGGAATTCAAGAAAAAATGTTCATTCTTCAATCTCTCGGCTGCTCAAGAAGTTGGACTAGTTGCTCCTCCGACCCGGAGTGGATTCTATTGGAAGGGCAGAGCAAAGCCTTGCAGTAGGAAGGAGTTCGTTGCTGGGACGGGTTCAAACTGGACTGAAGGGAGGAGGAATTCAACAGTCCTCTCTTCCTGGGGATTCATCACTAGCTAGGGCTTTCGAATGAAAGCATGGGCATCTGCAACTAAGAGGGAGCAGTAGATCGTCGATGGAAGAGCCATGTCAGTAAACTTCTATTGGGACTTCTATGGATTATGGATTTGACTAGAGGGACTCCTAACAGCAAACTAGTATAAAGGGCCCCAGACACAGGAGCCGGATCGACCAATAAATGATAGACCAGTGGGATGGGCTCATTCGACTAATCAGTGATCTCTGGGCCTACCTAACACAGATGTTCCTGAAATAGGGGATTGTTTGATCGGAAAGCTCGGGCAGGAGTAGGACATTCCATACAATTCCGATTCGCTAGCCTCTCAAATCCCATTTTTTCATCGGGGTGAATTCTAAGGTTCCTATTCCGGTTGTAAAGTGGAAGAAGAAGAAGAAGCACAGCCCCACCAGCAGCCCACGTTTCCAACCCGAAAGAAATTGCAAATGAAAAAAGAATCTGTGTGCACTATCCATGGAGTGGAGTGACTATTCTAAATCTCCTCTTCTCTATCTCCCCCTTTTTTGCCTTCGGCTATTATCAGCCCAACGTTGGATTTGTTTGAAAACAATACAACCAAGGTGGCGTTCATTCAATCAAAGCTTTTATGCCCTAGCTAGCACTAATGACTCTCTTTGGAAAGAAAGGAATGCAGGGAACAAGTCTTTCCTTTCCACTGGTTCTTGAAAACTCTCAATCCCCGCTTCTCCCATATTGATTCTCCTTCTCGCATCGGTTCTGCATCAGATAATGAGCCCATGCGCAAACTTTCTCTTTTATTGTACTGGCGCCCGATAGGTAGGCTATTAGATTGAGTCGAATACTGGTTCCGATTCGAGCGAGAGCCCAAACGGGGGAGGCGAGAACACCAACCATCAGGAGAAGCAAATACAACGGGTACGCTAATCAATAAGATTTATGAAGTAGCAATTAATGCAAACACAGCCAATTGGAAAGCAAGATTCATGCTTTTAATCCTCCAAGCTACCAACAAATGAACTATACCATTTGATCCCTATATAAGCCAAAAATCATACTAAAATACATCATACAGGGATTTTACCACAAATCCATTGATTCTATATGATTTATTATATTATTACCCTTTTACAACTTTATTCATACATGGAGTCGGGGGAGAATGGTTATATTTTGTGGTAATTGCGTTGAGTATTGTCCAACAAATTGTTTATCAATGACTGAAGAATATGAACTTTCTACTTATGATCGTCACGAATTGAATTATAATCAAATTGCTTTGGGTCGGTTACCAATGTCAATAATTGACGATTATACAATTCGAACAATTTTAAATTTGCCTGAAATAACCGTGAACGACAAACTTTAATCATTTATGATGATCTCTCTAAACAAGCCCAAGCTTATCGCCAAACGTCTCTTGTATTACGAAGACCACCTGGGTGCGAGGCTTATCCACGGGATGTTTTTTATTTGCATTCACGCCTTTTGGAAAGAGCTGCTAAATTAAGTTCTCTTTTCACACCGCCCGTCACACTATGGGAGTTGGCCATGCCCGAAAGTTGTTACCTTAATCGCAAGGAGGGGGATGCCGAAGGCAGGGCTAGTGACTGGAGTGAAGTCGTAACAAGGTAGCCGTACTGGAAGGTGCGGCTGGATCACCTCCTTTTCAGGGAGAGCTAATGCTTGTTGGGTATTTTGGTTTGTTTCGAACTGCGTCTTTGATCACAGCAATAATAACGTCACCAATATGAGCATATCGACGATTGCTAACTCCTATGATTCGAATACACATCAATTCTCGAGTCCCGCTGTTATCTGCTACATTCGAATAGCAGTTGGATGGTTACACCTACTTGTTCGACACTATACTTAGATTCTGCCCTTCGAAAAGGAACATCGACTCTAACAATCCCGTCTCCGTCTACCGAAACGACCGGAAATGTTTCAAAAAAGGGCAATCAGATTATTCATGAATCACTTATTCAAAATCGATCTACAGGTTTGACAAATTATTCACAGACAGAAGAAGAAATGAAACATATATATCCACATCTTGATTGAAAGGAATTCCTAAGAATCCAACGAACAAAGTAAATAGAATTAATATAAGTATTGGGAATAACATCGTATTATCTGATTCATAAGGATACAAAGAAGTCTTGGTATTGTCAAAAGTCGGGATAGAAAGAAAGGGTTGGATCAGATTTCTTACATTTTCATCCATTTTATATACTTTATTTGAAAAAAAGGACATCCATTCTTCTTCTTTTTTAATAAAGTTACCAAACGAAAATTCAAGTTTTTGTTACTGATTTTTGAACCGGCTTTACCCCATAGAGATATTGAATACAGGGGGTATTCCTTTTTCCACTATAATTTTGAAAATAAACGTTTAAATGTCCTTCAAAAGTAAGTAAATAGATCCGACACATATAAAATGCGGTTAATCCTACCGTAGACCAAGCAATTATTGCAAAAATAGGTGAATACAACCAACTATCATTCAGAATTTCATCTTTGGACCAAAAACAAGCAAGGGGTGGAATACCACAAAGAGAAAGTGTACCTAATAAAAAAGAATTTTTAGTAATTGGTATATGTTTTGTTAAACCTCCCATAAGCACCATATTCTGACCTTTTTTGGACAATATCTAACAAGAGTTTCCATTGAATGAATAACGGATCCCGATCCTAAAAACAATAATGCTTTGGAATAAGCATGAGTAATCAAATGAAATAAAGCACTGCGATAAGAGCCCATACCTAGAGCTAACATCATATAACCCAATTGAGACACTGTGGAATAGGCTAAACCCCTCTTAATGTCTTTTTTAGTAAGAGCTAAAGTAGCTCCGAAAAGAACTGTTATTATCCCTATCAAAGAGATCAAATTCATTATGTGGGGTATGACTATGAACAGAGGCATAAGTCGAGCTACAAGAAAAATTCCCGCTGCTACCATCGTAGCAGCATGTATAAGAGCCGCAATAGGGGTCGGCCCTTCCATTGCATCAGGTAACCATACATGAAGGGGAAATTGTGCAGATTTAGCAATCGCACCAGCAAATAATAGAACAACGCACAAAGTAACAAATAAAAGATTGACCTCGTTATTAGAAATCAAGTTATTGAATATTTGGAATAAATCACGAAATTCAAAACTCCCCGTTATCCAATAAAAACCTAAAATGCCTAATAATAAACCAAAATCACCAACACGATTAGTTACAAATGCTTTTTGACAAGCCTTTGCTGCAACAAGTCGTGTGAACCAAAATCCTATTAATAGATACGAACACATTCCAATAGGGATGAGCATACAAGGCCGAATACCGATCCCGTCCCGATCCCGAACCGAGGGGTTTTGGGATCGGGATCGGTATCGGTACCCATATTTATGGATTTTCGGTTTCGGTACGGGATACGGGATCGGTATGGTATCGGTATTTTAAGGTAAAATACCGATACCATACCGGTACCGTACCGTATGTGTTCGGTATCGGTATTGGTTTTTTGGAATTTTCGGTATCGGTATCGTCGGGGTCGGTATCAGTTTGGTACCGATACCGTCCCGAGCTCATCCCTACATTCCAACCAATTCCCAAAAAATATAAATTTGTATCAAATTTGAACTAGTAACTAATCCCAACATGGAAGTACCGATAAAACTCATATAAGCAAAAAATCTCAAATATCCGTGATCACGAGACATATAATTATCACTATAAATCAAAACCATAATTCCAACAGTAGTGATTAATATTGACATAATAGAAGTAAGTGGATCAATCAAGTATCCAAATTCTAAAGAAAAATCACTATTTATAATCCAAGACCATACATATTGATAGACAGAAGTGCTATTTATTTGCTGAATAGACGGATTCATAGAAAAAATCATGACTATACTTAACAATAAAACACTCTGAAAAGCCCACATACGACGAAGACTTTTTGTTGCCGTCGGAAAAAGAAGAAGTCCCAACCCTATTAACATAGGAACTGGAAGTGGAAGAAAAGGGACTATCCACGCATATTGATATGTCTGTTCCATAAAAAAACTTTTTTATTCTTAATTAATTGTTTCCGATTCACCGGATCTTGCCTCGTTCGAAAAAACTCAATAAAAAATCAAGATATGAACTAACTTATTGAATATTTTTATACTTATTGAATAATTTTATATTAGTATTTATTCTGAGTCTTTTTAAAATCGTTTAAATATTCAAAACAAGAAGTTACAGTTGGTCAAATGATATGACTAAGTGACATATCAAAACGAATACTTATAATAGGAAAATGAAAATGAATAGGAATATGAAAATATAGCAAGGAGAAAAATTTAGGCTAAAAAGAGCACTTTATCCTGATATGAATTATAGGATTAACTAAGGGCACCGGTCTAATGAAATCAAAACTCTTGATTTTCATTAGTTTATTTAAACTCATTAACTAATTCTAAAATATGGGTTGAAAAAGCTTAATTAATATGGAACTGTTTTGTTAAAGTATAAATTATCAGGAGATCGTATTAGCGAGTAAGGTCAAAAATAATAATTTATGTGTATGGGATATATCTGAAGAATTGAGTAAGGAAAAGGTGACCTGAAGCCATGATTGAGTGACAATATGATAGGACTACAGAAGCAGAAGCGATGATGGATGCTCAGCTGTTATGAACAAATTCGACCATCTTGCCACCTACAACTACCCTAGATAACTCACATTCCATTCAACTTAGTTCGTCCTAATGTTGACAACGAAGAGAAACAACAATTCACTCTTTTAAAGAATCCAATACCCAACCAATTGAAAACAAATCTAAAGTAACAAAACATACCTCAAAAGTTTAAAAAGAGCGTTTAAGGTACTCGACATCGGACTCAAAGTTAGTTATGTAAAGCATTGCCTCGACTCTTTTAAATGAAAACGGTACATCAAGAACCGCCTTTAGAAACTTCTCAATCGGACCAAGCTTAACAGGGGTGTCATCTTTGTACTATTTTAGCTTTCTTCTTCTTTAGGCATATGCTTGATTTACTACAAAATGACATCAAAATAAACTATAAACATTTCATCGAACACCTTGTGAGCATGACAAAAAAATCAAAACACATGCAAGATTAAATCATGAATAATACACAAACAATCAATGAATCACATGGCCCACCGAATCATCATCATCAATTCACTACTCACCATCACCAAAAAGATCCATATAATATACCATCTTTTTAATTTCATATAAAAATCAAATCTTTCTTTTATTTTTATATGCCAAATTCAATAAAAATCAGATCTTTATTATCTTTTCTTATACCCAATTCGATAAAAATAAAATCTTTATTATCTTTTCTTATACCCAATTTAATAAAATTCAAATGTTTATTATATTTTCTTATGAGGTCATTACTTCCTGAACACCATGAAACTGATTATGTAATAATAGGGTAAACAACGAATCACTGCAAATATGAATTAAAAAAAGGATAAAGAATAACCTGATCAAAGAAGAAACGCAAAAGATGGATGTAGAACCAAAGCGAATAGCCTCATATCCTCCACCGGTAGTGTCACACCCCGGCAAGGCGGAAACACGGGGATGCAACAATTGAAAGGTTTTCAAGCACAAGGTTCAAGCAACACACATTTTTATTAAAATAGTACCACCACGAAGGATGGATATTGTCATAATTTATTTAAAACGACATAATAACATCTAGAAAATGAGATAGTGTCTAGTACTCATGGAATTGAAAACAAAACATCACAGGATTGACAAAACCCTTCAAGTGGTACCACGTGGTGCATGCTCGAATCTCTCCCTCAAATCTCTGTGGCCCTCCATTAGTTACCTGAAAAACATGCATAAAGGATTTGTCAACAATAATGTTGGTGAATTCACGGGTTTGAAGGTGACAAGTAAAACCAATGTGTAATTCGTGTATGACCAATCATAGGCTAGTTAAGCGAATGATTACTGTGCAAACCATGAGTCCCATAACCAAACCTCTTGATTGTTGTGTCTCGCGCATTGTACACTAAAGACAATGTATGTATGGTAGAATACTAACACTCTTTTGTATGTAACCGGATAGAGCGACTAACCAAAAGTGGGGGTGTCAACCTAATAGATCTATTAAAGTGTTCCATGGCTTTTGATAGCTAATGGTTATAGTAAATGATGTACGAGGACTATGAGCTCACGGACTAGTATGTCTCATGTTCCACATGGTAGTCATGATGGAATGTACACACACTTGTAAATGACACTAGTAATGAAGCATGTTTATCCCCCGAAATAGAAAATAGTAAAAATGGGGCCGTAAAACTCACCTGATAGAGTCGTAGGTGGTCTAGTGAAGCCGAAATATGTAGCAACTATCGCCCGGACAGAGGTTGCCCTGTGATTATTGAGTACATAGTAAGTTGGGTGTTCTTGATTAATATATAAGCGGGGCACCCATTATTGTGAATCATGTCATTCGACGTGGATGGTGTTTTAGGTATGGGGGACGTATTGTATATCATGAAGTGGACCCATGTGGGCCCCATGTAGGTTTATGGGCCGCGCATTGTTTCTACTCCCCCGTGTATGGTTGTTTTATTATAAAACGAGTGTTTTCCCATGAGTTAAGCCTTTAATATGTTTGAATATGAACTAACGTGTGTTTTAGTTGGACTTAACATGTGTTAGTGATGGGTAGCCGATTGTATCACATAATGGATCATCGTGCACACCTAGCTAGGGACTAAACTAGCTTTATCAAGGCTCTTACGACTTATCACAAGACAATGCTAATGCATGATTTTGTGTTAAAAGCCGATTGCTCACTTTGATTAGTAGCTTTCATAACTCAAACATATATTGATCATATACAAGTAGAACAAAGTGTTTATCATAGTTTATGACCTTGAGCTAAGCCGATTACTAACACATTAAGAGGATTGATGGTTATGACTAAAGGCTCGGGATTTGGGTTCACAATGGGGCCGTATAGAAGTGATTAAAGATGGTTAGTACTTACCTCAAGACTTGGTGACTATGGGTGAACCATAAGACCTCTTGAGGCTCTCCTTGGGCTCAGTGGTTATGGATCAAGGGGGTTAGGAAGTAGCCGAAGCTAGGAAGGAGTTCTTGGGTGATTGTTGGTGCAAGAAAAATTAGCTTGGAGTCCTCCTTATATAGTGGCCGATCCATAAGAGGACAAAGACAAATTTGGCAAAGTGTGGCACCTTGGTTGGAGTTTATAAGTGAGTATTCCTTTCATCATTAGGTGAAAGTTGGGTGTTTCGGCCGATTATAAGAGAATTAGTCAGGGATAGGGCAAATGATCAAGTCTTGGCTAACTCTACTCCTTGTCATGTTTCCAAATTGGTGTAAGTTGAATGTTGTCCTCGTGTTTGCTTGGGATTTGGGGGGCAGCCGAAATATGGCACGAGAAAGGGACATGTCTTAAGAAGAATGTTTTTTATCTAGTGTGATGTTGATGTGTCCTTGCCTCTCCCCATTTCCGATTGGTGGTGAGTAGTTTAGGAAGCTTCTAAGTGTAAGAATGATGTTCCTCATTGTTGTCATGCTAAAAGGGTATAACTACAAAACAAACATGTGAGGAAAGGGACTTGTCTTGGCTTTCTAGTTGAGGTAAGGTTGACTTGATAAGGGATGTGTCATAGTTTTGTTTTGGTATATACTAGAGTGTAAGATTGACAACTAATGGTGATGATGGTGTTCTTTTGGTGGCTTCGGCCGATTCACAAGACAAGAGATTGTCTTATGCTTGATAGTGATGGATTAATGGATCTCTTGTAGATGATTGGTGCTTCAATTTCCAAGAGAATGCTTCCACATGTGGGTTATAGGTTTTGAATGGGACATAAGTGAGTAGGGGTAGGCTTCGGCCGATAATAGGTGGAAAAAGAGAAAGGGTAACTCTTGTTTTGGGTGATGATCACTCTAGCTAATGTCATGGTTTAGATGTTAGGGTCTAGTTTGGGAAATAAGTTGGTGTAATGATGTTGACAAGTGGGTACCTCTTGGTCCTAAGCTTTCGGCCGATTGTGGTTTATAAAAGAGGAAAGTGTGGCTTCATCAAGTGATTCTAATCTCATGCTTGTTTGTTTCCCATTTAAGTGTAAGTTAGGAGAACTAGAGATGAGGCATGGTGATGTTATTATGCTTGAGTCATATAGTTGTGTCGAGTTGTATATATGTGTGAGTTATTAGCATACCCTTTTGTTGGATTTGATGACGACATCAACATGTATTAGTGTTTTCTGGGTAAGAACCCGTGTGATAATGTGTTATAATTTGGTTGCATTTTGCTTGTAAACATGTGCTAATGAGGGTTTACCATGTGTTAGGGGGGGGGGGGGTAACCGCATTAATTACCTTTTATTTGTTGCCCGGGTGTATAAACGGGTGATCTTTGTTGAGTTTTCTGATTAACTCATGCTTCACTAGACTGGAGGGGGGGGGGTATAGTGTATGTAAAATGCGTAAATATGCACATATAATGATATTAGAAATTGAAAAGCGTACGGATGTTGACATGTTTTGTTGACTGTTGTCACAGGCAGTTCTAATCGAATCAAACTATAAAAAGTGAAAAAATAAAACCTAAAAGCATGAAACCTGGTTGTTCTTTATTCAAATCAAACAATAAAAGGTGAAAATATGAAAACAAAGGTTAACAACATACAAAGAATCGGTGTTATCCGTAAGCTGAAAACAATTAAAGATAAAGTCGATCGGAGAAGTTACATGTTAAAACCAAACGAAGAGGAAGCCGATTGAAGAATATAATCACACAACATATAATCAAAGTATTAGTTTATTAGGGTTTAAAAAGAGGGGGAAAGTTACAGATTGTAAATAGGGTTTTGTTTGTTGTTATTTCAATTGAAGATTGAGATAATTGCTGTCGTTGGTGGATTTAGGAAGGTGGAGAAGTGGTGGAACATAAGAGGGGAGGGGAGGGATTTTTTGGGTTTGGGTGAGAGAATGAATTTATATATGTGATAAGATTTTTTTTTTATTTGTCACATAGCACACTCAAGAGGGGAAGATGGTCTGAATGAGTGCCATGTCAAACCATACATTTTTCTTTATATATAGTTATAGATATATGATAGATAGATTCATGTCATGTTTTTAATTTTAATAAAATACATTGGTATAGATAATATAAAACATGTAATAATCAATGCTCTCTTTGGTCCTGTTTTGCTGGGTCTGAATGACTCTGACTGGGGCACATGACTAACTCGGTCATACCATGTGGCGTTTGGCTGGGTACATCTAAATGAGCTTCGACCAGGCCTCTTAATCGGTCAAATCCTGAGCCAAGTCTAACTGAATTAGAGAGATCAGAGAGCTTCGCATATGCTGTTGCACGTATCTGTTGCGCCGCATCGGGTGGTCATCGTCGTTACTATTTTCGTTTTACTTCTAGAAATATAGAAAAGATGAGGAAAGTGATAAAGAGAGGAAGGGGAAGCGATGACTTGAGTAGTTGAGTGCAAGTTAGGTTAGGTAGCTTTTTTAGGTGGAATGAATCTATAGTATGTTGATTAAAAAAAGGTTAGGTAACTTTTAATCGGTGATCATCGATGACGAAACCCAATTTATTTTAGTTTTCTAAACTTGATATCTTTAATATTATTTTTAATCATTCAAATGTCTAACAAAACATCATTTAATGATTCAGCACTTAACTATTCATACCTTTTTAACCATTCAAACCTCTTACTGGATCAACACTTACCCATTCAGAAATTGCCAAACAACCTCTTAAATTAGAAAACCTTGGAAATGACTTCTTATATAGGTGAGGTCACAATCAAATATTGAAGCCAACATGATCGGTAGATACAATGCTCGCAAGGTGTTCACTTTTTTGGAAAAATATCAACACTTGTAAATATATCGGTCAATTGTGTTGTAAAACCTGTGAAATAATAATTGGGCAAACATAACTTTATTTATTTTATATATTTAAATATTATACACAGGTAGTTTTGTTATTTATTATATGTAATTTTCTGATTATACATACGTAATCACAAGTTTATATACGTTAATAATCAGGGTTCAACGGGTTATTCACAACAACATTTCGACCCTGAAGGGACAGGGGTTTACTTTTAGTAAATTAGATTTTGCGATACAGAAAGGGGTGGCGATGTAACTTGTTGCCCATCTACCTGCTATCTTGATATAATTTGTTAGTTTATAATTATCAACAGATTTTATTGTTAATTGTTTTCAGAAAATTTTACATATATATGAAATAACCCATATACATATATCTAATAAAAAAATCACATATAAAAATGATAAAACTAATTTTAAGTAATTTTAAATCTATATGCAATTGGTTTTAATAAGTTTCAAAGTTCTTAAATTTTGAGTTCTAGAAGATTATATTAGATACATAAAAGACTGTTTCCTAATAATATAACTATAACCTTATTTTAGGACGGACTAGATGAAGGTAGATGGTGGTTGTTATGGTTGGGACGGGAGGTAGATGGAGAGGCAGGAGGAGCCGGGAGACATGATGGAGGTAGATGGAGAGGTAGACGGTAGGAGAGGGGTGGTGTGGAGGAGAGAAGGAGGTGGAAAACGGTGATGGAGGCAAATGGTGGTTGTGGTTGTGGTTGGGAGGTTGACAAAGGTAGTAGGGGTTGGGGATGACAATACGACTACGTACAGGGTGGGAGAGGAGTAGGGGTGCAAACGAGCCGAGCGGCTCGCGAGCTACTCGAGATCGGCTCGGTAAAAAGCTCGAACAAGCCGACTCTTATCGAGCTCGAGCCCGAGCTTGAGCCTGAAATAAAGCTCATTTGGTTATCGAGCTCGAGCTCGAGCCTCGAATGTAAAGCTCGATTGGGCTCGTCGAGCCTTATCGAGCTTTGCTTATTTATGTCAATTAATATTATATAGCCCAATTGTATTGCAACCTACGCATTAACTAAATTACTTTGGGCCTTGAGCTTCTTAATTGTCCAACACGAGTTCATTAATGGTTCAAAACGAGTCCTTAATAGTCAAAACGAGCTCTTTTATGGTCCAAACGAGCTCGAGCCGAGCTTAGGCTCGTTTAAACTCTTGCCACATAAATTTTTATCGAGCTTTCGAGCCGAGCTCGAGTTTTTAACTATACTATCGAGCCGAGCTCGAGCCCAAAATACAAGGCTCGAATCGAGCTCGAGCTCGAGCTCGAGCTTCTGAAAATTGTAACGAGCCTAGCTCGATAATGCAAGGCTCGAGCTCGGCTCGGCTCGTTTGCACCCCTAGAGAGGAGTATATGAAAAGGTGGTTTGTTTGTAGTACACTTTTTGAAAACATATACATATTCAAAATACAGTATATAAGCGGTGTTACCTATTAAATACCATACTTGTCACACCCCGACATGCACAATGGAAGACTTGTCATGCGGTAACGGAAGTTGTTACCATATAAATAATTGGCAATTGCACAATAAACTCACAATGGACGTTTTACTTCAAATCCTCTAGTCAAACAAGTTTGGTTTTCCCGTAAATAATAAAAACTAAAAACATTGTTCGACCAAGATTTAAGTTTTAAAATGAAATACATAGTTCAACAAAGAGGGCTAAGCCCTAAGAGTTGGGTCCCAAAAACATGTCCAAATATGTAGTGCGTGCCAAGTCTTGTTTTCAAAACCTCATGCATTTAAAACATGCTTAAAAATATCAACATAAAGTTGGCGAGTTCACAGGTTTTTAAGGCAAATCCAATTATTTCCTTGTTAAAAAATGTATGATCGAGTACCGACTAAACCCAGAACCAAGTGGACTCGCGAGGTCCTACAAGCATGATCGCAACCTAAGGCTCTTAATCAAACCATAACATTTCTTCCCAAATGCGCAACTATGTACACCCAAGTGTGTCTCTAGGCGGCTTTCAATGAAGTATACTCATCCCATAAGACCCAGTCCAATCCAACTAGTTAGGGAGGGGGCGTCAAATCCCATAGATCTATCAATATAATTCAAGGCTCTAAACCTAGAGTTAATGATTAAGCATGCAGGGAAGTATCCCCCAAAGGGATAGACGGCCACCAAATTGCTCGCGTTGTGCATATACCAAAGGCTATCATATGTTCTATATAATTCTAGTCTACCCATCATACAAGCATGTAATCCCCCGATTATAAAACTTTCAAAAAAATTTAAAAGAAATGGGTCGTGAAACTCACCTCGTTGCGTAGCACTCTAGCAAATATCTAGTCCAAATAACCATAAGTCATTCCTAACAATACCTAAACATGAAGGGCTATTTTAGCAAACGAACTTCGAGTCTTTCCCAAGTTATTCACCAAACTTTCAAGACTTAGAAAAGGTTTACGATTTCTCAAAAACACGTTACCCAAAAGACCCGTTGGTGACAATGACAACTGGTTAAGTTTTTAGACACCGTAAATATTTGCCGCGTCCGAATACATTGACCCCAAAGTTTTAGATATATGTTCACACGCATACTAGTAATTCCAAGTAGTGTTCATAATCAAACATTCATACAAAAAAATAAATGAGAGCTATTATGATAAACCAAATTTCATATTAATAGTAACATAAATTAATGAGATTAAAAAATCGTAATAAATAACATTGAATTCGGTCAATTATTATTAATTACAATAAATAATACAATTTCGTAAAAATAGATTAAACATAATTTCGTATTAAACATAAATTCGGTCAATAAATTATGGTAAGCCTAAATTATGGATTTAGTTAATTCATAATCAATCGTTCATACAAAAAAAATAAATGAGAGCTATTATGGTAAACTGAATTTCGTATTAATAGTAATAAAAATTAATGAGATTAAAAAATCGTAATAAATAACATTAAATTCAGTCAATTATTATTAGTGACAATAAATAATACATATACATAATTTCGTAAAAATAAATTAAACATAATTTCGTATTAAACATAAACTCGGTCAATAAATTACGGTAAGCCTAAATTACGGGTTAAATTGATTCATAATCAATCATTCATACAAAAAAATAAATGAGAGCTATTATGGTAAACCGAATTTCGTATTAATAGTAATATAAATTAATGAGATTAAAAAATCGTAATAAATATTATTAAATTCGGTCAATTATTATTAATGACAATAAATAATACATATACATAATTTCGTACTAAACATAAATTCGGTCAATAAATTATGGTAAGCCTAAATTACGGATTAAATTGATTCATAATCAATCATTCATACAAAAATATAAATGAGAGCTATTATGGTAAACCGAATTTCGTATTAATAGTAATATAAATTAATGAGATTAAAAAGTCGTAATAAATAACATTAACTTCGGTCAATTATTATTAGTGATAATAAATAATACATATACATAATTTCGTAAAGTTAGATTAAATATAATTTCGTATTAAACATAAACTCTGACAATAAATTATGGTAAGCCTAAATTACGGGTTAAATTGATTCATAATCAATCATTCATACAAAAAAACAAATGAGAGCTATTATGGTAAACCGAATTTCGTATTTATAGTTTTATAAATTAATGAGATTAAAAACTCGTATTAAATATCATTAAATTCGATCAATTACTATTAATGACAATAAATAATACAAGTACATAATTTCGTACTAAACATAAATCCGGTCAATAAATTATGGTAAGCCTAAAATACGGATTAAATTGATTCATAATCAAACATTCATGCAAAAAAATAAATGAGAGCTATTATAGTAAACCGAATTTCGTATTAATAGTAATATAAATTAGGTATTGTGTAGTTATAATAGGTGACAACTAATTTAGGGATGTACTCGTAAACACTTCTTTTCTTTTTTGTTTAAACATTTTTAACGTTAAAGACAATTTTGTTTTGGTTGAATACTAATCTATCAATCAAACAATAACAATGATAAAGACAATTCTGTTTTGGTTGGTACTTATCGTATGTTAAATCGACTTCTTTAAACAATGATAAAATCCTGGTCAAATAATAACAAACAATATAAAAATACAATCGATATTTATGTTTTTTAGATGTTTTACATTCTAGACTGGTTTTGAAAATAGTAAATCCGGTTGAATGGTTAAGGAATTGGTTTCATCTATCAATTACAGAATCCAAACATTCAAACGACCTCTTCAACAGATAAAGAAACGGTTTTTTTACAACGAAATCTCTTGACAGTTTAATGTTAAAAAACGAAAATTGTCGATTGTTGGATGTCAAACAACATCTTCAACAAAAATAAACTCCCTTTTTCTTGTGTCAGAGTCATTCAAACGATTCAAACCATCTGAAAAAAGGGAAACAGCAAATGAATAAAACATACGAAGATTCAAATGAATAGATTTAAAGAAAACAGTTTAATATACCGGAACTCATACGGATTAAACAGACGATTTAAATAAATGCTTTTCACTAACTATATTAATACGTTTCAAATAAAGAAAATAGGATGCTTTTCAGAAGTCTTTTCCTTTTCCGTATGAGTTATACTCATCGGGTGTTTAACTTTTGATGCTTCTTGATAATGTTAACAACATAAAATGACTAAAAATGATGCAAGATTACCACGAGTTGGTTGTGGAGATTCAACAAATGATGCTAGATGAACAAGGAAGATTGAAAGATTGGTTAGAAAGAAAATGAAGAATGAGGATTGAAAGATTGTTTAGGAAGATTGTTGAATCAAAGGAATAATGAAAAAACAAAAACAACATATCGGTTTTTATAGTTACAAAAGTCGGAGTTCCATATAGCCTTGTGGATCCTACATGCCCTCTCTAAGGGCTTCATTCGACCCGAGGTTATTCATTTATTATATAGATAGAATAGATATCATAGAAAATGGGTTACATTTTAGTTAGATTAAACTTGAAGTCATTGTAAACTTAACATGAACCCTAAAAAAGAGTTGCAATTGCTTACACTGCTAAACAAGGCAGTCACATGATTGTAAGGAATCTTGACGGTGTTGAAGTTCTAATGTAACTTCATATGGAAAAGTCAAAAGAAGAAATTAGGTTTGCTATTCAAAATTGGGGTGAATGGTTGAAGGCAAATGGAATAGAAAATGGTAATATTGCCACATTTAGGTACATCAAGACTGAAGGTGTGCTTCTTCTAACTTCAGGTTCCAAATTAAAGAAACGAGAAATTAAGAAGCGCAAGGCCAAAAGACAAATTTTTAATGTTTGATAATTATGTCGTATTGTCTTTTTCCGTGTTTATTTATAGTAATCTTTTTTTTGAATACTGGCTAATATGTGAACTTACCAATGCAGCTATGACATTATAATTGGTTTTATTTTTTTCATGGTACTTGATTGTTTGTTTTGGTATTGCATGTTAATATTATGTTGGATATATTGATAAAGGTCTCAAAAGGTTAATTGAATCGCAAAAGTAACCAGTTTACACAAATCATTTTGTGTCAATCTCCTCGGTATAAGTTGTTAAGAGTTATATTAACACTCATTAGTAAAATAGATAGAAATCATGTCAAGTTATTTAGAATATTAATTTAATCCGAAAAATATTCGTTAATCTGAAAATGTCAATAACCAACATTCATCGTAACTTACTTCCTTTGTATAATAAGTTATATTCGTTATGAATAATAATGTAGGGAATCCCGTGCATCGCACGGGTACTAAGCTAGTTTATTATATAGATAGAATAGATATCATAGAAAATGGGTTACATTTTAGTTAGATTAAACTTGAAGTCATTGTAAACTTAACATGAACCCTAAAAAAGAGTTGCTTAGTTAAGCAGTAAATTGGCTATAAAAATATCAAAAGGGCAATTTTGTCACCGAACTTGAAATGCTCTTATTTGTAAATTTGCCACCTATGTGTTGAAAGGGCTAGCTTTTGTTTGCCACTCGACAATATTATTTGAGGATATGTTTTGAGCAAGACATTGTCGTATTGACATACAATAACTGAAGTATAGATTGATGGAACCCTGTGTGTTTTTCCGATCAGTTTTATTAAAGTTGGAGAGGTAACATACTTTAAATGAACAAATAACAAAACCATGCGATGTTATCCATATAATACACAATTCTAAAAGAACATAAACTATAACGATATTAGGGGTGCTCATCACACCATCACACAATTTTAAAAGAGCTTGTTGAATTCGATATCTAAACTACCAACGTGTTCCGTTAGATCAAATCCTAGTTGATAGTGGGTTTGTTCATTCCTGAATCCCAAAATAATATCATCACTAACATTTACATGTGTCATAGGGTCTATGATGTAACCTAGAGATACTGTGTCCCTCTTCCTTTAAGACCATGTTGTGCAATATGACACACACGTACACAGTAGTGTACTCCTTATTTTCACTTGATCAATCTAACGTACCGGTCGATTAGTTATATGCCATCTACCTTCAAAACTTCAAACACTCGTTCAACGTCTTTTCTTGCAGATTCATGTAACTTGAACAATATTTCTTTGTCGACAGTTGAAAATGAATAAGCTTTCACATATACAGACCAACTCGGGTAGATGCCATGAACAAAGATAGAAGTTACGTCTACATTATCTTCCATTCACCGTAAACGGACATGTCAGGGCGGTTCCTTGTACCTCATTATCGAATAGCGGTGACTAATGTAGAACATTAATGTCGATGTTTGAGCCGGGAGGACCAAAGTACGCATGCCAAATCCATAAATTGTTCGACGCAACCGCTTCGAGTAAGATCGTCGTTTTTTTATGGTCACCTCTCATAAACTAGCCTTGCAAACTCTTCGAACAACATCAGCAAACAATGTGCGTACAATTGATGCTACCGAGCATCCCTGGAAGGTGCCATCTAGCTTCATATGCAGCGTTATGTCGTTCTTAGTCGGTCTTCGTATATACTCTTTACCGTATAACTTTAGAACAACATTGCAAAAATAGTGAAGAGACTTACTTGACATTCTACTAGACATAGCTAAATATTCATTATATTCGTCAGAAACGTTACCGGTTACAAGTTGACGAATCGCCGATGTGTTATTTTGTATCGTTGTAAAACTCTTTTTCCCTAGCGTCATACCCTTCTTGAAACCATTCAAATTGAGCTTCGATGTCTTTCACAATCTTTGAAAATAAATCTTTTGTAAGAAATCGATTATAAAACATCTCGACATTGTACTTTGAGTTTTCAACAAAGTAATAATTCACTAAAACGTCAGAATGTCTATCACAACGGCTCCCAATGTCTATTATGACCGTGATATACATCACGAGCCTTTAATGTTTTCCTCCATCACAACCTACACGAGACAATGTTTGCGAGCATCACGGCCATCATGACTAGCTATTACGGATCGCCCCGTGAGGCCTAATACTTATAATTTGTCTGTATTCTTTTGAACATAATATATTGTTAGGGTTGAGTTATGCTAAATTTAGGAAGTGTATAACATGTCTAAGAAAAGAAAAAATAAGAATATGGATATTCTCCCTCTCTCCATTTTTTAAAAGTCTACAACATTTATCTCCCCTCTCATTTTTCAAAACTTTAAAAATCCCTGTTAAATAAATTTAGAATTTTGTCGTTAAATAAAAATAAATTTAGAATTTATAACGACACTAGTCTAGTAGTCCACTCTTGTTTATCTCCCAAGAGTTTCAGTATTTAGAGTATTATTTAAGGTAACCAGAACACCACAACACTTCCAATTCAACTTCCCAAACACAATCATATAAAAAAAACACACACACCTCTCTCTCTTCCCTCCCACTCATGGCTTCCTCAACTCACGATCACCACCACCACCACTTCCCACCACCTTCCGCCACCACCACCACCGCACCACCACCAACCCCTTCTACCACCACCACCTCCTCCTCCACTTCCACCACCACCGACCTCCTCTCCCGCCTTCTTCACCGCCTCCCACCGTCTCTCTCCACCACAACCGGTCCCACCCCTTTATTACTCCGTCGCCGTTCTTCTCTCACCACCACCACCACCCCACCAATCATCCCTTTCACTGACCTTAAAACCTCCTTATCCTCCAACTTACCTACCATTTCCCAACTCGGTTATTTCCAACTCACCGATCATAACATACCCTCTCAACTCGCTAACTCAGCCGAGTCTGACTCTGTCACTCTCTTCAACCTCTCTACCGACCAAAAACACCAACACTTTCCACCCACATGGCCGTTAGGTTTCAACGATGACGACGACGACGATGATGACGTCAGCCCTTCACACTCGTTGTTTCTTGACTCGGCTTGCTCAACCGGTTCATCATCCGAGTTGGTTATAACTTCTCTACGTGAGTTTACTAGGGAAATGGAGAAGGTTGGTTTGGCTGTCGTGGAAGCGCTAACGTGCGCTGTGGGTGTAACGTTCCCGGGTTTGGATGACCCGGATTCTGTGTCCACGTTAATGTGGGTATCTGAGAATAATTGTGGTGAGAAGGTGGTCGGGTCGGGTAGGTTTTACCCGTATGTTGTCGGGTTGCATTATCAGATTCGGAGCCGGAGTTGTTCGTTGTTGACGGATTCGGGTTTGGTGTCTGTTTTGCCTGAAGTGGATTCTATTTTGATCACTATTGGAGACGTTGCTCAGGTGAGAACTATTATTAATTTTCAAAAAAAAAGGTGAGAACTATTATTATTTATTAAATACAAAGTTAATCTTTTCAATTGTTTTTTATTTATCTATACTTGTTTTATAGATGAAAAAAAAATAAAAAGTAGTATTTTAAATAAAAATATAAACGGACATTCGTGAACATAAATGAATAAGCAAAACACGTGTTTATGTTTGTTCATTTAATGTAAACAGAAAAAAAAATTAAAATTTTGTTAAAGTTCGTTTTTTATATAAACGAACTTCCAAGTTAACAAGTTGATGAACATTCGGTTCATTTCGTATTTTAAAACCTTACCATTATAATATTTTTTATAATAGTATAATAAGATAAATATGGTTTTAATTCAATAAAATTGACTTGAGCTTTTAACAAAATATACCTAAGATCACTATATTTATGGACTTTTTTTGTTTGTCTTTTGTTTTTTTTATTTAAAAAGGTGTTTGATGTGATATTATATTTTTTTCTGACATTGTTGCACCGTATATAAACAAAAAAACGAGGGGTTTTATTTCAACCGTGATGGCTTACAAATGGACCCAGTATACGATATGATCGAATTAATAATTAGTTTAGTTTGATTTTTATTTAGTTTTTGATTATTTTATATTTAAATACAGGTTGTGTGTTGATATAAGATCATTTAATGGGGCTCTAAAGTCCTTAATTTTTGTTGTTTGACACGAAACACGTTATTGTGTATGGGATTATTTCTAGGTGTGCCATCATATTGATGTGGACTTCAAGTTTCGTGTTTTTTTGTCATTTTTCGAATGTGACAATTATGTGTTTAATTATTTATAACCTTGTTTATGAAAATTATAAACATATCAACTTACTTTTGGTTACTTACTACTTACTAGCTTGAAACAAACTTATCATAAATATATTTATCCACAACACTTGAAAAGTTTATATTTACTTGCATTTTTGAAGTCATACAAATTAAGTTCTAAAAATAAAAGACTTGTATTTATATGAAACATGTAATAATAAGCTATATGATATTGTAATTTTTCGATATTAATATTATATTATTCTAAGGTTTTTTCTTATTGCACTTTGGTTACACCGTACCGTTCGAGTTTTTTCTAAGCTGTCTTAAAATTTGTTAGGTATGGAGCAATGGAAAATTGAAGAAAGTGAGAGGAAAACCGGCTTTAAACATGGAAGAAGGGGGTAGCGACACCTCGTCCTTATCGATGTCGCTCTTGGTTACATTGCCACTAGAGAGTACCGTCTCTCCTCTCGGTCCAAGAGCGGTGATAGGCAGTGGTGACACTGATCACCACGACAACGAAAATAAAGATGTTCATGAAGAGTGTAGCGAAGAGAGATTATTCGGTTCATTTTCGTTTGAAGATTATGCTTGGAGAGTTTACCATGATAGAGTCCCTCTTAAAGATCCGTTGGATAGATATCGGAACAATTTGTGAGGTCATATGAATTGTGAAGTATTTTATTATTATTATTATTATTATTATTATTATTATTATTATTATTATTATTATTATTATTATTATTTTAAATTATTTTAGAATTTGATGTCTTGTGTGCTCTTTTTGTGAAACATTATATAGTTTTGAGGTGATGGTATTCGTTCTTTTGTTGCATATAATAAACTTACTTTTATATTGAAAGCATCAAGAAAAGCTGGCCTTTTATTTTTTAAAAGAAGTGTATTAATATATTAATTGATTTTATGCTGTTATTTGACATTTTTAAACTTTGAATAAAGTGGTGCAAAACCAGCTACTTTTTATATAAAATAAAAATAAAGTGAATTCTCTTGTGTCTATGTTTGCATAAGTTACTCATAAGAACATTGATAATCCATATGTTAAATAGTATTTTAGTATCTTGGGGCTATTCAAATAAAAGCTTGAACCTCACTTGGAAAGAATTAAACTCTGAAAAACACTCGAAATTGACTTGGTTGTAAATGAATCGAGTTAGCTTGGCTCGGTTTGTAAGCAAGCTTAGCTTGAGGTCACTCAAATTTCTTTCGGTTAACTCGTTTGATTTGCTTGTTTGGGCCGGTTTAAGTTTAACCCCAAGTTATAGAATTAAATAACCCAAAAATGGTCCACTATCTAAGCCCATAACATTACAGCCTTATACTTTAGTCCAAATTTTTCAATAGTCCATGTTTTATTTTAGTTTTTAACCGTATATTGTTCAAGACTCAATCATGTGTAGACGTGAACATACCTAGTCTATTGTAAATCCAATCCAAGTTAGGTTTTGCTCGGCTCTTGAATAGAGGTGCAGAAAAAACCGGAACCGGAATTGGAACCGAAAAAAAAACCGGAACTGGGTATTAAAAAATCCGAAACCGGGTATACCCGGAACCGTACCCGACCCTACCCGTCGGGTACGCATAGGGTATAGATTTCAATGTAAAAAACCGGACCCGGAACCGGACCCGATTTATACCCGGTTCTACCCGTTTTTTTTAAATACCCGGAACCGGTTTTTTTGAATACCCGGCACCGGGTTTTCCGAATACTCAAAAAGTATGTGTCAAGTGACGGGACTATTTGGCATTTTGATGTTGAGGCGGAACCGGGTATTAAAAAATCGGAACCGGGTTTTCCAAATACTCAAAAAGTATACTCAAAGAATTATATAACCGCGTTATAGTCATCTAAGTCGCACTACTCTTCGACGTGATTGTATAAAAAGAATTCAATACCCGATATACCCGGGTTTTTTCAATACCCAGTGTACCCGATTT
Organism: Ambrosia artemisiifolia; assembly: GCA_032199755.1. Lineage (NCBI taxonomy): Eukaryota > Viridiplantae > Streptophyta > Magnoliopsida > Asterales > Asteraceae > Ambrosia > Ambrosia artemisiifolia. The sequence goes on from CM063518.1 coordinate 20,310,199, forward strand.
TTTTCCATACCCGATATACCCGAAACCGGTTCCATACCCGGAACCGGGTATTGAAAAAACCGGAACCGGGTATTGAAAAACCGGAACCGGTATACCGGGTATGGTTTTTTATGCTAGGAACCGGAACTGGAACCGGTTCTTTCAATACCTGGTCGAAGTAATACCCGACCATACCCGGAACCGGTTCCATACCCGGAACCGGGTATTAAAAAAACCCGATTTGTGCACCTCTACTCTTGAACAACCATAATCTAACTTACGATTGAAAATTGAACTCACAACAGTTATACTTTTATTCTTGAAGATCAAAAAGTTAGACCGTACCTCTTAATGAAGAAGAAGACAACTAACTTGAGAGGATCTTGTGTGGATTGGACCTGCAAAACTAGCAGACCGTTAGGCTCGTCACAGGGGGGCAGGGAGGGCCTCTCTGTGACCACCCTCCGGCGTGAGGATAAGTATTTGTTTAGTGAGATAAAGAGAGTTGAGAGAGAGAGAGAGGTTCGGAGTGTATGTGGACGTGTGTTACCTGTACTTTTGAGGGGGTATTTATACTAGTCAGAATGTTTGTACTTTGTTCCGTCCTAGTTGTACTAACCCTCGGAATCCGTGACCTCCGGTTCGATGACTTTAGTGCATTCGTGTCATGTTAAGTCGCGTCTTATTACTATGAGCCGCGTCTATTGAAGGGAACGAGGTTCTATACCTCTTCATGTCCCCTTAAGTCCCTAAGTTAATTTGTAACTTAGTGGAGTTCGGTCGTACTTTCTGTTGCCTGCCAGCTGTTTTTTGTGGTCGCGGCACGTGGAGGTGTCCCAGGCCATGTCTTTTGGGATGGGACGTGGCGTTTGTTTCGAGATTTTATCGACCGTTGATTGCTTTTTTGCTTTGTTGGGATTGCGACACGTGTCAGCACTAGGGTTTTCTCTTTTTTCTCTATATAAGGCGGTTTCCATTTACTTTTTACTTTTTACTTTTCCCCAAAAACTCTTTCACTTCCACTGTTATTTGAAAAGCCTCACCAGGTCGTTCGTTCTTCTTCTTCATTCCTTCACCGTTTCAGGTTCGTCCCCTTCTTTCTTCCTTTTCAAGCGTTTTATTTGATTTTAAAATGGGGAAGGACAACATGAATGCTAGTTTCTCCACCCTGACCCAAGATAAACTGAATAAGTTTTTGAGGGATTATAGAATCCCTCTTGACTTGAATCCAGAGTTGCCTGCTCCTGATCGTGCTATTTACCCTCCTCTACCCGGCAAGTTTGCATTTTACACTCGTGTGTGTGATTTTGCAAACTGCCGGATTCCTATGACAAAGTTTCTTTTCAAAGTTCTTCTTTTTCATGGGGTTCATTTTTCCCAGATGAACCCTTTCAGTTTGGGGAGGGTCTGTCACTTCGAACTGAAGTGCAGAGCCTTACGATCGAAGCCTGATCTTGATGTTTTTCGAGCTTTTTATAAGTTAAACCAAGCCGGGGATTGGTTTACTTTTGAGAAGAGGAGGAAGAAGCCGGAGTGTCATCTCAAGGATACTTCCAGCTTAAAGAACTGGAAGACGCAGTTCTTTTGGCTGGATGACCGTTGCTTGCCTAGGGAGATGGTGTCTTTGTGGAGGAAGGACTTCAAGTCCACAGAGTGGGAGTTGCCGCAGGATTTTGGTTGTGATGCGGCTTTATACAACAAACTTGTGACTCATAGGTCCAACATAAAGAAGTATCCGGAGCATGTCTTGGTGCTGGGTGGGGTAAGTAGGATATGGGATGAACCGGACCGTTGGCCGATTCTGTTGTATAAAAATAAGGGTGAGCGTTGCTTGTTATCCTTCGTTCTGATTTATGTTATATAAAATCTAACCCTTGTTGTTTTTGTTTTGGTGTAGAAATGTCGTTGTTGCCTGCTTTAAAGTTTGATGATTATGAGGATGATGATTTTCAACCGTCGAGCGAGCCCATATGTTCGAATAAACCTGTGCTGGAGCAGACCTCAAAGCTGCAGTTTCCCATTCGTCCTTCAGGTTCGGAGGAGAACGTGGAGGAGACTGAGGGTGCGAACCAAAACAAGGACGAGGGTAGTGTTGGTGGTGACGAGGCTGGTGGTGTCATTGGAGAAAGTGGAAGTGGTGGTGATAAGAAGGATGTTGGTTTGGAGGGGGCGACTGTTGGTCATATTTTCCCGAAGCCGGTCCCTATTCGGTCTGTCGATTCGTCTGGCACGTATGTTACGGAGGACGAAGGTGTGGAGGATGCGTCCCTTGATCTGAACGTCCATGCTCGTAAGAGGAAGTCCGAGTCCTCAAAGGCTAAGAAGAGCCCAAAGAAGGTGAAGTTTGCTCAGACTGGGTCCTCCCCTCCCCCAAAGGTAATATCATGGACGAATTTGATCTTCATATTTCTGGGGGTAAATCTTCTCGCGACAGTGACCCAATTTATATGGATGTTCCAGGAAGTGAGCCAGGTGGGGTTGATATAGGGAAGTCTAACATTCTTCCGGAGATGGGTGATATTCCGGACCGAACCTTGGGAACGGAGGATGCTGGTGGTTTTTCTTTGTCTTCTCCAGGTAAGTTTCCAGGTCGCATCTCTGTCTTTCGTGCTAGTGAGGAGAATGAGTATGGTGCATCTTATTCTCCTTGTTGGTTCGTGATAGAGACAATGACTATTTTTAACATTGTAGATCCGTTGGACGATGTGATGGACGTGGATCCCTCAACCGCGGGGGATGTGTTTGTCCCGGACTGGGATTTGAAGAATGGGTCTAGGGTAATTGATGCCTTGTCCTCAAAAATGATGCTTTTCAACTTGCATACTCCTGCTGATCATGCTTTCTACCGGAGGATGAAGGACAATGAGTTGGGCGATGCTCTTATGGTGAACCAGGCCCAGTCCAATTTCTTGGTTTCCGAGGTTTACCAACGGTGGGTGGATTCAGAGCTTCAGAGGGGGAAATTGGCCAAACGTGCAACGGATTGTGGTCACGGAAATGTGGTGGAGCAGCTGCGATCGACTCAGGCTTCTCTTGCTGTTGCTGGTGAGGATCGGGACACCTACCAGAAGGAGACTGTGGTTTTGAAAGAGAAGCTGCAACTTGCTGAGCAGGCTCATGAGACTTCCAAGCGAAAGTACATCCAATCTATTGAGGAGCTGGAGAAGTTGTTGGAGAAGACTAAGGATGCTGCGGCCATTTTAGTGAAAGGTCTGTTCTTTGTTTTCTTTGTGCTTCTCTTAGTTTTGACACTTATGATTTTTTGGCAACTTTCTTCTTTGCACAGATAAGGATGTAGCTCTGGCAGGTGAGAAGGAAGCCCTGAAGCTTGTGAAAGAACTGAAAGTTGAGGTGGAGAGATTGAATGGTGAGAAGAGTGGACTGCTGAAGGAGGTGGAGTCTTTGTTTGGGCTGAAGCAGTTTATTCTGTCAGAGGGGATGGAGTTAGTTTCCAACTACATTCGGAACTGTCCTCAGATGAAGACTGCTGTTGCTGGGGTGAATAATGCTATGAACGGCATTGGGTACAATGCTGGGGTGAGGGCTGGTTATGCTGCGGCCTCAAAAGGAGTGCCTATGAAGGAGACCCCCAAGCTGATCCCAAATGCTAAGCAGCAATTACTGGAAGCGGTGAAGTCTTACGACGAGGTTGTTCTTCTGTCCATCTCCAAACTCCAAGATCTAATTTCCGAGCCTTCAGATGCTGTCGTGCAAGCCTTCAAAGATTTATCCGTTTCTGATGACGCGTCTCAAGGGCTCGTGAAGTGATCAGTCCTTTCTTCTAGGCGAGGTAGACATGCAACTCCGTTCCTCCACATAGGTTCGGAGGTCTACCTTGCCTTAAAAACTTTGTGAAGCTTTTTACTAACCATTGTACTACCCGTTCCTTCCTATAGGTTCGGTGTTTTTTTTAGTTGATTATCTTTTGGTTGAATCTTTTCAGATAATTGTATCCTCCGTCCCTCTTTATAGGGTCGGAGTTCTACTTGGTTGTAGTATAGGGTTGCAGCGGTCTTCTGTATGGAATTTTGTACAACCGAAGCTCTTTTATAGAGTGGCTTTATAGTTAATGGGAATTTTTTGGTAAATTATCCTTGTGTTTCGGATGCTTATTGTTTTATTCTTTTTTAAGTATGGACTTGTTTATGTGAGTGCTGAAGTTCATGTAGGCTTCAGCTTATATTATTGAAACTTGATCATGCGTCCATGATTTGCTAAGTTTCGGTCAAAAGGTATGCCTTAAGTGTTTCAAGATTTTTTATCTTTAACTGCTTTATGACATTCGAAGTAGAACGTTCGTTTTTCGCGTTTTGTAAAATTAAAAGATGCTACGTAGACTTTTTGTGGGGTATCTTTTAGGTTCGGCATTTTTGTTCCTCGAACCTGTATGATCAAGAAGTCCGGACGAAAGAGCCTTCGATACCCCCATGCCCTAGTTCTTATCCCCTCTTCTAGTGCCGAAGTACTTTTACTTCTTTCACCGAAGCTTGCATATTGTTTTTTCTTTTTCAATATACGTATAATGAATGTCATGAGAATGGGTTTTTTAAAGATCGAATTTCATTATGACAAGAGACCGGCCGCGTCTCATCTAGTAGGTACGGAGAATTTGATCATTCCGTAGTACAGATAAAAGGAAATTAAAGGGTGGGGCATTCACATCCCACTTTTACATTAAAAAATAAAAAAGAACTATTTTATTCGTCGATCTTTCTTTCTAGATGAAGCATTTTTTGAGGTGGATCCCATTCCATGTTCGGGGAACTTCATCCCCATCGAGAGTTGCGAGCCTATAAGCTCCTTTTTCTCCTGCTGAAGTAACGATGTATTGTCCCTCCCATTTAGGACTCATTTTTCCAGGTTTTTCCATACCACTAGCTTCGTTACTCCGCATGACGTATTCCCCGACTCTGAATTTCTTCTCTCGAACCTTGGAGTTGTAGTACTTCTCCAAGGTTTGTTTATACTTTGCTTCTTTTATGGCTGCGGTCTCTCTTCGTTCTTCTAAAAGGTCCAGATTGGACCGCAGCTCTTTTTCATTATCACCTTGCCCTGTAACCCGGTGGGTTGGCATTCCGATCTCTACCGGGATCATTGCCTCCGTCCCATATGTGAGACTGAAGGGTGTTTTACCGGTGCTGGTCTTGTTCATCGTTCGATAGGCCCAAAGAACATTTGGCAACTCATCTACCCAACCACTTCTTTTCTTTCCAAGTCGCTTCTTGATGCCTTCGACCAAGCTGCGGTTCACTCGTTCAACCTGTCCGTTGGCCTGAGGATGAGCCACGGAAGCGAAGGCTTGTTCAATGCCGAGGCTGGTGCACCATTTTTTGAATGGGTTATGAGCAAATTGCTTGCCATTATCACTTACTATGGTCATTGGTAGGCCGAACCTACAAACCACGTTTTCCCATACGAACATCTTGACTTCAGCTCCTGAGATCTTGGCCAGGGGTTTTGCTTCTACCCCCTTGGTAAAGTAGTCTACCGCGACTAGTAGAAATTTGGCTTGTCCGGATGATACGGGGAAGGGACCTACGATGTCAATCCCCCACTTCTGGAATGGCCAAGCTGCTGACACTGGGATCAATTTGTTTTTAGCTCTGAGACTTATTGGGGCATGTCTCTGGCAGTTTTCACATTTTTGAAGCTCTTCTACTGCATCCTGATACATGCCCGGCCAGAAATACCCCGCATTCATTACCTTGGTTACAATCATCCTTGGTCCGGCGTGAATGCCACAGATCCCCCAATGAACTTCCTCTATAACATATTTGGCCTGTACCGGATCTAGGCATCGGAGTAGGGGGCCTAAAAATGTCTTCCGGTATAACATGTCGTCTATGACTTGGTACTGTAGAGACTTTACTTTAAGCTTTCGAGCTTGAGCTTTGTCAGTTGAAAGTTCATCTTTTGTGATGTAGTTCAGGATGGGAGTCATCCATGAGGTCGGACTTCCTTGGATCATGCATACTGTGGCTTCAGCTGTTGATGGTTCGTTCATAACCTCGAGCTTTACTTCCTGTGACATGTGATCCGGTGTGTTTGCTGCGAGCTTGCTTAAAGCGTCTGCTTGTTTATTCTTCGATCCGGGCACGTGCTTTACTTCACACTTTTCAAATTCTGAAATCAAGCTTTTTGCCTGCTTAAATAAAACAGAATTAGGAATGGTGTTTTAAGCTTATGAACTGGAGCATATTTAGTATGGGGCTTAGGTCGAACCTTTTGCAGGTATAGAACCATATTTGCCTCCTTAGCTTCATATTCTTCACTTATCTGACGTGCCACCAGCATGGAATCTACGTGTGCCACTACCTGTTCCAGGGATATGGCACTTTTTAGATTTATGATTTTTAAGGTTTCTTATGGAGAAGAACAGTTATTTGTTGTAAAGGTTTATACGTTTTGAGCTCCGACTTTTTTCGCCAGTCGGAGTCCAGCTAAAAAAGCTTCGTACTCAGCTTCGTTGTTGGAGCTTTTGAAATTGAGGCGAATTGAGTACACAAGTTCTTGACCTTCGGAATTTTTGAGGACGACTCCGGCTCCGGATCCTTCAGATCCGGAAGCTCCATTAGTGAAGATGGTCCATTCATCTGGCTCAGAGGGTGTGAGTATTTCGACTTGCCTCATGGCTAGTTCGGTAAGGAAATCAGCTACGACTTGGCCCTTTACCGGTCCTCTTCTTTTGTACGAAATATCAAAGGCCCCGAGCTCAATGGCCCATTTGGCTAATCTTCCGGAAACTTCAGGTTTTCTTAATACGTCCAGGATTGGCTGGTCCGTCTGGACTTCGATTTCAAAGGCTTGAAAGTAGCGTCGGAGCCTACGTGATGCGTGCACCAGGGAGAGTGCCAATTTTTCTAGAGCTGGGTACCGCGTCTCATAGTCACGTAAGGCTCGGCTGACATAGAAGATAGGCACTTGTGCCTTCGATCTTGTTACCATTAGTACCGAGCTAATAGATGCTTCTGAAGCTGACAAGTAAACGATGAGGGTTTCCCCTGGTTCTGGTGCAGTCAATGTTGGTAGTTCTGCTAAACACTTCTTTAAATCGTTGAAAGCCATATCTGCTTCAGCTGTCCAATGAAACTCTTTCGTATTTAAGTATTTTTTAAGCACAACCATGAAAGGCAAAGTTCGTTCGGCTGCTTTAGATAAGAAACCGTGTAATGCAACTAGCCGCCCGTTGAGGGCTTGCACATCTTTTAAATTAGACGGGGGTTGCATGGTGAGGACAGCCTCGACTTTCTCTGGATTTGGACGGATACCATCTTTGGACATTAGGAATCCTAAGAACTTTCCTTCCTCTAAACCGAAGGAACATTTCTTTGGATTGAGCTTCATATTGATCTGCCGGAGCTTGTCAAAAGTTTCGGTGATGTCTTTTAGTAATGTTTCTTCATCTGAGCTTTTTATCACCACATCATCAACATAAACTTCCAAGTTTCGTCCAATTTGATTCTTGAATGCTCGATCCATTACTCGTTGGTACGTGGCTCCCTCGTTCTTTAGGCCGAATGGCATTTTCTTGTAACAATATAACCCTTGATTTGTGACAAAAGTTGTTTTATCTTCATTGGCTTCGGCCATTTGGATCTGGTGATAGCCCTTATAGGCATCTAAAAAGCATTTCAGCTTGAAGTTAGCCACGGCATCAACTTTGGAGTCTATCTCCGGAAGTGGATAACAATCCTTGGGGCATGCATCATTCAGGTCTTTGAAGTCGATGCACATCCTCCAGGATCCATCGTGCTTCCGCACCATGACTGGGTTGGATACCCAAGTATGATAATTTATCTCCCTGATGATGTCTGCATCCAGCAGCACCTTGACGTCATGAGCTATGGCTTTTATCCTGTCGGGGGCCATGCTTCGCTTCTTTTGGGCTACGGGCTTCTTCTCTGGACTAATGTTCAGCTTATGTTCGGCCAAAGTTCTCGGAACTCCGGTCATGTCAGACTGCTGCCAAGCAAATACATCCAGTGACGTAGACAACAACCTCCATAAGGATCTTTTTGTGTGGTCCGGTAGTTGGGCACCGATGGTAATTTTCTGTTCTGGGAAGGTTGGGTGAATGGACCATTCTTCGGTAGTTTTGATATCTGCCACTGCTTCTTTCGGTGGAGGCTGTCCTAAGGACTGACGGACCTCTGCGATGCATAACTCAGATTCTGTGTATAATGTGGCTACCCCTGTTTCAGTAGGAAACTTAATAGCCCCATGAACTGTTGACGTGATCATGTTAAATGCTTTCATTCCCGGCCTTCCCAGGATTATGTTATGAACTGAAGGTGCTCCGACTCGTACGTTGGTTTTCCTCCGTTCCCAGTGTCACCGGGAGACTGAGTTGACCCAACGGATGTATCACTTCTCCAGAAAAACTGATTAGAGGCATTTGGACAGAGACGAGTCTGTCCTTAGTGGCCGGGGCTAGCTGTTGATAACATTGGTAGTACATTATTTCGGATGCACTACCGTTGTCAATATAGATACGTCGGACCCTGTGTCCCGCGACTACCCCAGAGACCACTATGGGTGCTTCCATGGCCTCTCTTGGATTGATGGGTGGAAAAATAACAACTGTTCCATCCATGGAGCGATATGATCATGACTTCTCTTAGTGCCTTGCTCTGAACCAACCCGAATCATATGGATTCCCGTTTGGTTATTCGGGTTAGCTATTTGTGTCGCAGCTGGTTTACCTTCTTTCAAATCTCTGATTAGGTGAGACAGCTTTCCTGCTTTGTAGGCTTTATCTATTTCTTGTTTTAGAGACCAACAATCATCTGTATTATGACCCTTAGCTTGGTGATATTCACAATACTTTTTAGTGTTTCTGTCAGAAGTGGGCTTCTGCTTCGGCGGTGTTGGAAACCGTATTTGTTCGGTGCTCAAGATTTCACTTGGGGTTTTACTGAGGTCAGAGAAGCTGGTGCTTCGGGAAGAACGTCCGGAGTTGGACTTGTCATTTCGGTCGTTCCTTGAGTAAGGCTGCGACCTATGCTTCGACCAAGAATTGTTCCTTTCTGGCTGTGCCGAAGCTCCTTTCTTCCAGACGTTTCCTCTTGGATTTCCCTTGTGATCGCCATCACTGGTTTGACCGCAGGCGCTTTTGCCCCTGGCGAAGGCTCTTGCTCTTTCCATTAAACCTTCCATTGTTTTGGGTAGGTCCTCGTGAAGCTTTTCCACCAGTTGATTGTTACGGACGCCATGACAAAAACCAGATATCCGCAGCTGGTCAACAGCTCCGGATATTTGCATGCTTTCTTTGTTAAACCGATCTATGAATTTCTCCAGAGATTCTCCGTCTCTTCTTCGAATGTTGTGTACTTCGGTGATATCTTCCGTGCAACGTCTTTGTTGAGAGAAGTTCTGTAAGAATACCCGCCGCTGTTCTTTCCAGTTTGCAATTTGTCCGGCTGGCAGCCCATCGAACCACACACGTGCGGCTCCGGTTAACGTTTGAGCAAACATATGGCACCATGCTGGCATGGGCCATAGCTCAATCTCCGCAGCTCCACCGAAGTCAAAGACATGATCATCCGGATCCGTGGTTCCATCATACTTCTTGACTGTAACTGGCATTTTCAGCTTCGACGGTAGTGGGGCACTGGCTATCCTTGGGGTGAACTTCGAGTATGAAGTCATATATGCTGGGCGGTATGGTGCAGTAAGCTCATCGTCTATTGGGTTGGAGCTGGATTGTTGCTTGACTGGCATTACCGGGTCAATAGCGAGTGGTCCGGTAGATGAGAGACCAGTTGGCAATGGTCCAGTGTACCCGAAAGGCATTAAATAGCCATAAGGAGTCTGGATAGGGACCGAAGTAACAACAGTGGAGTATGTTGGGAGACTGGTTGGAGTAGACATTGTAGTGACAGAGGTAAGCCCTTCCGAAGGGAATAGGTTCACTTGTACACTACGTAGTCGTTCCTCCTTGCTTTGCTGATCCTTCAGCCTTAGCAAGAGTTCACGATTTCGTTGGAGGAAAGTCTCATCAAATTCTATGGACGAGGTTTGCATCTCAGTTGTTGCAGTGACCATTTCCACTGAGACAGTAGTAGCATCAAACGATGCCCTGGGGTGATCAACTGTGTTTTGTTCAGACACGTCGATATCAGCATCTTCTCTGTTAGTGATATCAACGATGTGTAAATCTTCCTTAGCCATTCCAGATCTGTTTGGAGAGAGTAGATCTGCAAAAGGATGGCGCCAATTGAAGATCCAAAAGTTAGACCGTACCTCGTTAATGAAGAAGAAGACAGCTAACTTGAGAGGATCTTGTGTGGATTGGACCTGCAAAACTAGCAGACCGTTAGGCTCGTCACAGGGGGGCAGGGAGGGCCTCTCTGTGACCACCCTCCGGCGTGAGGATAAGTATTTGTTTAGTGAGATAAAGAGAGTTTAGAGAGAGAGAGAGGTTCGGAGTGTATGTGGACGTGTGTTACTTGTACTTTTGAGGGGGTACTTATACTAGTCAGAATGTTTGTACTTTGTTCCGTCCTAGTTGTACTAACCCTCGGAATCCGTGACCTCCGGTTCGATGACTTTAGTGCATTCGTGTCATGTTAAGTCGCGTCTTATTACTATGAGCTGCGTCTATTGAAGGGAACGAGGTTCTATACCTCTTCAATTCTATACAATCAAACAAACTGAAGTTAATTGGGGATATTGCGTTGTTTCTGGCATGTGAACGTCTATTTGCATTGATTCTATGTGTCTCATCTACCGATATAGATCCAGCACGAATATGGGTTAATTTGTGAAACATAAGAATAACTGGTATAATTATGCTTGAACTTGAGTAATTATGTGTGTCTGTGACACATTGTTTGAAATATGACACTTACAAATCACAAAGGTGAGTAGGTGACATAATGTTGGGGGATATTGATACCAACGAACATTACATATCTTATTCATGTCATAACTCATAAGCCACTTTGTTGTACTTCATGAATGAATACATACATATTTTTCAAGTGAGGATTCAAAATCCAAATATTACCAAGAGAAGAAGACTAAGATTAAGAGGTTGAAAAAAAAAAGTGTGTGACTTAACTAAAAACTCTTATTATCAACTTCATTGTGTAAATAGTGAGTGATGATTACCATCCTATTTATAACAAAACAAAGAGGCCGAAGGCCAAAGAGTGGGCGTACAATAGATTTGTTAACATCTACTTGAACTACTATACATCACATATTTCCTTTACATATTTGCTTAATATCATGTCCAAGAGCTAAATAACAGTTGTTACTTGTTTTAAACCTAAATAAAATTTAGAAAAACCTATATATATATATATATATATATATATCTAGGTTCTTACAATACAACATCTGTTTTTTCCTTTTTTATTTATACCATAGTTGTGAACTTTTCTCAGACTGAATATGAAGAACTTTATTATGAACCAACAAACTATTACAACTGAGAAAGACTACCTGTTCATAAAAGGATGAACAGGTTACAAAATACACTCACAAATCTCTATACAGACTCTAGATCAACTCAGGAATCATCAAAGATGATGATCAAACTATACACTGAAATCTAAACCCTAGTGAACACAAGTGAGGAACAAAGTGAGAGTTAAACAATAATGAACTCGTAAAAAACTGGTACGACTGAGACGAGCTTGTCTTTTATAAGCATCTCACAGGCTTGGGAAGAAGCACATCCGGAGCAACAGCAACCATTAGATCATGTCTAAGAAACACACTTAGACATGATCTCAACCGTCCAAAGCATATACACGGATTGCCAACTAAGCAAGAACTCAGCTCAGGACCCGAACCACCTTTATAACTGGACCTTGACTTTGACCTGGGCTTCGTAACCAGACTGGGCTTTAAGTAATGGGCTCAACAAACAATCAGCTTCTGGACTCCCTTAACAGGCTCAACAATCAGCAACTGGGCTATCTACAAAACCAACACTTCTTATGCAAGAAAATAAGTAAAAAGATTTTATCAAATAATAAAATTGTAACATATATATATATATATATATGTTTTTAACACCCCCTCTCAATTTTATTATTTAAACACATCTATCATTTGTATTTTTTCACAAATTTTATGATGCTGATGTGTTAACAGCCCTTTAGTAAACAGATCTGCCAATTGATTTTCAGAAGCCACTTTAACTGTCTTAACCAACCCTTTGTTTATATGATCCCTTAGGAAAAATAAGTCTAACTCAAAATGTTTAGTTTTATCAAAAAATACCGGGTTTGCAGCTATGGACAAAGCTGCTGAGCTATCACAAAATAACTGAATAGGAATACTGACACTTACCATAAGTTCTGACATGAGATTTTTGACCCATATTAACTCACACACAGCAGCACACATGGCTCTGTATTCAGCTTCCTGATGATCTAGCCACTGTGGTTTGCTTCTTACTTTTCCAAGATATCAAACACTTACCAAGAAAGACACAAAAACCAGTAACAAATTTTCTACTATCTATACATTTTCCCCAATCAGAATCAGAAAATGCAACTAAGTTAAAAGAATCATTTTTGGAAAATAAAATTCCTTTTCCTGGTGAAGCTTTAAGATACCTAAGCAATCTTAAAGCTATTTTTAAATGTCCTTCACAAGGTTTATGCATAAATTGACTTAAGTAATGAACAGAGTAAGAAATATCAGGTCTAGTGTGTGACAAATATATTAGTTTCCCTACAAGTTGTTGATAACCTACTATATTACTTAACAACTTATTTTTATTTAACACAATATTTGTTAACACACTGTTTTGTTCAATAGGATTAGAGATAGGTTTTGACCCTAACATCCCATATTCAGCTAAAAGTTCAGTGCAGTATTTTCTTTGAGTTAAGCATAACCCATCATCAGTTTTTAGGACTTCAATTCCTAGAAAATATTTTAACTCACCTAAGTCCTTTATCAAAAACTTAGTTTTAAAACATTCTTTTACCATTTCAATTTCCTTAATAGAATTCCCAGTAATAATTATATCATCTACATATACCAGTAAAACAACAAACACATTATTCACATTTTTTACAAACATTGAATAATCACATTTGCTTTGTACAAAGCCAAACTCATTTAAAACACTAACAAGTTTTTCATTCCACATTCTAGGTGCCTGTTTCAGGCCATATAAAGACTTTTTAAGTCTACAAACTTTCCCACTAGGTTCATCTACCCCATCAGGTAGAGACATATACACTTCCTCATGCAAATTACCATAAAGGAAGGCATTATTAACATCTAACTGGTATATATTCCAGTTACTTTGGACTGCTAGACTTATCACACATCTAACAGTTACAAGTTTTACAACAGGAGAGAAAGTTTCCTCATAATCAACTCCCTCTTTTTGACTAAACCCTTTAGCTACCAACCTAGCCTTGTATCTATCTACCTCACCTGTGGACTTGTATTTTACTTTATATATCCACTTACATCCTACTTTGTTTTTACCTTTGGGAAGATCAACAATCTCCCAAGTATCATTTCTGTATAGGGCTTCTAGTTCTTCATTCATGGCCCTAACCCAATTGTCATCTCTAATTGCTTCATAATAGTTTCTAGGTTCCCTAGTTTTATCAAGTGTGGTGGAAAAACATTTATTTTCAAAAGATAGATTTGAAAAATTAACTACCTTTTCCAATCCATATTTGACTTTACCTTCTATGACATAGTCACTATATTTGTTAGGAAAATTACCTTTTCTAGAAGTCCTCCTAACACTATCTTGAACTATGTCACCCTCAGATTGAGTGGTATTATCATGCTCAGTACTCACATGTTCCGCCTTACCAGCATCATGATCAGTTCCTGAAGGCCGCTGTGTACCAACAGTAGGCTGTTGTACACTAGTTTTAGGCTGCTGTGTACCAGTCTTAGACTGTTGGGTACCAGCCTTGCCTAAATCAGGTAACTGTTGGTCTGGTTGCAGATTTGCATGTGTTCCTAAGTCATTACTACCTATGTTCCCTTCTTCATCATTGGGATCATCCTCATTCAATAAGTGTTCAGACTCTGTGTTTTCAAACAAATCAAAAAAGTTTAAATTGTTTACTGTTTTATCATTATTTGAATCAAAGTTACTGAAAATATTTTTTTCTTTAAATGGAAAGCAGGTTTCAAAGAATTTGACATCTCTTGAGTACAAAATAGTTTTAGTATCTAAACTAAAGGTTTTATACCCTTTTTTCTCATGAGAATATCCAAGGAAAACACACTTTTCTGCCCTACTTTCCAATTTATTTGACTCATTTAGAACAGTGCAAAAACACAGACAACCAAACACCTTTAAATGATCTAAAAAGGGAACAAAACCATGTATTAACTCATAAGGAGTTTTTCCACCAAGCACTGAAGAGGGAGTCCTATTTATTAAATATGAAGCAGTTAGAATGCAATCAGTCCAAAACCTAACAGGAAGACTACTGTGAAAAAGTAAAGCCCTTCCAACATTTAACAAATGCCTATGTTTCCTCTCAACAATACCATTTTGTTGAGGGGTATAGGCACAAGTAGTTTGGTGAATAATTCCCTTTGATCTACAAAAGGAATTCATTTGATTATTCACAAACTCTGTTCCATTATCACTCCTAAGTACTTTAACTGATTTTTGAAATTGATTTAATAAAATGTTCACAAAATCTTGTATGTGTTCAAACACCTCAGTTTTAGACTTCATAAGGCATACCCAGACAGCTCTAGTATAGTCATCAACAATAGTCAAAAAATACTTATTACCATCTCTGTCTGCTACCCTATATGGTCCCCATACATCTACATGTATCAACTGACCCAACTGAGTAGTCTTATGTTCACTTAAAGGAAAAGGCTCTCTGTGTTGTTTTGCCTTATGGCAGACTTCACAGAGATCATTTGTGTCACTTATTTTAATATTGAGCTTAGTACTTAGGACCTTAAGAACTTGGTTAGAAGGGTGTCCTAGCCTAGCATGCCACAAGTTACATTCACTTACAGAATTATAACACACCTTAGACAAAGAACAAGAATTTCCACACAAATACAGACCATCTGACTGATCACCAGTCACCAGGACTTTCTTTGTTAATAAGTCCTGCAAATAGCATCTTTTTTCATCAAAACCAATAAACAACTTATTGTCTCTAGCTAGTTTATGAACAGACATAAGATTGACAGAATACTCTGGAACTACCAAAACATCTTGAAGTACAACTTCTTCTGTTATTTTTAGTTTACCAATTTTTGTAACCTTTGCAAAAGTTCCATTTGGATGTTTAACTTTTATATTTAGGTCAGACACATCTATATAATCAAATAAACCCTTATCACTGTTAACCATGTGTTCATTAGCTCCAGAGTCAACTATCCATCCTATCCCTATCAAATTCCCATTGGAACTAGCAAAACAATACACTTTACTACAGAAAGCAGAAGCATTAAAAATCCTACCAGACAGATTGCAAGACTGAGCAGGCTCACTAGTTTTCTCATGCAACAAACTCAACAACTTAGACACTTGATCACTAGTCAAAGAAGTAACAGTATTAGTAGTATCAACTGCAGTATTATTATTAACAACTGCTCTCTTGCCTTGGTTTCCTCTAAACTTAGACCAAGGAGGATAACCAACAAGTTCAAAACACTTATCAACTAAGTGTCATGTCTTGTTACAGTGAGTACATTTTAAAGATTGATTACCACCTTTAACAACCTTTTTCCCAATAAACCCATTGCTATTAGACTCATTTGATTGAATGGTTTTAGAATTAAAACTGACAGTTTGACTCTTACTTCCATTGCTTGAGTTTCTATGAGATTCCTCTCTAGAAACTACAGCAAATGCTTCTTTAACAGATGGAAGTTCAGTTTTAATAAGCAGAGCAGTTCTAACATTTTGATAAACACCATCCAGTCCCATAAGGAATTGCATAAGTTTTATTATATGATTATAGTTGTTAAACTCTTTTGATGCATCACAAGTACAAGAGGGCAACTATAATATTTGGTCAAGTTGTTTCCACATTACATTTAGTTTATGATAATAATCAGACACAGACATTCCACTTTGAGTGAAAGAATTAATTTTCTGATACAAATCAAAAACTACTGACCCATCTATTTTATTATACGTTTCCTTTAGATCTCTCCATACATCAGAGGCAAGTTTAGAATAAACTTGTCCCATGTAGAGTTCCTCAGAAACAGAATTCAAAATCCAAGTTAATACCACAGAATTACATCTTTCCCATTGACTAGCAAGAATGGGATCATCTTCACTTTTTAAACATCCACCATTAATGAACCCTAACTTGTTTTTAACTTGTAATGCTAATAACATGGCATTACTCCAAACAGTGTAGTTCTCAGTGCCTTTTAGTTTAATAGAAATAATAGACAAGTTTGCAGAGTCACTAGCATGCAGATACAGAGGATCACTAGCATCAAGCTTGCAAATACGAGTAGTACCTCCTAATCTACGATCACCAGAATCACTACTAGATTCAGACATGTTACCAGATATTCAGATAGACAGCAAACAGTCAATCAGAAACGTAACAGAGATATACAATCACAAGTAACAACTATACACGATTAATCAACCAATTAACCGGAACAACAATCACAGATATCACATAATAACAAGTAGCACAAGATCAATCACACAATCAATCTAACAATCTACCACAAAAACAAAAAACACTTAAGATCAAATCAAAGAGACACAGGCGAAGCCACACTGGTGTTCCAGATCGTTGGTTCGTCACTCAATGGTGCCAACGCAGGTCCTCGTGTGGGAGCTACCTAGACACTAGACCGACCTTAAAGCTATCACAGAGCACAAGCTCTGGCAAAGACTCCTTAGGACAACTCTAAGAAAGAAAAAACAAAAGTAAATCAGAAAGATCTCACCAGAAACTCGTAACGTATAACCTTCACTTAGGGTTATATCGTCAGAGAGCAGTAATACTCTTTCTTGACCAAGAAACCCTAGATCTGAGTACAACAGATCCAAGATTTGCAGTTTTTCCTTCTTTTCCCCAAGAAACCCTAGATCTGAAGATAACAGATCCAAGATTCGTCTTCAACACAAACAGCAGCGGAATCAGAAACAGAGCTCAACCTTGAGCTCTGATACCATGTGAACTTTTCTCAGACTGAATATGAAGAACTTTATTATGAACCAACAAACTATTACAACTGAGAAAGACTACCTGTTCATAAAAGGATGAACAGGTTACAAAATACACTCACAAATCTCTATACAGACTCTAGATCAACTCAGGAATCATCAAAGATGATGATCAAACTATACACTGAAATCTAAACCCTAGAGAACACAAGTGAGGAACAAAGTGAGAGTGAAACAATAATGAACTCGTAAAAAACTGGTACGACTGAGACGAGCTTGTCTTTTATAAGCATCTCACAGGCTTGGGAAGAAGCACATCCGGAGCAACAGCAACCATTAGATCATGTCTAAGAAACACACTTAGACATGATCTCAACCGTCCAAAGCATATACACGGATTGCCAACTAAGCAAGAACTCAGCTCAGGACCCGAACCACCTTTATAACTGGACCTTGACTTTGACCTGGGCTTCGTAACCAGACTGGGCTTTAAGTAATGGGCTCAACAAACAATCAGCTTCTGGACTCCCTTAACAGGCTCAACAATCAGCAACTGGGCTATCTACAAAACCAACACTTCTTATGCAAGAAAATAAGTAAAAAGATTTTATCAAATAATAAAATTGTAACATATATATATATATATATATATATGTTCTTAACAATAGTCATACTATTGCACAATAATATTATATAAGACATATGTCATTCAAACGTTCAATACGTAACATATTTAAAATAGAGAGTTGAAAAACCGCATAAACACTATACTTTCTGCTTTTAACTGTAATACATAAGACAATTATGTAACTGTTTGCAACATTCTAATTACGTCCGTAAAGAAACACTACCTACAAGTGCATTACGCGATCTTCAATCCTCTACTATATCATTATTGACTATTGAGTAGCTTTAACACATGAAACAACATTCCAAAAAGCATACATACATACATACATACATACATACATACATTTTTTTCTTTCTAATGAGAAAACCAAAAGAAAACAAACATGAATATATCATACTAGTTAGGCCCAATGTCAAAATACAAGGATGAGAAAACTCTCACATACATAGATTTCCCCAAACTTTCCTACATCTGGGGTTACAAACTTGCAATCTATCTTTCCACTTCCTTTTCATCCATCTTTGATTACTAAATATATTAATATTAATATTATTATCACTTACCAAAAGTACTAACCTATCATCATCTTCACTCATCCTACTACTTTCATCCAACACCTTAATTGCACAATCAAAACCCCCCAAATCATTCATTTCAATCAATCACTCGTTACTTCATAACCTTAATCCATCCTTTGTTTCTTCAATTGTGTCCCCCCAGATGAGGAAGAAGGCTCGTGTTTCACGAAATAAGGTCTTTATTATTATTATTATTATTAAGAATTATTATTACTGATTAATTGATTGTATTTTCATTGGTTTCAAGTTTTATTTTTTTTGTTGAATTGTTGTGATTTGACACTAATTATCTGTTATATGATAGTTTCTTGTTAATGGGTGTCTGATTATTTCAAGTTGTTTGAACATTAATGTTTTATGTGAATTGGATATGTTTATTGATAGTTTAATACTGATGTGTATGTTATAGTTATCAAAGGTGCTAGGCGCACTCAAGGCGCATGGGCCTTGCGTGGGGCCTAGTCACAAGGCGCATAAAACGTTTGGGCCTGAGAAAAAATAGCGCACTTAAATGAAAAAGTAGTAAAAAATATATTATGTTATATGTATTAGAGTAATGCCCCATTTTTCAAATAAAATGAACAAAAGCTATTATATAACACTTATATCATCTAATTAGTAATTAATATCAAAAGTTCTAAAATGGCGAAGATTCGATTGTAATTTTAAAACTTGAAAGTTCTAAATATTCTAAAATGGATTTGAGTTATGGATGAAAGTTGCTTAAATCAGTACAGTGGAAGTTTATATCATAAGAAAGATTAATAATTTTGCACTAAATAAAAATAAAAAAATAATAAATTGGTATTTAGTGTGCCTGGAGAGCTAAAGCGAGGCGCATGAAGCGAGGGATTTTAGTAACCATGGTGTATGTAAAGATTGTAGATTGTTGGAATAAAGCTAATGTTTTTATTATTATTGTGTGTGTTAAGGAGGGACATCATGGATTAAATTCGAATGATTTCATTAGCCGAATGCCGGATGATGTACTTATAACTATACTATCGCGACTGCCTCTTAAGGAAGCGGTGAGCACTAGTAATCTGTCAACGAGATGGAGATACGTGTGGTGTCAAACATATTGTTTGGATTTTGATGCCAATGAGAAGTTGGATAAAATAGCGGTTGATTCGAAGGTGCGTGTTGTAGAGAGGCCTAAGTACATTAATTGGGTTAACCGTGTGACCCGCCAACATAAGGGTCCGACGATTGATGATTTAAGGATTTGTTTTGATCTTGATAAGAGTTCCAAAGGGGCCATTGATAAATGGGTTGAGTTTGCAGTGTCCAAAAGAGTTCAAAAGTTAGAGTTGGATTTGTTAGAAAATGGTGAAATGCTTCGTCAAACTCCGCGGAATTATGTTTTCCCGATTAAGGTTTTTGATAGGAGTTTAGGGTTGACCGTTAAGCGACACTCGTTGACTTTTCCCAAAACAGTTGGTAAAGAGACGGAGATAAGGTCTCTTAGATCCCTGTTTTTGAAATGTGTTAATGTCAGTGAAGATACAATTGCAAAACTTTTAGTCAATTGTCCGGCTCTTCAACAACTATCGATTCACGGGTCAGGCGATTTGGTAAATGTGAAGATTAGTGGAAAATCTCTTGTGTTGAAATACTTTGAGATAGTTTTTTGTTTTGGAGTTAAATCAATCGAGATAGCAGATTCGAATCTTGAGTCATTTAGCTATCTAGGTCCCGGGATTACTATAAAACTCAATAACCTTCCGAGGCTTGAAGAAATTTCAATCGGAGAAGGGTATTCAGGGTTTGAAAATAATGTGTTTGGGCAGATATCATGTTGTATTTCTCACCTTCAGATTCTTACACTGGACATTTACCGTCCAGAGGTTAGTTACGTTGTTTCTATACGCGTTGATATTCTATTTGATGAGTATCTTTTTGAGTTTGTATTTGAATTTGTTATTTTTTGCAGGAAAATATAAAGTTTCTTTCTTTCCCTCAACTGCCGAAACTCAAGCAATTGATATTGAAGGTCGGTGCATGGGATGATGACAGTCTCCTTGAGTTCACTTCGTTGGCAAAGGCGTGCCCAAAATTGCAGAGATTTGTTATGCAGGTTCTTGCTTTACCTACTGTTTATGGAGATAATCTTACCAGAATATAGAATTTGCTCGTAAATTATACTGCAATGAGTACGGGATGCTTCTTGACAGTGGCGGATCTAGAAATTAATTTCAGTAGTAACGTTTTTCATTTTTTCATTTTAGTAGTAACATTTTCCAAATATCGTAAAAAAACACAAATTTTCCACTAATTTTCCGCTATGCGCGCGAAGTTGAGTAGTAACGGACGCGGCACCTAGCTTCAAGCTAGGTCCGCCCCTGCTTCTTGTCGTTGTTGCTGGACCAATGATAATCCTTGAAAATTTGAAATAACTTTGGATTGTTAAGGAAGTTTAAATTACCAAAAAAAAGTTGTTAAATCTCACCATTCCATGAAATTTGCAACACTTGCAATTTTGGGACATTCTTGCTATGGTAGGGTTTTACGATGAAATTACTAATTGACTCATGATCGTCGTTATAAAAAATGATGATAGTGAATTGGGTACTCAAGATTCTGCTATTTTATTATTCTTAAGCGTTTTTTAGACATTTAACTTTTAGTGAAAACGGTCTCCTCAAGACTTAAACTACGTGTCTAGTTAAAGTTGCAGTTTTCATGGGACAGAGGGCGAGTTTATGGATTATTACTTGTTTCAGTATATCAAAATCTTGGTCTATCACAGTAATATGTTTCATACTTTGTCATGCTGGTTACTTACTATGGTTGGTTTATGCAACTTATAAATATTTATAATATAATGTTTTACTTGTAACTGCGATGATCATGCATAATGGGTCCCACTGGGGTGTAAGTTTCTGAACTGACACGAGCCTTAAACAATTTCGTGGATTTTGGTATAGTCTAAACAGGTTTGGGCCTAACCCGCAAACACATTTTGCTAAACATGTAGAGTTTGGGTCGACTTGGGGGGTTTGCAGGGCGACAAGTATATTTCTGTATCTCTTAAAATATATCACCTAAACTGATTGGTTATTTTATGTCTAAATTTCAAAGATTAAACAAAATGAACAGCAGGTTTTATATTTTAAAACATAATTTATTTTATATACATTTGTATATTTGGTTGTAAATTTGTAATTTAAAGTATTAATAAGTTTTTTTTTTTTTTTTTACAATTTCGAGTTAAAGACCTGTACTTATGTTAACTCTGAAAACTTATGTGACATGATTTTCGGGTTTGTGTCAAATATTCGCTTTCATGTCAGATTCAACCTGCCAATTCTTCAACACGACCCATTAAAAACCTATAGTTCCATATAAAGGAGACCAGGGAAAATATAACGATCTTTTTGTTGTATTTTGCAGCTAATCTGGATGTCACCAGCCAAGAGAAGAAGAAAGATAAGACAGGTGGCTAAGCATCCGCATAAACACCTTCAACTAGTGGAAATAGTGGGCTATTATGGACGTACTAGCGACATTGAACTCGCTGTTTACTTCATTGAAAACGCAAATTCGCTCCAAAAAATCATAATCGATCCTCGTTATCAGGTTTTGGAAAGAACCCCAATTGGAAATGACCAGTTGAGGAAGGAGAAAGCCGCGAGATCTTGTGCCAAAAAGCAGCTTGAACCAAGAACACCACAAGGTGTTGAATTGGTTATACTCTAGTTAACAACTAAAGTTGTGTTATATTGGAGTCCTCATGTGAGGATTTTGAGCTTCAACTTTTAGTTGTCTTTTTTCTTTTAGTTTTTACTTATTGACTGAGTTTAAAAATGTCTGATCTTATGGTTTAACTGTATGGTATCATTGTGAGTGATGACTTTGATGTATTTTACAACTTATATTGCACGAGTCACATAACACATTCTCATGATTACATGAGAGTAAGTCGATTTATGGTGTCTATATATATATGATTAAACTCCCTTTTTAGTTGGGTTTATGCCGGATGAGCATATTACACCGAATACCGAACTGTTACCGATTCCGTACCGAACCGAACCTAGGGTGTTAGATATCGGTACTCGCATTTAGAGGTTTTCGGTTTTGGTATTTTCGGTATCGGTACAAGATCCGTATGGTATCGGTATTTTCGGTATTGGGTTTTGGGAGTTTTCGGGATCATATTGGTATGTTTTTGGTATCAGTATTGGGATTTGGGAGTTTTCAGGATTGGTATCGGTATCGATTGTCAATTGGTACCAATACCGTCCCGAGCTCATTCCTAGCCTTCATGGTGGTTAAATACCAGCTACTTTTTTATTTATATAAAAAATGCCTTTGATTTTCAGTTAACTATTTTGCTAGCTATTAGTTGCATGAGAAAATGTATTCCTTTTAACTCCAAATATGTTGGGTTAATATGAGACCACAGTTACCAGGTTTAACCATGTTTTGTTATGTGTTAGAATTGGAGGGTTAGATATGTAATTATAGCATAGTTTATGCTAGAAACCCTAGCTGTGCGCACTTAAAGGAGGAGACTGCGAACTTAATGTTAAGTTCGCAGTCCTCAGAATTCTCCTATAAATAGAAGCTCATTTGTGCAGCTAGGGTTAGGGTTTTGGACATCTTTCATTACACAAGAATATTGTAATCCATGGTGCTTTGAAGATCTATTGTTAATGGAATCAAACGTTTTGAGTTTCTTGTGTGTCGGTTTTACTTTGTTCATCTAGTTTCTTTTAGTTTTCTTGATTAATCAACTAAAACACCTAACAAATAGGTGTTTCTAGTTGATAACAATCTTGTGCACACTTAAGATCTAGTGTTTTTGGGACTACAAAATATATTTGTGACAAATAAGCATCTATACTTACTATAATAGGAGAGTCGTGACTGACATAAGAAAGCTGAGTTGTCAAATGGAGAGATGGGCCAACAATGTCCGTATGATGCGAAAAATAACGTCATTAAACAGCTTAAAATATTCAGAAAAATATGTGGGCCACTTGAATTTACCACTGTTGTCCTCAACAGAGTTTGTTTGTTATTAGTCTCGATTAACAAACAAATGTTCAGACTAAATGGAGCTGATGTGTTAAGTAGCAGATGTTATGCACATCTGTTGCAGTTGTTAAGGCCCAAAGTTTGAATTATAAGAGGAAAATTTTAAATTAACATAGGGAAACGTGACTCATTAATTCCTTATATAAGCACATAACAAATTCAGCCATTCGTAATATCATCTTTGAATTTTCTAAACAAAGATTTTCAAATTTCCCTCTTAAAAGATATCTTTAAAACCATGTCAAGTCAATGGACAATGCTAAAAACAATGTTAGTTTTATTCGTGATCTGAATCCAGCTAAAGATATATGGAACATGAAGGCTCGAATCATACAAAAGTGGAACACAAGTTATAAGATGGAGGTGATATTCATTGATGAACAAGTAAAGTTTATAACTTGGTTTTCTTTTTTATTCTTGAAGACGTGTTCTTTTCTGAATACTTTGTGCTTTCGGTTAACCGATTTGCAGGGTGATAAGATTCAAAGCTCTATCAAGGCACCTTTGATGCAAGTTTTTGACAGTCAACTTGAAGAAGATGCTGTGGTTATGAGAAAACAAGGACCTCTACAAAGTTGTAGCACATGAATACAAAATCAATTTTTATCGTTGTACAACTGTGAAACATATTAAGGGTTGGCAAGGTGTTAAGTATGGTTTCAAGTTCATTCCTTTTAAAGATATTCTTAACGGAGAAGCTAAGAATCTGTTGAACGTTGGTTTGTATTTTATTTTTTATTTTAGAACAAACTTTGATATTCAACTTAGTTGAATATTGTTACTTTAAAATTAAAAGATGTTTGATAAAATTATGTTTTTTATTTTTATAAATGTTGCTGGAAGTGTCATTTGGTGTGGGGATTTGGATGTGTTTGGAGGAGCTCCTAACGAAACCAAACGGATGAATCTTGATATTCAAGACTTGGAGTAAGGATTCCTTAAAATTGTTATACATTTTTTTTGGAAAAGTATTGTTTCTCAGTTTCACATATTTGGCAGTTAATAAATTTTTTTTTTTTTAATTTGAGTCTTATGTTTCAATAGTTGAAAACAATCATTGTTAGAATTGCAAATTTAATTTGTGTAATAAATTGTATGAAGAAGTTAATTCTTGATTGACTGTTTTATTTTTTATGTGGAACACATTTATTGATGTAACAAATTATCTCTAATTAATGTATAGTATCAAATTTTGGTATATGTTTTACATCTATGGTTCTGTTGTTTTGTTGTAGAGGTACGATATTACGATGTACATTATGGAACTTTTATGCAATACAGTTTAGGGAATTCATTTCCAACAAGAATTTCACTGACCGTTTTATCTTTAAAAATATATGGTTCTGTTGACTTGTGCCACTCCTTCCAATCTAAATTCTTAAACTTGGATCTATTTTTTTAACCAAAAGAAAGAAAAATCTTCTCATTCCTCGCGTTTCAGAGGCACCAACACGTTATAATCATCACCCCTTGCGTCACCTTTTTCCCCCATTTTCCACCCCTAGCATTCTTATAAAGTTCTAGCAAGTCGCGAACCGCAAAAGCAAAAAGCTCTCCTAAGCCACACCATGAACCAATGATCGCCCATACATCCGATGCACCCCAAACACCCCGTGAACGGGTGTGTCGCCGACTCCCTCCCCCACTCGCATAACGGGCATCCTTACTCTCTCACTCGTATATTTCTCTTTTCTAACTCTAAGCAAGTCGGGAGGCGACTTAACTATGCCCTCCACGTCAAAATGTTAAATTTATTTATCGGAACCCATGAAATCCATTTCATCACACAACTACCCCTCACTTCCTAGTCATTTGTTAACAATGCTTTAACCGCCCCAACCGAAAAAGACTCCGACCCCGTACCAAGCCATATCCACTCATCCGTACCCAGATCATATCTCAGCATAAGTCTTTCCCCTTCCCTCATTTCATTTACCACCATATTTTCTCTCGGGTCTATATGCCAACTATTATTTAACTTGAAACCTTGAGCCGTGAAGAAATCCGCACTGTCCGCAACCATACATGACCTTTTCTTTTCAAGTCTAAACAAGTTAGGTTACTAATACACACATCATATATCAAATCAAATTTTAGATGAATGTAAATTGTGTAATCAATTGATAACATAAGAGCATCCACAATGCTAAGACCCGTCTACTCTTTCAAACCGCCACGTCACCATGCCACATCATTTCAAACTTACTTTTTTCCTACAACTATAAACATTTCAAATTTTCATCTCATGATCCACCTCATCACCTACTTTTCACAATATACAACCCTACCAAATAAAAAAAGGCCCACATAAACACAACCGGATCCTTCCACTCTGCCAAACCAAACCCGTCCAAACGACCTCTTCCAATACCTACTATCCGCTTTCTCCAAGTCCACTCTACCGGACCAGTCCCGTTATGCATTGTAGATGCTATAAGATTTATATATCATAATAACAATACTAAAAGTGGAATTGTAAAAATACATTTATTTATTTTTACAATTCATGTTGTTTTTTTATCAAACCAAACATCAATATAGAATAATAACAATCCAATTTTATATTACATGAATTATAGAATAATTTGATTTCACAAAAATAATCGTTATAGTTTTACACAGTAGCAAGTTCTGTAATATAATGGTACAATCACGATACCAAGTGTATGAGTGTGTGACGTCAGCAAAATAACAACATTTCTCTCACATGCTTCCCTCGTCCCGCCTCAATTCTGTTATTGCGAATCTCTCTCTCACTATATATTGCCATCTTCTCTCTCTCTCTCACACACACATACACAGTCCGCCATTAACAAATAATAACAACACACCTTTGCTTCAAATTTTACACACACAGAATAAATAATGTTTTACTCTCACCAGCTTCTTGCTCGCAAAGCTCCTCTCGGTCAAATCTGGTACTTAATTAATACTCCTATCAATGTGTTATGTTACTGAATTTTGATCTTGTTTAAACATAATCTCTAACTTCTTTATGTTCATATTCATTCATGTATAAGATAAATTATATCTGTACTGTGTGTTTTTTATTAAACGAAGTTTTACTACACGTATTTTAGTTTTTCGATTGGTGTTTTGATTAAGTTTTTATTTCTGTGTCATTATCTTCTTATAAATTGTCTCTCTGATCGTGTAAATGATATTCAATTTGTTGTGTTATGTACGGACTTAATTAAGGAGGGCGGCAACACTGCATGCGAAAATCAATAGGAGGAATCTCAACAAGCTTAACATCATCAACATCTGGTTTCATTTATTATTATTATTATTATTATTATTATTATTATGTTTTACAATTCGATGATTTAACTTGTGCTCTGTTGCAGTGAGGAAATTCTGAATCCTTCAGTTCCAATGGCTCTTCGATTATCTGGAATCCTCATGGGTAACTAACTAGCTTATTGCTTATTTCCTATCAATTAATCTATTTAATCTAATTATTTAACATAATAATAATTGTGATTGGAATTTATTTTTTCAATATTATTCTCTGTAAATCTCAGGTGGAGTCGTCATTGTATATGAGCGCAAAGTTAAATTACTCTACGGTAATTCTTCTGTTTGCTTCCTTCATTATTTGTATTATGTTTTATAACAAATCTAATTACTCTCACTTACTAACTAGAATTGTTGTTGTTATTATTATTATTAACAAATCTATTATTATTACAGAGGATGTGACTCGTCTTCTGGTGCGCGCTCTAATCGCTTTCTCTATATCTTTGTATAGTTTGTTCTACATTGTGAAAATTGGGTGAATGGATATTATAGGTGGAAATCAATGAAGCATGGAAGGTTAAAGCTAAACGAGATCCAACCGTACTTCCTAAGGGCAAGTCTCAGGCTAAGTAAGTCGTCAATTACATTCTATATGATGATTTTATTGGTCTTGTGAATAGACTCACATTTAGGTATAATGGTTACAATTTGAAAAAGAACTGGTGACATAATTTAGCCTATTGTATTAAGTTAATTATGGAAAGTTATTGTTAAATGTTCTGTTTATGATTGGTAGTTATGTGCGTTACGTGCTTATTGATACATGTTGACCAAGAGTCATTAGTAGAGTCAATGGAGTTTGATTAAATGGTTTATTTAAGTTATATTGTGTTTATTGATATGTTATGGTAGATATGAAGCTGTTACACTTCCTGATAACAAACCAGCAGACCTAGGAGAGTTTGAGCAACTTCTTCAGTTTTCTAACTCGGACACGCTAATGGGGATGCACAAAAGTGCTTATATTGACATGGTAAGTTTGCGCAACTCACGGATAAAAGTTACTGTCTCGTTCAATGTTCTTTACAACATTACAAGATAAATATTTCAAGCTGTGCCCGTTTTTTTTGTTTAACAGAATCTTGACAACATAGATGAATCCTACATCAGCCACAACCAAGGGGATGCTGATCTACCTCATGATCATCATCAAGGTACAGTTACAAACTATGTCTAAAGTTATTTATGGATATATCAATCTGTGGACACAGGTATTATGATTCAGTCAAATGTTCCTGAATCCTGATTCCTGATGGTGTGTATAATGTTTGTTTTCTCAGCTGACATTGAAAATATCACCCTATTTGATCGATTTGATTCACACCAGACTGATGCAGGCCGCTTCAATCAATTTGAGAGGTGGGTTATTTAGCTGTGATGGAAGTACTTGTGCTTATATTTACTGCAATTTGACCTTATTCATATATAACTTAATGGTGAAAATAACAGGTTTGACATTGAAGGGGATGATATGGACAGGGATGATGTGACATTAGAGAAAAATCCTTCACATAACCATTCCCATGACCTGCCAAATACTCTTGTACCCTCTCCGCCTTTGCAGGATGAGCCTAAAATACGTAAGTATTGGTTAATTATCTTATTTACAGACTTGGATAAAGGTAGCAATTTGACCTGTTTAAATGAATGCGTTGTTTTTGGCTTATGTTTAATCCCTAACGGGTCATATTAGTCAAATCAGATTTATTTGAGCTAAAATAGAAATGGCCGGACTCGTTAAAGGTCACACTGTTTACATCCTCTTAAATCATTTTAGCTTTTAAAATATGATAGTTGTTGTAATAACACAGGTCTTGTAAATTGTAACCATATTCAAGCAATTAGCTACTTATATAAAAAAAAAATGGAGATACTATTTGTGTGGCATCCCAGCCCGACTACGTGTTAACCGCCTGACCTGCCCGTTTTGTCACCAATAGACTTCAAGATCTGCATTGGATAGTTACTAACTTTTAGGTTATTGCAGCTGATGAGATACATGAGCAGCATCCAGGATATGATATCAATCATCAATCTGATGAGGATAAGGTAATATTTTAGTCAATCAGTTCCACACTTCCCTCACAAATTGTAGAATATAAAATTTGTTGAACTAATATCAAATATTGCAGGCTCAACATATTCCTGCTAGGCAAAAGCCGTCTAGAAAAAGAGCAAGAAGGGTCCCATCCGTTATCATGGATTATGAACAAACTATGATTCCTGGTCATATGTATCAGTCTTGGCTTCAGGACGCTTCTGATCTCGTCTCAAGAAGAGGAAGAAAGATAAAGGTAAATTTCTGAACAAGATTAAACTATAAAAATATTGTTGAACAACCTCTATCGTTAAAAATATATACCTTTTCAGCATTCGGGCAGCATTCGGTCCATAAAGACTGAAAGACTAATGGATCTACCGCCAGTTGCTCTAGTTGATGGTTTGTTTACTAATAGAAATGGAGATCTCTATTATCCTCTTCCTTTGATAAAACAATGGACGAAATTAACTCAACCTGTGCATGATTTACCTTCAGGTATATATGATTTCCCTAACAATATAGTACTCAATGTTACTTATATTACTTTTAACAACTATAATGTACTTACCAACGTCATTTGTTGCATTCAGGAGAAACCTCGCCACCACATGGTCCACATCCACCAGCACCATCATCGTCATCACCACCAGAAGCAAATAATTATCATGACCCAACAACAATAGTAAGAAAGTCATTTGCATTCATCTACATAGTATAGAATACTTGCAATTTCTCATAAGGTGTTTTAATCTTTAGCCTGAAGATCACCATAGTGGAGTTGGGTCTGGATCATTGGGGATATCCATAGAGAAGCAAATGCCAGATGTGAATAACCATGAGATTCCTGAAATCATCAGCACCCTTATGAACAACGGAATCAACGCAATCGGTGCCAATGGGGGGCCAGTAGCTGGTGCTGACATGGCAGTTACGCCTGCAAATTCTGGTTTGATCCGTTTTTTTATATGGAAATAAATTATGGTTTAAAATTCACACTCATGATAAAAGGTACCAATGCCTTTTCAACCAATAGGTGGCGGAGTCAAGTCCATGAGCTCAGAATCAGGACCCGGGTTCGTGCCTGAAGCCTCAGATACCACCTCCGGAAGGTTAGTGAACAGCATGGTATACTGATATTATGGAATGGACCAAATGGGTCAAAAAGTGTCTCAGAAGTGTATCTAGTTAAATGCTTACAACTTGTTATCTCTTTATTTATAAAATTCAGGTTAGTACTTTGATAATTTAGTTTCCTTATTCATATTCAATACAATTTATATGATTCAAGAAAAAAGAAAAGGAAAAAGTGGATGCTTGTGGGCCCACTCAACGTCCCAACCCGACCCGATTTGTTTTGACCCATACTAAAAGTTATCCTTATTACCAGAAACCATTCCAACCCAGTACCCAACCAGCCCATTTTAACCACCTCGTATATTGTGTTTATGAGGTTAAATTGTTCAGGTCCAACAAGAAGAGACTTTTCTCATCGAGTAGAAAAAGTGGGAGTGGCCTTGAACCAGTGGCAGAGGAGTTCGCATTTAATCATACTGATCTCAATTTCAAGTTGGCTCAACTATCTGAAAACGAGTTGTCACCAGAAAGTAATGGTGCATTAATCAATTTATTACCAATTACCTTGCTTTTACATAATATGCTGCACCTTAAACCAGTCATTTTTGTTTACTTGTTCAGAGTTGATTGTGGAAAGTGGACCAACACAGACCCAAAAAGTCCCACCACCTGAGCAACCAATGGAGCAGTTAACTGATTCTATCCGGAAGTAAGATTATTTGTAATGGAGATCAATCGTATATATAAAGTGTCGATTAAAGTAACAAAATGTTTGATGTGCAGGCAACTGAAGGCACATTTTGATACACCGGGATGTGCTCAAACCGAATCACTTAACCAGCTTGCAATGGGATTGGACAGGAAAAAGGCTGCCTGTCTGTTTTATCAGACTTGTGGTATGTTTCTTATTGACCCTAGTACTAGTGTTATATATATTAGTTAAATGTTAAAACAGATAAAAAAATTATTGAACGTGCAGTTTTGGCGACTCGTGATATCATACGGGTACAGCAGAAAGAACCTTATGGAAATATTATTATTTCTCGAGGTGCAAAGATGTGACTACAAGGTAGAAAGAAAGAAACAGCACGCCATACATACAATCTAATGAACTAGTTTATAGAGGAAGACATGCAAGGATATCCATCTGTTGCTTATTTTGTGGTTTATCTAAGTAGTTTTAGTTAATATAAACAGTGATCATTTTTCTTATGCTTAGCAAATATCCCACTATGGATTGGTAGGTTGAGTTTATACATAATACAGGAATGGATCAGTAGTTTGAAATTATACATAATGTGACTATTTGGAACCTCATTCTCTATAATGAAATTTTTTAACTTGTCCCAAATTCAAAGAATGATTATTGAATAATATTTGGTGATAACTATAAAGTGGAAGGACTACACATAGCATATAGTTTCGAATTATAATGTTGAGTTGGTGTAAAATGTTGTGTTTTAACCAAGTTCAAGGTCAACATTGACAAGTCAACAGTGTTGGTCAAAGGACACATCGTAATTTTTTGAAAAATGTTAAATGAAGGTAGTTGCATGGTTTTCACTATGCAATTATCGAACATGACACATACAAATGATTCTTACGCTATGGAGGTTTGATTGTGGAAACCGGTTAACCAGACCAACACAAACCCAAAGTCATGATACATGATCAACCAATAGAGCAGTTAACAGATCATATCTGGTTCTTTATAATGGATATCCTATATACATAGTCTGGATGTGCTGATTAGATTAATACAATGTTTGGAAGCTACTAACAAAATGACAGAAACTTGAGCAACTTGTGTTCACATTGTGTGATACTCGTATTGTTTAAGAATAACTGATATCACGTGTTTTCCATTACTACTAACAAAATTGTGGTTTTAGGTACTTAATTTCCGAGAATTAGCTAAAATATACAAAAACACTGACTTATGATGCAAGCGACCGGATGTCCAAACGGCAGAGTTAAGGCAAAAACATCATATTATTGACAACTTTGTGTTATAGCGTTTTGCCCGTATCTCCTTGATACAAACTCTAATCAGGGTGACTCAACTTCTAAATTTTAGACTAAGAGGGATACTATATTGAGTACAGCAGATTCACCCTGCAAAAAAGATGAAGACCTTGCACTCTGCGACTTTAAGATGTACGCTTTACAGAAGTTGCTCACAAAGTTAAGTGGCTCCGACCCACCAAGTCTTAAGCTGTGTGCCAGTTGCAGGGTTTGGCAACCAAGGAGGGCATACACCGTATTCAATATGATCATTTTTTTTGGATCGAGAACATGATTATATCATTTGTGTATACACGTATGAGTGGTATTCCCCTGCAAGTACGAATGAAAATTGCTGATAGCTAACTTGTGCAGGGGAATACCACACGTACTTGGATTAACTAGATACCATCAAAAATCAATACGGTTGATCACTTGTACTAACATGTGATTTTGCTAAATCAATTTGGATGCAAATCTAGACCTAGATCATGGAATTGTAACCAAGTAATTTATGCCTTAATCATTTTTGACAGTACTTCGGTTATAACTTCATGAATATGCATAAGGTGATAACTAGGAAGCTCATTAGTCCTAATTGAAGGAATTAATCATTTACTCATTTAGTTTGAGTAGATCAATAATCATGTTCACATCAAGTTAAATAACTTACGTATTTATATACAGTTATACACTAAGTGAATACAACTTACAAGTCTATACACTAAAAAATTACTTAGTAACATATTGAATCATACCATATTATCACTGAAGAGTGAAATCCTAAAGTAGATAACTTCATTTAGACTTTCGGTATTTAACTTCTAGGATACGAGTATCACACAATGTGAACACAAGTTTTCAGTATGGGCCAATTTATAAGCAACTGGGCATAAGTAGAGCACCGATAATTTATAAATACGCGTACAAACACAACACTATTTAGTTAAGATTCAAGGTTTGAGTGGATTAATGTACATTTTCACTCAGAGGAAGAAACCGATGATTGCTAATCAGATCTTATGCCACCCATGAATGTTCTTGGATCAGGACAGTTCCCTGAAAACTGGGCCTGAGAGAAGTCGAATCCTGGGTTCTGTGGGAGTAGTAAAAGACAGAAATAGGTTAGTCGTTTGTGTTGATATGCATATAAGTTATTCAATCAACCAATCAATCAAAATCCTTATATATGTTAAGAGATGATTACCAACATGGGTTTATTTAACACGGACTATTTGGTATACATTTGAACTAGAAAAATAAACAGGTGACTGCTGAGATTTTTCATGTGCGGAGTAAGAAACATCTTTGATTATAAATATATGTGGTGAATTTTAGATATCTGCAGGATCTGTTCAACAATATAGATTGAATAGATTCAACTTCAAATGTAATATTTAAGCTGAAAAGATGACACACAAATGAATATCATATATGTTATGGATTTGGTAATTTGTAAGTGATTTAAGGGCATAATGACCTTCAATCATAGAGGTACAGAATTTCACACATTTACAGTATAGATGTCTTTGATCATATATACGACTGCTATTATTTAAGGTATACCAAGAAAGGTAGACATGTAAACAACCCGACCGAACACTAAAGGGGGCTATTTATTCGTTTAAACTTCAACTAAAAGACGAACGGGCACGAACAATGAACTAAAATGTTCAATCTTTTATCTTCATTAAAACAAACACTATAACAATGGAAACATGTTGCAGGCTTACCTCCTCCTGAAACCTCTGAAGCATGAGACGTTTCTGTTCAACATCCGCAGCATATGGATCAAGCTGACCCTGACCTTCTATAGGAGACGACCATGTTTGACCTTTATCCCTTTTTTGCAGAGTAATGTGCAAAATATCATCCTCTGCCACACATCGTAGATCAAAATAACATCACAAACTGTCATCGAGCAGGAACATCTAAATAAAAATGCGTACCTATAGTCCAAAATGAAGAATCTGTCTTTACAGGCGAATATAAATCATGCTGCATAAGTTGTACCCAATTAGCAATACAATACATCAACTACTGCTTAAAAAAACTCGTGCATTCTCTTCAGAACCACGAGAACTACATACGCACACACACACATATTGCCTAAATGAAAAGGTAAAATTGAAAAACGATGGTTTATTAAGCTTTGAATTTACCTCCTTTCTCCTAATTTTTGAAGTCTAAAAATGCACACATGTTTATATACCTATGCATATAGTGATTAATACCTCATTTTTTGAAATATAAAGCTTAAGCATACTAAAATCTACATGTATTCTGGTCAATCTATATCTAATAAATAAGTAACAATCCGTTGTCACGTGTCACAATTTTGTGAACCCAACCAATTTTTTTCCACTTCTCTTATTTCATCTTTCACCCTTCGCAACATATAAATTTACAACATTCTTTTTTTTTTGTTTCTCTTTTCTAAATATATCGTTTTACAAAGCCTAATCTTCAAAACTAGCTTTTAAATATTTTCTTTATTCAAACCATAGTTGTTAAAAGAGGCCATTTTCCAGGCAGACAAGGCGAGACAATTATGCTTTAAGTCAAGGCAATTGCACCTTAATTCTCCAGGTGATGGTTTAGGCGTCCAGCGAGGTTCCCAAATTCCGGAGAGTTTCCAACCAAATTATCTAAATTATGGCTAAGTTCCGGCCAGTTGCCTACTTTTATCTAAAGAAAACTAATTTTATACACAATACAGCAATATTTTAGAACTTTCGAGAATAATTAGCTGATGCTACATGTTACATAATAGCTTTTGTTTATTTTATCTCATACTATATTTTTACTTTTTTTCTTTGTTCGTTCTTTATCTAGGCCACGAATTACGCCTTGTGCCTAGCGCCTAGCGCCTTGGATAAGTATGATTCAAACAGTGCAATACACGAGTTTCTAACCTACTTTATATAATAAAATAGTCCAAGGGATAACATTGCTCTATCAGTTCTTAACAAAATCAGAAAAATTAAACAGGTACCGGGACTGCATACATACATTCATATAAGGAGGATTGCCTTTGATTCCAACTTCAACATGTTTGGACTGAATTTTGCAGTAAAACAGTTTGGTAGGGACTCCTGTAGGCAAATTAATGTACATATTGACCTCATCTAGGGTTTGATCCCATTCAAATACCTTCTGACCTAAAAAAACCAATTATTTGGATGATGTAACCGAACTGATAATGATAATAATAATAATAATAATAATAATAATAATAATAATAATAATAATAATAATAATAATAATAATAATAATGATAATAATAATCGAATAATTGAAAAAGTTTGAAGGTAGAGATGACATACTTCCGTGGAAAAAGGAGTGTCGCTTTTCAGGTGCTAATTTCTCAGCCATGTTACGGTGGTTCTGCCGTTGATTGTTGCTGTCCGGCGTTCTTATTCGTCGATTAAACTAAAACTTTGGGGATCTAAATACTTTTCCCTTTAGCGTAGAGAAATTGTACTTTATGTTGTGTTTTGGGACGGGCTGTTAAATCGAATAAAAATAGACGTAAAAATGTTAACCACAGTTGTGTTATGTTACCATATGTGTTCTAACGTGTTAACTTAAAAAAAAATATCAAATCGGAAAATATGGAGATCCAAACGTGAATGCTCTTAGCCGAGTTGAATATTTTATATTTCAAGTACGTATTTTAGGTGAGTTTAAGATCAGATTTCGGATAATTAGTATCCCAACGTACATATTTGATCCACATAAAATCATATATGGTATTGAGTAATGGGTATCTTATAGTTATAGGACACAATTTTATCACCGGTTATGGAACTGGTTATGGAACTGTAATTGTGAATACTCATCCCATACAAAGTCAATTGTTATACCTATCATATAAATGACAAGGACCAAACGCATAAAGTTTAAGCCAGAACTAGAAAGGATAACTATGGTTGATGCCACGACAAGACTATGAATCAACTGTCCAATGGATTTTAAGCTAACGAAACTATACCTAAAGGATTCATTTACGGTCGTTGTCACAACCTGAGCTAAGCGTACTGCCCTTTGTACAAACTCTCCAAATAACTACGTTGAAAGAAAAACAAAAGTCAAATTTATGGGTCAACATAGAAAGTCCAATTATGAGATCTGCCGCATATCTCATACTCAGTAGAGAGCTTGAAGTAAAAGATGATGAACTCGTAAGGATTGGTATCACATAATAATCAATAGCTTTCAATACAAACTCTTCATGTCTTATGAAGATAGGTTCATCAGAGATCAAAAAAAAAAACATTATATATAAGCTAACTACTTGTGTAGAAATTAGGGAGTATGTTATTGTAAACATCTAGAGAGAGTGTTAAAAGAGTCTTGAACATATCTTAGTTTGTTTTAGAGCTATTAACTATTTTTTTTTATGTTGATCCAATTTTGTCTGTGATAAATATGTTGTCCGATCATTGTTTCACTCTTCCAAATCAACACCTTATAGTTCTTCGTCGCTATAGAATTAAACCTCGTCATTATGCAATTAAACCGTGTTATCTCTTGCATATCACATGTTCTAACACGCATAAATCATCATCGAATCTATGTTAGATTAAAATGCTTTTATCCTCACTCAATCCATCCAAAAAGTCAGTCTAACAAACTTATGGCTAAAAATGAACAAACCGTACCTCAACAAACCATAGAAAAGTCTAAAGAGATTAGGATGCTAGTAAAAATGCCCAAACTCAATTAAGATGTATAGATATACAGTGTACAAGATGTTACTAAAAAATTAATGGATTGAAGACACGCGGTGTTGATAAGGTATCAGAAACATATGTGCATAAATGGACACAACTATCACTTGCCCATACAACTCATACATGTACACATGTCACCTCCTAATGACGTTTTATGCGGGTTTTTTTTCACAAATCATGACTTTGTACTAGAGCCGACCCATACATGATAATAAACATGCATCTATATATCTATTTATGTGGTGTGGGATAGATCACGACGAAGGGGTTGCATTGGCGGTGATGATGGTCGCGTAGGGGTGTAAACGAGCCGAGCCCGAGCTTGAAAAACTTATGAGAGCTCGAGCTCGGCTCGTTGGAAATTTCTTAAGGTCGAGCTAGACTCGTGTACTATTTACTAGTTAATTTATTAAATAAAAATAATATATATAATAGGCTCGCGAGCTCGATAAATGAAGCTCAGTTCGGGCTCGTTTCGTAAACAAACTTAAATGGGTAAATATTATTAAATATTAATAAAACTAATATTACACTAAGGCTCGACAAGTCTAATGAGCCTCACATGCCAGGACTTGAACTAAATGGGAATAGGAAGTTAAGCATGTTTTTTACGACTTAGCGTTTTACAGTTAAACTTAGTGTTAAGTTATCATTGAGTTGACGGGGTCAATAGCTATAAAAATAATTGTGTATATATGCATATATTGACATAAACCCAATAGAGTGACATGTATAAAACTGTAAATACAATTGTAATTAATGTTTATACATATAATTATATATATAATAAATTAATAAAAATTATATCGAGCCGAACCGAGCCGAGCGGACCTTTGCTCATGCTTGGCTCATTTACAAACCGAATCGAGCCGATCGGCTCATTTACAACCGAGTGAAAAACCGAGCGAGTAATTTCCGAGCGAGTGGCGAGCGATCGACGAGCGCCGAGCGTTTTGAATAGCCCTACCCACCACTCACTCATCATATCCTCAGCCCACCACCACTTCCTCCATCACCAACCACCGTTAAATAAGAATACTCTTACTGGTTCAAAGTCTCTTATTCTATTCAAGCCTCTTACTGGCTGAGCCAACGCTTAATGACGTAAATGTTGTCCAACAGCTGTTACTATAAATATTTACTATTACTATGAAACGGACCCTAGTTTTTTCTGTACTTTTATCTTTTATATTTCTCTAATATAGTAATACTTTAATGATTTATTGATTTTAACTACCATTAATTATTTTACTTTTTTAACAACTATTTTACTTTTTTTAACGGCATTTTGATAGAACGATAAATTTCTTTATAATCTTGTCATTTGTGGGCATTGTTTGTAGAACCGAACCAAAACAAACATCAAAATGGTCTTCTTACTAGTCCACTTATAGGGCCGGTTCGATCGTATGTAAGAATCGGACAACATCCTAAATAACATAAAATAAATAGGGTAAAACGGGAAAAATTTAATCAAAATCTGGCTTAACACTCTGACCCCTCAAAACCCCAGTTCAACCTCCCGGTTTTCCGGGGCGACCTCCCGGTTCCAAGTCAGTTAGGTCCAGGTTTTAAAACATTGCTTGTGGGACTTGAACGCATGATTTTTTTAACAACGTTGGTTATATTAATTTTTTAAAGGCATTAATTATTTTACTTACTTCTGATATTATGTTAATATTAATAATCAAACCTAATGAATAGTAATTGTAAATGAATAGTAATTATAATATTATTTTATTCATTTTATTTTATTTTAAAAAAATTTTATAACTATATTATTATTTTATTAATATTAACTATATTATTATTTTATTTATATTATTTTATTCTAAAACTTTATTATTTTATTCATATTATTTTATTTATCATTTGACATCCGGTTTCGCTTCTGTGTGGGTTGTTGTGTACCCATTGATGATGACTAAATACATGGCTTCTGGGTGAGGTTAAGTCGAATGATTGTGGGTTTTCATCATATTGGTTGAATTTTGAATTAACATATTTGTTACGGAATTGAATGATAACATGTTGGGCATTGAGTAAGTTTGTTTAAATATTGAGTTTAGAAAATCCGCATTAAGGCGTCATGTGAAAAACGCGCAACGTGCGTATTAATACACCTAGTTATGTTAATATTCAACCGGTCATAATACTAATGATCAAACACATTTTTGGTATAAATATTAAGAAAATAATTAAGTTAATGATAATATCTTAGTAGTAACGTTATAAAATCAAACTACCATGTTGTTGGGCATCTATATATCGGGAGACAACTCGCTACTGATAAACCTACATGCTTTTGGATTACACCCTTTCCTTGATGTTCATTTTATTTTCCCATTTCTTTCATACATTTTAGCCAATTTTCACATGATTGAAAACCTTCCTTAAAACATTAGGGAAACTATTGATCTTGAAGGTGTTTTTTGAGCAAGCTTATTAGTTCACCAATCCTTTGAATTAGTATCATATTCGGTTTTTTGGTCTGAAGTATAGGGGGCATTGTATCAACGTAAACAAATTCGTATCGATGGACAAATCAACCAACCTCGAAGTTGGTTTTAAATATGCTCAGTTACTAGAGAAATTTAGTCTTTGATTTATTATATTACCATTGGGTTTATCCACATTTTTTTTGTAGTTAAGCTTTGTTCTTTGTTATAAACGAAGATCAAAGTTAGTTGATTTGTCCATCGTTGCGGATTAGTTAAAGAAGATGCAATACCTTATGCTTTAGATCAAAAAATCATATATGGTATTAGTTATTCAGTCGTAAATACTTAGCTTTTTATTACTCTTATTTACATATCACACATTTGAGTGACACCAATTCATTGGACCTTTCAAAGAGTGATTCTAAGAAAAAAATAAATGGATGGGGCACTAATGGTATGCTGATATTGCTTGTTTGGAATGGATTATAGGGGTAGAGGAGTTGGATCGTATGATGTTTTGTACCTAGGTGTAGGGGTGATGATTATTTACACAACAAGAAAACAATAAGGTTTTATGGAAAATAATAAAGTTTTATGTTATCATATCTTACCTATTCAATAATTTTCTTTGATCAGCTAACCTATTTAATAAATGAGTTAGTGTTTTGAATTGACTAGTTTAATTAAATGGGTCATGTTTGGGTTACCTTGTATAACTTGTTTGGTTAAACGATTAACCTACCAACACCATTTGACCCATCCAATCTATTTTTATACAACCTTCCAAACCCAATCGTCATGTTTATAATTTGATTGCTACCTGTCAACATATATGACACTTTTAGATAAATAAAGGTTACATGATTTCAAGGGAGGGGTGTGTTGGTGTGCAACCGCAAACCACCCTAGATTCCACCAACCACACAATGCTAACTCACCATTACCCTAAATTATCCTAATACACCCTAGAGAATTCACATGCCGTCCATCAAAATTTTGTGTGTACATCCCCCATATTTCAAAAAGTGATGTTGAGGGGTTGTGAGTGAAAGAGAGAAAATGTTAGTGATCATCTGTATATTTAGGGTAACATTGTTCCCCCTATTATTTAATGATAAGCTATTCGTTTCTTAACCAAGGTCCAACAGGTTGTCCATGACAATATATCAACCCCAAACGGACAAGGGTTTGTTTTATAGTAGACTAAGTTTCGTGTCCAGAAAGGGGTGGCGGCAATTTGTTGCCTGTCTGCCTATTATCTGAATGTAATTTGCTAGTATGAAATGTCAAAAAAAATGAAAAAAGAGAGAAAATATAGTGATTTCTAGTGTAATATGGTAGATAAGGATTGGGGATGAAATGTGAATGCTCTTAATAGGTGGCAACGCTACCCTAAATTATGGGTCAGATCATTTTATACACATTACTCACTACTCTCTCTTTATCTCTCACCTACACACTACTTGCCTCAGCTTGTAGCACCTACAGAGAAACTGGGTAGGTGTAGCCGAGCGGGTAGGGATCCACCCGCTGATGTACCCACATCCACTCCAGGTGCACTAAGTTTAAAGTGTTATCGACTTGGGTTGAACATTTTAACTCCTGACAGGCTGACACCCTGCAACAATTGGTACAAGCTACTGAACCTATGTATGACCTATCAAGTATTATCAACTGTGTTGTTTATGGGCTTTTGGAGTTGAGTGGGCTTAGAAGGCTAGCTTTTAGGGGTTGGGCCGTTTGACAAGCATGACATGAGATAGTGATGGATGATATGACATGAGACATAATATGATACAAGATGGGGCCACAATTATCTACATGACTACATGATTTGATGTTAGCATCTAAATGGGTGGCGCGTGGTGATCAAACAGTAGCCAAATATAGGGGGGAGCTTAATAATCCACAGGCCCCAGGACACAACCCAAAGCCCATTATCTTTTTCCTTCTTACTTTCTGTTCCACCATCCCCACTCTCACTCCCACTTCTCCTTTGAAATGACTATTTTTTATTTTTTTATTTTTATTTCTTTTTTGATTCAATAATGCAATATAAATTCTCTATGTAACTAGGATTTTATTACCTCGCGCTTCGCGGCGGGAGCTCCTGTTGCGTTGAGGGTTTGATGGATGTTAAAGATCGTGCGTCGTTGTAGGAGCTCCTGTTGCGTGGAGGGTTTCGTGGACATAAAAGATAATATTAAGTGATTGTTATTCTCGCGTGGGTTTCAAAAAAATACTCGCGGATAAAAGCTAAAAGTTTGGTGGTCAAATTGGAAGAAAAGAAAGTACATAAGTTAGTAAGAAAGTTAGTGGCCAAAGTTGGGTGGTCAAAGTTTTAAATCCTAAAAGCTAAAAGTTTGATGGTCAAAGTTTGGTGGTCAAATTAGAAGAAAATAAAGTTAAGCTAAAAGTTAGTGGTGAAAGTTTTAAATCCTAAAAGCTAAAAGTTTGATGGTCAAATTGAAAGAAAATAAAGTTAACTTAAATGTTAGTGACAGAAAATAAAGTTAACCTAAAAGTTGGTAGCCAATATATATATTAACAAAGACACTGGTTAAGTGTCTTTGTTTTAATAGATATATATAATTTTCTAATTATTTATTAATCTTCTTTACTCATTATTATTCGACTATCCGCAATGCTATTGAGGAGGTCAAGTAGGGGCGGATCTAGTGTGTTAGGGGTAGAGCATACTGCCCTTCAACTTTTTCCGGCATAGTACAATTTTTGTTCTATTTTTTTACGTTTTTTGTATTATATTACGCCTGAAAATTATGTTACATTATCCCTGAAATTTTTGTCTAAATCTACCACTGAGGTCAAGGACGTTCGTGACCGATGTGACTCGGCGGAGGGAAGGAGGCGGATGACACCATTTCTTATACTAAAATTTCGTGAACGGACCGCGATAGACCATTTCTATGAAAGGGAGAAGAGAGAAGGAAGAAATTTACAGGGTTTATACGTTGTAATCAGTTGTTTTTTTTACTACATATGCTAAACATTATGACTAAAAATGATTTCTATAACTTTTTCATATGCTAAACATAGTGATATCATTGTCGTATTCACATTCAAACTCACACACATCGGATCAAAAGTGAGGTAATAAAACATGCTATATTCATATGTGAGTTACAAGTATATATTAGATACTTAACTTATTTTTAAGTTAGATGGTTGATTGTTTGTTCACATGTTAACCCAAGGTTGAATGCACGCACATGTGACTTATGAAACACATAAATTTGGGTTTTCACTCATATGAAATTATGAATACAACTTTGGATTCATATGCTGCGAAGTACAACGCTGAACTCACATATAAAATGTAGTATTGAATTCAAAAGTAAATTGCAGTATTAAATGAATTCCATATTTGATATACAACATTGAATTCACATGAAAAATATCGTTTATCATCATATTTTTATATTTTTATGTAAAAACTTTATTTTCATTAGCATTTGATATAAAACAATCCAAACTTTTATTACCCGGTTACTTAACTGACTATAACATTTTACCAAATCCCTCAAGCCATTATTTATTTTCAAAACTTAAAACCTACACACACTAAATCACCGATAACACACACCAATACCACACAACACAACATTTCATGTGGCGACCCTCTATAGGTTATTGAAATGGTAACACAGTAAAACTCTGAATTGAGTTAAGAATTATGACACCGTTTAATTGTTGGCACTGACAATCAGATCAAACACTAATACGATGTATTTAGAAGGACGAATCAAAGACTCTTTTGTTATTTAAACAAACGAACAAAGGAACTTACAAAGAAAATGATAAATAAAACCAATAACCTAGACCCCTATTTATACTAAATAACCATATTAATCATACTCAAATACTTCTAGCAGCTATAATTTAATACTAACCATGCATTGTTATCTCTACTAATTAAATCTAACTAGATAATTATAAACATTCGTACTAATTAATTAAATACAAATTAGTTAAACTCTTTCATATTACTCTCTTCAACTTTCAACATATACCTACATTCTCCCTTAATCCTAAAACCTGACCATGCTTCTCTTGCTTCCTAAATCTAACCACTCGGGTCTGGATCCCTAGCTTTCTTTCTTGCTCCAGTTTCTTTAACCACATTGGTTCGTCTTGCTATCTTTCTTGATCGAACCACGTAGGTTCTTGATCTTCATGTGTCAACTCGAAAATGCGTAAATGATTTTTTTGACTGCATTTATTTTCTTTCTTCAATATCTGCTCTTGACTGCATTCATTCTTCAAGATCTGCTCTTGAGGGCATTCATTCTACAAGATATGCTTTGACACCAATTGTTAGCCCAGACAATCAGATCAAACACTAACACGATATATTTGGGGGAATGAACCCGCGACTCTTTCTTATTCAAACAAATGAACTAACGAACTTACAAAGAAAGAGACAAATAAAACCAATAACATAGACCCTTATTTATACTGAACTAACAATATTAATCCTACTCAAATACTTCTAGCAATTATAATTTAATACTAACCATACATTATCTCTACTAATTAAATCTAACTAGATAATTATAAACATTCATACTAATTAGTTAAACTCTTTCATGTTACCCCCTTCAATTTTTAACACATAGAATTTTAGGATTAACTTTCAACAAATTTGCATGTAATGAATGATAAATATAATAAGAATTAAAAAAAAGATAGGGTAATTAATTATATGTCTGAGTTAGTGAGTTATGTACTGCTTCTAATAAACGATTCTAGATAATGTCACGTGTCAACAACATATCATCCCTCAAAAAATTCTTTTTAATCAAAATTGATTCTTTTATTAGTTTTTGGTTCGGGTTAACATTATAGAAATAGAAACATTGCTTATTTTAAAATCGTTACGCT
This sequence comes from Ambrosia artemisiifolia, assembly GCA_032199755.1. Lineage (NCBI taxonomy): Eukaryota > Viridiplantae > Streptophyta > Magnoliopsida > Asterales > Asteraceae > Ambrosia > Ambrosia artemisiifolia. The sequence continues at coordinate 20,354,044 of CM063518.1, forward strand.
AATATCTGCTTTTACTTCAAACATATCTTTAATTTAGAATTTAATTATAATGATATTTATTAATTAAACCTTTGAGAATCAAATATTTATGAAAAAGAACTATATTAGATATATAATGATAATGATATTTTTGAATTAAATTGCTGAAAAACATGTCTCCCGCTTCAAATATAATCTAATTTTAATCCCTTGGTAAAAAAAATTGATGGCTGCTACGAGAGTTGTTAAGCACTTTAGAAACAAGTTGGGTTATTAATTATTAGGAGCAAAAGATTGTAAACTTGTGTGATGATTATCAGGTACACTTGTTTGCATTATTATGCTCTGCAAATAAAGAACTTTTATTATTTAATCCATGTAATACAAGGTACTACAACTTAGTTACAAATAAAGCAACATGTTTCTCTATTTAAAAATGATTATATATATATATATATATATTTGGTCAAATATAAATAGATTTGACTGCTAAACACACAAATATCTAGAGTAATTATTATTACTCTACTTCATTTTTTTATTGTGTTATCACTCTAGTTATTCGTACATTTAATAGGTTAATTTCATTTGTACATGATCCCACTTATATATATATATGTATATCTGGAAAAACTAGAAAGAAAACCCACTTGACTTATGAAGACGCTATGGAATTTCTTTTTTTTTTAAATTAGGACATGCAACATACAAATTCTCAAGCATTTTTATAAAAAAAACGCAGATAGAATTTCTCTAAAAAAATGTAACATTTATGTTGTTTAGTGTTTCAATTTGTTACGTAGGTTTTTATTATGTTTTGTTTATTTATTTATCTTTTTTAATTCCTTTGACGTTTTTTTGATTTTTTTTTTTGCTAAAAAATGCTTAGAAATGTGTATATTACATGCCCTAATCTTTAAAAAAAATCATTGGTTTTCACATCTAAAGTGGGTTTTTCAATAACCCTTCTATATATACTACATTATAATGCATATAAAGAGAACAAAAAAGGTAAATTTACATTTTTTAGACTTTAAGTAATACAGTATGGGAAGAGATATTGTATAAAGCCCCTTAAAATAAGAAGCGTAAGAAGCAATCTGAACCATTAGATTAAGGATGCAGATTAAAAACCCTAATCATACTTGGGTTAAACTAACCAAGGGTAAAACAGGAAAAAACCGTCTAATTTTAACTGATCGATTCCAGATCGTAACAACAAAACTAATTGAACACTGATTTTTCATCGTTTTCAAATCGATTCATGTTTAGAATGATTACACAATTCAAAAACAAAAAAAAAACGATTACAATGAACGAAAACGTAAAGATCAGTATTTGAATCTAAAAAATAATAAAAAACAGAGGATTAAAATAATCATATGAACAATTATGAATCGTAATTGTTGTCGAATACTTTCGATTTTATTTCAATAAGGGTGATTAAACATAAAAATTAGGTTAAAAAAAGTTGCAGAGGAAGAAGATGAAGTTGGTGAAAAACAGAGCACTTTTAAATCTCAGACGCACTCATCAAATTTACAGACGCACTCATTAAAAATTTCAGACGCACTCATCAAAATTTCAGACGCACTTATCAAAATTTCAAACGCACTCATTGAAATTTCAGACGCACTCATTGAAATTTAAAAGCACTCACTAAAAAGTTTGGACGCACTCAATGAAATTTAGACGCACTCATTGAATATTAATACTTAATAAAAACAAACGCACTTGTGTAGTTGGTGCGTTTGTTGTCAAATGACAAACCTGGTGAGCAACCTGTTCCCATTGAATATTAATCTTTTCTAGAGTTGATTCTCCAATCAAGTTCACCATCACAGCTCCCACATGAGCCGCTTGGTTCTCGTGCTCCTTTCACTAGATCCATTTCCATCAATCAAAGCTCCTCGTTTCATCTTCCTCTGGAATGTGTACTTTATCACTCTATCAGTCAAAGATTGACTTGGAATCCCACTGGTCTTGCAGACGTTTGACACTGTACTCACTGACGGCAGGTCGACCTCGCCTTTTTCCGGTTGGGTTTTCGGATGATCTTGACGTTTCCGAGTTGGTTTCCAGTTGAGTGACGAGTTTCCGGCTTTGGATCTGGTGGTGGTGGTGGTGGTGACGGTGGTGGTGGTGGTGATGGTGGTGGTGGTCAGATCTGGATCGTTTGTTTCAAAATGAGGATGGGGATGGGTTAGGTTTATAATAGAGAAGATAGTTTTAATTGTGGTTTAACTGTGGTTAGGTTTAATTGACAGGTGTCAATATGTGGTGGCTTCTTACGCTTCTTATTTTAAGGGGCTTTATACCATATACTTTCTCATACAGTATAACTTTTAAAACATATAATACAATTCTTTAAAACATATTGTTGACTTTTAAGCCAACTACTCCTTTAATTTTAAAATGATCATAATTTTTTCATACATGATTATACCATAAAAATGAACATTTTATTCTCTTTAGTTTTAGTTTGAGTATGTTATTGCTATTGTTTTTTTTTCACAATTTAATAAATATATATTAACATGTTACGTTGTATTAGTGTTTATGTGGCATCGTGCAGCCATGCGTTTAGTGTGTGTGGATAAGTATAAATATGTTTGTGTGTGAAACAACTAGACTAAATAGTGGATAAAACGAACGTTTTAAATATTAAGTTAGAAGAGCTGAAAAGGCTAGTCACTTTTCATTTAATGGAGCAATCGATGTTTAAAAGTTTAAGAACCCCCACTTTAGTTTTGATCTGTGATTTGATCATGACATATATTAAGCTCATTGATAAAAAATATATATTTTAAAATAGCCAAAAATTGAAATGTGTAATTTTGCATTAAATTGTCGTGTATAAAGCATCTCATGAACTTACGGTGCATTGACAAACTCATGACCTTCTAATGTAGAGGTTATGGTTTCAGTTATACCTGAAGAAAAAATATTCTGAGTTGAGCACTTAAGCTAGGGATTTTATCACAGTTGGCCTTCAAAGTGGATTTCCAGTGACATAGTGACGGGCAGGGTCACCAGGGTTGTCAGCATTCGCAAGCGTTGGCTTTCGTTGGCCATTAACAAAACCATATACATATCTAAAATATGTTTGTATTGTGTGCATTTAACCTTACTAACCCATCAATTTTAGTCTGTAAATAATTCTCAAAAAGGCAATACTGAACTTTTGAAGAACACCGACAAGACAAAGTTCACGAATGAAATACTCAAAGCGGACAAACATACAAGTAAAACATACTTATTAAATCATTTCGTCCCTGTAGTTTGAGCTAAATGTCAATTTTGTCCAAAAAGAGTTTTTTTTCTCATATGACTCCTTAAGATTTTCATTTTTTGTCATTTTCGTCAAATGATCCATTTAGTTATGGGTATTTTCGTCAGTCTAAATCTAAACCGTTTTTTTCTTTCGCCATTTTCGTCCACTCAACTTTAAAGATTATATATAATATAAATACATACACATTTATGTATACATAAACTGCCACCATCATTCACCACCAAAATCACAACCACTACTACCATCGTTCGCCACCACCGTTCACCCACCACAACCACCACCACTCCGAACACACCGTTCACACCACAACCGCCGCCACTTCCACAACCATTCACCACTACAACATCCACTAGTGCCACAACCATTCACCACCACAACATCCACTACTGCCACAACCGTTCACCACCACAACCACCACCATTGCCACAACCGTTCACCACCACCACTGCCACAACCGTTCACCACCACAACCACCACCACTGCTATAACCGTTCACCACCCAACCACCGGCCACCACTACTGCCACAACCGTTCACCACCGTCACCATCCCCATTCTCAGCTACTGCCACTTCCAACCTACCACCATGACCACAATCACCATCCCCAAATCAAAACCCCAAACACTAACTCGAAACCTTAATCAAAACCCTAAACCCAACTCGAAACCCTAATCAAAACCCAAATCATGGGCGACACTGGACAGGGTTGTAGTCACTGTGAACGGTGGTCAAGGAGGCTAGGGATGGTCATGGAGGGTGCAAGAAGTTCAATATCGACGGCTGACGATAACAAATACAGTGGTGATCGTTGAAGGAGTCGGTGCTGGAGTGGGTGTTCTTCTTATCAAGATCGAGAGAGAGAGGTGTGGGTAGGGTTTTGGTGGGGTTTATAATAACTTTTATTTTTTGTTTTAGAGAAAACAAAAATTAATATAAATAGAAAACAAAAGATATAAGTTAAAAGTCTAAAATGCCTTTCATTAACGTTGGTATTTAGACGGCGTTAGAGTTAATGATGAAAATTACCAAAAATGAAAACGCTAGGGAGCCAAATGAGAAAAAAAAAACTGTTTGGACGAAATTGGCATTTTAGCTTAAACCATAGATACGAAAATGACAGTTTACCCGGAAATAGTATACAAAGGTTTTGTATTGTGGCTGTTTCTTCTTTGGTTATATTGTTTAAAAAATATGAGAAAATTGCTCGAATAGTCCTCGTGGTTTGCTCAGATTTCACCTTTAGTCCTCAACTTTTAAAAATTACATCTGTAGTCCTCAACTTTTGGTGTTTCTTAACTCGGATAGTCCCTGGAGTTAACAGAGGTTAGATTATCCAGTTAAGTGGGTGTAAAATTACTAAACTACCCTTACTTTAATAAAAATAAAAAAATCAATTAATTAATAAAATATAAAGAGACCCCACTTAACCCCTTAGCCAATCATGTTTCTCCATCCAATCTTAGTGGGACCCACCCACTTCATCTTCCCCAACCCATCACCTCCACAAACCACCACTACATATCTCCACTTTCATGATATAATATGGATAATATTGTTTACATTTAAAATTTATGAAGATGGTAGTGGTTTGGTTGGTTCCAACAAGTGCTAGTAGGTTTCCAAACCAATGCTTGTGTAGGTATTATAGGCTTACTTATTGTGGATGTATTGAACCTTTTGTATTATGGGTTTCTTCTTTGGTTATGAAAACTCTTATCTTCAGTCAATTCAAATATCTCAATCACAATCTCAATGTGAATCTACTTTTATTTTTTATGATGAACAACCATCATGACCCATCTAATCTTGTGAGGCCACAATCGTCCATTCCATTGTGGAGTAAACCAACATATGTCCCCTCTTAACCTCATCATTTACGTAATGCCCTAAAACATCAATAAACAAATAAAGGAAATCACAAAATATCTAACTTTTGGGTGTATTTATACCTCATTAAGTGTCATGACATACACGTAATCATTTGCATATGGTTAGAAATTGAAGCAATTACGCAAAATTTAAGTGTATACTCAAAACTATACGCGGGACAAGTAAACCGGATATTGTACTTTCAAAAAAATATGATGAGCCATGAAAATAAAGAAAAATTTCTTAGGGTACTAGTCTTACATGTAACATGCCTAATATCATATAGATATTAGAAGGGTTATCTTTGTGAATTATTGATAGGTTTGATTTTTTGTTAGATATAATAATTTTTTATCAAACAAATATAATTTAACAACAAACCAAAAGGATAATACAAAGGATTAGAAATTACTGAGATAAGTGATCCCACAGCACGTCTACGCCTAGAAGTATTACAAACAAGATGTCCGTAAGCATCCTTGGACACTTGGACCGATATGAGAGAGAGAGAGAGAGGCGGTGATTTAAAAAAGACTTGGCAAGAGTGATAATACAAATATACAATGATGAGAAATTAATGAGAAAAACCGATCCCTAAAAATATTACAAGCAGGACGCCTACGTGGAAGAGAGGGGGGGGGGGGGAGTTGAGGTGGTTTTCTAATCTATTATCTATTGTTATACTATTATCAATAACTATATATAAAAGAATAGCCCCTTGATGACATGACATTTAATGGGGCAACTCTCCACCCCTTGAATGTGTCACATGACTTTATGTGGATTTAAAAAAAAAACAAAAAAAACAAGGTAATATAATGCCTTTTCTTTTCCTCCTTCGTCACAAACCCTAAAAAAACCCCTCCCAATCCCTGTCGGCTGCTGTCTCGTCCTTCTTCCTTTTTCCCAATCAACAAAACACCAAACCCTAACTACTTGACCCTCATCATGACATCATCACCACCCAAACCTAGCAACAACCCCATGCCCCCAACAACTTACCACCACCGTCATGACATAAACTCAATACAAGCTTTTACTTTAGCCTTAATTGATTCTCCCCACCCAAAGGGCCACACCATCTCCCACGTCGGCCAGGGGTGGTGTACCGGCGTTAGTCCTCCTCCCACGCCCCTTTTCACGCTTCCACTCCCCACACTCTTAGTATAATACATTGATTTTTTCAACCAAGAAATGTATATGTTTTCTTAAACTTAACTTTTTTATCAGTAATATTACATTTATCAATCCGTCTAATATATGGGATTGTAACCTGGTAATAATAATAAAGTAAAATGACTATAATACGCCCCTTATTCAAACCAAAATAACTAATATACCCCTCAGTTGTATCGGTTAGTTAACATGTGTTCGAGGCAGGGACTCAAGTGATTAATTTATGAAATGATGGTGACTCAAGGGGCCTAAATTGAGAAATAAGGACTCAACTTTCGGATTGAGTATAATCTTATGGACTTAAATTATAGTTGACTCTTATGTATTTGTTATGAAATCTATATATATACTTCTATATCTATACTACATTATAAAGAGTCAAAGATGGTTAGGATAGTAATTTTATATGTTTTTTAAGATGACATATGAAAATTCCTTGCTTCAAACTCAAAATGTCATGAAAATTCTTCCAATACTATCCCTATTTGCAAAACTAACTTGTACATTTTTATCACAAGTTCATAACCCCCCATTTATATTTTCACATTAATTAGTAAAAGTTTTATTATGTATAATATGAGTTTAAGCAATTTAAAAGGTCGTAAACACACTTGTTAAAAATGCTCATATTGTATGACTTTTTTTCTTTTAGTTAATTTTACCATAAAATACATTTTGGTTGACTTCTAATTGTTCAACCCATTTCGTTTTGCATTATACATCAACCTCACTCACCCGACCTGTTAGAGACAAAGTACGACTATAACTATTTCTACATTTTAAACTTTAGCCTTTTACGATTTTTGTTTTAATTTAAAATTAGTGGGCTAATCAATATTTCTATTCATAATTGTCAGGTTTGATGTGGTTGTAATAAAAATAATTTTAATCAACATTTCTAACTCTAGGTTGGGTGTACAATAATCAACAAAATTGTATTCTTTAATTTCTGTCTCAATCCAAAATGAGTAAAACAATAGAATTGAGTACAACATTATAAATTATTACCGCAGCGGGAACGCGCGGGTTTCTTACTAGTTATATTATATTATATTATATAAATACTGTTGTATAACTAACAAACTTGTATCGAACTCATATTGAAGCTTATTTATTAAATAGATTTCAGTTTAGGGTACAATTCATTTAAAATTATTTGACTAAAGTTTTTTGTCCAACTTGTCTCGACTACTAGTTCACGAATTAATAATAAATAAATATTTTTTTTTCTTGGTGGGTTCAATAAATAGTGCTCACCCACTATCAAACGCTCTATGTACATTTTGCAAAAGGGAGGTAAAAAAAATCCAAATCATGAGAAGCCAAGAGCCACGAGCAAGTTCTTCTTGTGCTGCTTGCAAATTCATGAAAAGGAGGTGCACCCATCACTGCCTCTTTGCGCCTTATTTTCGAGCCGATGAGCCAAAAAAGTTCGCTAAGGTCCATAAGGTATTCGGGGCTAGCAATGTCACCAAGATCCTAAACGAGGTCCCTGAGCCACAAAGACAAGAAGCGGTCAACTCCTTGGTGTTTGAGGCCGAGGAGCGGCTCAAAGACCCAGTATATGGTTGTATTGGCGCAATAGCGTCTTTGCAAGATAAGATGTTCCAACTACAACATGATCTAGCCGTGGCTAAAGCTAGACTAGCTAGATGCTCTACTAGAACATCATATGCTTCTTGTTCCACTACTTCACCATTCTCCATGATGGATGATGAATTTGGCATGACACCTTTTGACATCTTTGTGGTGGATCAAAGTTGTGGTTTGACGAATGAGTTTCATCAAAACACATTTCCATGACATAATTTCAATCTCAACTCGAATTAATGTTTAACTTTGTATATGAAAAACGAGAGGTTTACGCTCTCCCTAGCTCTTCTATCGTCGTTAATTTAGGGATGTAATGTGTGTTCTCTTAGAAGTGCATTTGAACGACTTCTATGAGACTAATATAGTTAATCAACTCCTCTCCTAGATGTTATGTGTTTAATTCCTGCGTAATGTTTCATTGTTACGTGGATTTGAAGCAATTAAACTAAGAGTTAGATGGGACTTGTTGTAATTATTGATCTTGAAAAAGTTGCCAAACATATGCTTTTATTTTGGCCCCTTTTCATGTGATTTGCAAATGCAATTGTGCTCCTTTATGCATAAAGCAATCAAGATAATTATGTAATTGGCAAACATTATATCAAATTTAAAAATTGCAACAATATGGCAAATATATATATGCAATTTCGTTAAAAACGCAAAATTAAAGAAATTTTATGTTGTATTTTAATTATAAAGAATATTTGTTAATACGAATACGTATTAGCTATTTGATTATGCATTGTTTGGACAATTTTGCTAGACATCCCTTTGAAAATTCAATACAATGTCACATGTAATTTTGAAGACAAAAAGAAAGTGCGGATTTATTTTGCCTACACCTATTTTTTTAGATTTAAATACACTAAAATACCCCACAAAAAGATTAGATAATATGTCGTCCAACATATCTGTACCTAATAAATAAGTAACTGGTTGTGTCACATGTCACAATTTTATGAGCCCAAACTTTTTTCGGTTTTCTTATTTCACTTATTCGTATTCTATTCTTGAATTCAAAAGGTTAAATTTGAAAAATAAGAGTAAGAAAACACAACATATTAAAACTTCATTATACTATTTAATGTATCATTTATCAACATGTGTAATATATGAGTTCCTAAACTAATTATAAATAATAAAAAATAGTAACACTGACCAATGTACAGCACACATAAACATATATCACATGTCTCTTAAAAGGGAGGTCTCAGTCTCTTAAGTTCAAACCTAACAATTATGTATAAATTAGGATTACTGTGTAAAAGAGCAACGTTAGCTTTAAAAAAAATAAACATATCTATAATCATAATTTTGACTTTGACATTGACTTTCTGTACTCAAATTTAACTTTTAGAATAGTTATAAAATTATGTTTAATGCCTTTTGAAAAAGTAATCAAATCATTTTAAATTACTTTAATAAAATAAAAGTAAGAAAGTGATCTTTAATTTTGACTCGACTCAAAATCTATTAACATCTTAATGTTCTTAACTTTACCGACACATGAGATAATGTAATTTAGGGCGTTGACCCGGTTCAACCGAGTTAAAATGTAGAACTTCACGCCAAAATGGTAACCTCAACTTTAGAAAATAGGAAATCATATAGTCAAATTGTTTCTGTAGCCGACAAATCAATTGTTTCGGAAGAAACACCAATCTAACCAAGGGCTAGATAATGTTTAACTGGGGTGATCGCCAAGCTTTAACAGTATTCTTATAAAACTAACAACACTATAAAACTCGTTAAGAGGATGGGAGATGGGGTTCTCCTTTTAACCACTTCCAACGTGGGAATAAGTTCGATTTTATAGAAGTGATAAAAGTTTTTACCTTTGGAGAATGGGGTATTTATAGCCGGGATGATAGGAGATGATTGGTCAAGACGTTGCTTTCTGAATATTCTCTGTGGTCTCTTCTCTGTTGACCGTTATGGATTTCAAGGGAGGGAGTGTGCTAGCGCAACGTCAGTGGTTGCACGTCACTATAGTTCGTCTTTCATGTCTAATAATATATTGTATATATGGTAAATTATATTGTAATTCAATGTAAACAAATCTCCCTAAAATAGAGGAGATTATGATGTATTATAAAGAGAATTCCAATGAATGAGAAATCATTGAGTTGAATCATTCATTTCATGGTATCAAACCATTGGTCCTCCTAACCCTATTCCCGCCGTCGCTGCCCTCTTTTCTTTTCTTTTTTCCAGCTGATTCTTCACATCGCCGGTCACCCTTCTCCCCTTCTATATCTTCCTTCACATCATCTCCCTTCCTTCCCCTACCATCTCTACCTCCCATGGACCCTATCAGCTTGCACCCTGCTCTCGCTGTAAACAACATTAAAACCCACATCCCCATCATTCTGGAAAAAGATTCAACCTATTACACCACCTGGAAAACCCTTTTTCGGGTGCACTGTCAAGCCTATCAAGTGCTAGACCACCTATTTCCTAAACCTGCAGCCACCACTCCTCCCTCATCCTCTGATCCCACTGCTGCAGCCAAGGCAGAAGCCGCCGCCCTTGCGGCTGACCAACTGTGGTCCCGGTTGGACGCTATCGTCCTTCAATGGATTTACGCCACCATCTCCCAACCTCTTCTCCTTTTCGAATAATCTTTTGTCCCCTATTACATGTTAAGTCTTACGTGGTGCGTGGGCCCAACAAAGTCTTTGAATTTAACCTGGGCCCGCGGTAGGTCTAGGATTTTCTCTCTTCAGTATGTGATTGTTGATTAGCGATTATAATGAATGTTTAATAGACAAAATAATTACAAATGTCAATCTCAACAAGAAAATAGGCCATGGCCCCATATTTTCCATGGTAAAAATATCACTAACAGTTCAATGCACATATATTCCCTCAAGATGCAACAAGATCAATGATTAGCATATATGCTCCAACTTGTGCAAATGATAACTATTAGCGTTTAATTATAAGGGTTTATTAGTTTATGGCCTGTAGTCCCTAGATAGGTTTCTCTGGGTATAGAAATGAAAGGGCATTAGTTAAGAAACCAAATATGAAGAAGAATCCACTATATACGTTCACAAATATATACACAATTTAAAGGTACACAAAGGGGTGTAGAATAACTAATGCATCGTTCCGAAATATGTTAATTTAAAAACCAAACATCAATCATACAAGCTCACATCAACATTATTCTGACACATGCTTAGATATTATAATGTAACTGGTATGCGGTTATGTGATCATAAACTCCACAAAGTAAAGAATCTATCCATTGAGGGTGGGTTTTTTTTTTTTTTTTTTTTTTTGAGTGAAGCACAGAGTTAGATACTTTCAATGGTTGATATCTATCAGCTATTCTCCTCCTCGGGCTTTAACAATCTGTACAACTACTTAGCTTCCTTCGCCATCCTTTAACTGAGTCTTGATTTATATACATTTCCATTTACCTCTCCTCGTTTCTTCGACTACATTGCCGAACAAGGTATAATTTTTTCCTTCTAAGATTGCAGCTGGTTTGGCTTGGTTAAGGTGTCATAATTATGTCAAAAAGACTCAATATTAGTTAAACTTTATCGCTATAAACCTTTTTGAGGTCAATATAGCTTAAAAAGTTTAAATCAGTAACCAGAAGTTACATATTGGTCAAGAATCAAAAAAAAAAAAAAAAAAAAAAACTATAACTCAAAATCGATGAAAATAAACATACATAAATCAAAATAAGTTCATATATGTCTAGCTAGTCAAATTACGTGTGAATTTGACAAATTATAAAATTTTCAAAAAGAGGGTCAAAATAAGAAAACAAAAGTAAAATTTAACTACTCATGATTTCTGTCGTGTTATTGTGCATTACCTGCAATAACAAAACCAAACCTAAATCTATTATCACAATGAAATCATAGTGATAATCAGTTCTCAGTTTGGTTCATACCAAAACCGAATTGGTTGGATAATGTTTGGGTTGACTTGGCAAAATTTTAAAACCGAGAAACTTGAAAGAGATGCTCCGTGTAGCTAACCCAAGTCTGGTAGCCTTTGAAAAGCAGTTTCTGGCGTAACTGCCTATCATGCCAAGCTTGACGAAAACCTAAAATGAATCAAGTAACACAAACCGGATCCAAGACAATTACACCAATAAAAAAAAGTGGAACAGAACCATCTAAGTCAACACAGAGAAAGCATGGAAAAGTAACATATACACCCATTGTTTTGGAACACAATACATAATTATACCCGTCACACAGCGCTACCAGCAGCAACGAAAAAGAAAATGCCTCAGCTACGGCTACCCAAAGAATATTACAAGAAAAGCTTATCCACACGCTAAAAAAACACATAACGATTCTCATTATTATTCTATTATTAACCACATAAAATTGTCCGTACGAAATGGAACCCGTGTAATCTCTCCTCTTCACCATCATAAAATCAGTAAGAACCCATCGGAGGCATGCCAAACGGCGGCATTGGTGGCATTCCCATTCCACTCATTGGCGGTGGCGGTCCTGGTTGACCGTATCCGCCACCCATACCTGGTGGTGCAGGTAGAGCGAGTGGCAATAGTTGGGCGTACATATTCTGCAACCAAGCAATGCAAAACCATCAGTAAATTTCATTTATTGTACAAAGCGATGATAAACTAAACATATATATTTAAAAAAGAGAGAGAGAGAGAGAGAGAGAGAGAGAGAGAACCTGTTGCTTGATGACATCCTGCTCTTCATTCTCCTTGGCTTTACTTTCCTTCGCCGCTTCAATCTTGTCCTTGATTAGTTCATCAACCTTGCCAGTATACTCACGGATAAACTGCAATAAAACCAAATAAACGGAACGTGAATATGTTAATCACAGTAAACTGCCTTACCCGAACCAAACTGATAATTCATAAAACGATCTAGTTTGACCGGACCCAAGTTGCTCAGAAACATTTTTGAGCCGAGCAATTCTGACCCGTTACCAGACCTGACTCGACCAATCGACCGTTTTGCCAGGCTTAGATTTACCTGAAGCAGATATGGGAAGGCAAAATCAATCATGTTGTTCAACCAGGCTAGTTCAAGGACAACATCTGGACGAATTAAATCATAGCAAACAAAGAGGCAAGAAGCAAAGCATTCTTTCTTTCCCTGCACAACCAAGTAAAACAAAAACATTACTGACTCACTCAAAATCCTCTAGGAAATAATATTTGGTAGAAGATTCTTGCTCAAGACATTAAAAAAAAAAGATACGCTGTAAAACCTGCTCAATGAAATAAACTAGCAACTCTTCAGCAAGCTCACGATCCCCAGACTGTGAGGCGGTCTCCATGGCATCTTTGTACACCTTGTCCTTTTTGGATAATGCAATTGATTGCTTCCATCTGCCTGCCTTCTTGTAGATATATGCTGCAACACGCCTCATCTCCAGTAGCTCATGTTTCTCAATCTGCCAAAATATAAATACATTTCAAAATATACTTGACGTAACTAAACATAAACAAGCAAAATGAACATGAAGTATACCAACCTTCTGTGCAAGGCCGATCTGGTCAAAGTTATCATGTAAATCAATAGATTCACGTAATCTATCATAGTCTTCCTCCTCAACATATATTTCATTTAACGCCTCATTTACAGCAGACACATTATTGCTCTGAACTGCAACCATGTATGGTTTTACAAGAGGAAGTTGTCCCGCCTGCATATTTGAAGTCAGAAACACCATACAGTTTACAAAAGCAATATAAAATTAAGGTTCCACAAACCTTGCGCATAATGTCCACGACACGTGTATGATCAACACGTAGTGCAAGAACATTGAGAACATCATTTATAAGATCAGGGTGTTCTTGGAGATAAAAGTGAACAGACTTGTAATAAAGCTCAACGTTTGCTACTTTGACAATAATATCCTTGAACTGCATATGATCCCAAGCTTCTGGAGAATGATTCATGACAGTAGTTGCAGCATTATCGAACTCATCATATTGGATATACAAATAGGTGAGTTCTTGCCAATGGTGTTGTTCATCACAAGCACGGATTAGTTTTGGGATATTTAGACGAGTTGAGAAGAGTTTAATATGTTCCATAAGCTTCTCGTGACGGTATCTGGCATAAAGGACACCTAACTCTGTGAAGATGCCCATGTGAGCACGTTCCAAACCTAGACCACTCTCCATTAGAGAAATTAGCTCATTGAAGCATCCTCTGTTTTGGTAATAATCACTCACCTCTTCCAGATCATCCACCTACATATTCCAGGAATAAAGAACTTGCAATTCCTTTATAATAAAACAAAAATATAAACTATACAAAATACGGTCCACGAAACCACCTATAAATTTGGTAAAACTTTTACATCTTAAAACTTCAAGAAAAACAAAATTATATCAGACAAAACATGGATACTTGACAGAAATCGCAAATTCTACCCATTTACTTATACATGGGCCGTTTTGGGTTATATTTTCATCATCTAACGGGTCAAATGTGTAGTGTAAAATTAGATAGCTATGTGAAATGGTTCAAAAGTCGCACAAATGAGTTATGTACATAAGTTTTTAAAAAGTGGTCATAAGTGTTGGGTCAATTCGACTCTATTGTACAAAAAATGTACTCATTTAAGACAACCACTTGATGTTAAAAATAACCTCCAAAATCAGTTGATTCAAAAATGCTTATTTATCATCACAATCATGTATAACACAGGAATTATATTTAAAATCTAAAAATTTGGAAAATGAACTTAACCACCCAACCCGTTTTGACCCAAAACCAACTTGAGTTGTATTACCGAACTCGCCCATTTTGCTAACCCAATTGAAGGATAGAAATATCACCTGCACAATAATATTCAGACCACAAATTTGAGCCAAGCGGAACTCTTCAGCATCAACACAGGCAAAACAAACTTCTTTCCATGTCTTTGCACTATTGGCTTTACGAGCAGCATCAACGGCACCTTGAAACTGTTGCAGCCTCACAAGTGTGACAGCAAGCTTGGCCCAGTTGGAGATAAAAGCATATATTATCTTAGCAGCTTCATACAAAGCTTCATCAAACAAGCGATCACCAACACCTTGGAGGTTAGCAACATTAGGCATGAGAATGAACTCCTCAATGTCACTCAGCCTATCAGTTTTGGCATATGCATATATGAGCTCACTATCCACCTTGGACTCTTTGGTCTTTTGTCTAACCATTAGTAGATATTTCACCAAATCCTGGTAGCATTCGGTGTCTTCAGAAGCCCGGATAACATCCAAGAACTGGGTCGCGTCATCAGCTCGAATGAATGACTCTATTGCCTCACTTACTAACCCTTCTCTTAGTTGAGCTTTCGCCACCTGACTCCAGACAGCATCTTCTTCAACACGGAAGGCAAACTCTTCAGCACGTGGAATACTTTGGATATTATCCAATAGAACATTAACTGCTTGCACGTTTAAGTTGAACTTTTTAAATATTGCAAATGCTTCTTCATATAGTTGTGCTTCTACAGCCACCTCACCAACTGCAGGTCCATCAAAGTTGTCTAATCTGTTGATGTAGTCCATCACTCGTGATGGATCAGCTTTAATGGCGGTTAAAATAAGCAGGTTTTGGAGGTTGAAGTTTCCACTGAAAGCAGAGTTTTGAAGAACGATTTTCTCAAGAAGTTCAATTAGCTCGTGGGGAAGATCAGCAGTCATAAAAGCCTTAACAGCAGCAGAAACCTGCTCAGGGCTTTGGGTTTCAGGCAAAGCGGTAGAGACAACTTGATCAATAAGTTGCCTTCTGTATTCATTCTCAGGGTTGAGAACCTTATCCCAGAGATCAGCATCCATTCTCTCGACAACATATCTAAATTCAAAAATAGTATTAGTTGACAAGTCCTCGAGAAAAACTAAAAACATCATTTGTAATAGAAAATTAGACACTTGTAGAGATGGCAAGATGAGCAGGTCAGGAGTATTATGTAGCGGGCCGAAACAGTATAATTTTAGTATGGGTCAAAATGGGTGGGGTTTGGTTGGCCCACAAACACGTTTATGCCCCCGCTTTCTCTAAATATTATTAGGAAGAAACCCTATAGACTTTCAAATTTTGTGTGATCAAGTCCCTAACCTTATTCATGTGTGACTAAATCCCTTAACTTACAAAACTGAACAAAAAGCTCCTTTTTAAACAAGTAAAGAGATCTAATCATGCAAAAAAGATCATTTTGATAAATTTTAACAAGGGGGAATTCAACCATGCAAAAAAAAAGATCTTTGTTACTTTTTTGAAGTTTTAAGAGATTAAATCATGAAAAAACGAAATTCAAAACCCAATCTCGCAACATGAAGTCCGTATGATTTCTCAATTCTCCTAGACGTACACTTGAGATTTCTAAAGTTAGTTAATTTCTTAACTATGATAGAAAAACGATATTACTAACATATACTTAAAATAGAAAAAGACTTAGGAAGTTGTATGCATCAAATTAGACTTTAGGGAACTTTCGATATGTTCTACTTTTAGTTATACTATTGGATTTGACCCTTTTCATTTTGAGATAAACATCCAAATTTGGCCCGCTTATATTTAGTGGATTGAAATGCCTTCTCTAAATGCAAGAAGTTTTGTACCTGGCTTGCAACTTAAAGAGAGAATTCTTGTTTGTGACGTTGACAAGTTCTTCGTCACATTGACCTCTACGGTAGGCTACGACAGCAAGTGTAGGATCACGCTTCTCACAGTATTTACCCACAACACGTGAATCATAATAGGGATTGGTGGTGAGGAAATGCTCGGGATTGTTATTGCTATCTATGATAATTTTACCCAAAGCATTGTGAACATGAACATCTTGGCTTCCTTCACTCACAAGATGCTCCAAAAACTGAGTAAGTAACCGCAGACGGTTCCTGGAAAACCATGAGCAAATAACATGAAAATGCCTTCTAACATAGTAAACACAAAAAGTAAACAACGCCTACGGAGAACATACCTCTTCTCACACTCATCCACAAGAGGCTCAACTGGAAGCAGAGAACGAACAGATAGAATCAAGCCTTTGATAAAATCCTCAGGGCACTCATCATCTAGAAGCTGTCCTACAACTAAAGGTGCGTTCCCAGGGTTGACCTATTAAATAGCCCATAAGTTACATCAAATACGCAAGCTTTTGTTAACACTTCAAATAAGTGTGCTGATTTCAACCCATTTACTTATGAACAGGTTAATTTGGTTATGAATTTATGATTTCTTGATGGGTAAAACAAGAAAAAATTAGTGAAACATGAAATGAGTCGAAAGGTGACAAGGGTCAAACTAGTCAAAAGTCACCTTGAGTAGGGATGAGCTCGGGACGGTATCGGTACCGAACCGACACCGATCCCGACAATACCGATACCGAAAATTCCAAAAAACCAATACCGATACCGATAATACCGAAACCGAAAACCTCTAAATGTGGGTACCGATACCGATACCGAACACCCTCGGTTCGGTATCGGTTCGGTACGGGATCGGTATTTTTTCGGTTCGGGATCAGTATTCGGGACCGGATGCTCATCCCATTGCATAAAACTTCTTAAATCATTTTATTTAAACAGAAAAAAAAATCAGTATAATATAATTATTGAAATACTACAAGTTTTGCAATCACATTTGGGCATTTGGCATACAAACTACTTAAAAAATTTTGAAAATGGAAAAGAAGGGTTTGAGGTCATCACAACCAAAAAAGTTTCAGCCAGTACAAAACTACCTATCTTGATCCATTACCCTACACCCCCATTTTGCCACCCCTACTTAAATATGGACAACAAAAAATTCCGTACCTTCTGAACATAACCTTCAATATAACGGAGCATGTTGTTGGTATAGAGATAGTGAGTGAGATCAGGGACAAAGCCAAAACGGTCACACACATTAATCAACGGCCTTGCATCAGGAAGCTTGGCTTCCATTAGGAAGTTTTTGGTCTTCTCGGCATCATAAAAGTTTGATTCTCTTGTTACCCCGCTCAACCTCCTTGATTTGGCCGGTCTTTGCAGCTGCCTCGATGTACTTAAAGTGGATATCAGGATCCTCACTGTGATATTGAACATTACATTAGTTAATACACCTATACAATCAAAGATAGAGTTTTGCATATATAGGTATAAGTGTATAAGTGTATAACTTTTAACTAGCTTACCTGGAACTCAAATATGACCCCAAAAAGAAGTATAAGCCCTCATATGATTTAAATTGCTCAAAGAGTTTAATACACGCTTCAACACCCAGCTGCTCACAGTATTCTTTGGCAACCTAAATTTTATAGAATAGAAGCACAAAAAATTTAACCAGCTAATACTTTCCTTGGTTTGACTTCAAAAACAGTTTACACAGAATGATAGAAACAAGAGTTGTTATTTACCTGCACAATTATCTGAAGGTTTCCCCTTAGATTGACCAGCAAAAGATCCTTCATGCACTCCAGGGCCCACTCCTTTGATAGAGTCCCAAAAAATTCTACTAGAGACTGAAGAAAAAATTGTTAGGTGCTAATCCTCAGAATGTAAGTAAACAAGTCCGGCAATAGAAGAGAAACCTGGGGCTCAATCGCATGAGTGTTGACAATGACACGTTTGATATCTGGTAACTCGCTGTAATGCTGCAGAAAATACAAAGTTTCAATCAAGACAAGTTTCTCCATAGTCCATCCTCCAATTACTATCATTTTAGAACTTATGAATCTAAGGCTTTGCCTCTCCAAAAAAAATACTTATTAGCCAACCTGAAGGGCTCGGACAAAAAGACCTGCTTTCTCACAAAGTTGAGCAATGCGAGGACGATCATAGTGACTGAACATCCCATTTGCTAATATGGCATCAGCAACATTAGGGAATGTCACAAGATTGATTTCAAGAACCTGTTGCAGAATATAGTTTTTGAGAATTCTTGCTCAGTTAAATACATACAAGTTTGCATGTGCTGTTAGTGTGAAGAACTGAATATACAGTAGCATCAATGACATGTACCTTGGTTTGCAGGTGAGCATGTTCAGGTAGATTGGGCTTCAGGACATCCAAGAGGAAAGCTGTTGCCTCACGAATTAAGTTCCTCTGAAAAGATGGAATGATGCGTTTAAAATCGGTGTAAATTATATGATCAGTAAAACTGCATGTGTTCAAAAGTCAAAGAAACATACTAAGCAGATTCAGAGTAGCTATGATTAAATTTACCTGGAGAAAAAGATCTGTTATTGTGTTATAATCAACTGGACAACCTCCCTCCATTTGGGACATCATTAAAGCAAAATTAACAGCACCCTGCGAAAAGCAACACAAAATCTTAATTGCAATTTTTAACACGTTCAAGAAACATATTTTTACGCAAAGTGAAATTGAAGCAACATGTAAAGCTATTTTTTTTACTAAAACACTTTAGCACCTGAGGATCTGATCGGAGAATCGTTTGCAGAAGGAACAAATAATCAGGTGTGTACCCAACCTGCATCAGGATTTTAAGCAATTATAGGATAAATTATGTCACATGCCACATAGAAGTAATATTCTACTGGAACACCTACAATTACTAAAATAAAAGTTGTGCCTACCTGTTTGGAGTAAATTAGAATTTTGTCAAATTCCCTCCGCTCAGCAAAAGCTGCAACAACCTTTGGAGTTGCTCTTGCTTTGATGTAAATTTTCAATGCAAGATCATTGTCCACGGTCTACAATTAAAAGAAAATTAAAGTTTGGACCATAAGATATATTAAATAAAATCACTACACAAGAATAATTGTTTGATGCAAATAAAATATTCATGTTTGAATACCTTCACAAGATCTCCAAGCTCCTCGCTGCATTCCAACTTGTCCTCAGCCAACCAATTCTCCAAAAGATTCTTCTTGTTCTGATTGACAACAAGACGAGATAGCTCCAATGATTCAAAAGCATTCAGTTTTCCTTTAGTTAAAAGGGTTCCAAAGTACTGCAACAATGGTGGTGTTTGTCCAGCTTGCACAGGTACACTCTGCAATGAGACAAATAACGGTTTAAAAAAGGTCAGAAATGTAAAAGGAACTTTCTAATCAGGGAATAATCCCTTCAAAGGTAATAACCAGTGATGCTATGAAAGTTTATATGAGTAAACACCTGAAATTTTGCCACTGTATCTGGTGTACGGAGAATTCCTTGAGGAGATTCTGCAGCAAGTTCAGCAGCTTCCTTGTACTTGGTTTGAGCAAACAGTTCTTGAAATCGTTGAACAACCTGAGAAGTAGAAAACCTTTTGAAACCAAGTGAACAGCATACATCATCATGATTTTAATGCAACCTTCTTTTAATCTACTTTTGAAGGTGGCTTAAGAAACAGAATAGAATCACTTTGAAGAAAAATAGAAAAAGAAGATTTACCAAGTTTTCAGCACCAGGAAGATTTCCTCTTTTAGCAAGATTGACAGCAAGTTCCAGGTTGTTCAACTGCAGTATTTACGAATTAGTTCACATTCTAAAATATAGAACAATGTGCATTCATCATGGATGGAATACAGTGATATACTTACTTGCCCGCTGACAAAAGGCACGATTGTTGACTCATTTACTGTTGCAAGTAACACCTGGCCACGTCTATTTACAGCATAGAAGCCCCCAACAGATGAGGCTTCAGAGGTAAGAAAGATTGGATCTGGGCTTATCCTATTCCTATAAACAGCAGTAGCTGTTTCAAGGTCATACACAAATAGAAGCCCCAGTTTGGTAATTACATATATCAAACTATATTTGTGGGATATCTGCAAAGTCAGCAAATAATATGTTAGTTCACAGTGAAGCTCCTTGTATTTAATAGAAAACAAACACGTAGTACCTGCATTGCAACTGGAAAATCATCTGCAAAGTCAGGGGGAAAGAACAGATCCGCCTGTTTCTTAGTAAACGAGGGTTTGCCTGTATACATAGGAACAAAAAGGCATTAGTTCACAAACATAAGAAACCAAAAATGAAGAAGAAACCACCATATATGTTATAAAAATACTTTAGTAAACTGCAGTACGCTGTACACAGAATGATATGTACACAAAAGGGTTTTGAATAATAAGAGAACATGATTAGTGCATCTTTTCAAAAGTATGTTAATCTAAACATGATATCAAGCATAGAAGTTTCACATAAACCATAAACTGTGACACGGTCATATGGATCACGTGCTTGGCTATGTTGCACGGGAACTGGTACGGGAACGAGAAACGGGTACGGGTACGGGAACGGGAAACGGCAAAACTCAAAAAATCAAGAAACGGGTACGGCACGGGTACGGAAATACATATATATATATTATAATACATAGTTAATGTTAATTTTATATTTTTTATGTATAAATTTATAAGTTTATATTACACATTTCATGTAGTATTTAACAACATTTATAATACATATTTAAAAACTACTATAAACAAAATTATCATATCATTCTTTATTAAATTAAATGAAAATAATTACTATTACTAGTAGATTAAAAGGACTTTAATTTTATTATTATTAATCAGTGAGAGACACCTACTGACAAACGAGACACCTACTGACAAACTTTATCACTTTTGTAGACTTTTTTATAAAAGCACTATTTTACTAAAATACCCTATTAGATGTGATTATTTACAATTCTTGCCATCTTCCTCACAAAAACCCTATTTAACATTGCCGCCACTCTGTTATTCTTTCATGGGTGTTGAACCTTTCCTTGCCGCATCAGCCCCATCAGTCACAAATCCGGCGCTATGTAGGGTTATAAACCTTGAAAACTTTAAAGAAACGGTCCCCAAATAAAGAAACGGCAGCAGAAACGTCGTTTGACTTCTCGAAGCGGTCAAGGTTCGGCACAGAAACGCTTCCCCCCGTCCCCGTACACGTTTCCGTCCCCTGCGAGTTTCGGGGACGTGGTACGGCACCTCCTTGCCGTTTCCGTGCATCAGAGGTGCTTGGAGGTTTACAACAGCTGAAGTGTATGTTTGGAGAGAGGGTATGTGTGTGAGGGGACAGAATGTGTTGGTTTGAGGGTATGTGATCATAAAATTATGAATGATATCCACAAATTGATGAATCTCAAAGGGGTGGGTTTACAAAATAATTCCCATTCCAGCCGACTTTCAAATCCATTGAGGATTCTAAACTGCAAACCAAACGCCAACTAAAAGTTTTTATGAACCAGGTATGAACCCATTTTCATGGAACAAATGGTTCCAGCCAGCATCTAGTTCAATGGTGGACAAGAAACTAAACTTTAGAAATATCTTATTTTTCCACAACCTTCATTTATTCTTGCAGAATTAATATATAAAAGACAGAACGCCAGCTAAAAAAGTATGTCAGATAAAAGACAAAAACAAACAAATGAGAATGACAAACCTGGTTGGGCACCAAGCTCGATGACATGAAGCTTTGATGTAACCTGTCCAGCATTAGAGCTTTTTGTTGCGAAAGATATAAGAATAGAAGGATTCTCATTTCCAGGAACCTGTGATAGGCATATGAATATGTGATTACGAATGCAGTTGAGTTTAAATGGAAAGAAATAAAAACAATAAAAAATAAACACTTTCAATGCAACACTAACAAAAGAGAAGTGTAAGTACCTTGAAAGATGCAAATGCTGCTGCATGTGCTTCAAGAGCTTGACTGCGCTGCTGATCAACAGAAAAAAGCTGCATGTTCCCTTTTACTAGCTGAGGTCTCTGTTAACATCAGAATGGTAGGGAGGTTACAAAAGCTGGAATATTGGGTCTTCTAAAAAACTTAGTCAGGTATACATCATGGAGTTGCATATGTAATAACTGATGATACGTTCAGTAACTATTCAAAATTCCATCCATGACTATCTAAGAACTATCTATTATTATAGTGGCATGCAAACAGAGAATAACACATGCTTCAGAACAATCTATTCTGAAGCATACGTTCAGTACAGTCTGTCTAATTGTAAGCATAAAAGATAAACAAATTACTGCAACAGTTTGAATTAAAAGTGTAGCATAAGAAATTTAATTTTTAAATGGTGGCATGCAAACAGAAGAATAACAACGAACCTCCGGGGAGCCAGGGGTAATTCCGATCAACACCAACCATTTCTCAGATGGATCACATCTATAGTTAATGATCTGATTGTTTGCTAAGTTGGCTGTCCTATCAAACATCTTTGCGGGTTCAGAATCACCTGCACAAAAGCACCGAGTGAACAAAAATACAGGCTTTAGCATTCATATCGAAAGGAGAGAAGAAATAAGCAATGTCAAGCCAGAGAAAATATGGCAATGTACCCTCAAGTGACCAATGATATACTGAGGTTTGGGTTACCATGCCCAACATCTTAGGAGTAATCCACTTCCAAAAGACAACCTGAAGACAAACGTATGAAAATATCATAAAAGTATAAAACATAAAAAAATAAAAAGAATAAGAGGGTCCTCAACAGTTGATTTTTTAACTTATAGCTGTTACCTGCTCAGGCATCTGATGGGACTTCATTTTGGCTTTCATCTCGATATTAAATATTTGTAAATGGTCTTGAGTAGTTCCCGGCAGTTGCGCTTGAAAAGTTCGAATAATTCATTAGTTACAGAAGTAAAAGCAGAATATGTAATACTGAGGTCTCAATATTAGAAAACTGTAAGTGGTCTAATTTATATCTGCGTATGAGTTTTAAGCTTCATCAATACATTCATGCTGTAGACTTATAGTGAGTTTTTTACTCGACATAGCAAAGAGAAGAAGTATCAAAAGGCTGTGTGCAACTTAACTCCAAGTCTTCTAACACCATGACTAGCATTAACAAGTTATGAATGTTGTAAGCCTGAAACTTTTTGTCACTTTCAGCCTAACAAAAAGAGGGTGCTAGTGCCTAGTATATCCCTAATAATCGACTTAAAGGATGATCAAAAGGTATAAAGAGAGCTAAGGTCTGAAAGTTCCATTGCAAGGATAGTGGGAACTAGAATTATAAACTTATAATTGGCTACGTAATCAGAGGGTGAATGTGATCTTAACAATACGAGAAGGTTTAGCAGTGGTCATATAATAACCTGTACCCCTTCCATCCCACAAATATCGCTGGAACTTTCAAATTGAGTTGTCCAGAAGCAAAATTTACCTAGTTGCCCCTAAGTCAGGATCACAAAAACCTAAAAGTTCATTTATTTTGTTCAGGTAAACTTGCTTTAGATTCATAGTTTCATACCTATACGTTAGTATCATACACAATGGACGGCTAACTTTATGTTTGACTAATAGTCAACCATACAACTGTGCATGAAAAGTCAACTGTACAATTTCTAGAGGAAATACCAAAACATAAATACCTTTCAAAGCAAGTATCTTAGAATTGGGATTCATGAGAGCTGAGTCAGCAGTAATTGGTCTCCTCAGCGGCTGCATAGGCATGCTCATGTCAATAATCACCACGCTATTCTGAGGAGATGTTTCACGTACACATATGAACTTATCCGACTCCATAGTGACATTAGTAAACGTGATAAACTGTTGATTGATCCCTACGCTGGGCAACTGCAACATCACACAATTAAAACCAACACCAATTAATTAACACACAACTAACCAACACCAAATCAATCAATATCTCCCGCTAATATAAAAACATCATTCAAAATAAATCCGTCCATCTAGCAAATCCAGGCGATCCAAAAGTACATATAGCAAATCTGATCACTTCAAAATTCAAATCAAAACACCAAACACAAACCAATTGATAATTAAAACGACCGAGTATCACAACTTGAGCTACAATTTCATTACTAAAGCGGAGACCTGTTGTTACACAACAAAAATAGCCTTGGGAGAAATATAGTAAACATATATCCTCTACTCTAAGCTCCAATTTCATTTCCACGTTTCAATTAACCCTAAACAACTCAAAAACTATGCGAAACCGACAAAACATTCAAATTGAGCTTAGGTTATTGACAATACAATCCGATAAGTACACATAGCAAATCTGATCACTAATTCACTTCAAAATTCAAATCAAAATACCAACACAAACCAATCGGTAACTAAAACGACCAAGCATCACAACTTGACCTACAATTCCTCTTACTAAAGCGAAGACCTATTGTCACACTAATAAGTCTACTCTTCAAATAAATATAATAACCACATATCCTCTAATCTAACAAATCTACACAATCCAAAACCAGATAAGCTCCAATTTCATTTCTACATATCAATAAACCCTAAATATCTCTAATTAAGCTAGGTTATTGACTATACAACTGTGATCTATAATTATACACATCGATGTGCATAAAACAAAGTGTAGAGAGATATTAATATACCGTGAGTGCCTCTTTCATAGTAATCGGAGCGTTAGCAGCCGCCATGGTGGTGGCAGAAGAGAACAAAACGACGGCGTATCAGATGTGGATATAATATGATGATCTGTGAACGATTTGCTTCGATTGAATCGACGGTGATGATATTCCGGTTAAATAGGTTATGTGATATCTCTCTAGGATGAGAGATCTGGAGAGAGTGTAGAGGCGAAGACTTCAAAATACAGCGAGAATTCGAAATAATATTACTTAGAGAGTAGAGAGAGAGAGAATGGGGGCGGTTGAAGGGTTGTACGTGTAGAAATGAAATTCTTGTTTTTCTTCCTTTTTTGTTTTTTTTTATAAAGTTCAAAAGCCATCCATTGAATTTTCTATAACTTGAAAGATTTTTTTTATAAAATTTGGGGTGATGACTGATGATATTAAGGGTTTATTGGAAGATGGATTGGTTTAGTTGTGTGTATTATGTATTTTTGTTAAGGAAAAGAATAAGAATAAAAATGATTGTGGATGAAATATGTAAAGCAAAATAAACAAGTCGTAAATTAATTTGTAATTGAAGAAACACGTATTATGATCACCGGGTTATGGCTGATCTAAGTAGTAAATTCAAATATTGTTTATAGTAAGTATCAAGTGTGAAGGGAATAAGACCAAGGAAAATAAGAGGCAATCGATTAAAAGTGCTGAGCCTCTAAACGTTGGAAATAAAAACAAGAGTTGAAAAAGTATAATGTGCTCGTAGTCTTTTCAACGAAAGTTCTAATGAATTTCCAGATGCCAATAAAAGGAGAAGGAACTCCTCATTTTATAGTACCTTGACGTCCAACTTTCTCAACCCAACCTCTACCCTTAGTGGGGCTCAGCCCAGGTAGAGACGTCTCTTTAATCTTCGGCCCAAATTCCTAAGCCCCATTTGTGCAAATGAATATTTAAAAGAGGGGAAATGGGGATGTTACCGTCCTGTGAAGAATCCACGGGGCGTCCATTGAGTGGACGCAGAAGGCCGGCAGAGACGCGGCGTCCACCAGTTGGCTTATGAGGCGATGTGATCCCCAGCACGCCCACGCACACTTGTGCGAAGGCCCTGCACACTAGAAGACAGAGCAGCAAGCTTGGGGAACAAGAAATCTAAAACAAGAGGGTCATGAGGTTGTTAGATACATAGCATTAGAAGATGGAGAACTTGTCTATGAGCAGCCATGTTCTTGTGTTGATTATTCGATATGATTGTATATTTCTATTATTCATGAACCCACTTCGATTTGTAGTCTTATATTATTATTAGTAGTAGTTTATTTTTAGTTATTTGTTGTGTTATTTTCTTCTAATCCATGTTTGTTTATCTTGTGACATGTTTCCAATGATGATTAACTTAATAAACCTAAAATCAACTCTAACTTAATAAACTAACTAGAGGTTTAAACAGCTTCTGGTAGTCCCGAGCTAGAACCAAAGTGAGGAAACCGGTAGTGAGACAGATCCTTCGGGCTTCTGATATCCAAACCGGATTCTAAACAATGGCTTCTGAAGTGGACCAAATCTGAGTGACACATTTCTGGTACTTACCAGATGACTGAATGATCTTCTTGGTAAAGGGAGGCTTCCCTACGGGCGCACCAGTGATCTTCGGATTGCACGCCTTTAGGATTATGTTCCACCTTTATCAAGGATTTCATCTAGCTTGGGAGGTTACGGGTTGGGTTAATTAAGTTAATAATCATCAAACCAACTTTATATTTAATTGATCACTAAATAATAAAATGTCACTTTAAAGATAAGTAAAACAATAATTATATTTCTAGGTCTCGTTAGTACAAAATCGTTAACCATTGGGGATACTTGTCTTCTGAACCGACTATAAGAGAGATCCTTCGGTCTTCATGATCATTAACCTACTTAGGGGATACGCTGTCAGTGAGGATGGTGGTAAAGGAGATCCTTCGGTAAGGAAAGCGAGAACTAAGGGAGGTGTACGGTGTTCAAGGTCGGAAGTGAAGCCTCCAATACAAGAAGAAGATGAGTTTGAGGATCAGAGACTTGACTGCGGTTAGGGAAGCCCGCTATATGCGAGGCTCAGGCGGAGTACCTTCATGTGGACGTGCATTGGGAGGTTTTGCATTCTACTCAGTAGTGGCCCCGTTTTTCTATCAAGGAGTCAACACTTCAAGATCACTATTTTCCCTCCTCACAAATAATTAAACTTAACTATAAATTGTAATAATAAATTTAACTACTTATATAGAGGGTCCCGAGATGTGCATATTTGATAACTATCAGTTAATAGATGAAAGGTGAAGTAGGGGAAAGTGTGAACTTTGAAATACGATACTAGATACTTACCCTAGAAAACTATACTATACACTTGAGGTTCTCTGCCTATGTGTTGGTTTTAGTTTCTAAGGTAATTATCGTTTACTTTACAAATTTAAAACTTGTTAAAAACGGTTTAGTAAAAATCATTCGTTTTCCCCAAAACCAAAGTTTTGGATTTAAAACATCAAGTTTTTGGCATCGGGGAAATGACATCTTTCTAAATTACTAAAATCATATGTATTAAGTTTTTGGCACCGTTGTCGGGGAATACAATAAATTTCCAAAGAAAACCCAAATCACTTAACTGATCGGTTTATTTTTATTTTCTTTTCAAACTTTATTTTTCTTTTTATTTTTATACTTCTTTCTTTTTCCTTTTTATTTTATTTCTGCTTTATTTTTTATGATTGCAGTTGTTTTAGCTTTTCTTTGCAGGTTTACTTTCGGATTGGCCACCTTGGAGAATTCCCATGAAGGAAACCGGAACCACCAATTTCATCAACTTTGTTTTTGGAGGGTTTTTGTTTCTTCTTTATTTTCGTTAGATATCGGTTTGTCATTCCTTGAATATCACCAGGTAAGTGCAGAAAAAGTAGAAAATAAGCCGGGGGAAAGTTTTTCAAAAATTTAAAAACTTAAATTGTTTTCGATCTTAAAATGGGGTTTTAAAAGTTATTTTGGAGAAATCCGATTAAAAGTTTTAAAGCCGGACCTTTAAAAACAGTTTAAAATTTGAAAAACGCAAAAAAAGGGAATTTGCTGCTCATCCTGGAACAAATCTGATGGGTATTTGAAGGATCTTTTGACTTTTCAAGCCCATTCTTCTTCTTCCCCAACTCGCAAACCTGTCGCCCTCAGCCCTAAATCCGCCATTTTCCACCATTTTCTTCCATTTCAGGCTCTAATCTTCAATATAAGGTATGTATAATCAACCTCTAACAACTTTTACGTGTTTTTATGTCCAGATCTGTCCAGATTCTTGAGTTTTTTAGTAGTTTAGTTTCTTAAGAAAAACCTTAGTTTTCTAGCTTGTTTAGCCTGATGTTTTCCTGATACTTTAGGAAAACGATTAGGGGAGTGCTAGGAACGTAATGTAGTAAAAAAATTTGACGAAAAATTTCACGGGAATTCTGACAGGTTCAAAAACCATCACATCAGTTGTGTGCACGGTCGTGCTCATCATGGGCAAGGGCGTGCTCGTCTATAAGACACTGTTTGAATTTCCCTCGTAACTGTTTGAATTTCCCTCGTAACCAGTCTAACCCACCAGAACGTGCACGACCGTGCACACTAGTGTGCATGGGTGTGCACCCCTGTAAACCAGTCAGAACTTTTTAAGTTTCAAACGTTAACTTATTTTTGCAGTTTAAAATCAGTTTTAGGGTGTTTTAGATAAAACCCAGTTTAAACAGTTGAACCAGTTAAAAAACCAGACTGCAGACTGAGCCGCACGACCGTGCTCATTACCTGAGCATGGACGTGCAGCCACTGGACAGAACTAATTAATTTTTCTTCAAAATTTTAAATCGTGTGAAACTGAACCGATTTTGTTGTGTTTTGCAGGGTAATGCCCAGAATGAAAAGAGCAGCTCAGAGGTCTCCATCCATTTCATCCGACTCACACCACTCACCTCAGCCGTCCGGCGAGTCAGCACCTTTAGAGTTACCGCAGACACACTCATTTGAGCCCGATGGGCCTATGGCGGATGATGTCCACCATTGGTTATATTTCAACAGACAGGGGGTCGAGCAAGACGCTCACAAGCGTTTGCGTGTGATTGAGAGGAGGCCGATTGGGGCATATTTGCCTGTGGATTATGAGGCACTAAAGGCAGTAGGACTGGAGCCTCGGTTCTACAACTTGTTATCTCATCAGTGGCACCGTCTCTTTCAAATTAACGAGACCACTTACAGAGAGCTCACTCTCGAGTTCTTAGCCTCATTCGTATATACACATCCTGTTGTTGAAGATGACAGGGTTACAAAACTGTGTGTTGGGTTTAGGATGGCTCGGAAATGGTACAGGTTGACTCTAGCAGAGTTTGGGGTTCGGATGGGACTGTATACACAGAGGGAGATAACTGAGCCAGTATTCACTGACAGCCTCTTTTGGTGGCCACCCGAGGTACAGCCACAGGATTTTTGGGGCCAGATCTCTGATGTCCCCTACAACCCGAGGGTCCATAAGAGGTCTAGCTTCCCTGATCCGTTACACAGATGGGTACACATGATCATAGCCAGTACCCTTGGGGCCAGAAAAGACAGCACTGGGGGAGTGAATGAGAGAGAAGTCTTCCACCTTAACAACATTATCGAGGGTCGACACTGCAACTTGGCCTACGCACTTGCCGAGTTCTTCACACGTAGTTGGGGCACTATGTCACACCCTCAAATCCACTTGCGGAGTTTTACCGCGAGGCGCATGACAAACCAGGATCCAAGTCAATGATCACAATAAACAACACTAAATGAATTTCAAAAACATAGTTCAAAAATCTTAAACATCAGCGGAAGCTAAATATCGTTACATAACAAAATAAAACCAAATGTTCAATGTTCAAAACCATGCGACTCTAACTAGACGCCGTGCAAACGCGTGCGCCCTAGTTCCATTTTTGCTACCTTAGCGACCTGAGAAAACATGTAAGAGTTTACGTCAGCACAAAAATGCTGGTGAGTTTACAGGTTTGTAATCAAAGTTCCAAGTTCAACCTGTCCATACTATAACAATTGTAAACCAAGTACGCTAGCTAGGCGCATGTTCCATTACTACTACGATTGGAAAACCATTACTAACTCGCATACCAGTTGTTGTGCCCGAATAGTAAACCTGTTCCTGTTTGAGACAATATGCACCCGCCCGGCGCTCCATACCGACGGGTGGGGTTGGTCACTCCCAATAGCGCTATTCACATTTCCCCGTTGTGCAAACCAGCACATTCATGGTTCCCCCCGGGACTTCCAAAGATCGTATAGTAAACCGTTTGAAAACCCATAGCATGACAGTTGTTACCAAATAGTTGTTTAACACATGTTTTCTCCCCCAAAAAGTGAAAACCAAGTAAAGTGGGGCCGTAAACTCACCTTAGGTTGCGTTACTTCAGATAACAGAATAAGTCAACAAGCTATGCTAGCCCCGTAAAGCGGCGACCTAACATATGACAGTTACAAGTACTTAGACTAATAACCCGTAGGTTAGTTAGTCCCTAGATGTCCAGACCATAACCAAGTTTGTTTGACAACACGTTTACTGTTAACATGACCAAATGTACAAGACTCGACATCCCATTGGTGACCCGAGGCTTCCCGTGTTACATTAGTATTCACAAACACATAATCATGCAGTCACACTTAACATACGTTAAAGTCCAACAAGTTCTAGCACATAGTTCAATTAACACATTATTGACCCGAACACATGTTACCGAGTTATTAGATATGTTACGGGGTTCCTAGCATGTTCCTAGGTGTCAAAACGGGTCTCGAAATGCTAAAATACACTTACTGCAGCAGTACAGGCGATTAGGAAAAGTCAACTAGCAATTACGTTGGTCAACAGGCAATTAGGAATGCTAATCGCCTATACAGTAGGCGATTAGGGTCATGTGGTATGCTAATTTTTGAGTTTGTAGGCGATTAGGGTCATGTGACATGCATTTCAGAACTTATTAGGCGATTAGGGTCATGCAGCATGCAAAAACAAGCCATATCAGGCGATTAGCATGCTAATCACCTACAGGGTAGGCGATTAGCCTGCTAATCGCCTATCCCTTAGGCGATTAGCCCTGCTAATCGCTACCTGCAGGTCTGTTCCGGTTTTTCGCGCGTTTAACACTCCAAATCAAACCTAGAACGTGTGTAAACCTCCAATATCAATCAAACAAGTATCCCAAACATGTTTAGATCAAAATACATCGTTTAACCTTGTTCTAGCAGCCCTGGATGCAACCACGTTTCTAAAACATAACACAAGTATCATGTAATCATCACATTAACATGCATAAACATAACCTAATGAACAATCAATCAGATTACCACATCAAACCATCATTATAAATCAGTAACTACCCTAACATCATGTTAATAATCCTTCTCGAATCATAAAAATCCTATCTTTTAATTAAAACCTACACATACAACATGCATAGCATCTAGAATCCATACAATAACGATTATTAACGATTTACAGAAGACACAAGTGTTTATGAACAGGTCTGGACCATTAGGGATTCAATAAAAACATTAGTAAAGATTGCATGGATGAAAACCACACCTTAAGATTGTGATTGATTGATGAAATAGGCTTGAAATCAAGTTGTTTGATCCAAAATCGTGTTCCAGAGGTTGTGTGGGTGTTGGGACGAGTTGTGGGGCGACTAGGGTTGATATTATGAAGTTTAGGAGGTCAAGTATTGTATTTATAGTCGTTTTTAGTCGTAACCCACGTTGCAGGCGATTATGGTTCAGTTGCAGGCGATTAGGGTTGCTAATCGCCACCCCCTTAGGCAATTAGCCCCCTAATCGCCTACCAGGCAAGGCTACTCGCCCTCTGATGAGGGCTACTCGCCACCTAGCAGCCTCCCTATAGGCGATTAGCTCACCCTAATCGCCTATAGGGTATGGTTCCAAGTATTTTGCGCGTTAAACCCCGTTTTAACATATGTTAACACATTTTCACATACCGACAAGTCACATAATGATTGTAAACACATAACACTTGCAAATCAACACATTCACACTCGTTCACCAATTCCCGGGACTCGAGACTTGCATGTTCCCTATGCTTTGACGATTCTCCGAATCGTCACCCCTTGTACACTTGGTTAAGGACTGACATCTAACGACCCTCTAGGCCAACATCTAATGATCCCCTAGACTCACATAACAGTTCCCGAACCATAACACGACTCAACTAACCCAGTTAAGTACAGTATACGCGTGACTCGCTAAGGTAGACTTAAATCTAGACAACGTTGTTAACCTGAATTTGCCGGGTGTCACACACTACCACTGCCAGCCATATCTTCGGGGGACCTTATATTACCTGCCTTGCCACATCTTTATAGGTTCTTACCCTCATGGAATTGACCGGTCTTACAGCAGCAGGTTAGGTCCGCCCCCACGACACCATTGTGATGAAGAACACTATGAAGAACACTGGGGTATTGAAGCAGTTTGGGATATTCTTAAAGCTGGCAGATAATGAGGGAAGACTGTGGGATGAAGAGGCAACATTTGAGGAGGCATATGGAGAGCATGCTGAGACCGGTGGAGCAGAGTCATCAGCAGCAGCTGCAGCTAGGGGACCTGAGTCTTCAGCAGTCGCAGCCCGCCGGCAGACCACCCGAGCACCTGCAGGTTCACCACCAGCCACCAGGACTGACCGCCAACAGCAGCGAAGAGGCGTTCTCCGTACCATACTGGATCGACTTGACACGCTTACATTAGAGCTCGGGTCATTTAGGGAGGACTTCACTAGGCACATGGCCTCCTACACTGGTTCCAGCTCCAGGTCCTGCTCCGCTCACCGCTCCCGCCGCAGCCGCTCCGTTTGATCCTTCCCTCTCTTAGGTTATTTATTCGATGATTCTGACAGTATCTGATTGTTTGTGACATTAAACATTATTTTCTTATCTTTTTATTTTTCTTTTTATTTGTGGTTGTGATGGTTGTATTTTGACACTTTTGCATGCTTGGTGCATGCTAGACTCGTTCCACCCTGCTAGCGCTTCGACGTTAGTATCTATCGTAGGATCGTAGTTTTATTTTATTTATCTTTATTACTTTATTTTCTTTTCTAGTATTTTAGGACAGGTCGAGAATAGCTTGATGTTTTGGAGCCGCCATTTCGACGTCTCTGTTTTAAGGATGCAGGTTTCACTCACCCGCGAGTGGACACGTCATTGTCAGGGGAGTATTAGTTTCTCTTGTTTCTCTTTCTATTTCTGCACTTAAAATTTATGTAAAAATTTTAAGTGTGGGTTGGGCCATTATTGTTGCTTATTTTATTATATCTAGTGGGTCATTTGTCATTATTCGGGCGTTATACGGTACCCTCTTAGCCGCTTGATACCCGTAGCGTCATTCACAGTCATCTCTGGTAGATTAGTATAGTCTATTAGACTAGCCCGAGTAATTGCTATTAGGCATTCATGCCGAACGGTTCACATTAAAGGGCAGTCGAAATAAGATGAATTTAATTAAAACCCGAGAGATCCATTTAGATTATTAAAATAAAGTAGGAAAATAGGTTGCATGGCAAATAGAAAAATACCCCAAAATTGTGCTTAAAATCAATACTTTAGCCTACCCTTTTGTCCGTGTGAGATTCTTGAGCCTTTTTACGAGCACCACACTTACATATACACATCATATATTGCTCGTTTTGTTTCTTGAGAGATTTCTGACCTTGGTCTGACTTTGTTAGAACTTGTGTGTTTATACATATTCTTGTTTTAAAACCAGTAACTAAATAAAAATAATAGAGGCAATTAGGTTTCTCCCAACAAATAAATCCTTCCCTTAGAAAACCACTTTGAGCCTTAGCCTTTCGTTTCTTCACCCAATAAAAATGAGTCCCGATCATGCGTCACCAAAACAGCTTCAAGATGATGTCATCACCGAGGGTTCGAAACTGCAAGTTCAAAGACAGGCGACACCGTTGACAAAGGAGGGAACAACAAAAGACGGGGCCAAGAGGGAGATCTTCTAAAAAAAGAAAAAAAAAGTAATAATACGTAGGATGGAGCCAAAATAAACAGAGAGCGCAAAACGAAGAGAGAAACCCAAAAAGAGAGCCTAAGGAAAAAAAAAGTTCTTCAAAGTTAATAATTGGTCTTTGACCGATGAGACCCTAAAGAACTGGAAACCTGCTCTCTCTTTCTCTCTCCTTCTCTCCTACTCTTAGCTTTCTCTCTAATTTCTTTATGTGATCTCTCATCTCTCTCTTGCTTCCCCCTCGCTTTCTTAAGATGTATCCGCTAGACGAACACTTGCTTCGCTGTCTCAACTTTGCTCAGCCACGTCTGCCTCCAAAACTGATACAAATTATCTTCAAAAAGACAGCAGAAGAAAAAAAATTATGGAGAAAGATGGAACAAAATCCACCCTTTTGTGGACAGTCAAAAAGTGCTGCAAAAAGACGATCAAAACGGTATGACAGATGCATCAAGTGTGGAAACTAGTCGCATGAAGGCAAGTGCAGCAAGAATTCAACTCACTCGCAGTTCGAATATACGATGTTGATCCAAGAAGGGGCCATTCGATACAAAGCTGAGCGCAAAGTCAGAAAAGGAAGCAACAACGACTACACTGTGAGGTGTGAAATAGCAACGATGAAAGAAAAAGGAATCAACACCAGACTTCTCTCATAAATTGCCGCTGAAAACGTTGCGCGCCACTACCGCCCTCCTCCACGTCTTGCAGCTTCTTCATCTTCTTAGTCGTGACGATCTCTCGTGACTCGGTGACTCATTCCCCTTGTAGATATAGTTAAAAAAAAGTTCTTGTTTACACCCTTACTTTACAACCCGAATGAAAGTCCTCTTTATTTATCTTAGTTATTTGGTTCAGAGACGAGGACTTGATTTGCATACAAGCCTATGACTTGAGTCGACTTCGGTACGAACCTGAGTGTTCGCCCCCAAAACTAACCCAAATGATAAAACCCGAGTGATGAGTGAATATTGAGAGCAAGTATAGGTTTGGGCATAATCGAGGGGTTAAGTAGGCGTGTCATGCAGCTTTATTTTTCTCATAAAATAAATGAATGAATTGATGGTTTGTTATTTACGGTCTGCCTTAGATGTACTTGTGTCTGATTGCTTGAGGACAAGCAATAGTCTAAGTGTGGGGTATTGTGATGTATCACATAATTAACATATAAAACATGCATAAACAGGCCAATAATAGGATAAAATTAGACTTAAAATATTAATTTTAGGTACTTAAGTCGTTCATATTTGTGTTTGTCAGGAAACTGGAGCTCCTAGCCGGAAACAGGAGATTTTCAGGCAAAAACAGGAAAAATTTGGAGATTCCTGAAGATACGAGACTTATAGCATGTTCCCTGTATGTTTGAAGGCCCTTCTGGGACTTAAACGGTGATAAAAACGGCCCGAGACAGACTCAGCACGCCCACGCACACTTGCCCAGAGGCCCTGCACACTAGAAGACAGAGCAGCAAGCTTGGGGAACAAGAAATCTAAGAGAAGATTCCCTGCACACCCGTGCTCACCCCCTTAGCTCGCCCGTGCACAAACAAAAAGGACAGACAAGACAGAAGTGCAGGCAACAGAACGTACGAGATGCTGGTGCACGGTCGTGCCACCCCCTGGTGCACGCTCGTGCTTGCCCTGGAAAGTCCATAAATAGCAAGCTAACCCCCACCATTTGAGACATCCCATTCTATACCATTTCACTTGGTCTTGTGCCCTCTAGGGTCGACTTCCAGGAGTCTTGCAGAGCTCTTGGAGTCTTGTGGGAGGCCTTAGGGCCCTCCTAACACACCCAACAAGGTTAGGCCTCGTCCTACCTTGATCATCAAGGCCAAGCATGGGATCGTAGAGTAGTTCATATGCAATAAACATCGAGAGTCATGAGGTTGTTAGATGAATAACATTAGAAGATGGAGAGCTTGTCTATGAGCAACCATGTTCTTATGTTGATCATTCGATATGGTTGTATCTTTCTATTATTCATGAACCCACTTCGATTTGTAGACTTATATTATTATTAGTAGTAGTTTATTTTTAGTTATTTGTTTTGTTATTTTCTTCTAATCCATGTTTGTTTATCTTGTGACAGGTTTCCAATGATGATTAACTTAATAAACCTAAAATCAACTCTAACTTAGTAAACTAACTAGAGGTTTAAACAGCTTCTAATAGTCCCGAGCTAGAACCAAAGTGAGGAACCGGTAGTGAGACAGATCCTTCTGGCTTCTGATATCCAAACCGGATTTTAAACAATGGCTTATGAAGTGGACCAGATCTGAGTGACACATTTCTAGTACTTACCAGATGACTGAATGATCTTCTTGGTAAAGGGAGGATTCCCTACGGGCGCACTAGTGATCTTCAAATTTCACGCCTTTAGGATTATGTTCCACCTTTATCAAAGATTTCATCCAGCTTGGGAGGTTATGGGTTGGGTTAATTAAGTTAATAATCATCAAACCAACTTTATATTTAATTGATCACTAAATAATAAAGTGTCACTTTAAAGATAAGTAAAACAAGAATTATATTTCTAGGTCTCGTTAGTACAAAACCGTTAACCATTGGGGATACTTGTCTTCTGAGCCGACTATTAGAGAGATCATTCGGTCTTCATTATCATTAACCTACTTAGGGGATACGTTGTCGGTGAGGATCACTGTAAGGGAGATCCTTCGGTAA
Organism: Ambrosia artemisiifolia; assembly: GCA_032199755.1. Lineage (NCBI taxonomy): Eukaryota > Viridiplantae > Streptophyta > Magnoliopsida > Asterales > Asteraceae > Ambrosia > Ambrosia artemisiifolia. The sequence goes on from CM063518.1 coordinate 20,390,932, forward strand.
GGGAAACGAGAGCTAAATGAGGTGTATGGTGTTCCACGTCGGAAGTGAAACCTCCAATACAAGAAGAAGACGAGTTTGAGGATCAGAGACTTGACCGCGGTTAGGGAAGCCCGCTATATGCGAGGCTCGGGTGGAGTACCTTATATGGACGCGCATTGGGAGGTTTTGGATTCTACTCGGTAGTGGCCCCGTTTCTCTATCAAGGAGTCAGCACTTCAAGATCACTCTTTTCCTCCTCACAAATAATTAAACTTAACTATAAACTGTAATAATAAATTTAACTACTTATACGGAGGGTCCCGAGATGTGCATATTTGATAACTCTACTATATTAGTGATCAATAAATAGACTAATAAGTCGTTTCATGGCAGTTCCGTCTATCACTTTATTGTGAAAGACCTGAGTGGGCCGTTCTGCCATAAGTACCTCCATATTGCATTGCGCTGAGTAGAATTTGACAATGGGTTTAAGTCAGTGATGGGAACACTTCCTTTTCTAGATATTGATTCACGTAGAAATTCCGCAAAATAGTCCTAGTTAACCCGGCGAGACTAGAATTGGTAGCATAGAATTATAACAACCCTTTTTATCTTTTACTTTTATCAAACCCAAAACCTTTTTAAAACCATTTTTATTAAAGAACCCCTCCGTTTTATTTTTTTAAAAACCCGATCAGTTAATTGATGAAAGTGTGAACTCTGGAATACGATACTCGATACTTACCCTAGAAAACTATACTATACACGTCAGGTTCTCTGCCTATGTGTTGGTTTTAATTTCTAAAGTAATTATCGTTTACCTTATAAATTTAAAACTTGTTAAAAACGGTTTAGTAAAAATCAGTCGTTTTCCCCAAAACCAAAGTTTTGGATTTAAAACATCAAGTTTTTGGCACCGGGGAAATGACATCTTTCTAAATTACTAAAACCATACGCATCAGTCCCAACCCGACAAAAAAACCAAAAAACCCGAGTGGCCGGAGTTGTATGAATCCAGACGTTTAATGGAGTGAATTTTAATTTAGTGTTGGAAGAATAAAAAGACTCTGGTTTAATGTGGACCTCACAACAATCTGCAACATGCACTAGTCTCCGTAAACCCATTACACCTTATTTCTTTTATACTATAGAACCAAATACCAAACCAACAATCTCCTTGCTAGAACCAAATACCAAACCAACAATCTCCTTGCTAGAACCAAATACCAAACCAATAATCTCCCTGCTCCCAGACGTGTCTCATCTATTTACGGGTTGTGCCTTCTCGTTTGGGGTTTGGTCTGCGATTAAGATGTGGTGTAAAATTCCATCGATTATGGCCTTTGACTTCGAAGACTTGCTCAAGATACAAGATCATATAGCTTCAGATAAATGGGCTAAAAAAATTATGCGCTGTATTATTATGACTACTTGTTGGGCCATTTTGGAGGGGTCAAAATGATAAAGTGTTCAAAGGTTCTAGTCCTAAGGTAGCCGATGTTATTGCTATGGTCGAGTCTTGGTCGTTTTTGTGGCTAAAAATTAGGTTTAGATTTTCCTCCATTCAGTGGAAGGAATGGCTTGTTTATCCTTTGTATATGGTGTAGTTGGCGGTCCTCACTTTGAGGACAAGAAAGATAAGGAAGAATAGGAAAGAACAAGAAAGATAAGGAAGAATAGGAAAGAAAAGGAAACAGGGAGTGAGAGGAGAGGTTTGTTTGTGTGTTTGTGTAGGTTAAAGAGAAGGGGGTGTTATAATTGTGTGGTGTCTTTTTTTTAAATAAAAATGATATAAAGATTTTTATTTATTATTAGCCATTCAGATGTTCAACCAAACATCACTTAATGATTCAGCACTTAATCATTCAGAAGCTCTTAATCATTCAGACCTCTTACTGGATTAGCACTTACCCATTCAGAAGTTGCCAAACGAATAGTCTCTCTTTTTTAATTTTTTTCTGAACGGCTAGACGGAACGGCGGACCACCCATAAGAACACCCAAACCGCACAAGTTCGAACCCCGGCTCCAACGTTTGCAAGCCCGCGTAAAGACGCGTGGGAACGAACCCCCAACCCCCAGCGCAGGAAACCGCCACAAACCGGAGTCGAACCTCCGCCTGTGGGGAAAACCTGCGCACCTCACCCCAGCTAGGCTGGGGGTCATCGGCTCTCTCTTTTTTAATCATCCAAAATTCATGCTATGTAGTGTCATAATGCATTAAATGTGACAATTGTGGTAATTTATTACATTACATATATGGTAAATTAGGAACTACACACGGGGATCTCATTCATTAAGGTGAATCCCACCCATCACACTATCACTAAAATTCAATCAACCATAAGTTGTCACTTCAATACATCACATCATCATTAAATTACTTTCACCATCCGGCACATTCGTCACTAAATCATTCCCCGCCAATCACAACATGCCACCTTATCCCCAAACAAACCACACGCCACACTTTCAACCCTTCACGGTATGATCAAGGTGATGTTGACGGTGTTACACATATGATGGGGGCATCATGATGCTGCCCCCACCACCCTTATCACCTCAAGAATCCATAACACCTAACCTACAATCTCATATGATTTATACGACATTAAATATTATAACATGTTAAACCATATAAGAATACTTCACATTATCTCATGCAAATAGTTGCATGTAAATTAATAGTGTATAGTTTACGTATCAAAACAACCTTTTTTGAAATATGCTTTTGGTTTTTTAAGATCTAAAAAATTCACTTGTGTTGGATATATAATCTAGTAAGTGGCAACCTTAGCAATCAAGCCGATCATACCAAACTATATACAGTCAAACAAATATATTGATACGTGGTAGAAAGTCTAAAGTTTTCCGTGTTCAAGACTGCACTTTTATGTGATTTTATGGTTTTGGATGCGCTACTTTGATATGGTTTATGCATTGCTGGTCAAAAGGAGTTTAAGGGGCATTTAGGAAGCTAAACGGGGCTTTGGATAGGAGCTAGAACGATTTGAGAGAAGAAACGGAAGAAAAATGGAAAAGGTGGTTGAAGGCCCGTCACCACGGGCTTCAATCTGTCGACGACAAGTTATGGGAGTCATCGCTGCCCCGTGGAAAACAAAATCCTTCTTTAGCCATCGCAAGCCGTCGGCAACGATGGTTAGGCCCGTCGCCAACGGGCTTTGCTTACCATAGCTTTCAAAATTGTTTTAATTGAGGTTTTTATGATGATTGATGGGAAGTTGACCTTTGACTCGGGAGGAAGGCATATAATCTCGAATTTGGAGAATCATAATCATCTTTTTCATCACAGTTAACCTCCAAAATCACAATAGAATCACCCATTATAGGAAATAGGGTTCACTATTTTATTAAAAAATAATAAAATGAAATAATAACGAGACTCTCGTTATTCGTAGGAAATATAAAAATACAATACCGTATACAAAACTAAATATAAACGAAATAAGTACAAATATAAAATGTACCAAATATTGATTCAAGCACTTCAACCGTATCATCTTCTACTAATCGTCTCTGCAAAGAATAAAGTATATGTTGATGGTTTTGGTTGAGGATCGTGTTTGACACGGGGCCCTTAAAACAGATTCCGCGCCTCCTCTCAGACGGTCTGTCTCCCAGGGTACAACAACCGAAACAGTAGTCGTACTGCCGGAGATAGTCTTGAGCCCGAGATTACATTGGATATAATTGTGTTAGTGAAAAAATAATAAAAAGAAAGTTGATCAATTCGAGAGACTTAATCTCGTTTTTGGAACAATCCTTTATATGAGTTTTTAACAAAAGTTTCCATTCAACTCAATTGAATATGAACCCAACGTTCATATTTGTACTCACAAGACTAGAAACATAATTGCTATTAATTCTTATCATTCATTGACTATAAATTGCAATTAAAAGGATTTAAAGTGGTAGACTGAAACTGTCATATCAATTTATGACGAGTTGAAACAGTCGGTTTGACCAAGTCAACTGACTCGTAATTGAGTCCTGCTCCTGGACGCTGAAGCGCGCGCCAGCAGACGAGCCCATCAATCTTACAGTCGCGGAACACAACATGTGCCAACGAGCGGACCAGGACACTGCCTAATCTTGTGCGCCAGAGTGTGTCCACGTGCCACTTGTTACGGTTTACGTCAACCTTCCGCCATGTACTAGACCATGCGCACGAGGTCAAAAATACAAAGGCGGCTCTCAAGCGGCGACGCGAGTGTGCGAAGTGCAAAGTGCGTCATCAAAGTGCCACATTGCGCCAACGCCACGCTCGTGTGCGAGTTCCACCAGTGTTTGGCTCATGCTAAACAATATACAAAGGAGTGCTCCTCCTTATAAACCACTTCATGTTTTGTCATCCCACCAATGTGGGACAAAACTTAATCCATTTTCTCATCTTTGGTTGTTCCAACCTACAACTTTCAAGCTTCGATATCTCATTCATCTTAGCTCTATTTTAGACGTGGTTTGGTTGATTGTGACACTCTCACAATATAGTACACAAAGTCAGAAATAATTTTTTCTTTTTGGAAGGCAGAAATAATTATTTATATAACACATACATAAATATATTTATTTAGGTCCAAAATTAGTGAAAAACTCATTTTCACTACCATTTTTCCAACAACATTATCATCAAGATCATCAATCTTACACCCACAATCATCATTATCATCATCATTTAAGGAGAATTATCAATAGTCATTCTCTCAAGCATTCCATCCATGACTCAAGCTTACATCACCATGAGAGGCTAATCTTTAGCATTCACCTCGATGTAAACTTGTAAGGTTTTAAGGTTCTTAAACATTTGGGTATATTTTTTTACCTTTGTAATTGCATTTGAAGTGTTTGAACAATTGTATTATTTGCTTTAGTCTTGTTTTGAATTCACAATTGTTAATCTATTCTTGCACCAATAACTTTGTGAAATGAATTTGATTAAGTGCTTTGATACGAAATTAGGATTGGCATGTGCTAGAGTAATGAAACATATTTTTATTCGTCTCTTGATGTTGATAATTATTGATGCCTAAGCTTTGAAACACCTAATCCGTAGACTTTACTTGTTGGACCCGGTGGGATCCTCTTTACAATAATTTTTTACAACTTATTTGTGTTAACTGTTTTTGCTATTCACCAATTCAGTCATCTATTTCAATTACAATCTTGAATCACTTTGTGGTTCAACTCTTACCAAAACAAATTCTTAAATGATAAACAAAATTAGTAAACTTCATAAATGACTATAACATCTTCATAAGTGACAATTTTGATCAACTAAAACTCTTTTCATCAATCACAGACTCAACCCTCCTTTGAATGTGCCACGTGGCACGTTAAGGTGAGAGTTTTTAATTTATTTTTTTTATTTTGTTTTTATCCATTCTCCTACATTTATCTAACCCTAATCTCTTTAAGAATTTAAAAACAAATTTAGATTTTTCTCTTTAATGTTTCCTCCCATCATTTTTAAACGTTAATATCTTTTATATACGAGATTTTTTTTAAAGAAAAAAATTACACTAAATTAATGAGCGTTTTATTATCTTTCCAACGAGTACCATAGTGCTATATAAAAAACGGAGGAAAAAACGACTATTTTTATGGGGTTTCGTTCATACAGGAAAAAAACACAAAGTGTTCAGGTTATTCATTAATCATGTTTTTTTCTTTTAAACCAGGTTCTTATATACAATTTGAAATTTAGCTCAATCGCCATGCTATCATTGGAATTTTACTCTTCTAAAGATGGATAGGTATACTTCATCAAGATAAGCTACGAGAAAGAATCGCGTAACACTGCAACACATGGTGCACCTTATAGCAAGGTTATTTTTTTATTTATTTAATTACAAGAGTAATAATTATTACTATTAGTATTAGTATTATTAGAATGGTTATATTTTTCAACCCCGGGACACTCCCAGGATAAAAGCTAGTTGGGTATATTTAAAATTTTATAATCAACCTCAAACTAAAATTATTTGGGTTAAAATTAAAAGAGTGAATAGCCAAAATAGTCCCTAAGATTTTCCCATTATTGCTAGATCCATTAAAAAAAGTTTTTTTTTTTCACCTGAGCCACTGACGTTTCCCAATTACTGCTAGATCCGTCCAGATGACTAACTTTGTTAAAAACTAACCAAAATAGAGGGGTAGTTTGGTCTTTTTTATTATTTATTTAGTTTTGATTTTTTCCCTTGTTTTTAAGTACACATTTACTGGTATGCGTTCCAGACATACTTTTTCATTTGAAGTCCGAAGCTTTAGTCAGGTTCCTAAGCAATCAATCATATGAAGAGAGGCTGGAAATCTTGCCTTCTACATTGATTTAATCGCCATTTGTAATTATAGTGAGCTTACTGTAACACCCCAAAACCATTCGTTCGCCTAACTACGCCATAGGGCGTGATTAGCAAAATATTAACACGAGACTTAGAGGATAAGAATATGGGTTATATTCTAATATGGACATAACCTAGTTAATAATATTATGTTTATAAATGAATAAAAGGTGTTTGAAACTAGCTTATGAGTTAGTTTTTCTACGAAAATGACAGTGGGGAAAACTTGAGGGACTATAGTTGTCATTAGCCAAACAAATGGTTAAATAATGATATTAGTGTGAAGACACACACACAAGTGTGTGTGTGTGTGTCGAATATAGGGAAAAAAAGGGGATTGTTCAAATCAAGGGAAATTGTGGAGAATTAAAATGCATGAAGCCAAATATGGGTCATCTAAGGTCCTACATATACCAAGGTACCTTTAATTTGGTGTAATTTGATGTTATAATTCGTTTATGGAATTATGGTCATGGTGAAATTCTAGGGTTTTGGTAAAAACGTGAATTTCTTGGTTTCTATGAGTTTCTATGTGTTAGTAGGCACCAAGGAAGCTATAAAACGTGGTGAATCATAACATATTGTTGATTCATGTGAAATTATGATCTTGTGTTATGTGTATGTAGTGGGTCTTTACCTTAAACATGAATTACACTAGTATGTGGAATAATCTTGCAATTTCTATGTGATTAGTATCATGTATGTGTGCTAATTGTTGAAATGATTATGTGTCAATGGTTAGCTAAACCATGGAGGAATCTAGAAAGTCTTGAACACCTAGAATTAGCATGATGAAAATGGTGCATATGAGGTGTTCGATAAAATGCTTACATGAGCTTGAATTGGGTCAAATAGTGTAAAATTCGTCACTCTTGACAGCCCTAGGTGATCATCTTGTAAGGGCCATATCTCATTCGTTATTATGAGTTAGAAGACGAGCCTTATATCGTTGAAAAGCTTGTTGCACATATTACATTTCATATTTAGTCATGACAAGCTAATTCTGAGTTTTAGTGGGTCAAAACAGCATGTAAAATTGACATTTCTGTTTTGACAGCAAAGCTTTTTGGTTAAAAATATGTTTCTGACCTGATCTTAAAATATTCATATAAAATCATAGAAAAATCGTTAGGAAGTGTTCTTTATACGCCTGGAAAGGTCTTTGAACGAAGCACGATCCATCTTTGAACATGTTCAACTAATTCGGACTTTAAATGGGTCAAAATGGTCAATTATAGCAGCTGAAAAGGAAATCGCTGCACATAATATGTTTCTGACCTGATCTTTAATTATTCATATAAAATCATAGAAAAATCGTTAGGAGGTGTTCTTTATACGCCTGGAAAGGTCTTTGAACGAAGCACGATCCACCTTTGAACATGTTCAACTAATTCGGACTTTAAATGGGTCAAAATGGTCAATTACAGTAGCTGAAAAGGAAATTGCTGCACATAATATGTTTCTGACCTGATCTTTAATTATTCATATAAAATCATAGAAAAATCGTTAGGAGGCGGTCTTTATATGCCTGGAAAGCTCTTTGAACGTAGCACATTTTGTATTTGAAAGTCGAAACCAGATTATGGGGTTTAGAAGGGGTAAAAGCAACCCGAACAGCTGCTGCGCAAAAAGCGCAGCAGTGAAAATAAGGTGTTTTATTAACTTAACACATGTGATTGTCTAGATACCCATTTCCTTAACACTAAAAGTTGTTTAGGATGAGATGGGTATAGGGAATGAAAGCTTAGTACTTGTGTGCATCGTTGCCTAAGCTAGTTTACATGAATATGTTTATGGACAGTTTGACTTTTAGGAGTCAAACTGACCCAAACTCAAACCTAGATGAAATTGTGTGAATAAACTCATGAGATGTGTTAGTTATTGGAAATGATGACTAACTTGATCAATCTTATGAGTATAGTGAAGGTTGATCTTGTCAAGCTAGGTGCAAGCTTGGAAAGGATGGATTAACAAGCAAACGGGTCAAGCGAATACAAGCCTTAAGTGCAAGGAAATGAGGTGAATACAAGGTAAGTTTTACTTACATTATTAGATTATAAATATGGCATAAGTGTTGTATAGATTGGTTTTAATCTTATGTGGGTAATAAAGGTAAACCCCAAAGAGGTGAAATCCCGTAACTGGGTCGATTAAATTCAAAAAAAGTTCTTAAAAATACAAACAGAATGCAATACGGTGTATATAAAACATCTTGTCTCAACCGGCGAGAACCGTGTGAATCAAGTAGTATAGTGATTCACGCGGTTCTCGCAAAGACCAAGTACATTGGATAAAAATGAAAATTCATATTTTGTTTTGACTTGATTTAAAAATTAAGAGAATAAAAATCCTTTTTTTTTTTTACTATCTATAAAAATAATTAGATAGAATACCTTCAACCTTGTCAACTGATAGTGAAAGAACAAAATCGTATACATTCCTCTTAGTCTCGACTCTAGGAATAATTTTTTTCGCTATCTTTTTTAGAGAACCGCCGACAATTTCAACTAAAAAATAAAAAAAATGAAATGATTTTTCATTATCGCAATTGAAGTAATGAGCCTCCCAATATTGGGAGGCTCATTACTTCAATTAGTCCCCATGTTCCTCGAATGGATCTCTTAGTTGTTGAGAAGGTTGCCCAAAAGCGGTATATAAGGCGTACCCAGTAAAACTTACAAGTAAACCAGATATAAAGATGGCGACTAGGGTTGCTGTTTCCTACCCAAAGAGGTGAAATCCCTTAACTGGGTCGATTTATGTGAACTCGTATCAAAATAAGATTTATGGTATTAAATTAAACAATAAGATGTGACCGAATGGTGAAATCCATCAAACGGGTCAATTAGTAAGGATATGTGGAAAATGATGTCTTAATTGCAATGAATTAATGAAATCAATAGAATGAAGTAGTTAGACATTTTGGTAAACGGGTCAAGTGTTGTTGTCACTTGAACCATAGATAAAAACTTGGATGGCATAGTGTCAGCCTTAATGGGTCAAATGGTGATTTTCTCATCATTCGAACCCGATATTCAAAGCCGGTATTCTAAGCTTTAGGAATCTCATGGTTAACGGGTCCAATGGTAAATGTATTACCATTGAGTCTCAAGAGACTAATGTGTTCAATCTAGAATGTATGCAGGAGAACACTCGAAAATTGGGCACTCGATGCCTAAGTAATCACAATGGATGCAAGGTATGGGTCAACACTGCCCGGTAAGTTTGTAGTTAGATAAAAGCCTTTGGGCAAAGTGAGTTCAATTCGAAAACAACCCCTAAGAGGTGTGAAGGCCAATTCGGTAAGTATTATTCTAACTAAGCTTAATGCGCGCCTTGGCGCCAAGTATGTCTAAAGCCATAGTTAAATCATGAGATTGTAATCAAACTAAGTCCGAGAGGGCTTAGAAGCTTTCAAATAACTCATTAAGTCCTATTAAACAAGTCCCCAAATGCCTTTAAGAAGAGGTTTGAACATGATTTAAAAACACCCAAAGATCGGGGGAAAATAAGCAAGGAAGTGAAGGCTAAAGCTAAAAACAAGCTCCAGAGCCGCAACCCCAGACCGTAAGATACGGTCAGAGCCGTAGCTTACGACGCGTGTAAACTCCTAAATTTTTGTTTTGTCATTCAAACTTGATCGTTTCGTTTTGAGGTGTTTCGACACTCCCACCAATCTAAATGCATTATTATCAATCCCACTAACCATTTCTTGTGTAATGGTGCTAGGTATACATCTGTTGGATGTTCTGGAGCAAGGATCAAGTCACGAGAGAACCGAGCACACCCGAACACTTAAAAGGCTTCCGCAATAGACCGTCCCGTTTAAAACACAAACTGTAATACAAGTTTTTAGTAGATAAAATGTAAAAACAAAAATTGGTGGGATTCATTGAGTTATGTTTTGTAGTTACCAAAGTTTTAATCGGGAGTGATTTTAGTTAAGGCCTAAACTCGGGAATTTAAATGACAAATCTCTGGTTTACGGGTTAGGGTCTTACACTTACATGTTTTAACAAATCTGTCGCATCAAACAAGCAAGACGTCACATGCGATCTAAAACACAATCACGCATATCTAGACTACAAAGCCCTAAATATCAACTCGGGTTAAGCCACCTTATTCACCTTCGGCTAAACATGATATAAGCCCGTTGAGCTTATATGTTTTAACAAATCTGTCGCATCAAACACGCTCAATCTTGGAGCGCCTTCTATCAAATCTGAGGGCTGAAAAGAAGTGCACACATAATAGAATGGGTTAGAAATCAGATCATAATCCTCTACGAGTCATAATCCTCTACAATTTGTACAACAACAAATTACTAAACCTAAATTTACATTATTAATAACATTAACAAACAAACCAACCAACCAACCCATTTGGCCCTATTTATGTTTCTTCTCAGAACATCCTGCTGCATTCTCTCATGCACCAACTAATTTCATCAACCTTTCATAATTAATCTTGGTCGACTTATATTTTAGTTTCATCCTAGATTCGATCCATGATCTAACACAAAGTACACATTGAATACTTGAATATGGAATCAACTGTTTTCCCTTTCGACTTCGTCCCCTAATCCACAGCAACAACAGTAGCCTTCAATCTGTTAAGATGTTTTAACATCAAGCAAAAGACCATCTACGCAGTATTAAACAGACCAAAAGACCATCACAACCCTAACAGTCTTCTAAGTTGCATTTGCACCACTTGTTCGAGCACCTCTGGAGCTTCCAGCTTCTTTACATCTCCTCCTATTTCGTCGTTTGAATCTAATCGAATATGTTTGTGTTTGAAGGTTGGTCGAAGTTCTTTATCAGCTTTTAATCATCCATTGCGTTTCTTAGGGAATTTTTTTGTTTAGCTGATGATGATGTCGTTTGGTTTATACAGAGGAAAACATTTGGGTTTTAAAAGAAGGGTAAAATTACAAAAATGTCCCTTCAGATTTGGTTAGTTTTTAACAAAGTTAGTCATTTTGATGGATCTAGCAATAACTGGGAAACGTCAGTGGCTCAGGTGAGAAAAAAAACTTTTTTGGATGGATCTAGCAATAATCAGAAAACCTCAGGGACGATTTTGGCTATTCACTCAGATTAAAAAGATAGCTGTCATTTTAAAACTTGGACAATTTTTTACGAGAAGATAATGGGGCAGTGGGTTGCCTACATAACACATTGCAACGGTTGCCAATGATTTTTACTTGCTATATGAAGAGAGTTGTTGTCTAACAAATTGTTTACATTTTTTGTGCCAAAGTTGCTACTTTGTTCACACCTGCATACAAGGGCATGAAGATTGTAATCATGAAAATCAAGCGGGCTTCCGATATAAGTTAAATTCATAACCTTATAATGAGTAACGAGTTCTTTCTTTAGTTTAAAAGTATAGTTAAAAATATGTTATGTTTTTTTAATATAAGAAGGAACCTACATACAAATTTGAAGTCGTTACACCCATAATGATGAATATATTAGCAACGATGAAAATATTCAACATACAGTTTGTAAAAATATTTTCTAAAATTAAGGCTTGTGTACTAAAATATAAATACTTAATTTATGCTCATAAGCATTCTAGTCAAAGTGCTGACCCCTTTTCTTTATGCAAGGATGAGAAAAAATATGAAGAAAAAAACTAGCATCAAACTGGTATACTTACACCCCAATAGCTTTTTACTTTGCAGGAGATAGAAGTCAAACACACATCGGCTTATGTGGCACTTCTAAATGAAATCAACGCAACGGTTGTATGTTGTTTGTGCATTAGTAGACCCTTTTTCCATATAACTGTCAAGCACACATCAGCTTATATGCCACTTCTTTGTAATGACTTAATACCATTATTTAAATAAGTAAAAGTTATGATATATTTGTTGTTGAAATCTTCGTACATCATATATGAATATATAATATGTTTGTAAAATCATTAAATTTCTTTAAAGTGTGCTACCCCTCTAGTACACGAATTTTAACCTAGTACTATGATAGACTAAAAAGTTAGTTGTGTTGTGTAAAGCTTTATGATGTGGTACACCTATTTGATTTTTTTTTTTCTTTTTTTACGTTTAATCCCAAATATTTTTATATAAAACACATGGAATAGTTGTGATTGTGGGTCTTTGGATAATAAATTTGTAGGTCACTTATATATACTCGTCTATTTGTGCTTACTTATAAAATCATTAACTTTGTAAACTCCAAAGTAATAAAATTATCTCTTTACAGTGGACGTAAGTCATACTCGACCGAACCACTTACGTTCTTGTGTTCTCACTTCCACCCCACACACACTCTTACTTTCCACAATTTCGGTTCTGCCACCGGTGTGAGCGAAAGATCGTATCAGAGCGAACACGTGTATTAAACAAATGGTGATTATCTTTAATCACCGTTATACCCGTTGTTGCTTCAGTTATACCATTATTACCAACTAATTTTTTTGTTTCTTGTTTTTGCCTTTTTTTTAACCTTCAACTATAGAATATAATTGTTGTATTAATAACCATTAATTTCTTTTTTTTTTTGTTTTGTTTTGTCATTGTAATGAAATTACAAATTTGCTTTTATGTATAAACTTGAAATGATAATTTTACCCGTTCAACACTCCCTATATAGTAGTATAGATATAGATATAGATAGATAATAGAGTCGTATAATGAAACCAAATAGACCATTCAAAATATGAGCCGTGAGTAATTTATATTCATTTTTACACATTTGCACGTCTGATTTAAGACTTCGACATATAAACTGTTTTTTTCTTTTTTAATTTTCATTGAACATTTAATTTAGCTTTATTTCCTAGTAACATCTTCTAATACTTATTAAAAGTTTAAAAACACATTTTTTTTCTACCTTACAATATAAACTTTATTAAAAACCAACTTGTATTCAAAATTTTTAACACAATTAATAAACATTTATTTCATAACTAACAAATTACATAAGAATAGCAGGTATGCAGGCAACAAGCTGCGCCGCTACCAAAAAATATGTTAATTTAACATACTTTTTTTTTTTTAAATTACAAGGCCCAAAAATCCGTTAATTTACAACACAAGGCACAACTCGGTTTTTCAATAAAATTTATATTAAAACGTGTGAAAAAGGATAAATAGCCCTATCTCTAGTTTTTTTCTTAAACTTGTAGATATTAGATGTCGACGTGTCACCAGAGAAAACACTATATTCAAATGTTAAATGTAAACCAGCGTCCTTCACGGGTAGCTCAGTTGGTGAATGGACCAGGGATCCCTCTTGGAGGTCTCGGGTTCAATTCCCACAAGGGACATAATGAGAAATGATGGATGACTCATGGCCTATGGTCACGAGTTAAAGTCCCGATCTCACCCGGGTTTTACCAATCCTTCACCGTCATGCCTATGGGCGGGTGAGAGCTTGGGTTTTCCCCGGTTTCGGGCACTGCATGGGCGGGCCTGACTACGCCAGCCGCCCGAGGTACGTATGGACCCTCCATTGGGTTGGTCGTGGGGGTCTGTCCATAGTGTGGGGACCCCCCTAGGTAGTCAGGCAGAAATGTTTGTTGGTCGTTAAAAAAATGTAAACCAGAAAAAATATTATTTTACTTCACATACCCACTAAAAAGTTTCAAAAAAAAAAACATCTTCATGCATCACATTAAAAAAATAAAAATAAAAGTATTTGCACAAAATCTTTTTCAGAGTTTGTTACAAAATACAAGTTTCAGTTCAGAAGGAAGACAAGTGTACGTGTTAGAGTGGTCAAAGCTAAAATATACGATCAGTGGGGACAGTTTTCAACTGAACGGGCCAAATGCTGGACTAGCTATTCTCCACCATTAAAATCACTTCATTTCCTCCACCTTTTAATCATCCTCCTCATCTAATCTATCCCTCATTTCTCTATTCTAAACCTTCTTTCATTCATCACATAGCTTATCATTTGTTTATGGAGTCTGTATTCAACTTAATTAGATAGTTTTAACAGATCAAACCATTTATTGTCAAGTTGCAGTGCAGTTTTTTGTCAGTTTGTTACCCGTTTACCAGTATAATTTTTTAAAAAATAACATGAACACCGTCAACCTCCTAATTTTCATCCCTCTATTCTTCACAATCACAGTCCAATCCGTCACCAAACCGTCACTATCACCGTCACATTCCGTTAAACAAAACGACACTAACGAAACAATTCCTCTCCAACAGTTCTTCGAAGTCACACTCCCTCTCCCTACCGACGTTATCACTCCGTCATGCTCCGTTACCCTACTCAACCACACCTTTACAAACACTACCAACAGTTCTTCCGTCACCGTTAACTACATACCACCTCCAGAAACATGCAAATGGTCCGTCGCCGTTCTAGATTTCCAAGTTAAACATAACAGTACCCAAGATAACAGTAACGGTGACGGTAACGGTAACGGTAACGGAATCGCTGGAGTATGGATTGAAGGAGTAGAGGTATTGAGAACCAGTACAGCTCAACCGACAGAAAATGTAAGCTTCTGGAATGTTCGAAAAGATGTGACTAAATATTATTCGATTATTACTCAACATAATCTCACACTCTCCGTTGTGTTACAAAATTTGATCAACAAAAACGACAACGTTTCAGGCGTTTATAACGTCAGTGTTTCGTTTCTCTTTTACGATACCACTATTAAGATTTTGTCATCTCGATCTCATTCACTGAATAGAAAATTGTTACCTATTAAGAGCTTTGAACTTGAGGATGATAAATTAGTGTTTGATCGAGTTTTAAAATCGTCGTATCCGTACGATACTCATGCAGATAGTATTATTCCTATATCTAAACCTTCTAATGACGGGTTTTGGTTCAAAATTAACGACGAATACGATATTCGAACGAAGAACGTTCGAATTTGTCCTAAAACTTACAAAGCAGTGCTTGAATTGTACGTTTCTTTTCATGGAGATGATGAATTGTGGTACATGAATCCTCCAGATTCATATATTAAAGCTAATGGATTACCGATCACAGGGAAGGGATCGTACCGTGAAGTTTTGGTAACGATTGATGGGAAATTGGCGGGAACAGTGATTCCTTTTCCGGTAATTTATTCAGGTGGAATCAATCCTCTGTTTTGGAAACCGGTTGTGTCGATTGGAGCTTTCGATCTTCCGTCTTATGAGATCGATATAACGCCATATCTAGGGCTTCTTACAGACAACAGGAATCATTCAATCGGGTTTCAGGTAAATAAGCTAAGCAGTGGCGGATTTAGAAATTAATTTCAGTAGTAATGTTTTTCATTTTTTTTCATTTTAGTAGTAACGTTTTCCAAATATCGCAAAAAAAAAACACAAATTTTTCATTACTTTTCCACTACGCACGCAAAGTTGAGTAGCAACGGACGCGGAACCTAGCTTCAAGCTAGATCCGCCCCTGAAGCTGAGGAGATTAATTATGTAATCTACTTGCTATTTGCCTATATGCTATGGGTATTTACAATTGTGTCTAATATAGGTTACTGATGGTGTTTCATTCTGGCTTGTGGATGCTAACTTGCATCTTTGGATGGATGATTCGAATGTGCAAGAGATCGTGGAGTACGAACCTCCATCGATGGAGATCGAAAACGATTATGAATTCGAAGGTCTAGATGGCACATTTGAGACAGAAGTGGAGCGAAGTATGTCGTCTACTCGTTTGGTACAATCGAGCAAAGGAATTATTAAAACTAAAGTGACTGAAGAAATTAAGTTCAAGAACAAGCTTAAGTTTAAAGATGATGGAACTAGAAAAGAATTGGAACAAAAGATTAAAACGAAGACGAAAGTGAAGGTGACTGATAACAAGGGTCATTCAATTGGGGAAACTGTGATTGAAAAAACGTATCCGTTGACGATTACTATTGCGAGTGGGCGGGGATCCTCTTCGGGTGGGTTGAGGGTAAACACGACGGTGATTCAAGGGCGGAGTGAGAGTTTTTCGGATGAAGTAGCTTCGATATCTAGGGTTTTGAATCATGATTTGAATTGTACCGGGTGGATGGTGGTGAAGGGTAATTCTGTTATTTCGGGTTTTGTGGAAAATCATCAGAATTATAGTTACGATGGTGGTGAGGGTGGGTGTTATTCTCGAACGGTTGATGTGGTGGAGGGAGATGTTGTTGTCGATGAGATGACGTCGAATTGTGTTAAGTAGTTATGTGTTATTATTCCACTAAAATCGTTTGGTAGTTAACTTGTCTTGTAATCTGTTATGACATGAATAAATCTTGTTAAGTTTGAAGAGACGTGTTGACCACGTTTCTTTTCGTATAAATTAAGGTTATATTCACGTTGAATGAAGGGGATATCAACAAATGACTTTACATGTTTTATATGATGCGCGAAATACATTGATATCCGGTGATATTGTTCATCTCAATGTAGTATTTATCATTTAAAAAGTTACATCAACAACGCTACACAAATAAGTACATGCTTTATACTCGTAATCAGCTAAAAAATCAAAAGATGTTTAAAATCTATATGATAGATGTGATAGGTAGCATTGTAAGGTTACAATGTCTCTAAATCATAATATTTCATCATGTAGGACATGCAGTGTATAAACAATAATTAATAATAATAAAGCCTACGATGTTAGTGTAGGAGAGCCCTACCCAGCCATATTTACTTATACAAATATTAAATGATCAACATATCCAATAGTATATATGAAGTGTTATTCGTATATTCACATACACAAATGTAATTCAAACTATATTATAATCATAAGATTAGGAAGATATAAGATTTGATAATTCCTCAATTCGGTGAAGGACCAACACTCTGAACTAAACTTTGGCCAAAGAAACTTCTCAAAATTGTCACACTTCGAATTCAATTGTTAAAGAGGAAATTTGTTGGAAATTGGATATCAAAGACTGAATATTGAGTCTAAACTTTTTTTATTATTATTATTGGATGATTAAAGATTACATAAACTTCCTTCTATATATAATCTACCTATCCTTAGTAAACTAGGATACATAATAATTATCTATTCCTTTTGATAACTATCTAAACAAGAAACCTTATTAGACTCTAACTAGGATGAAAAACTTTCTCAAAACACCCTCCAAGTTTGCTCCTTTTTAACAAACCGGTACAAGATTAATGCTTCAATCACCCCCTAATCTTGTAACACCAACGAGTCCTTTCATCTCGTTAAACTTCAACATGCGTTTGCAAGTAAAGAACCGGTTCAACATCTTGAATAAGATTGTTTTCATCATCCTCATCCTTCCTACGTGTAGGACAATCTGATGAAAAATGCCCTAATTCATCACATCGAAAACATCTTATCTTTGAACGGTCCTTCTTTGGTTTTTGATCCGGTTCCTTGTCTCTATCTTGACGCCCGAATTTTCCTCAACCGCAACCACGGCCTCTTTGACTAGACTCGGTCGTTCCTTTGCCTCGATCATACCCTTCCTTTTTCTTGGCTTCCCACTCCTCATAAGTCAAAAAGAGTTGGTCGTTTTTTGAACTAGAACCTGTAGAGTTTTCTTCGGGACCTATCCTTTCTTCATAGGCTTTCAAACGTCCTACTATATCATCGTATGCCACGGTCTTTAGGTCAATGACTTGTTCAAGGGATGCCACCATGTGAATGAACTTCTTGGGTAAACCGTTCAAGAATTTTTTCACAAGCTTGGATTCTTCAATCTTCTCTCCAAGCGAGGCCGACTTAGATGCAATACTTGCAATCTTGCTTGAAAAATCATCTACCGTACCGTTTTCCTTCATACGCAAGTTTTCGAACTCGGACATTAGCGTTTGAAGTCTTGCTTCCTTCACCCTTTCGGCTCCTTGGTGTCGAACTTTCACTGCGTCCCACATCTCCTTAGCCGAATTTAAGTTCCCGATTTGGAGAACTAATTCTTCGGGTATAGCTTGAAAAATCAACGCGGTTGCTATGTTATCCTTTCTAGCATCGGTTGTGGTCCCGGGTTCGATCATCTGCCAAACGCTGTTGACACTCAAGATTACCTTCATCTTCATTGCCCACACCGTGTAGTTCGTGGGTGTCAACAACGGTACTTGAAGAGATATCGGGTTGTTATCCTTTGGTATAACGGGTTGTTTCACCACATCACCCATCCTTCCTTAAGAATCAATCACTTACCGTTAACTTTTGTATCTGTTCCCTTTTTTTATATTTTATAGGCGTATAGCCTTATAGGAAATAAACAAATAATAATTTTGATCCAAATTATAAAAGACAACCTAGATCACGTGTGTGTAGTACCAGCACTAGAAGACAAAATCTTTTTTCCTTCCTTTTTCTTTGTGGTCTTCTTCTTCAACAAGCAAACCAGTAAATTTAGAAACCCAGCAAGCTCTGTGCCAGTAAAAACAAACCACCGCTACCGTGATGTTTTTAGCTCTGATCAAGATCTCTACAATGCTCGGTTTCCACGTCAAAACACTCTTGCCGTCGATCTGACCAGTGCTCCGATCTGCTTTCCGTCGACCGCCGGCTTGTCTGTCCCTTGGCTAGCCGGAAACACACAGCCAACGACGAATCAGCGGATATCAAAGACTGAATATTGAGTCTAAACTTGTTTTATTATTATTATTGGATGATTAAAGATTACATAAACTTCCTTCTATATATAATCTACCTATCCTTAGTAAACTAGGATACATAATAATTATCTATTCCTTTTGATAACTATCTAAACAAGAAACCTTATTAGACTCTAACTAGGATGAAAAACTTTCTCAAAACACCCTCCAAGTTTGCTCCTTTTTAACAAACCGGTACAAGATTAATGCTTCAAAATTCACAATTTGGTGAGAGTAGAAACTGTCTAATTTAGCTTCATGAGAGAAAACTCTTTAGCTAGTGAAGGCCATCATTCTCAACTAGTCACAAATAATATTAGTGTTGTTCGCTGGCCAACATAAAGAATTTTTCCATAAGTTTTCGCAAGTTTTTGGTGTTGAGATGTCTATTTAAGAGAGATTTAGATTATTTTATTTGAGTGACGTTGGTCATAACAAAATGCCATAAGGTCGGTGTCAAAACTTTTTAGGTGTCGCTTGTGAATCTGATTTACATAATTTCAACCCAGCCTACATGTTACAAAAACCATAAAAAAGAATTTGATTCCTTACCGCCTTACAAGTTTGATACCACTTGCCGAAGCACTCTGAGCCATGTAAAAACCATTGTCGGACAATTTGGCCAACCAATTTACAAAACCAACCACTCGTGCCAATTTTGGTCTAAATAATTATATCTGAAGTTTCCATGTATGTCAAAATTACGCTCAAGGGAGGGAGGGAGTTGTGATTGTGAGTGTGAGGGAGGGAATGACCTAAATTCCGTATTGTCACTTGTATATATACTAAGTGTTGTACATCATTGTCAAAGAGTAGCAAGCCCTAAAATGGCATAACCATATTTATTGCAACAACCAAGTCAGTGATTGATCATGTAACATGCATTCTACATAGTTTCCCACATAGGTAAAGCACTGGTGTGTACTTGACACAGTCCTGACCGACAGATCAGGTATTGTGGATTAAATTGACCGACGTACCAGCCTACCAGGTTTAGTGTTGGATATTTTAGTATAATTGAATTGACTGTTTGATCAATATCTTCATAATAAGACATCATATAGGTATGGTGGTGCGGAGTGCACGCCTATTTGAATTTATTATGAACTTAGGGGCGAAGCCCCTAAGAGACGGGGGTCCGGGGGCAGCGCCCCTGGGAGTAGGGTCCAAGGGGCAGAGCCCCTGGCTATGGTAAAAATGTCTCAGAAAATCAATTTTCGGAAATAGAGGGACTAATTTTGGCAATTTGGAAACCTTGTGATAACTGCCTATTAGGCAGTTAATAACCCATTTTATTCATTACGAATTTAGATAGATTGATCAAAAACTCTCTTTGGTTCTTCTCTCAATCATAACATACAGAAAATTCTCGATCTCTGATTGTATCCGATTGAATATTCGATTAAACCGTCGAATTGATTCAATCTGAAAGCGATTACGTGCCTTCAGAGATTTCTGTTCATCCGGTTGTTCGTTTGTGTTACTGAAATTCCCCAACATTTAGTACCATATTTCTTCAGCTGCAAATCTCTTAAAGAACCACGATATGAACAAGGGTATACACAAATGTAAGGATATAGAACAAACTGATTCTCAAGTCGTCTTCAATAACAATAATAATTTTATGAAAGAAATTTAGTTTGTTGGACTTGTACAGTTGTACCCTATTTGCCATGTGCTTTAGATGGTTCATGATGATGAACATCTAAGAGAAAAATACCGTGAAGTTACAATATGGGATAAAGAGTCAAAGGAGTACAACATGAGTTGGTACAAGTACGTTGTATCATTTGATTTTAAATACATAAGCCAACGCTGATCCAACAACTGCTAGGTTGTACACAAAATATTAAGAGTAGAGGGAGTGGGGCGGGAAGGAGGGGCGGGAGGGCTCTTCAAGGGCGGGAACACCGCCCCCTAGGGGCGTGGAGGGCTGGGCGGTGGTGAGGGGCGGGGAGAAGAAGACCGGCGTGGGGGAGGGGGGGAAGCCACGTGTCGAAGTGTGATTGGCCGATTTTTTTTAACTTTTAACACAATATAATATTATCCCTTTCACCCCCTTTTCCCCCCTTCCACTCCCCACAATTCCCCCCCCCCCCACCCACAGGGGTCCTACAAGTGCCACATGGCGCTTCACCCCCTCCTTCTCCCCTCCACTCCCTATAGTCTAACCGTGATGCTTATATCAAACATTAATATTATTCAACCTGTTATATAATAGGGGCCAATTAGCAACCAACAAAGTGTAACCAAAAAAGATTGTGGATTATAGAGAGACTAGAGAATGTAGAATTCTTATTCATCGATATATACATGAAATCCAAGAAATCACTATATATATGGCTTTTACATTAATACAATAGAAATGAAGAGGTTGGAGTTGGAATATGGATAGTCACCATAATATAACTTATTTATAACACCCCCATTGACTATCCATGCGATGAAAGATAATAATGGATTATTATTTCTAACACACATGATGGATTATTATTTCTAACACACATTGGTAGAAGTTGCTCAAAACTTTTGTAGTTAATGATTCGTTGATTGATCCCTTGATGTGCAATCATTTACGTTGAGTCGTTGAGTATTATTGTATGATCTTCATATGAGACTTCTAGTTCCTCCTCTCGTAAGCAAATACCATAATATCCACAACTATGTTGTGTTCATTCCTTGCATTTCTAAGACTGGGCAAACTTGTTTTCATGGGTTAGTAGAATACTAGTGTGAATGCCCGCGCGTTGCTGCGGGTGTCCCGGCTGATATGAGATTTAATTATGATGTATTTTGTACCGAATTCACTTTGATGTCGACATTGGTGATTATGTGAGTGTGGGGATCGATTTAGAATTTGTTAAATCCTTTCAAAGCCAATATGAAGTTAATCAAAATCAATTTACATATTGCTTCAAAACTTCAATGCACGTCAAAATTCCAATGTATACATCTCCTAGGTGCGATGCCCGGCATGAAAAAACATTGTTCCTTTAGACCGGTTGAGCCTGAAAGTTGCATATTGGTTCTAACATTTTAACCAAAGCTCCTGGCTATGGCTAGTCGAAGGACCCTTTAGTCTCCGTTCCTCAAGCCAAGAACAATAAATTGTTTTTTCCAAGTCGTAGATATTTTTATATTTTCATACACTATCTAATCTTTTTGTTACTTGAATTATTTTAATATGTAAATATGTTACAAAAATATAACTTTGCATATTTCTATGGTCCATAAGACTAACTTAGGATAATGGAAAATAGTTGGTACAAGCATCTTAACGCATTATGGTACAAGTATCTTAATGCATTTAAGGGTAATTTGGGGAAGATTTATATGACATTTGAGGGTTAAAGCATATGACTTTTCAAATGCCATCTTAAGTTTGCCAATATGGACACATTTAGCCATCACTCCTCCTTTATAATGTAGTATATAGAATATAATTCCATGCCTTACATACATTTCATGTATCAAATAGTTGTTTTAACCCATTTGCAATTTAACTATGATAATAATAAGGTTATAATCATGTAATTCAACAAACTTTAATGTACTCTAAGTATATGCTTTGTCCATTGTAAAATGTCTTAACTTTTCTGGATATACTTTCATTGTAAAATGTCCCAAATACAAGAAAACCTCACTACAAACTCTCACACTCCACGAATTATCAACACAATAATATGTTTGACAATCAAACACTAACGGATCAATAGACAAACCTGACTGATTGAGATGAATCAGCCAATCTAAACCCCAGAAGTAACGAGAGAGGAAATAGAGAGAATAGCGAATTCTGGAAGATAAAAGACTAATAATTCACGAAAATATGTTGACCCTCTATTTAGGCCATAGGGTATACTCTAACCATCTTTGACTCCATCTAAATGCCACATCCTTCACTTTGTCTCTTTTCACACTAGCTCACTTCACAGAAATGGTTTAACGCCCATTAACTTTACTTTATCCCCTTAGCTTTCTCTTTTAATTTATGTTAACATGTTAACTTAGCTAGAGTACACACCATGGCCTTATAGCTAGAGTATAAACTCAGATGGACCATAGGACGAAGGCCAATATGGGCCAGTCATTCCACCTTCAGCAGCTCAGCTCTAGTATCCTAAGCCCAGCTACAAGCACTCCATCCTAGAGGTGTACAAAATACCCGAACCCGAAAAAAATACCCGAACTCGGGTATTTTAAAACCCGGGTATTTTAAAACCCGGTTATTTAATACCCGAACCCGACCCTACCCGTAGGGTATTTTAAAACCCGGTTATTTAATACCCGAACCCGACCCTACCCGGTTATTTAATACCCGAACCCGACCCAACCCAACCCGTAGGGTATTTTCGCAAACTAATGTATTAAAATTAAAATTTTACTACAAAAAACACAAATATATAAAAAACATTTATGTTTTATTTATAAAATCTCATACCAATTTCTATTTTAAGTTATAAGTGTAGCATAAAATACCTAACCAATTTAATTTATAACATAAAACATATTGTAAAAAAACAATATATAGTATAACCAACTCGCCCGAGTTGACCCGGACCCGACCCGTTTAGGTAAACGGGTTCGCGGATTTGACCCGAACCCATTTAGACTAAACCTAAGCCCGCTAATTTCGTGTTAGGTTCGGGTCGTGTTTTCGGGTCGTGTCGGAAATTCACACGCTTACTTGAAAAATAGGTATCTAGTACCCGAAAATGGGTATACCCAAAACCGGGTATTGAAAACCCGAACCCGAACCCGACCTGAACCTGGTATATAGGGTATGGCTTTTCACGAAAATACCCTACCCGAACCCGACCCGATTATTTCGTAATACCCGGTTATACCCTACCCGGTCATACCCGAACCCGGGTACATAACCGAACCCGGGTATTCAAAAAACCCGGTTTTGTACACCTCTACTCCATCCAGTCTCCAAGCAAGCGTATCCAAGCCAAGTCCAGAACCATGAAAAAATAAAAACAATTATTCAAACATTAAAATTGTCACATATTATAAGTTAACAACTTATTTTAACATCTATTTATGTAAGTAGGTTGTCACATGATCATCTAACTCAACTATATTACCATTTTACTAAATTACGCATTGTTTCACTAAACAACGTTACTTATTAAGCAAATTTGAATGAATCATGATCTAACAATTACACATTGTTTTACTAAACAATGTTACTATTTAGACCGGTTAGATTTCGTTAATATTGCTCAAGTTGTAATCATTTAGGATCATAGGCTAGTGAAAAAATTAGGTTTGTTAGCGTAGTCGAGTTTGGTGTGTGAACTGTGAAGCTCGAGCCCAAATTTGTTTACTTATTGAGCTTTTTAGGTTTGAGCATGTTTAAGTTCAGTTCGTTTTATGCTTTTAGCGAATCGATCTTTCGTAACTCACGAGTGACTCGCCTTGTTTATACATCTAAGTCAACACGTACCAAGGTCACGAGTAAGATAGGACCATAGATGCCGAAGAATAAAGTTTAAGGAGAGTATCGTAAGATTAAAAGCAAAGAATCTCATGGTATTAGCAAGTACCTTATCAATGTCTTAGCTACAGCTTCTAATGATGATAACGTCTAGCATATAACATATTAAATACTTTAATTTTTAACTATGCAATTTGATTTTAAATTTGGATTTTTGGTTTTATTGTATTTTTTAATTTTTATAACTCCGGAATTTCAAGTGCACAAGGCCTACATTTTTAACCTAACGGGCCCAGAAAATCAACAACACGCTTGTTGCTGGTTGCTAATTCTTAATTAATTATTTTTTACTTAAAATCAACACTTTCAGTCGATTAGTATGCTAAAAACATAAGATCAGAAATTAAATTAATTTTAAAGATTATATCGACAGTCTCTAAAATAAAATACACCTTTCTGCTAGACACCATCTATAAGGCTACAGGGTGTGGGGCTCGTCCCTGGATTGTTTTGGGTTATCTTGGATGGAGCACACCGTCCTTTTGGGTAGTCCTCCGTCTCAAATGTCTTGGAGAGAACATGGAGGACGGGCCGGTTTAATTGTTTTTCAAATACATAGACCAATGGGAAGGCTCGTTTGGATTGTCTTTGACGGAGCACACCGCCCCATTGGGATGTCATCCTTCTTAATATTTGGTCCCCACTAACATGATTCCTTATATGGAGGGTCATCCCTTCGTCTCCATACCCAGTAGCCTAAGAATCTAAAATAAAAACCAATTGTTTATCTTAATAATATCTTATCATTTAATGAAAAATAACAATAGTAGTTTTATTTTTGAACAGTAAATTAAGGAATAAAGTATAAAGATATATGAGTCTAGTGTTGTTGATTATTGAGAGTTTGCTACTTGACGATGTTGAAACAAGTTTAAATATAAAAGTAAAGTTTGAGCTTGAGCCTTTTTAAAATAGAGCTCAACTTGTTTGATTTAAGAGAAATCAAGCTTAACTCTTTTTGAGTCTACGTCTCAAACTTGTGCTAAGCTCGTTTGATTTAAAGGAGACCGAATTTGACTAATTATCAAATTCATGCATCAAGCTCGGGATTAATTCATTAAAACTTTTTATACCTAAACTCAACTTGAATCATTCATCTACGTTGGAGGCTTGGAGCTGTCCATTCCTACCAGTCCCATTGTCATCCATTTTCCATGAATAGCAACACCTCATATGGGCTTTACGGATGACCTATTTGTAGACAAACAAATTTTTTTCCTTCTCAGTTCCACATTATAATTGGGGTCTTATTTATTGTGGTAAAAATGTCCAAACCTCATGGACAAAAATGACAACAAAATATGAACCTTGATACGGAGTAGTTTAGATTGATACGGTAAAAACGCTCAAACCTTTAAGATCATGTGTAGTGGTGGGGGGTTATGAGGGGGTTGTGGTATTAAAATATTAAAAAGTAATAGAAGTTGGGTTATGTGGGGGTTGTGGAAAAAGAGGGTGTAGTGGGAAGGGGGGTTATGAGGGGTTATAAATGATTGTGTAATAATTGATTTTTATTGTTTTTTATTATTATTATTATTATTCAGACTGAAAAAAAAAAGACTTCAAAAAAATAATTATTATTCCCTCTCTCTCTCTCTACGTCTCTCTCTCTCTTATCTTCTTCTTCTTCAACTATCTTCTTCTTCTTCACCTACACTACTTCTTCTTCTTCATCTCTTCTTCATCTTCTTCACTTCTTCTTCCTCTCCACACACACTTCAACAACAACAACAATAATAATAATAATAATAATAATAATAATAATAATAATAAAAGAAGTCAGAGGAAAACGCCGTCGTGGCCATGGCGGGGGTCAAGGAAAACGCCCTATAGCGCCCCGGGGGGCGGTGTTCCCGGGCGCTATAGGGGTGACAACGGCGTTTTCTTTATCCCACTACACAAGGCCTAACACTTTAATAAACTAGCTTTTGTAGTCTTGTAGAACCTCTGTCTCAACAACCAGGAAGCTTCCCTCTCCGTACCAAACCCTGCTATAAATTAAACTCCAAAGCTTCTACCCTTTTCTGATAATCAAATACGATGAGGATCGTATATCTCATCATCATCGTCATCCTCTCTATATTCAACACAATCTCCGTACATTCATCACCATCACCACCGCATTTCCTCAAATCAATCACAACACTATCATCCCCAAACACCACCACCACCACACCCCAACAATACTTCGAACTCACCCACCCCCTCCCCACTGACGTCACCCCTCCGTCATGCTCCGTCACCCTCCTAAACCACACCTTCGCCAACACCTACAACACTCCCCCTATAACCATCCCCTACACACCCCCACCCTCTACTTGCACTTGGTCCACAGCCGTCCTCGAATTCCGTGCCCAATCTAACGGCGATCAATACGACCGTATAGCCGGTGTCTGGATCGACGGTGTAGAACTCTTGCGTACCAGTACAGCTCAACCGACTGAGTCTGGAATCTTCTGGAAGGTTCGGAAGGATGTGAGTAAATATTATTCGGTTATTTCTCAGTCTAATGCTTCACTCACTGTTATGCTTGAAAACATAGTTAACGATGAGTTTACCGGCGTTTATAATGTTACTATCTCGTTGCTGTTTTACTCTGATACTTCCGTTACTGTTCCGTTATCTGTTATTTCAGAACAATCTGAATCTGAATCTGAATCTGAAGCTAATTCGTTAAGTAGGAAACTAATTTCTGTTAATAATAATCATAAGACTGGAAGTAAATTAAATATGGATGGAGTGTTAAACGCTTTGTATCCGTATAATAAGCCTGCGGATTTAGTCGTACCGATATCGGCTTCTAATGGTGTTAATGAGGGGTTTTGGTTTAGAATTGAGGATGAATTTGATGTGCAGACTACAAAGGTTAAAGTATGTAATAGGACTTATAAAGCTGTGCTTGAATTGTATGTATCTTTTCATGGAAATGATGAGTTTTGGTATATGAATCCTTCGGATGACTATGTGGAAACGAATCATCTGTCGACGGGGCGAGCTCATGGAGCGTACCGTGAGGTTTTGGTGACGATTGACGGGGAATTGGTTGGAGGTGTGGTTCCTTTTCCGGTGATATTTACTGGAGGGATTAATCCGTTGTTTTGGGAGCCGGTTGTGTCGATTGGAGCTTTTGATCTACCGTCTTATGATGTGGATTTGACTCCGTTTTTAGGGATGGTTTTGGATGATAAGGAGCATTCGATTGGGATTAAGATTGCGGATGGTATTTCGTTTTGGCTTGTGGATGCGAATCTGCATCTTTGGTTTGATGAGTCGAGTGTGGTTAAAGCGCAGACTGTGAAAACGAAGGTGCCGTTGATGGAGGTTCAACGTAAAACTGAGTTTGAACTTCTTGATGGCGAGTTTGAGATAGAAGGAGAACGCGAGAGTGAAGTTACAGGTTGGGTGTATTCAAGCGCGGGCAATCTGCAAACACAAGTTACGGAAAAGATCAAGTTTAAGAACAAACTTAGGTTTAAAGATCAAGGTACTAAGAAAGAACTTGATCAGAATTACAAAAGGAAAACTAGAATCAAGGTCTTAAATGAAATTGGTCAGGTGATTGAAAGTTTAGAAGTGAAAATTAAGTATCCTTTGAAGATCGCGGTTGAAACGACGCCTGGATCAGAGAAAGATACATCTGTGATGACAACAACAGTGGTGCAAGAACGAAGCGAGCGGTTTTCTGGTGGTAAACAGTCTATGGTTTTGAGTCATAAACAGAACTGTACTGGTTTGATGGTAGTGAAGGGTAGTTCCGTGTTGTCGGGTTCTGCAGAAAATCAACAGAACTACAATTATAGCGATGGTTTTGGTTGTTATTCTCGAGTGGTTGATGTGGTGGATGGTGTCGTCGTTGGGGATGATACGAGCTCGATTTGTGTCTTAGATGTCGTTTCGTAGTTGTTGCTAATGGACCGGAGCCTGATGAACATGGTCTAGATTAGACGCCCACCGTCTACTGTAGTCGAATTTAGTAGTTGTTGACACGAGCTCGATTCGTGTGTGAGATATCGTTTGGTAGTTGTTGCATATGGCCCGAGCTTAATAAGCGTAGCCTAGATTGAGGGTACCGTCTAGTATCTAGCGTAGTCGAGTTTAATTGTTGTGTTTATGTAAAAAAAAGAAAAAAAAATAGTACGTATAGGTTATGTCTGACATGTTTATGACAAATAACTGAATAAGTTTGTATGTTTTAAGGTTTTAAAAACCGAAACTAGTTTTATCTTTTTTGTTGGATTTAATCTCGTTGGGCTCGTTTAATGTGGCCCAAAAAAGAAGTTGGAGAATTCGTGTGACTTAAGTAAATGGGTCAAGGGTAAGTGTAAGTGTGCTTTGGAACAGATAAAGGGATTTGAATTGTGAGAATCGTAATTACATGTGTTGTTTAGTAGACTTGCCTACAGGACAGGTAGTACATAGAGCAAAGTCTGATTTGTCTGAAACTAGTACTGTTACCCGCGCTTCACGGCGGTGCACGTGATGTCCTTTTCGTGCTAAAATTTGTAACATACGATTGAATGAAGAACAAAATATTTCCATTTACCCGCCTTTAACTATGTATAGCCGCCCCTACCTGCTGGCTCTACCCGATTCCTTGACGCTGTTTTACCTGGTGAACCTGGATAAATGGTATAGGTATAGGAGTTTGTATAATTCCTTGATGTTTTCATTAAACATGATGGATATAAATAATACAAAACAAATCTCCTAAAGGAGAGGAAATATTTTCTACTAAAGATACAATAGTTTCCTAATCTATACATAGTCTATTACACCCCCGCAGTCGAAGCTAATGGTGGACGAATGCTTAGACTGGATCGAAAATCATCGAAGAGAACCCGTGGCAGACCTTTGGTGAAGATGTCGGCAATCTGATGACGGGAGGAAACATGTAAAACACGAACATTGCCCTTCTGTACCTGTTCCCGAACAAAATGAATGTCTAACTCAATGTGTTTTGTACGTTGATGTTGGACTGGGTTGCCGGACAGGTATATAGCACTGACATTATCACAATAAACAATAGTTGCACGAGTAAGTGGGCGATGAAGCTCTAACAGAAGGTTACGAAGCCAACATATCTCAGCGACGACATTAGCAACCCCACTGTATTCTGAATCTGCACTGGAGCGACTAATGGTGGACTAACGTTTAGATGACCAGGAGATGAGATTGTCACCAAGATAGACGCAGTAACCCGAAGTGGAGCGTCTCGTGTCAGGGCAGCCTGCCCAATCAGCATCAGTGTAAGCACGAAGAGATCCGGTATCGGAGGGACCCAGGTGAAGACCAAGATCAGGAGTGCCTTGTAGATAGCGAATGATTCGTTTCAAAGCATTCCAGTGAGCGACCCGAGGAGCATGCATGTGCATGCATATTTGTTGCACAACATATGAGATGTCAGGTCGGGTAAAGGTTAAGTACTGAAGAGCACCTGCAAGGGAACGAAAAGATGTGGGATCATCATGAAGCGGTCCTGTGTCTGTAGAGTTTGGGCTGTGTGTCGACTGGTGTGGCAACTGGCTTACAAGAATCCATAGCAGCACGATGGATGATATCTTTGATGTAAGCCGATTGTGAGAGAAAGAGACTATTGCCTGTACGGGTGACCTGAATGCCCGGAAAATAAGACAATGGACCCAAGTCTTTCATCGAAAACTCACTTGCAAGACTGTCATTAACCGAAGTCTGAGATCTTCATTCGATGTGGTGAGAATAATGTCATCAACGTATATCAACAGATAAGCAATGTCATGTCCCTGATTGTAGATAAACAAAGAGTTATCTGATTTACTTCGCCGAAAACCCTGTAAAAGAACAAAATATGTGAATCGTTGATACCACGCTCGTGGTGCCTGTTTAAGACCGTATAACGACTCCTTTAGACGACACACGTGGTCTGGATAGTCACTGTTGCGAAACCCCATGGGTTGATACATGTAAACTGTCTCATGTAGGGTGCCATGTAAAAAGGCATTAGTGACATCCAACTATTGATCTACCAAGATTGAGCCAGTGCCAGTGATAAAATGGGCCGAATGGTAGCCGGTTTGACACGGACTAAAAGTTTCCCCACAATCAATACCTGCCTGCTGACCACGTCCGTCACAAACCAGCCGTGCCTTGTACCATTCCAATGTACCATCAGACCTGAATTTATGTTTAAAAAGCCACATACTACGAATAATATTCATATCAGGGGTGAGAGGTACAAGCTCCCAGGTCTTATTTTTAATAAGGGCACTAAATTCGTCGGTCGTGGCATTATACCACTCCGGAGTGGACAAGGCAACCTTAGGGTTTTTGGGAATAGGTTGGACAGTGATGGTGTGGAGGTTAAACAGTTGTTTGGGTTTGACGATTCCATTCATGGAGCGAGTGCGAATGGTACGGGGATGGACCGTAGTAGTGTCAGGGGGAGGGGCATGGACCGGACTTGGGGCTGGGACAGATGTATTTTGGGCTGGTAAGGAGTGGGATGGGCCGGTTGGTGGTGTAGTACTGGGTGGGCTGGAAGGAGAAACGTGAGGGGCGTGTTTGGGCTGTTCGAATGGGCCGAAGGAGGTGACAGTGGGCCTGTTGAGGGAGAATGTTGATTCGGGTTGGTGAGAGGGGAGGTTTGTGGGGAGGTAGGGCCGGGTGATGTTTGTGGTGTAGGATTGTTGGGCTGGATTGGGCCGGTGGGGGCAGATGAGGAGATATGGGGCCAAAGGAGAGGATTTAAGGTTGGGTTTAAGAAATCGTAGGTAGTGAGTTTGGCAGGGGATTGTATGGCGTATGGGAAAATTGTTTCCTCGAATTGGACGTGTCAAGAAATAAAAATTTGATTGGTAGAGAGGTTGAGACATTTGTATCCACGGTGATTAGAGGGATAACCGAGGAAAACACAAGGGTGAGAACGGTTTGTTAGTTTGTTGATGGTTGTGGAGGGGGTTATTGGGTAACATAGACAACCGAAACCACGAAGATGGTCGTATTCCGGTTGACAGTGATATAATAGAGGGGTGGGTGATTTAAATTTCAGGTTTTTGGTGGGGAGGATGTTTAGCAAGTAGGTGGCGGTTGCAAGCGCATGGTGCCAAAGGTTGGGAGGTAAGGATGCTTGTGCAAGTAGGGTGCGAAGCATGTTGTTAATGGTGCGGATTTTGCGTTCCGCTTTGCCATTTTGGGATGAGGTGTGGGGACATGAAAACCTGAAATGCATCCCATTGGTATTACAAAAATTGTAAAAATTATTGTTTGCATATTCGGTTGCATTGTCACATTGGAATTGTTTAATTTTTCTTTCAAATTGGGTGGTGATGTGATTGTAAAAGGCTGTAAAGGTTGCAAAGACATGTGATTTATTTGAGAGTGGAAATGTCCACAAGAAATCGGTGAAATCATCAAGAAACAACACATAATAACGGTGACCTCCCGTGCTAAGGACGGGGGAGGTCCAAAGATCACTATGAATAATATCGAAAGGCATGCAAGTAAAATTCATAGAATCAGAAAAAGGAAGTTTAGTACTCTTCCCAAACACACAAGGTTCAAATAAAGTTTTATTTATTTTGGAATAATCAATGAAAGACGATAATTTTAAAGACTGTAAAAGATTGTTGCCCGAGTGTCCAAGATGTTGATGCCAGCGATCTTGTGTTGTAGTGGTGAAGGCGAATGGTTGATTGAATGTTGTGGAGAGTGGAGCGGTCAGTGGACAAAGATCGTTGGTGTTGTTGCATCTAAGGATGGGCGCCCGAGTTTTGAGATCCTTCACAAGAAAACCAAAAGGGTCAAACTCAATTGAAACTAGGTTATCAGTGGTTAGTCCTCTAACAGAAATTAGATTTTTAATAATGTGGGGGGCAAAAAGTACGTTGTTTAGTTTTAAGAGTGGGAATGGTGGTGGAAGGACTTGGTTACCTTGTGCCACAACGGGGATAGATTGATCATTACCAACAATTATAAATTTATTAGTGCACATATTAAACTTAGACGGGGAGTATATACCTTGCTGGTTGGCCGAGTGAGAAGAGGCGTCAGTGTCCATAACGCCATGATCGGGTGGTTTGAGAGCCATTGTGTAGATAGCTTGCTCTATGTCCGTGGGTGTGTATGTATAGTTAGCCTGATCCAGATGAGGGCCCAAAATTCCTTGACCTTGCTGCTGAGCAGGCCGTGAAGGGTACGGACACGGTGGTCGAGCAGAGGAGCCTGAGGCTGCTGTCCATGGCTGAGATGAATTATTCAGGAGGTGCGACCATTGGTTTGATGTCTAAGAACTTGGGAAGAGAATATATGGGTGGTTGGGAGGGTTGGTCGACTGCCAGTTTCTGTTGTTGTTGTTGTAACCACGACCACGGCCCTTTCCACGTCCCCGAGAACGGTTCCGAGTACCGCCCGAGTCATCTGTGGTTGGCTGGGAAGCAGCCACAGCAGCCAGGGCTGTTGTCGAGTGCTGGGCAGCGGCTGCTGTTTGGCGTTTCTTCTTGGCTTCTTCATTAGTGAGACGTGATCGAACTTCAACGAAATCAGGAAGTGGATCACAGTTCTGTAATACCGTGGAGATGCCGTCAAACTGTTCAGTTAAACCGGTTAAACCCTGGAGGACAAGCATGCGATTGTCTAGAGGAGAGCCGAGGCCGTTTAATTGGTCAGCAAGTAATTTTGCATGCTGCAGATATGCAGTCATGGAGGAGAAGTTAGCAAGGTTCAGGTTGGCGAACTCCTGACCTAGGAAGATGGCACGAGTATTACTATTGTCGTTAAACTCGTTTTGGAGGGCAGTCCAGGCCTAATAAGCAGATTGGCTAGGAACACAGATGATATGAAGAAGGTCATTAGAGATGGTCCCGTATATCCACTGGAGCACAAGGGCGTGCAGCCGAGACCACATGGCTTCTTTCGGGTTGGCTTCTTTCTTTTCAGAGGAGGATGAGGCAGCGGTTTCAGAGGGTTTTGGAGAGAGATGGTCAAGCACCTCATAGGCGCGACAGTGAATTTGAAAGAGCTATAACCAGGTTGTGTAGTGGGGTGATTCTTTTTCAAGGATAATGGAAATGAAGTTGCGGATGTTGGAGATAGCCATTGCCGGATGGAGTTTGGTATCCATGAGGTTCGAAGGGAGGGGTGTGGGAAGAAAAAAACGACGGCAGGGAGAAGAAGAAGAGGACCGTCGGCACTAGGGTTAGGGGAGGATCATAAGGGTGATACCATATAGGAGTTTGTATAATTCCTTGATGTTTTCATTAAACATGATGGGTATAAATAATACAA
Organism: Ambrosia artemisiifolia; assembly: GCA_032199755.1. Classification (NCBI taxonomy): domain Eukaryota; kingdom Viridiplantae; phylum Streptophyta; class Magnoliopsida; order Asterales; family Asteraceae; genus Ambrosia; species Ambrosia artemisiifolia. Next base: position 20,424,604 of record CM063518.1, read on the forward strand.
AACAAATCTCCTAAAGGAGAGGAAATACTATCTACTAAAGATACAATAGTTTCCTAATCTATACATAGTCTATTAACAGGTACCCATTAGCTCTACCTGATTCGTTGAGGCAATTTGAGTTCTCTACGTTTGTTGTATGTGAAATAAGAACAATGTGTTAATTGTCTAAAATAAAAAAAGGAAACAATAATAAAGTTACTTTACTGGATTCCATTTTCTAGTTACCTACATTTTCCTTTTTTTAGTTTTGGTTGAGATTTTGTGTGTTTAGTATTCAAAGCAACATATTCAATATGGGTTGAAATTTCTTTTACTCAATTCAAAGCAAAGAAGTACTCTGTCTATAATCGTCTTTCGCAAGACCGCAACCACTCTTCCACTTTGGCCGAATGTGTTGCCGCTACCGGAAAACTCCTCGGCCTTTGTCATTCCTTCTCCCTTTAATTTCTCTTCCACTTTCTCTCTAAACATTTTTCTTCTTTTCCCAGTCTTCACCCCCAACCATGACCGATATCAGAAACCCTCACCTGCTGTATCGTCTTCATACTCAATGCAAGTCGGGCAGTGGTACCTAACCCTAGAGGCAGAGGCTTCAAATTAAGGGAATTCCGGTTCGTGGCTCAAGAGATCTCGCTTTAGCCGGTCTTCATTAGCAAGATAGTTTCCGGTTAGTAGGAAGTTGGATCCTGTTTGAGAATATTGTGGTTTCTTTTTCCATTCAAGGGGTAAACGGTAAGTTGGCTTTGTAGAAGGGGAAAAGGTAAAGCAGAAGCCAATAACCATGTGACACGTGGAAGTACTGAGAAAATTACCCACTGGTGAATTAGAACTGTTCACGCTTTGTGAAATGTTAATATATAGAATAGGGATTTAACTAAACAGCATAAACTTAAAAAAAGACGTTGATATGGATGACTTAGCCTTCTATGCCAAATGATGAAAGATGCACGTGTACTGACGTATGTGAAGTATATATATTTTTAGTAATGATTTTTCATACAATTGGGTTTTAAATTTATTGAAATGATTTTCCCCTCAAAACTAAACCACACACAAATAGGCAAGTGTACCTATCGTATACATAATATAGTATCAGTAAGAACCAAGTATCGATCCATGGACACAATAGCTTCTGATACTAAATCTTTGTCAATCTTTAGCCGGTCAATTAACGTGATGGTTGGTAATTAACTAAATTGGCATACAAAATATAAAACTAAGCTAACGAACACAAATGCAATTAGTCAAAGAAGAATATCACTTTAATCTTGAATCCATTTAGCTAACAAATGGCGAAAATCTTGGATACATAGCAAGATCACAAAACATATAAGTTACTAGACTCCCGCTAAGTATATCTAATCATATGACTCTTTGGAAAGTTAGGTCGAATGACACTACCTAACCACCTAAAATCATGCAAATAAAACAAGTGATACAATAATGTCATTGTTTATAAATATGGACTAGCTTTTTGTCAAGGGTGACCAATTAAACAACTCTTTGGAAAGATAACATGAAAAATACACAATCCACCTAAAGTTAATTAAACTAAGTAATAATCATGCATCTCTTCAACTTACGATGTTCATATCAAGAATACATATATTAGAAGTTCGTGTCAACAAACCCCAGATAAACGTAACACTTAACATGACAAATCATAACAAATACTTTGTCTTTCCAAACATAAGCAAGGATGCAAATTCATTCACCATTCCTAGTTCAAAAGCCATAAACTAGCATAAACATACAGTAATCCATGAATAGATGCCCAAATCACGTGTTTTCCAACATAACATAATCAAACATCTACAAGTCTTGAATATCAAAGTAAACCTTCAAATACACATTATTATCATTAAAGAATAATCATGAAATTCCTATAACATCAACATAATCATGCCAATAATCCATAACATCACCAAATGTTAACCAAACTTCATCTAAGTCAAAGTGATAACAAGAATTTAGCTTATCATGAGCTCAAAAACAACATACAAGAAAGTTACAAAGTTCATGGCAAAATTAAGAATAATCAAACCAAGAATCCAAGCTAGATAATGTAGATGATGAAAGATGCTTCTCTTGATATTAGAACCCTTCAATGTTGTTTGCAAATGGGTGGAAGTTGTAACACCCCGACCGATGGCGGAAACATCGGGATGCCACGTAGTGACGATTGCTCAATAGCTCATGGTACTAAAGTGTAACTTGATACATTGATTAAATAGTTTATTACATAAAAAGAAATACGAGTGATACAAAGGTTCAAAACAAAACAAGTAATCTTGAAAATACAATGATAATAAAATCCAAATACTAGTCCAAAGCTTAAAGAAATACGTCTCAAAGATAACCTGAAACATGTACGAAAAAGTAGTATATGTCAATACAAAAATGTATTTGTGAGCATACCCTGTTTTGATTATGTATAGTAGAAAACTGTTTGCAATTCGTATGTTTGTGTACTGTATGTAGATTGTTGTACCATTGTTTAAGTATAGTATGTACACATTGATGATTTGTAATATTATTTCACGGAGCTAATCCGTTACTCTAATAATAATGTTTAGCACTGATAATGATAATGATAATCTATTATTTCGCGGAAGCAAGTTCGCTACTTTAATAGTAATGTTCAACAACTGATAATGATTAGTCTATTATTTCGCGGAAGCAAGTTCGCTACTTTAATAGTAAACTGATAATGATTAGCCTATTATTTCGCGAAAGCAAGTTCGCTACTTTAATAGTAAGCTGATAATGATTAGTCACAATAACACCCAATGACACATGAAAGTAAATAACACAATATGATTCACACATAGATAAATACTAGAACATGTAAAGTCAACAAGTCATGAGTACACACATTGAACACAAGTAAACACACATAAGAATTGCGTTTGGTAATGTATTTGTGTTTTATAAATGATTTGTACTTTGTAAATGATTTGTACATGAATAGCCCCAAAAAGTAAAACATGAAAAAGGGAAAAGATATACTCACATTCGCTAAGTTTGCTAAACGGCGAGTGAAAGCAGGGTGAATCCCGAAGGCTCAACCTAAAGTTTGTGGTATAATGCAAGTGTTTATACTTAAAAGAGTCTAGGGTTCCTAATCTAAGGCATCTAGGATGTTTAGTCTAGACTTTTGGGGTTTTTAAGTTTGATAACGAAATTGTGATACGTTGAGTTGAATAATTAGTTTATAAGTATTGTGTGGCGATAATTCCATGAAAAACCTTATGTGTATAACTTAGTTTAATATTGACAAATATTTACTAAGTTATATATTATAAGTAATGATATTGGAAATCATTTTGTTAAATCATAAACTATAATTATTTATATTTGTTTTATTAAATATAAACAATTATATTGATTAATAAAAGAAATGACAAAAATGATAATTAACCTTGAGTTTGTAAAAGTGATATTTTCTGAGTTTATAAAATTATAAATTTAACTCAGATAATATTTGTAGTTTTTATATAAAAGTATTAATTTAATTTGTATTAACAAAAAGACATAAATTTGGAATAAAATGTAAAATGGTTGTAAAAATAAAGTTTCTTATGAAAACTTCATATTCTGACCACAAAGGTCTGAAAATAATTTTTATAAAGGTTTTGGTGAATAAAATTCTATAGATTATAAATTTTATTGTTTTAAAACTATTTTAATGAATAAAATGAGTTAAATTACAAAAATAGTTTTATAAATGAAATCTCATGTGAAAACTTATTCCTCTGACTTAAAAAGTCTTGGAATAATTTTTATAAAAGTTTTCTTGATAAAAATCTATTTATTATAGATTTTATATGTTTAAAAATTGGTTTAGTAACCAAAAATGTAATATTATATGAAAATGTTTTATAACAGAGTAAACTTGATGTGTAAATGTTTGTAATATGTTAAAATATATTCCCACCAATTTTCATAATTAAATGAATTAAATTCGAATTTATATGAATTAAATATGGTAAATAATACATAAATCCGAAATAAATACCAAACACTTTCTAAAAATAAAAGTTTCTGTAAAAACTTAGTCTACTAACTTTAGAGGTCTCATAATAAATTTTATAGAATTTTCTTGATAGAAATCTATTTATTATGAATATTATTTGATTAAAACTAGTTTAACAAATAAAAATGAGATAACCTATGGGATCATATCAAAAAAGAGGGAAAATGACTTGGAAAATATTCTAACATGTTGAAATATATTCCTGGTAAGTTTCATGTTTTAATACATTATATTCTAATTTATATGAATTAAACATGATTAAAATATAATGAAAATGATTAAAAATACTAAACGGTTTCTAAAAATTCCGAAACTTTTTCTAAAACTCCTAGTCAGTTATATGAACAAGTCTACAAAGTTTCATAATTTTTAGTTAAATAATAAGCGAGTTATGGTATTTTAAAGTCCTTAAAACTTTTAATTCAAAAACCCCAAATTATCAAGAACACCCTAAACCCTAGATTTTCAATTGGAACCCTTAGAGGCTATGTTTTCTACAACTAATAGAGGGCTTTTGATCTACTGATAATAATGAAATAATTTGCAAAAGGAATTGGAAAAACTCACGGTTTTGCTAGCTCAAAATGAAGAAAGAAAACCGAGTTAAAACCCAAAGAATAAGCTTCCAATTCGTCAAGATTGCGAGATGATCAACGGGTCTTCTTGTGCAGAAATGATAGACCATATGAGAGGAGTGTGTGTGTGAAATTAATTTCGATAACAAGGTCGTTTGATGTGCGAATTGAAATGGTGAAGTTTAGGTGGGTTTTATAAAAAAAAATGGATGATTGGCCTCAATTATGATCTCAAACGAGTAGTGGGTGAGTGGAATGAGTGGGGAAAAGTTTGGTCGTCCATTATGAACGGTCTTGGCCGAAAGTAGGGGTTAATCATTGAAGGAATCGGGTTTTTTAATCAAAAACGTTTTTGCAGATCTGGAGCCCTGCCGCGGACCGCGGGAGCTTTAAGAAATGCTCCGCGGTCCACAGGGCAATTAGATAAAATTTCTGATTTAAAGGCCTGTCGCGGACCGCGGGAGGATTAGAAATTCCTCCGCGGTCCGCGGCGCTTAAAAGAATTCAGAATTTTCATTTAAGCCCCCGGACTTGATTTCTTTGTTTTCTGGCTTGTTTTTCGGACCGAAACTCGTGATTTTTAAGTCGGGTATTTTATATTTATAAAGTATTTGTGTCCGGTTCGTGTGTGAATGTAACGAGGGTTTAAAATGGAAGTTTTAAAATAGATGAGGGATCGGAAGTGTTTATTTAAGTAAAGTGAAAGGTGACGGATGTTATAGAAGTCACCAAAATTTGGGAGTGTAATCAATGGTGGGTTTTTACTCCCTGAACTCCACACCCCAAATGGGAACATACTGATATTTTTCTACAAAAAGTAGGGAAAAGAGAAGCACAATTGTCCTGATTTTGAGATATATGAGCATGGTCATGCTTAATTGTGGGCATGATCATGTTTGCAAAAGGTTAGATCTTGGCTTGGCGTGTCTGGACAAGTGTGAAGTTGTGGAAGACGGAGAGAGTAGAGTCCATGTCACTCAGACCAAATTGGATTATTAAGTGTTTGTTATTATATTGATTGTAATTGTATTCAAAGAATTGTTATTATAGTGGAGGGAGTGTTACCAATTTTGCCAAACTCATCACAACCCATCTTTCCTCCACATTAACATTAGCGCCAAATCAAATTTTTCAACTACTTTTCTTTTACTTGCCTCAACATGTCACTATTTGCCAAATCGTTAGGAATCTTACACGCTTTGTAAGCTTCCCATGCCACAAACAGTTTTTGAATTTAAATAATAAATTAATAATTTATAATAAATCAGTCAAACATACAACTAGATTCAAAGGCACATAAATGTGTTCATAAAACCTGATCCTAAAACAAAGTTCAAAACAGAAAAATCCTTACAAAACAACTGAATCTTTCACCAGGAGAAACCGCAGGATGTTTAGCCGCGCATATTTATGATTTTAGCTTCAAAACTTGTTATGGATTGTATGAGCATCAACCGGAATGAATGGATCTCTCAAAAGTTCTCCAAATCGTCCTCTACAAACTCTGGAAATCGACCTCCTTTGGTTTTTTGCGGCTGATTAGGTTTTAATCAAACTAATGGGCTTTTTGTAGGTTTGGACGATATTAGCGACCCGCTAGGATTATGGAGCAAGATTAGCGGGTCTCTAATCTTCAAAAGTGTCGCGATGGCAAAACTTGTAATTGTCGTAATTCATCAAGGGCAAAAATGTCCACTTTCTTTCCTAGCGACCCACTAATTCCTCTTGTTAATATTAGTGGGTCGCTAGTTCCTTCTTTTCCAGATTTCTTGCTTACTTTATTTCCATCTCATTCAAATGCTCATTTTCCTTTCAATTAAGTTCTTTTTCACTTCTTAAGCCCCCGAACATCTGTAAGACACAAACATACTAATAAATACCTAAGACACACTATAAACTAATAATAAACGACTCAAAACAATATAACAAAACTAACAAAAAAAATGTGATGCATTTAGCAACACATCAGTCATCTGTATAGTACTATTGTGCTCGTTAAAAAGATAATAAAACGCTCGTTAATTTGGTGTATTTTTTTTAAATATCGTATATAAAAGTTACTAACCTTTAAAAATTGTGATGGGAAAATAAGGAAAAGATAAGTATAAAAATATTATTAACATGTTTGCAATTTTAATTATTCTATATGAATGTCTGTACTAACGGACTCTAAAACATCATACCTCGCTCATCAGTATTGTATGTTGACACCCCTGCCTCTGCTGTGCAAATTCCCTCACATCCTGAAACTAAGTATAAGATTACCACTAGAATCTGATCATTGTGTGACCCTTTTTTACTACTGTCAAATACTGAAACGTCACAATCATACCTGTTTTGCCATCTTCCATTTACACATCTACCGGTGTGCCCGCAACAATACTGTCATCTTGAATTTCTTCAACCGTCCCTTCTTCGTTTAGATCCCCGCCTTAACATAATGTAACATACGTCACAACAAAAGAAAAAACACACACTTAAATATTTAGGAATTTGTTAAACGGAAACCTGGCCTCTCGTTGTTGGTGGGCAACTCAACTTCCAGTCCTGCAACATATGTAACAAATTAGAAAAACAGTTTTTCCTGATCTTTGTTGTATATGATCTACAGCTTTTATTAAAAACAATTCATGTATACCTAGTTGATCGTTTTCTGTTTCTACCACTGATTGTGTGCTCACTAATTCCTCTTCCCTAGCATTTGGTACCAGATCGTCTAACTCATCGAAGCGAATAAGGAAATATTATTAGTAAACACTCCCCACATTGACTTGGGTTCCACCTGTGCGTATTTAACAGATTTAGACGGTTTGTGGTCTGATTACCTCTTTCTTGTGTTCCATCTCTTCCTGCTAAATTCTTCTCATGTGTTCCATCTCTTCCTGACACCTCTGCAAATTCGCTTGTTAAATTCTTTGCAAGATCATCATTTCCTGTTTAACACATGTTAATTACATAAGCATCTCCTGTTAAAACATGTTAAGCAGATGTCCATTTTTAAAACCACTTTTTCTTACCAAGTCCTGACATACCACCAGGATTGTTCTTAGCACTGTCATGCAGAGTCTTCCTGTATTGGCTAAGAATTGGACTTTCAAACGCCCCTCCCTCGTCTGACGTGCCCTGAGTTTTTCTCGTTTTTGACCGTGTCAATGGCGAGTTGTCCATCGCCGAATCACCCAAGTTCAAACAATCATCCTCCTCTACACAATAGCATTCAATTTAACAATGACTTTCGCCATTTGAAAAGACGGATGCTCAACTAATTTCCTAGTTTAGAAAATAATTTAGAGGTCATAAACAAGTGACTTACCTACTGCAATGCTTTTCCCTTTACTTATTGCTTCTAACACATTGCCGATTTGTGCATCAGCTGTTACACGCTCAACAGATGCTTCCCCATTCGCCTTCACCATTTCGTTAATAAAAGCATCGTACCTTGACTTCACTGCAACAACGTCTTCTCTAGCTGGATAATCCTTACATAACTTACTGATTGCAAATTCGGCCCTTTTTTTGCTTCTAATCATCACATCTACCCAATCCCCTACAGCTGATACCCTTTCCTGTTTATAATAGGATGATTAGCATACAATGTAGATGCGTTTTGCGACTAGTGATTGGATATTAACATATGTTAGTGTGCTGATGGGTAGAATGTAGAACTGTTCTGGGCGAATGTAAGAGAAATGGGGCGAAGGAAGAAGTGTAAAGGGGCGAAGGTAGATTCTACTGGACGAACATGGAATGGAACCTGACAGAAGAATACATTCGACCACTGTAGGTGGGCGAATGTAGAACAAGGTCACATTCGACCTATGCAGATGGGCGAATGTGCAGTGCTTATAAATAGAATTTGTGTTTTTGTAATGTTAAGAGAGTTATTAGTTGTGTGTGTTTTCAGGTGAGGTTCCAGGATAGTTTGAGAGAGTCTGTGTTTGTTCTAGATTAACAGTATTGTCATTGTAATCAAGTTTATAATCAAGTTAATCTATGAAAACGTTTGAAAATGACTTTGATTGTGTTTTGATTTGAGTTTCTATCAGTTTGTTCAAATCTAGGGTTTCCGCACCTGGTTTTGTAACTTGTATGATCATATAATCCTGTTTCGGTCAAAATCTTTCGCTAACAAAGTGGTATCAGAGCATAGAAGATCATACAACAACAAATTTGATAAACTCAGAGCTGATTTGGACCTAATTTTGATTAATTCACATCTGTTTTTGATTGAAAATGGTTTTTGAGTGTTTTTGAAAGATTTAGAGTTGATTTTGTGATTAAAATTCAAAATTCCAAGAATTAAAGTTGTTCCAAATCATCTCCGAATCAAAACCTGATTAAGATCATTCAAATCCACAAACTTTTGAAAATCAGAGATCAAAATAACCGTTTTTCAAAGTGTAACCGTTTTTCAAACTGAAAATGGGCGAACCTGGAACCTGAGTGGTCGAAAGTGAGAGTTTTCGGTCGAACCTGAGTGATTTTCGGTCACCTAGGTGTTTTTGGGCGAACCTGAAAAGTTTCTGTTGAATTTTTCACTTTCGGGTCATTATTTTCATCTTCGAGTGATCGGGCGGTCGAACGTAGAATACAACCGGTCGAACGTAGGAAATTTCGGTCGAAGGTGAAAGTGTGTTAGTGTATTTTTACTTTCTGGTGAAGTTTTACATTCGGGTGTTACTGTTTGGGCGAACCTGCATCAGAAGGGTCGAACGTGAAGCATTTTGGGCGAACCTAGGGCTAGTTTTTGGAAAATTTTCTAAGTGTTGAATTTTTCGAAGTTCGTGATCATGTGGAATTTTCCGACAACTCCGACTCAACCACAACAGCAAGTGATGGACCCATGGACGGTGGCAGCACAGAAGACGAGCACACAGTCTTCGCAGCCGATTAACTACATGGCTCAAAGTGCACCTCCAGCACCACAATCTGACTACTGGGGAGTAGCAGCAGCGGTGGTAAACACTCAAACTACAAATGCTATTTCCACACTGATTAATGATTTGTCTTCAGGTAGCGGGAATCGGCCACCAAAGCTTATGGAGATACAAGAATACAATCAGTGGCAGAAAAAGTTCAAGATAAATTTGGAAGGCATGGGAGTGGAGGGTGCAGAGGCATGGAACATGATTGCTAGAGGTTACACAGCACCAGTATTAGAGAATACAGGTGAACCAGTTCCATTGGAAAGTATGGCTGAGGATGAGAAAAAGAAGTTTGCTGTGGAGAAGAAGGCGTTTTCCCAATTGACACAGGCAATCACAAATGATCTTTTGCATCAGTTTGGGACTTGTACAACATCCAAGGCGCTATGGGAAGCACTTAAAAGGAGGCATGATGGTAATGATAAGACTAGAGGTCTAAGGATGGAAGAATTGAGGAAGGAGTTTGAGAATTTTTCTTATATTGGCAATGAAACTTTGAAAGAATTAACTCCTAGATATAGTCATTTGTTATCTGAATTGTCTAGTTATGGTATACAGATTCCTATGACAAAGCAGGTGGATAAGTTTGCAGAGGCTTTACCACCAAACTGGGATCAGCATGTTGAAGTTCTCAGGGAAAAGGATGCATATCAATTCTGGTCAATTCAAGAGTTCATAGAGAAGCTGGAAAACAAAGAATTGGAAGAAAAGAGGAAAGCAAGAAGATCACAGATTCCTCAGAATCCCAACTTGTACTTTGGAGGCACTCCAGTTCCAGCTAGTACCTCAAGTTCAGGAGGATTGGTAGCTCCACATGTTGCATGTATTTCCAATGTTATGGAATCACCAAAACCTAACATCAACTACCATCAACAAACATCCTTTTCGCAACCATCAAACCCACCTCCACAACAAGAATACAACAATTCATACATTCCACCATTTTCCCCAATGCAACAAGCAGCTTTCTATACTGCTAGCCAATCTCAACAACCAATGAACCAAGTTACTCAACCTAATCAACAACCGGTGGTTTTGGAGACATCTAACTTGGGAAATGTGACGGTTGAAGTTGCTCAGCAACACATTGCACTAGTCTCTGCAATGGTTTCATCTTATAATGGGTTGGTTGCTAGTCAAATTGGTAACAAGAATCTAAACAATGAAGACTATGCACAGATTGACAAGGAAGAGATGGAATTAATTGATATTCAGTGGGCTTTTGCGAGTATCATGAGAAGAGCAACAGAGTTTATTGAGAAGACTGGTAGAACAGATTTGGGAACTTCTCCTAACACAACCTACGGGTTCAACAAGGAGAAAGTGACTTGTTTTAATTGTGGAGGAAAAGGTCATTTTAAAAGAGAATGCACCCAGCCACCAAAACAAGGCAACAGAAACCCATTCAATGCAAGCTACCAAAACCGTCAACAACAAAACCAAAACCAAGTTTCTTACCAAAACAATACCAACTACCAAAACCGTCAAAACAATTTCAATAATAACCAAAACAGACAACCAAACACATCAAACCAGACTCAAAACCAATCTCCTAACAACACTAACCGAACTGTTATACCAATCACTACACCTAATGAGACACACCAGAACACCAATCAGAATCAAGCATTGGTTACTCAACAAGATGAAAGGTTTGATTGGTCGTCAATGCAAATAGGTGTTGAGGAAATCACTCCTGGTGGCAATGTAGCTTGTGTTGCATACCAAGTTGATATGGAAGATTCGGTAACAGTTGATGAGAAGAAAGAAACTGAGTGTGAAAGTGATGAGTCTGAGGCTGAGATGGATGTGGAGACCGAGCCTGTGAAGATTAATGTTGAAGAAGCGAATTCTGGAGTGGTGATTAACACTGTTTCTGATGTTCCTGAGGAGTGTGAATCGGTTTATTCTGATTCAGACAGTGAATCGGATACGGAAGCAAGTGTTACATCTTTGGATGATGACATTGAGCAGTTGCTAGCAGAAGCGGATTTTCTGATGACAAGGAAGTCGTGCATCGCAGATGATGCTTTCACCAAGATTGACTATTCCAGATTCTTTGCTGGAAAGGAAGCTCATTTCGCGTTGATGGCCATGACTGATCCGCCAAAATCTGTAAGTTCTGAGTGTAGCACTGATAATAAAAGTGATAAATATTGTGGAACATGTGATAGATTGACTGAGGAGATTAAACAACTCCGTGTTCAACGTGATAGTGCTATCATGAACAGTCAATCTACTCGCAAAGAGTTGAATGCTTTTAACAAAGTATTAGAAGGCTATAAAAAGGACATTTCCAACTTGAAAAACACTTTATCTTTAAAACAATTGGCAATTAACAATTACATAAATGAAATTGAAAATACCAAGTTGGAAATGGCCGCCATCAAATGCTTTGCTGAAAAAGTAAACAAAAAGTTGGAAAGCTATAAGCACATTGCTTATGTGGTAGATCACATCATTGATGATAAAACCACCAATTACCGATCTGTGCCATCTCCGGTTCTTTTTGAAAACCATAATTGTCATCAAGTGACACCGGAGAGCTCGGTAAAATCTGACTCATCGTCGGAAAATGAATCAAATACTTCAAGTATTGGTGATCCACATTCCGATGAGAGGCCGATTTTAGGTTTCAATGATGAAGGTGTTACTGCTGAGAGTGTGGATTCAGACTCAGAGAGTGATGATACTGGTTGTGTTCAAACTGTTAATGCATGTGAAATTCCAAAAGAAAATCACATCATTACAAATGAATCAGTTTCACCATCTCAGATTGTGATTCCGATGACAAATGCTCATCGTGAGAAAAAGTCTGAAAAGAATGTTGTTAAGAAAGATCTTGAAAAGAATGTTAAGAATGGACAATGTGACAAACCTGTCAAGGTGTTCTATCGGATGGAAGGATCCGATAAGATCATCTCTGACGAGGACTTTCCAATCAAAGATGTTAACTATGCTAAAATTGACAAAATTTGGCAAGAAATCACCATTTGGTTCCCAAAACATGAGAGAACAAATGAGGTTCCACCTGAAATTTTAAAGAAATTATATTTGGATGTTCCTCAAGAACCAAAGGTCCATGTCACAGAGTTCATTCGACCTAAAAACAGAGCTAATGGTTTTCATGAGCCTACTTACTCAAAAGGGCCACTCCCTGAGAGTTTGAGGAATCATCAGTATAATGATCAATATCCTGTAAGATCATTTGCTCAACCAAATGCTCCCAATGTTTTTGAAGAATACCGTGCATGTTTCAAATGTGGGGAACGAGGGCATTTACTTGCCCAGTGCCCATATGTGAGACATAAAAGGCACGAAGTTGAAGTGAGGAATTCCATGCGAAAACCGATTGATCATTATGTTCCACCACACAGACGAGTTGTTCCTCAACAACAACAGTTTTACAATCAAAACAAGTTTTATCAAATGAGGAACAATCGTCCAATTCAATATGATCAAAGGAATCGGATTGCTATGGAACACTCATGGAGAAAGCCTGTGGTGAACTCAACACTTGATAGGCAAAAGGTTCCACTAAAACCAATTGTCAAGTCAAATGTTGGACCTAAGTCTGTTAAATCAGATAAGGTAACCAAGAAAGTTACATTTGTTAACAATGTTCAGAAACCAACTGAGAATCCAAAGTCTCAGATTCGTATTTTGAAAAGGTCTGAACAATCTTGGACACCCAATAGTACTCCAGGAGCCTCTACTTCAAAGGTTGATAAGAAAAAGGAAACTGTTGTGGACAATCAGAAAAAGATTGATCCAAAACAAAAAGTTGTTGAAAATGTTTTTGTGAAAAATGCTAATCCAAGACCCAAGACTCAGGCTTGGGTCCCCCGAAAGAACTAAAAGATTTACTTTTTGTGTGCAGGGAGCTTCAGCTGGACCTATTAGCAGTCTTTGGATTGTTGATAGTGGAGCTTCAGGCCACATGACAGGGGATCTTGCGTTGTTGTTCGACGTGAAGAACATCAATGGAGGGTATGTCGCTTTTGCTGGAAACAAAGGTGGATATATTACAATGGAGGGAAGCGTGAGCAATGGGATAGTGAGCTTTGAGCGGATATTGTATGTGAAGCAGATTGATTATAATCTGTTGAGTGTCAGTCAAATATGTGATAAGCAATTTACTGTGCATTTTGATGACAAATCCTGCTATATTCTGAAACCGGGCTTTACGATTCCTAAAGAGTGGATAATGTTGAAGGCAACTCGCGTCAACAATCTTTATATTCTTGATATGTCCAAGGCGATGACATCACAGGGGCAGATAACATGCTTTCTATCCAAGGCGACAGAGAAAGAATCGATAATGTGGCACCGAAGAATGGGGCACATTCATCTGAGGAAAATGAATCAATTAGTGAGAAATGGGCTTGTCGATGGAGTAAACGTGAAACATTTCCATCTAAATGACAAGTGTGTGAGTTGTAAGAAGGGGAAGCAACACAAACAATCCCACAAATTGAAGAAGGTTAATTCTGTAGAGATGCCACTTGAGCGATTGCACATGGATCTATTCGGACCGGTCAAGCGCAAAAGTCATCTTGGGGAGTTATATTGTTTAGTTGTCACTGATGACTATTCAAGATTTTCATGGGTGATGTGTTTGCAGAATAAAAGTGACACCTTTAACAACTTAAAAGTTCTGTTCACTCGATTGGAGAATCTCTACAATGTGAAAATCAAGAGAATTCGGAGTGATAATGGGACGGAGTTTAAAAATGCTAAGATGGATGAACTTTGTGAAAGCAAAGGGATACATCATGAATATTCGGCTCCGTACACCCCTCAACAGAACGGTGTTGCTGAACGAAAGAATAGGACTCTAATTGAAGCGGCTAGAACAATGCTTACTGATTCAAATCTTCCGGTAATGTTCTGGAACGAGGCGATTTATGCAGCAAACTACACATTAAATCGGGTTCTAACAGTGAAGAAGTTTGGTAAAACATCTTATGAGCTGTTACACCGACGAAAGCCGAACTTAGAGTATCTAGAACCTTTTGGGGCGCCATGCACGATGTTGAATCCAAGCGAGAAGTTTAGTCCTAAAGCTGAGGAGGGATACTTTGTTGGATATGCAACCCCGCTCAAAAGGGTATACAACAAGCGAACTCGTCGAGTGGAGGATTGGGCTAACGTGGAAGTTCAACGTTATACTCAGAATTTGCAAGGCACGGGTCCTGATTGGATGTTTGATTACAAAGATTTCTTTGAATCATTCAATCTAGATAGCTTGGTTGAAGAAGCTGTTATCAGATTACTTTACGAGTGTGAAAACGCGGCAACTTCACCATTGGTGCGTCCGATCACCGTGAACCCCCTACCAGCTTCTAATGATACCAATGCTCCTATACAAGAAGAAGAAGTGTTTCAAGAGGCTTCAACTTCATTAGACACTTCAGAATCTGAAGAAGAACAATTTGAAGAAGTCATTCTTGAACATGCAGAAGAACAGGAGGCACCACCAGTGAACCCAACTCCAACTCCAGATGTTGCTTCATCATCAAATACGGGTCATGATCTGGATGCTGAAGAGAACTTAACTGCTCAAACGGGAGTTACTGTACCTGAATATCCGGAATCTCGGATTCATCGTATTCACCCGCTGGAGCAAGTTATAGGTGATCCTGGAAGCAGTGTTATGACCAGAGGGCAGCTGAAAAGTGTCAATACACCAGAGAGTTTTGGTGCTTTAGCTTTATATGCCAAAATTCAACAATCTGGAAGTCAGAATGATTGGTCGTTTGCGTGTTATGTGTCGCAGGTAGAGCCAAGGACATACAAGGACGCTTTGAAGGAAGATGCCTGGGTTGAAGCTATGCAGGAGGAGTTATTACAATTCCAGAAATTGGGAGTTTGGACGCTCACAGATTTGCCGCCAGACAGGAAGAAAATAGGCACTAAATGGGTGTTTAAGTGCAAGAAGGATGATCGTGGGGTTATTGTTCGTAACAAAGCCAGATTGGTCGTACAGGGTTTCCATCAAATCGAAGGGATTGATTACAACGAAATCTATGCACCGGTAGCACGAATTGAAGCTATTCGGATGTTCCTTGCGTTTGCTTCATACAAGAAATTCAAAGTTTATCAAATGGACGTTAAAAGCGCATTTCTGTACGGGAAAGTCAAGGAAGAGGTTTATGTCGGGCAGCCACCAGGCTTTGAGGACCCAATCCACCGGGATAAGGTCTACGTGCTGAACAAAGCTCTATATGGTTTGCACCAGGCTCCGAGGCAGTGGTACGAGGAGCTAAGTACATACCTCATCACCAAAGGATTTAAGCGCGGACTCGTCGATTGCACCCTCTTCACGAAGAAGACTGGGGATGACTTGCTTCTAGTGCAGATTTACGTTGATGATATAATATTTGGTTCAACTAACGAGCTTTTATGCAGGGAGTTCGAAACTGTCATGCAGGAAAAGTTCGAGATGAGCGCAATGGGGGAGATGCAGTTTTTCCTAGGCTTGCAGGTGGACCAAAGACCCGACGGGATCTTCATTCACCAGACAAAATACGTTTCCGACATCTTGAGCCGGTTCCAGATGGAGGACTCGAAGCCGATGGATACCCTGATTCAACCCAATCACGGGATTGGAGTGGACGCTAAGGGGGAGCTGACTGACCCATTTACATACAGAGCAATCATCGGATCTCTGATGTATCTGACGGCGTCTCGACCAGATATTATGTACGCAACGTGTCTCTGTGCCCGCTATCAATCGAAGCCGAAACAAAATCATCTGATGGCGGTCAAGCGTATCCTTAGATATCTGAAGGGTTGTCCCTCAAAAGGACTTTGGTACCCTAATGATGATAATTTTGATTTCATATCTTTTAGTGATGCAGATTGGGGTGGCTGTGACAAAGATAGCAAATCTACTACAGCTGGTTGCCAGTTTTTAGGGAGCAGGTTAGTCACCTGGCAATGCAAGAAGCAGACTTCCGTGGCGCTATCTACCTGTGAAGCCGAGTACATTGCAGCCTCGAGTTGCTGTTCGCAAGTGCTCTGGATCCAACACCAGATGGTGGATTACGGTTTGCAGTTTCTTAAAACCCCTATATACTGTGACAACGAAGCCGCTATCGCATTAACTAAAAATACTGAAAATCATTCTAAAGCTAAACATATCCGGATCAAATATCATTTTATCCGTGATTGTTACGCTAAAGAATTGATAGATATGATCAAAATTCATACTGACTACCAACGTGCAGATTTGTTTACAAAAGCTTTTGACAGATCCCGCTTTGAATATCTTTTAAAAGTAAACAACATAAAGGAAAAACAGGACTAATCGGCACCTCGGTTTATCGCTTTTTAGTATTTGTTTTTAGTATTTTGCTAATTGGGAATTTCTCTTTACTATCGTAATCCTCAAAGAAGTTGATGCTTTCGAGGGGATTGTTTAATCCTCAAAGAAGTTGATGCTTTCGAGTGGATTGTTTCTTTCAAATTTTTGTTTTTATTGTTTTTCAGAAAAATTAAAAACCCAAAAATATGTTCTTTATTAGGGGGAGCCATTTTATCAGAAAAACCAAACACATTGAAAATTTTTTTTTTAAAAAAAAGACCTAAAAATTAGAAAATCCAAAATGATTTCCTGGATAAAAAGAGGAAATGATAGTACATCAGTGGGGATCTGACACAGGCTAAAGAATTGTATAGTTTAATGAGGCGTGTGTTGACTATGTGTGATATGTTGATAGGCTTCGTAGACTAAATATTGCGTGCATTAGTGATACAAACATAACGAACTACGCGTTCGTGGCTGAACACCTCATGGGCATATGGTCTTAGTACCGTAATTTCGTTTGATAGGATTGCCAAAATCTGAGGTTTCGGGTCGTTATGTTATGGTTATCCGGGATATTCTGATTAAACTTTTGTCGTATTGATTTACGGACCTAGTTTTATCAGAATATTTGCTAAAAGAGCTTAATTGCCAAAACCGGAAGTTACCGAATTGAGGAACTTTATGTTTTAATTGATCAAAGATCATTATTACATCGTATTGATCATCTGATGCAAATCAGTGATTAATATCAGCCTCAACCTAGTGTATACGCACATGTTACTCTGCTGCATTCAGTTTGCTGACCTGTACACCTCTGTGCTATATACTTTGTAACTTTTACGGATAACTCTGGCATAATCACGCGTTACGACGAAGCTTTGTGCAATTACTTGATATGGGAGTATGTCGTGTGTGTGGGCACCACATCGTGTTAGTCTAATACACCTAACTCGTATCATTTTAAAGCATTGCGTAATTGTCTGCATGTGAGCTTACGTGGACCACAATATCAGCAATTGCCGTGTCACATACTGTTTCTAATGATAATATTAAACAAAAAGATCAACGCTGTGATCAGATTTCTCAGAAAACTGATATGATCCTCTTACCGGACATCACAAAATGTTTACTGCTTTCATTTATTTTGATGCATTTTATTTTGTTGCAATTTACTTTTATTGTCAAAAAGATACAAAATCCAAAAAGATTTTAGGTGTGTTTTGATCAAATTTCAGAAAAATCCAAAATTTTTGCATTTCTGCTTTATTTTTGATAACCGGGGATGCTTGATGGTCAATTTCTGAGATTTGACAACACCATCTGGGCTTTGTATCATTAAAAATGTGAAAATATGAGTTTTGGAAGCTTAACAGATTGAAAAATGTTGAACGGGTTTCGAATTCGTGATTTGGCAAAATTTTCAGATTTTTCCATATCACATTCGCCCCTTAAATGGGTCGAATGTGGAAAAATCTCTACCTTCGGTTGTTTTTAAACGGGCGAATGTGGGTTGTTTATATCCTTATTACATTCGGGTAAACATTTTTACATTCGGTCAAATTTAGTTTTGGGCGAATGTGGAATATACCCACATTCGACCACCTAAACGGTCGAAGGTGGACCATCTATATAAGCCATCCACAGGTTCGAACCCTCATTCTACTTTTTCAAATTTTCTTTCGATTAACATCACCTTGTTGTTTTGTTGAATTTTTCTTGTGCGTTTGATTCCCTATAAACTACTGATCATTTCCATACCAAATTTACAGGTAATGGAGCTGTTAACAGGCCGTAATCATCGTTTTTCAGATCGGACCTAGGGTTTAGGTTTAAGGAATTTCGAGTGTTTGTTTATGTTTAATTTTGATAGACATTCACTCCACATCAGTTTTAGGGGGAGATAGTTTAATGAATTAGGTTTATAACATCAACAGATGACTGATTGATTGATTAAAACTATAAAAACCTAATTCGTCTTTGAAAACTGATGTAGACTGAATTTTAAGAGCAATTGGTTATCCACGAGTCTTAATCGGCCATTGTAGTACACATTCTGATCAAAATCACATGTTAAAAACTTGGTTGACAAATTTTTAAATTTTTGGTTTGAACAAACTTCACCTTCGGGTCTTCGATTGGGCGAAGGTGGAATATGATTGGACGAATGTACTTCAAAACGGGCGAATGTGATTGTTATTCAAAAATTATCCACATTCGACCAAAACAGTTTACATTCGACCAGAAAATCACACATTCGACCTCGATAAAATGGGCGAATGTGAATTTTCAAAATCTTAAAATTTTGAATTTTTGTTGAGTTTGTGTTTTGACGTTTGTTTCTGATTTTGTGTGTACAGATGGCTGACCAGACTGAAAACATTGAGATTCCAGTTGAGAATGTCGTCACAGATCCTGTTCCAGAGAATGTTCAGGAAGGAGAATCATCGAGTGGAAGCAATTGGCCGTTCGAGAAAACACATAATTGCTGTGCTTATCTGGGAGATGTAGAGAAGAATGTTGAGTTTGCTGATATCATAAAGTTTTTGAAAAGAAGCAGAGTGGTATATGCTTTGGCAACTCCAACGATTATTTACAAAGACATCATTGAAGAATTCTACAAGAATGCAAAGTATGACTTTTGGGATAATCAGACTATCATAAAGAGCAAGATACAAGGCATGGAGATGTTTATTACAGAGTCTGATATCAGAGAAGCTCTCCAGATAAAGTTCGAGGTGAGAGAAGATCCAAGAGAACTTTCATGGACCGAACAGAAGGCATGTTTTCTCAGGATGAAGTACAAAGGTGCTATAACTGATGGATCAATGCACAAAGGGAAGTTGAGTGTGCAATTCAAATATTTTGCACATGTCATCATCCATGTGTTTGGCTGTGTTAGTGGAGGATACGATGTTATGAGAAGAAGTCTGAGTTCGTTAATGGTTGCGTTGACTCTCAACAAACCATTTAACGTATCTGGGATGATATTCGATCACATGTTGGAGATGTTAAAAGGATTAAAGATTAAGAAGTTCATGCTATATCCAAGATTCTTGATGATGATTTTTTATCACAAGTATCCTGACTTGAAAAAGGATCCTACACAGATAATTGGTCAAGATCATATGAATATTAGAACGTTGGCAAGAATGAAAGGCTACAAGGGTGTGCCAGATAATGAGAGGCCACCATATAGAAGGTTGTTTGGAGCTTTAGCCAGAGAGGATTACACTGATCCTGGAAAGAATACGGCTAGGCATCCTAATAGTGATTCTGATAATGATGATCCATTGGTTTATGCGGATGCTAGCACGAAGTGAAAGAGGCAAGTAGTCAATCCCGGAGCCAAAGGGAAGGGTAAGGGAAAGACTGATCATGGTAGCTCAAAGCAACAGGTGGTTAGAAAGAAATCAACTGCTAAGAAAGGTACTGGTTTGGTGGATGAAGAATCAGTGGATTCAGAAGAAACTGAGGAGGACGAACAGTGGGATTCTGATGCTGAGAATGTGAGGGCCACCAAACGTAAGGCCACTATGGTTGGTGAGTCTGAATCATTAAACAGATCAATTGTAGAAGCTGAGAAAAGCAAGAAGTCTGTTGGTGCTGAAGATGAAGGTTTAGATGTGGATATGGATGAGTTGAATGAAGGAGAGACTGTGGTAGTAAACTTGCCCAAACCTAAGCACAAGACCATGGCTAAGAAAGCAAGTACAAAGCAGCTGAGAGAGAAAGAGTTAGCCCAACTCTTGAGAGGAAAAAGAGTACCCGATGCTGGTACGTCATCAAAGTTATCTTCACCGGTCACTAAAAAGCAAAAGAAATCTAAAGAGGCAGAGACATTACCAGTTGATGAATTCAATGTTGCACTGGATAATGTACTTGACATGTTTAGAAAGCCTCAGAAAGGAAAGGAAGCTGAAGTTGAGCCATCCAGATCCAAGTCTAAGAAAGTCACTGTGGATGATGATGTGATGAAACAAGTGAATAAGAGAATGGATGACATGATGAAGATGCTAGTGGCTCAGCAAGCAGAAATAGCCAAGTTCAAGCAGAATGAAGAAAAGATGCTTCAGATTGTTGTAGCTTCAAAATCAAATCAAGATGAGATTGATGAGAAGGTTAAGAAGCTTGAAGCAAAGAATAAAAAGCTTGAGGGTAAATGTTCAAGAAACAAGAACAGGCTAAAGTTGATAAAAGAAGACAACAAAGAACTAAAGGCTGAGAACAAACGCCTTAGTGATTTGATTGATAATTTGTACAATGTTGCACCCAAGTTGAAGGAGGGTGAAGAAGATAAAGAAAAAGAAGTAGAGCAAGTTGATTATGAACCGTCTGAATCGGATAAGGAGAAAGATGATGATGAGGATGATGAAGAATCTGAGAAGAGTGATGATGAGGATGATAATAATGATGATGATGATGATGTAGAAGGATCAGGAAGTCAGAAGGAAGATGATAGTAGTAGTGATGATGATAATGATGGAGGAGATGATACGTCCAAGTTTACATTTGAAAAGAGATCACCAAAAAAAGAAAGATACTGGAGAATCAAGTTCAAAGAAAAAGAAAGGTGAGAACGTTGATTCAGATGAAAGTATCTTCTGGAATGAAAAGGTGAGGTCTTTGACTGATGATGCTAAACAAGTATACAAAGACATGTTAGAAAGAAGAGAATGGACGATAGAGTTCACAGGTCGTTTTGCTGAGATATTCCAAACAGATGATATGAGATATGAATTGGAGTACAACGATCCTGATCTTGAAGAAGGTGAAGTACCTGCATCTGTGGCAAAGGAGATTTTGGATGGTCTTGCACAGAGGGTAGGGAAAACATTTGAGGAGTTCATTGTAGATGAGTCGATTCCACATATTCCTGAAAAGGATATTGGAAGTCACTCAGATGATAAGAATACTCCTGAATTTGAAGAAGTGGAGATTGAAGACATAACGCATGAGGAATATCCACAGTACTTCAGACAAACTGATGAAGATGTGATATTTCCTAATTTTACTGAAATTCCAAACACTTCGGCGAAGAAGAAAGCTAAGCAGAGGAGTGCAGAATTTGTGGAGAAAGTATTTGGTGCTGATAAGCCAGAATCTTCAAATAAATCTGATGAATTGAAGAGTTATTTGAAGAGATTGAGAGAAATGGATGAGAACCGACCGAAGCCTGAAGCTCAAGGAAACTTTTATAGATTTCATAATGCTAAGTTCAAAGGCAGAGCTCTCGGGTGGACATATTTAGGCAGGCTGAAGTGTCTAGCTGCTAAATGGGAATCGGGAATTCTATACTTTTATAGATTCATTGATTTGCTAACTCTACCGTACTGGGCGGTCAGAGATTTATGCAGATTCCCTATGTCGGGTGCTTCAGTGAACAATACACATGTCGGTTGGTGTGCAGACAAGCTGGTTTGGGAAAGTAGAACGAGATGGAATAAATTCAAGCCACAATATCCCCGAAGAAAAGTTCATAGGGATATTGATCCCAAAACCAAGCTGAAGCGGGTTACTTTGATATATAAGGCACCTGAAGTGATGAGAAAAATACCTTTGATGCCCATGCCACAACATTTCAGTGCTGACTTTATTTTCTGGTATTATGATTGGAGAAAGGCAGAGGCGGTGATAGTGTTGAGAGACGGGAAGGACAAATACAAGCATGTTCATGTATTTGATCCGATGTGGTTGATTAACTGTACTTTTGAAGACATCATCATGCTTTTCTATAATCCGATTCATCATGAGCCGAATGACGCTGATCAGGCAAAGAAATACACTCAAGTGGTTGGTGTTTGTTTTGCGTATGACATAAATGCTGGGAGTAATTTGGATGGCAAACTTGGCAAAATGGTGAAGATGGCGAATGTGTCGAAACCGGTGAAGAGAAAGTTGGAGCCTGAAATGACCAAAGAGCAGAAGAAACAACTCAGAATCAAGTTGTTGAACAAAGCCATGGACGAAGACAGAAGAAGATCCAATCAATAGTCGAGGGGGAGTTTGTAGATGCGTTTTGCGACTAGTGATTGAATATTAACATATGTTAGTGTGCTGATGGGTAGAATGTAGAACTGTTCTGGGCGAATGTAAGAGAAATGGGGCGAAGGAAGAAGTGTAAAGGGGCGAAGGTAGATTCTACTGGACGAACATGGAATGGAACCTGACAGAAGAATACATTCGACCACTGTAGGTGGGCGAATGTAGAACAAGGTCACATTCGACCTATGCAGATGGGCGAATGTGCAGTGCTTATAAATAGAATTTGTGTTTTTGTAATGTTAAGAGAGTTATTAGTTGTGTGTGTTTTCAGGTGAGGTTCCAGGATAGTTTGAGAGAGTCTGTGTTTGTTCTAGATTAACAGTATTGTCATTGTAATCAAGTTTATAATCAAGTTAATCTATGAAAACGTTTGAAAATGACTTTGATTGTGTTTTGATTTGAGTTTCTATCAGTTTGTTCAAAGCTAGGGTTTCCGCACCTGGTTTTGTAACTTGTATGATCATATAATCCTGTTTCGGTCAAAATCTTTTGCTAACATACAATAAAATGTAGTTCATCAATTATCCTTTTCTAATATATTAAATGTTACCAACCTGGACGCTTGGTTGATCTAACCCGACCTTCACATCGTCGTATGAATACAAAGCTTTTAGCGTTCCCCTTCCAAACCCCCCTCCTTTTATTTCAATTTTTTCTCGGTCTCTTAACCTTTGGAATGTCCAGAAACTCATATGATCCATCGAAGTATCTACATCAAGCCCTTTGCATTTAAAACTATCCACGTATAAAAGCTAGAAATATAAAATCGCTTACGTGGTTAGTAACAAGTAAACAAATAGTGTCATTAGCAGACAACTAATTAAAAGTTAACATGCGTAAATAGCAACATACCGTTAAAAACGTAAGTGGCCCGGTAAAAGGTGGATCCAAACTATCTCATCTCTAACCATTCTTACAACTCTTTAGTACCTCAACTACTAACTCACACCAGTCCATACCAGCAAAATCCAAGTCATCCGTAATATACTCGAGTATGTTATCCTTCAGATTGCCTTGTTTGTGACAGTCAATCATGATAGTATAGAAGCACATTATAAAATCCATACGGAAATCACAATCGTCCTCACCATTTGACCTTTTTTCAATCATGTCCACCATTTGCTTAGCAGATATAAATCTGCTTGGTGGGTACCTCTCTCCCCATTTGGCTATGCCTTCATCATGCGCTTCCCTACGCTCTAACGCGTTGAAAGACACACCTCCAATCGGTATGCCAAGGACCTTGTGCACGACCTCAGCATCAATGCAAAGTGTCCCGGATGGCACAGTCAACTCTAAACTTTCCTGGTTGAAGTTATTTACAACATAATACCCTAACTTCGCAGGTATCCCATCCATTTTAAGATTTAGCAGCCTGCCCAACCCCATATCCTTCACTGCTAAACGTTGTTCTTCACTTAGTATCTTTATGCATCTTGTTAACTGTGTTGGTGTTGATCTAGTATGTATCCCCAGCCACTCATTCAACTTAGACCTTTTGCGTTTCCTACGAGGCTCGAGGTCATCATTCCATGTCTTGTCTACCCTCTCCCGTTTTTTCGCCTTCATTGCCTTCTCTTTTTTCCCTTGTCTATTTTCGCTGAAACTTCTAACGCTCGTGTTTTTGCTCTTGTTATCCTAACTGATGCAGATGAAGACAGATCATACACAGGGATTGCCTGCTTACCTGTTACACATGTAACAACTATCAGTTCAAACTAACTTTGCCCCCGATATCAGTGTAAATAACTATTTATTTGTTGTATCATCGCACCTTTTTTATTTCTTGTCTCAACTTCACCAACTGCTATATTTTGGTCTGCTTTTACATAACATACAAACACCCAATGTAAGCAATTGAATGCTAACACCTGATTTTACACATATAACCCCAAAACTATTTGCAAAACCACAAAACACCTAACCTTTGGTTTTGGCCAATTGACGACGACGTTGGTTACAAAAAAGGACAACTTCTCCTTCTGTGGTTTCACACTTTCATCATCATCTTCAGACTCCACACCACTTGACACTCCTGAATAATCCTTATCAGAACCTTCATTCAATGATGGTCCTGCATCCTCATTATATGAAGGTTGCACCATCGACGCCACTGGATCATCATTATGAGCCGAAGGTTTGGCAATTCCTTTACGCATCCTCTTTAGGTTAATAAGTGGCGTATCCGAGTCATACTCTACATATTTAAAAAATGGCACTTTAACTAAATTTACAGGAGCCTAAAATTACATTAGTAAGATTAAAAAATAAATTATTTTCATCACTATCCAAAACTCCGTGTAACACCTACCTAGATGACGTTTTACATCTTCAAATTCACTAGCTGATAATCCAATTTCCTTACCATGCCTGGATCTTGTTGTGTCCTCAGACAAAACCACCAATTTTCTTTTCCTCCTGTCTCAAAACATTATATTGATTACGCTTTCACAAGGGGAATCACATTTTATAAACTACAATCTACTTTTCCACTAAATAAAATATAAATGATAACAACGCTATTTAACAAACTCGTCAAAATCCCCATTTTTAGTCTGTTTTACACCATCAATCTACTTATCCACTCAATAAAATATAAATGATAACAACGGTACTTCGATGCTTATTCACGTTGTGCCATATACGAGAAACCCCAAATTTATACAGTAAAGAGACAGAAAACAACGAGGCAAGTACCTTTTAGATGATTTCTTCGACCCCAATCGTCGGCTAAACTTAGATAAGGACCACATGAATGATTTCATCGTTACGGAAGCAAAAACACTACAAGGTTCAAGGTTTCTGGAACAAGGAAGTATGTTGATGCTTCAAATGTAGAGAAAACAGGGATGAAATTTTGAATTTGAGAAGATGGTTTACGAGTAAGTGAGAGGGAAAGAAGTTATTTGATGGAGAGAGAGAATGAAGTGACTGATTTTGCAGAACCATGCAGTTACCAACCTTTCCCAAATGTCAAATTACCCATATGCCCTTTTTTGTATTTCTCACCATTATAATATAAAGCATTTAATCCACACCATTGATCTAGATTGATCAATGGTTGATAGAGGGTTTAATGGGTTTCTTCAATTTAGGTGGGTTTTTATTTAAACCATCCCCTATATATATATATATATATATATATATATATATATATATATATTGTTGGGTTCAGTTGAGACCACAGTTACCAGAACAAAGACTTTTGGTAGCTTATTTTGTAGTTTGAATGTTAGAGGACTGACTGTGTAATTAAACCATAGTTTTATGTAAACCCTAGTGTTTTGCGCACTTAACTAAGTGCTCAGGTTTGAGCACTTGACTAAGTGCTCAGGTTTGAGCACTTGACTAAGTGCTCAGATTTGCGCACTTGAGTAAGTGCTCAGGTTTGAGTACTTGACTAAGTGCTCAGGTTTGAGCACTTGACTAAGAGCTCAGATTTGTGCACTTAACAGACGGGCCCTGCGCACTTAGCTAAGTGCGCAGGCCCATCAGCTCTTACCTATATAAAGGAAGCTTGTGTGCAGCTCTAGGGTTAGGGTTTTGGATATCTAGACAACACAAGTTCACAAAAGGCTGCGCACTTATCTTGTATCCATGGTTCTTTGAATGATTCAATCAGTAATGGAAATCATCTTTGAGTTTATCTTGTGTGTCGGGTTTACTAATTTTATCTAGCATCTTTGTTTTTCAAGATTAATCACTTAAAACACCTAATCAATAGGTGTTTCTAAGTGATACAATCTCTTGCACTATCAAGATCTAGTTTTCGGGACTTACAATTTGGTATCAGAGCCTTCGTGCTCTAGATTGTATCTGATTAAATATACCAAAACCCTCATTTTGTTAGTTTCTTTGTATTTTTTTAATTTTGCGTGAGTTTTTATCAAAAAAAAAGGGTGTTTCATCTCCATTTGCTTCAAATTTCCCTTATGGTTGTGTTTCTAAGGTGTTAAAAGTTGTTTATCTTTGGTAGAAACATCATCGGAGCATTTCAGATCAATTGAAAAAGGCTTGGATAAGATTCTGCTGTGTTTAGTGCATTTTCAGACAGTTTTGCGCACTTATTTCATGTTCTGCGCACTTATTTCTTGAATTTTGCGCACTTATTTCATATTTTGCGCACTTATTTCTTGATTTGCGCACTTATTTCAAAATTTTGAGTACTCATTTTGAGTACTTATTTCAACTTTTGAGTACTTATTTCAAAGTTTGAGCACTTGTTTCAAATTTTGAGCACTTATTTCAAATTTTGAGCAATTGTTTCAAATTTTGAGCACTTACTTCAAATTTTGAGCACTTGTTTCATATTTTGAGTACTTATTTCAAATTTTGAGCACTTGTTTCAAATTTTGAGTACTTATTTCAAATTTTGAGCACTTGTTTCAAATTTTGAGTACTTATTTCAAATTTTGAGCACTTGTTTCATATTTTGATTACTTGCTTCAAATTTTGAGTACTTGTCTCAGTTTTGCGTACTTATTTTAAATTTTTGAGCACTTAGGCTAACAATTAGTTTATCTCCTAAAACACAACTAGGGTTTCTGCGCACTTATCAGAAATCACTAGTTGGTTTGCGCACTTGCTGAAAGGGTGCAATTTTTGAGTACTTGGCTAGGGTTTCTGCGCACTTAAAATCTTAAACGAGAGTTTAAGTGTTTGCGCACTTAAATAAGTTCGCAAACTGATCAGTCAAAGACTGAGCACTTGTGTTGCTCAGCCTTGACAGATTTGCGCACTTAGCTATTCGTGTACTTCAAGATTGCGCACTTATCAGGAGATCAAGATCTTGACATAGCTGTTTGCTCCATTGTTTCAGGTTGCTGCTGTCTTGTTACTGCGCACTTAACAAATTTTGCACACTTAGCACTTATTTGCGCACTTATTTGCGCACTTGTGGACTGATCATTACAATTAAGGACTTTGGACTTTTTAAGGACTGTAACCATTAAAATCAATTAATCAGACTTTTAAAATCAATCTAAATCAATGGCTGGTAACAACAACTCATACCAAGTTAATCCCATAACCCAAGCAGAACTGGAAACAGGAACAATAACCCGAATTCCCAAGTTAATGGGTGCTGAAGATTATGGTACTTGGAAAAACAGGATGAAAGCATTCTATTTTGTCAATGATCACACTCAATGGAACTCTATGCAACTTGGACCTCACATTCCAGTGAGGACCACTGAAGCAGGAGAGGTGTTCAACACTGATCCTACTACCTACACAGATCTTGATAAGCAGTTGATGCAACGAGATCACAAAGCCTACGGTGCTCTCACCATGGCTTTGTCTAAAGATGTGTACAACATGTTTGAAGAGTACGGATCTGCGCATGATCTGTGGTTCGCATTGAGTGAGTACTACGAGGGAAATGTTGATATGAGACAGAACAAGCAAGACATGATTCAGAAAGAATATGATATGTTTGGGAGTGTTTGAGGAGAAAGCTTGTCGTCACACATAGACAGGTTCAAAGCTAGGGTTTCCGCACCTGGTTTTGTAACTTGTATGATCATATAATCCTGTTTCGGTCAAAATCTTTTGCTAACATACAATAAAATGTAGTTCATCAATTATCCTTTTCTAATATATTAAATGTTACCAACCTGGACGCTTGGTTGATCTAACCCGACCTTCACATCGTCGTATGAATACAAAGCTTTTAGCGTTCCCCTTCCAAACCCCCCTCCTTTTATTTCAATTTTTTCTCGGTCTCTTAACCTTTGGAATGTCCAGAAACTCATATGATCCATCGAAGTATCTACATCAAGCCCTTTGCATTTAAAACTATCCACGTATAAAAGCTAGAAATATAAAATCGCTTACGTGGTTAGTAACAAGTAAACAAATAGTGTCATTAGCAGACAACTAATTAAAAGTTAACATGCGTAAATAGCAACATACCGTTAAAAACGTAAGTGGCCCGGTAAAAGGTGGATCCAAACTATCTCGTCTCTAACCATTCTTACAACTCTTTAGTACCTCAACTACTAACTCACACCAGTCCATACCAGCAAAATCCAAGTCATCCGTAATATACTCGAGTATGTTATCCTTCAGACTGCCTTGTTTGTGACAGTCAATCATGATAGTATAGAAGCACATTATAAAATCCATACGGAAATCACAATCGTCCTCACCATTTGACCTTTTTTCAATCATGTCCACCATTTGCTTAGCAGATATAAATCTGCTTGGTGGGTACCTCTCTCCCCATTTGGCTATGCCTTCATCATGCGCTTCCCTACGCTCTAACGCGTTGAAAGACACACCTCCAATCGGTATGCCAAGGACCTTGTGCACGACCTCAGCATCAATGCAAAGTGTCCCGGATGGCACAGTCAACTCTAAACTTTCCTGGTTGAAGTTATTTACAACATAATACCCTAACTTCGCAGGTATCCCATCCATTTTAAGATTTAGCAGCCTGCCCAACCCCATATCCTTCACTGCTAAACGTTGTTCTTCACTTAGTATCTTTATGCATCTTGTTAACTGTGTTGGTGTTGATCTAGTATGTATCCCCAGCCACTCATTCAACTTAGACCTTTTGCGTTTCCTACGAGGCTCGAGGTCATCATTCCATGTCTTGTCTACCCTCTCCCGTTTTTTCGCCTTCATTGCCTTCTCTTTTTTCCCTTGTCTATTTTCGCTGAAACTTCTAACGCTCGTGTTTTTGCTCTTGTTATCCTAACTGATGCAGATGAAGACAGATCATACACAGGGATTGCCTGCTTACCTGTTACACATGTAACAACTATCAGTTCAAACTAACTTTGCCCCCGATATCAGTGTAAATAACTATTTATTTGTTGTATCATCGCACCTTTTTTATTTCTTGTCTCAACTTCACCAACTGCTATATTTTGGTCTGCTTTTACATAACATACAAACACCCAATGTAAGCAATTGAATGCTAACACCTGATTTTACACATATAACCCCAAAACTATTTGCAAAACCACAAAACACCTAACCTTTGGTTTTGGCCAATTGACGACGACGTTGGTTACAAAAAAGGACAACTTCTCCTTCTGTGGTTTCACACTTTCATCATCATCTTCAGACTCCACACCACTTGACACTCCTGAATAATCCTTATCAGAACCTTCATTCAATGATGGTCCTGCATCCTCATTATATGAAGGTTGCACCATCGACGCCACTGGATCATCATTATGAGCCGAAGGTTTGGCAATTCCTTTACGCATCCTCTTTAGGTTAATAAGTGGCGTATCCGAGTCATACTCTACATATTTAAAAAATGGCACTTTAACTAAATTTACAGGAGCCTAAAATTACATTAGTAAGATTAAAAAATAAATTATTTTCATCACTATCCAAAACTCCGTGTAACACCTACCTAGATGACGTTTTACATCTTCAAATTCACTAGCTGATAATCCAATTTCCTTACCATGCCTGGATCTTGTTGTGTCCTCAGACAAAACCACCAATTTTCTTTTCCTCCTGTCTCAAAACATTATATTGATTACGCTTTCACAAGGGGAATCACATTTTATAAACTACAATCTACTTTTCCACTAAATAAAATATAAATGATAACAACGCTATTTAACAAACTCGTCAAAATCCCCATTTTTAGTCTGTTTTACACCATCAATCTACTTATCCACTCAATAAAATATAAATGATAACAACGGTACTTCGATGCTTATTCACGTTGTGCCATATACGAGAAACCCCAAATTTATACAGTAAAGAGACAGAAAACAACGAGGCAAGTACCTTTTAGATGATTTCTTCGACCCCAATCGTCGGCTAAACTTAGATAAGGACCACATGAATGATTTCATCGTTACGGAAGCAAAAACACTACAAGGTTCAAGGTTTCTGGAACAAGGAAGTATGTTGATGCTTCAAATGTAGAGAAAACAGGGATGAAATTTTGAATTTGAGAAGATGGTTTACGAGTAAGTGAGAGGGAAAGAAGTTATTTGATGGAGAGAGAGAATGAAGTGACTGATTTTGCAGAACCATGCAGTTACCAACCTTTCCCAAATGTCAAATTACCCATATGCCCTTTTTTGTATTTCTCACCATTATAATATAAAGCATTTAATCCACACCATTGATCTAGATTGATCAATGGTTGATAGAGGGTTTAATGGGTTTCTTCAATTTAGGTGGGTTTTTATTTAAACCATCCCCTATATATATATATATATATATATATATATATATATATATATATATATATTGTTGGGTTCAGTTGAGACCACAGTTACCAGAACAAAGACTTTTGGTAGCTTATTTTGTAGTTTGAATGTTAGAGGACTGACTGTGTAATTAAACCATAGTTTTATGTAAACCCTAGTGTTTTGCGCACTTAACTAAGTGCTCAGGTTTGAGCACTTGACTAAGTGCTCAGGTTTGAGCACTTGACTAAGTGCTCAGATTTGCGCACTTGAGTAAGTGCTCAGGTTTGAGTACTTGACTAAGTGCTCAGGTTTGAGCACTTGACTAAGAGCTCAGATTTGTGCACTTAACAGACGGGCCCTGCGCACTTAGCTAAGTGCGCAGGCCCATCAGCTCTTACCTATATAAAGGAAGCTTGTGTGCAGCTCTAGGGTTAGGGTTTTGGATATCTAGACAACACAAGTTCACAAAAGGCTGCGCACTTATCTTGTATCCATGGTTCTTTGAATGATTCAATCAGTAATGGAAATCATCTTTGAGTTTATCTTGTGTGTCGGGTTTACTAATTTTATCTAGCATCTTTGTTTTTCAAGATTAATCACTTAAAACACCTAATCAATAGGTGTTTCTAAGTGATACAATCTCTTGCACTATCAAGATCTAGTTTTCGGGACTTACAATTTGGTATCAGAGCCTTCGTGCTCTAGATTGTATCTGATTAAATATACCAAAACCCTCATTTTGTTAGTTTCTTTGTATTTTTTTAATTTTGCGTGAGTTTTTATCAAAAAAAAAGGGTGTTTCATCTCCATTTGCTTCAAATTTCCCTTATGGTTGTGTTTCTAAGGTGTTAAAAGTTGTTTATCTTTGGTAGAAACATCATCGGAGCATTTCAGATCAATTGAAAAAGGCTTGGATAAGATTCTGCTGTGTTTAGTGCATTTTCAGACAGTTTTGCGCACTTATTTCATGTTCTGCGCACTTATTTCTTGAATTTTGCGCACTTATTTCATATTTTGCGCACTTATTTCTTGATTTGCGCACTTATTTCAAAATTTTGAGTACTCATTTTGAGTACTTATTTCAACTTTTGAGTACTTATTTCAAAGTTTGAGCACTTGTTTCAAATTTTGAGCACTTATTTCAAATTTTGAGCAATTGTTTCAAATTTTGAGCACTTACTTCAAATTTTGAGCACTTGTTTCATATTTTGAGTACTTATTTCAAATTTTGAGCACTTGTTTCAAATTTTGAGTACTTATTTCAAATTTTGAGCACTTGTTTCAAATTTTGAGTACTTATTTCAAATTTTGAGCACTTGTTTCATATTTTGATTACTTGCTTCAAATTTTGAGTACTTGTCTCAGTTTTGCGTACTTATTTTAAATTTTTGAGCACTTAGGCTAACAATTAGTTTATCTCCTAAAACACAACTAGGGTTTCTGCGCACTTATCAGAAATCACTAGTTGGTTTGCGCACTTGCTGAAAGGGTGCAATTTTTGAGTACTTGGCTAGGGTTTCTGCGCACTTAAAATCTTAAACGAGAGTTTAAGTGTTTGCGCACTTAAATAAGTTCGCAAACTGATCAGTCAAAGACTGAGCACTTGTGTTGCTCAGCCTTGACAGATTTGCGCACTTAGCTATTCGTGTACTTCAAGATTGCGCACTTATCAGGAGATCAAGATCTTGACATAGCTGTTTGCTCCATTGTTTCAGGTTGCTGCTGTCTTGTTACTGCGCACTTAACAAATTTTGCACACTTAGCACTTATTTGCGCACTTATTTGCGCACTTGTGGACTGATCATTACAATTAAGGACTTTGGACTTTTTAAGGACTGTAACCATTAAAATCAATTAATCAGACTTTTAAAATCAATCTAAATCAATGGCTGGTAACAACAACTCATACCAAGTTAATCCCATAACCCAAGCAGAACTGGAAACAGGAACAATAACCCGAATTCCCAAGTTAATGGGTGCTGAAGATTATGGTACTTGGAAAAACAGGATGAAAGCATTCTATTTTGTCAATGATCACACTCAATGGAACTCTGTGCAACTTGGACCTCACATTCCAGTGAGGACCACTGAAGCAGGAGAGGTGTTCAACACTGATCCTACTACCTACACAGATCTTGATAAGCAGTTGATGCAACGAGATCACAAAGCCTACGGTGCTCTCACCATGGCTTTGTCTAAAGATGTGTACAACATGTTTGAAGAGTACGGATCTGCGCATGATCTGTGGTTCGCATTGAGTGAGTACTACGAGGGAAATGTTGATATGAGACAGAACAAGCAAGACATGATTCAGAAAGAATATGATATGTTTGGGAGTGTTTGAGGAGAAAGCTTGTCGTCACACATTGACAGGTTCATGAGCCTGTTAACAAAGACGAAGAAAGCTGGAATTCCTGTCAAAAACCGAAACTCCATCAAGAAACTGCTTGATTCTCTTCCTAAGGAATGGAGCCTTCAATGCATGCTGATTAGGAAGGAATACTTAAATCCACAATCCACTCTAGCTGATCTCATCAACACACTGAAGTCATTTGAAATGGACATAACCAAGAGAGAGATGAATCAGACAGTGTCAAAAGTTACTCCAAGCAGCTCTCTAAAGAATCTGGCTTTAATGACTCCAATTGGACAGAAGGCACTAGTGGTTGAAGACTTTGGCTGTGGGAAGGAAGCTGTTGCAGCTAAAGCAGATGTTAACAAAGCATTGATAGCAACGATATGCACCAAATCCGCAAATGGTGTAAACTCTGTGGAAGGATCTTCAGTGGGAGTGCCAAAAGGAGGAATGCAAGAGAGTGCGGGTTTGAAGGGAGTGTTGATTGCTAATGAAGGAAAAGAAAAGGCAGTTGAGGAAGTACTAATAGCTGAAAAGAATCAAGTCACCAAAGCAGATAAAAAGCAGCAAGAGGGCCCCAAGAAAGCTGATGAGAGGGATCTGGTAAGTATTCCCTCTTGAAATAAAAACAAAGTTGTGCTCACCAAGGTGTGTTACAGCTGTTGCTTACTGTTTGTCTCACAATAGAAAAATTTTAAGAGAAATGGATGACATTCGAAAAATCAACAATGAAATGAAAGAAAATGATCTAGCATATCAGCGAAAGTTAAATGCAACTCTAGCTAAAATGCAAACTCTAAAAGAATTTGTTCTCAAAAAGGATTTTCTAATAAATGATTTAACCTCAAAGTTAGAAAAATCTAGAAATGAAACAAATCATCTTCAGATCATTGTGGACAAATGGAATGTAAGTAAACAGGCTCAAGCTGATCTAGTGGATTGCTCAAGGCAATCTTTTGTTAAAGATGGAATTGGATATAAAGATAAAAATGGGATCGAAAGATCTTTATTTTTACCTCTGAGCAAAAGTGAATATATACCAATTCCAAAACCTCATCCAAAAAATGATCTTTGTGAAAAGGAAAGTGTAAAATTTGAGTCTGAGTTTAATACTGATATAAGTAAAAGCAATGCAGATGTGACCCAAAAGTCAGAGAAGGAAGATGATGAAAGTTATGGTGGAAAGACACTGGGGTTAGGTCATCCGGGTGCCAATTACTCTACAGTGAATTGGTTCATCTGGAATAATCAAAAGACTAAAACTGTTTTTAATTCGGATGACTGTACTAAACTTAATTCTAGACTTGATCTAAAGGGTGTAGTAGACCCTAATGACAGGAAGAAACCTGTTCAACGTTCTAATGTTTGTGTTGACAATATTGTGCCTACGTGTGTTGATTTGAAATCTGCATTTTCTGATGATAAAATGGCATATAAGCCATCTGTGTTTGTACCAGAACTAAAGCAAAACCGGTTCGGAAAATTTCTCACAGAAAAGATTCCAGAATTTGTTCCATCATCTACAGATATCTCATGTTCTGAAGACTCACAAAGTGACACAGGTCATTTAAGTTGTGAAAACTCACAGAGTGACACAGAAAGCAACATCAGCACTCAAGAATGCAGCACAGATGAAGAATCAAGTGGTAACAAGGATGAATCATGTTCAAGTGAAAGCTCCTGCTCAAACAAGATCAAGAAAAGAACATCACAACCAGCATCATCCAGATCTTCTCCAAAGATCAAGCCTAAACACTCAAAATGCTTTAGATGTGGAAAAGAAGGACACGTGGTCAAAAAGTGTCATTTAAAATCTAAACCACAAAATGATGTCAAAACTCAAAACTCCTTTTCTGATCAGATCAAAAATCTTCAAGAAACAGTAAAAAGTTTTGTTAAAACCACACAATTTTGGAAAAGAAAAGAGTCAATGATGGGTGAAAATCACGATAGATCAAAACTAAAACAAACATGGATTCCCAAAGTTAACTAAATACATGTTTTGATCATCTTTGTATATTATTATTATTATTTTTTTTTTTGTAATTTTTTTTCTTTTGAATAAGCTGCATAAATGGTTGATAGCTCTTATGAGATATATGTAGCATGTTGATAGGGGCGCGTCAAGAACCATCAGTGAATCCCCATACAAATCGATCCATGACTGGATCATTGATGTATCTCACCGCCAGCGGACCAGACATCATGTGGGCAGTTGGATGCTGTGCTCGTTTTCAGTCAAATCCCATGCAATCTCATGAAACTGCAGTCAAAAGAATCTTCCGCTACCTCAAAGGAACACCAAAGCTTGGTTTATGGTATCCTAAGAGTGATAATTTTGATTTAATCGCTTACTCTGATAGTGATCATGCAGGTTGTAGAATTGATAGAGAATTTGTCTCTGGTGGTTGCAAATTTTTAGGGAATCGGCTTGTATCTTGGCAAAGCAAAATGCAGATAACAGTGTCTATCTCCACTGATGAAGCCGAGTACACTGTTGCGTCCAGTTGTTGATGTCAAGCTTTGTGGATCCAAAATAGGTTGCTGGATTACGGTTTGAATGTCATGAAAACCCCAATCTTCATTGATAATGATGCTTGTCGTGACATCGTGAAGAATCCTATCGACCATTCTAAAACACTACAGATTGAGATCAGGATTCACTCTATTCGCGATGCTCACGATAAAGGATACATTCAAGTGTTATCCATTGATACTGCTGATCAAAAGGCAGATATTCTCACAAAGGCTTTTGACAAAACTCGTTTCCTCCAATTGGTCACTTGGCTGGAAATGATAAATTTTGAGTGAGCTCACATTATGTCATGGTGTTAAAAAAAAAATCCTATTTTCATAAAAAACAAGATTTTTGGGGGAGAAAGTATATCTCTATTGCAAATTAACAAGAAATGATAGGAACTAATCATATTTTGTCAGCATGTGGATAGGACCCAGAGGATGTTGCGGCTTCAAGCAACGACATGTCGGTAGATTCAGCTTGGAATCGAGTAAACTGCTAATAGGTGATTAACAGAATAGATCTACACGGAAAGCTGGATTCCCACTGTGTGTTTAGGTCTGCACAAGCTGAGCCCGGTCATACACAGGTTGAGAGATCAAAAGACACAGAAAATTTTGTGCATATGTAATCAAAAGACACCTAAGTGTGCAAGCTACCAATGCGGGGCTATTCAAACAAATGAGCAACAAAAGACACGCAATGTTAGTGACGTGCAAACATATAGATAGCTCAAAAAGCAATCAGATGATCAACTTCTCTGCTTATGGAAACATAGACCTGAAGCTCTCATCATCTGATTGACATAATGATCATCTTCTCTGTTATGTGTAAACATAGACCTGAAGCTCTCATCATTATATCTCAATAAACCTTGAGGATTGGTAGGCTTACACCTAGCACAAGTGGGGTCCACTAACTTTCCGTTAATATTACCAAAACATGATAAATCTCATCACCAAACGGATGTTGAAAGACGAGAGGCATGGATTTAAGTGGACAAGTATACCGACAGTTTTTCTTGGGCTGTAACTATCCAACGGAAAGTTGAAATGTGATCTGGCAGGTATGGTTAGTATGATCTTGTATGCAAAAGGTGAGAAACAGTTAACCCCTCCTCGTTGTTTTTTGTTTTTATTAAAAAAAACGTACAAAATATAAAAAGTTTAGGGGGAGTATTAAAATATGTGTTGGAATGTGAGATGTGATTATTGCATATAATCCTGATCATCATCCAGTCTGTGATCAAGAACAGTGCAGGAACGAGATTGTGAGATTCTTCGATCTAGTAGATGTATTCATGTTTTATCTGTCAGAGTTGATGTAGCTATTTGGGAACACAATCAGAGTTGGAGCCGGTCAGACACTGCTGGAAGAAGGAATGCTATTTCAAAGAGCAGTAGATCCTGCTAAAGAGAGGAAGCTGGAGATGTTAGAAATTTTGGAAATGATCGAGGCTGCAGACAAAGAGAAGGATCTTGGAGACAAAGACAAGGAAATTGCTAACAAAGACAAAGCTGACAATTAAAGAAAAGCAGCCAGAAACTACTGAAGCTCCAGAAGTGATAGTTCCAAAACAACCAGTGCGGGAAATGCAGGAAGAAGGTGAATCGAGTGATATCTCGGTTTGAAGCTAACAGATGAAGATCTGGTATCTGTGGTCTAGGGGGAGTATTGTTGGGTTCAGTTGAGACCACAGTTACCAGAACAAAGACTTTTGGTAGCTTATTTTGTAGTTTGAATGTTAGAGGACTGACTGTGTAATTAAACCATAGTTTTATGTAAACCCTAGTGTTTTGCGCACTTAACTAAGTGCTCAGGTTTGCGCACTTAACTAGGTGCTCAGGTTTGAGCACTTGACTAAGTGCTCAGGTTTGAGCACTTGACTAAGAGCTCAGATTTGCGCACTTAACAGACGGGCCCTGCGCACTTAGCTAAGTGCGCAGGCCCATCAGCTCTTACCTATATAAAGGAAGCTTATGTGCAGCTCTAGGGTTAGGGTTTTGGATATCTAGACAACACAAGTTCACAAAAGGCTGCGCACTTATCTTGTATCCATGGTTCTTTGAATGATTCAATCAGTAATGGAAATCATCTTTGAGTTTATCTTGTGTGTCGGGTTTACTAATTTTATCTAGCATCTTTGTTTTTCAAGATTAATCACTTAAAACACCTAATCAATAGGTGTTTCTAAGTGATACAATCTCTTGCACTATCAAGATCTAGTTTTCGGGACTTACATATATATATATATATAACAGATATGTTAAAGGGGAAATCACGAAAATAACCTTTTGACCAAGTGAGTTATGAAAATGTCCCCCTCCCGTCTGGGTCACCAAGTTCGAGGCACCCAAGGCGTCTCTCAAGACGTTTCCGGTTTGGACAAGTTAGGTGACAACACCTGTCTCTCCCGCCTGCCTAAGGTCTTCGGTGACGTTTAGCGATGCTCATACGTCTCTGGTAAAGCTAGAGACGTTTGAGCAGCCAGGCGTCTCCAGTGACGTCTCCCGTTGTTGGCGATCTGTGTTTTTTTCGGAATGGTCTCCGGTGGGTTTCCGTTGACGTCTCTGATGAGATCTGGTGTTTATTGGTTTTATTCGCCAATGACGTCTCCGACAACCACAACAACTCCGTTACCGGGGATAGAAAGAGAAAGAGAGATATTCGGAGGTCCCGATGAGCTTAATTTCAAACAGGAAGATCAACATATGTTTTTAAACATCAGTTTTATGCAGCAGATCTGATCTGGAGAGAAGAAGAATCTGAGTTAGATTTCATGATTGTACTTTTTTTCTTTCTTTTTTAATTTTTCTATTTTCTTTTCTTTCTTTTTTAATGTTTCTGGTTGTACAGAATGGTAGCAGAGTCGTTGGCTTGGCTGGAAAAAAAAAGAGAAAGATATCTCTGTGTGAATATGGGAGAGAAAGAGATGGACACGTGTCGCACAATAATTGGTCCGCCGTTGAAGCCTCTTGGGAGACGCCGTGGGTGCCTCAAATTTGGTGACCCGTCTTTTCAAAGAGACGGGAGAGGGACATTTTAGTAAATGAGTTGGTCATAGGGCTATTTTGATGAAGGCGTGAAGGGGTTGGTGAATTATAAAAGATTGTTTATTTTACTGTAGCTCATAATAATGTCTAATACCTCTCATGAGCAGGTAGGTTAATTTTCAGCCAAGAGTTACACCTCAATGACCAAGAAGACAATGACAAGTTTGTCTATATTCTGTATGAAACTATATACTATACATAACATTCTTTACACGTGTTTACAGTAAGTTTATATATGTCCACATCAATATCCAACAATGCCATCTCCATTGGCTCATATACGTCCATTAAACTTGGGACATCACGTGAACTAAACATTACCTAGTCCTATACTAAATAAGCAATATATTTAAAAAAAACCTTAAAAGCATAAAAAGTGCATTACATAAAAACAAAGGTGAAGTAGACTAAAAAAACAAATATTCGAAAAATAAACATAAGCTACTCTTGATTGATTCGCTTGATTTGCCAAAGAAATAAACATAAACTACTTTGAATCAAAGGTTGAAAATCAATTAAATTACATCACCACTTCACCGGTAAATAGACCTCATCTTCAAGTTTTGTTTTAGATATTAGGTTGGTATGTAAATTAAATAAGGTATGAATTTTATTAAATGAAGTAGAACAAATAAATAAGGTTGGTCAATTAAAGATGAACCATTAATAAAGAGATGGTTAAATAAGAATTAATAGATGTTGATGAAATAACCCAAGGCATTATAGCCTAGTGGTATCTTGGTGGTGAGATAAGACTTAGGGCCATATGGTCCTGGGTTCGAATCTCACAAAGGGGGTTTTCTCATAATTATGAGTTTCCTCCTGAATTGGTGACTTGGTGGTGGAATATGATCGCATGGCAACACTAGTGGCATGATGATACTCCAGTGTTCCGTGAGTGATTCCAATTTGTTGGCCGTTCAAAAAAAAAAAAGATGTTGATGAAATAATAAAATAAATTAAATTATGTACTTAATGCATAAGGGGTAAGGGCATTACCTGTAAGGTTTTTTAACTTTATTGGTTTTGACCAAACCTGCACTGCCATATTCTTCACTGATTTTCTTCATTGAAACCGTTTTTTAGAGGCAACATTGCACTGGTTCTTTACCAAATAATTAATTATTTTCACACATATATAATAATAATATTTACAATACATTTTTCACTCTCTCTCTCCTCTAAACCCACCTACACCACTTATTTTTTTAATAATACATTCCCACTCTCTTTTTCTCCTCTAGAACCAGCACGGTAAGAAGAACCCGTATTTGGTTCACGGGACCCCTACCAGCACTGGTGGCGACGATGTTACCGTGCTGGTAGTGGGTACCTGTAACCTTTTCTGGTGGCGCACCATCCCCCTTAGAGCATCCACAATGCACTCTTATCGGACAGTTTGGTGAGAGTGAATAGACCAACAAAGATGAAAGCAGTATTGGAGGGGTTTGTCAGGAGTGGACGGTCCACTCTAATTGACGGTTTACTAGACAATTATGTGGAGCCCTCTTGTAGTGTTTTTTATTAAATAAAATGTTTTTTTTGTGTGTGCGGTATAAACTAAGTAAAAGAAAAAGTAGGTTACGAGATGGAGGTTTGAAATTACTTATGGTTGGAGGAAAAAAAACATAAGTTTAAAACGGTTGTGGTTTAGAATAATGTGACATAGTGACGTAACGGTTTAGAGTAGTTTGTTAGGGCTGGATTATTGATACTCTTAGGATGAGAATTAATGCACCTCTTAATTTAGACAACTCAACATTATTAAAGAGAGTCCAATCCTCACCCATATATCATGTTATTCCATATAATTTTTTTACTACTCCACCATTGCAGCTAACAATTAAAGCAATGAAAATCACCAATCTCTTCACCCTTATCCTCTTCTTCACCATCTCCGTCCAATCCTCACCGTCACCGTCACCGTTACCACCACATTACATGACAAAACACTCCTTAATAACCACCACCACTCCTCAACAATACTTCGAAGTCACCCACCCACTCACCACCGATAACGTCACTCCGTCATGCTCCGTCAACCTACTCAACCACACCTTTGCAAACACCGACGGCAGTTCTCCCGTTACCGTTAAGTACACACCACCACCGTCCAAATGTAAATGGTCTGTCGCCGTTATTGAGTTCCATGCAGAATGTAAAGGCGTACAGTACGACCGTATTGCTGGTGTCTGGCTTGACGGTGTAGAACTCTTACGAACGAGTACAGCTCAACCGACTGAGTCTGGAATCTTCTGGAACGTTAGGAAGGATGTGAGTAAATATTATTCTGTTATTTCTCAGTCTAATGTTAAACTCACTGTCATGCTTGAAAACACAGTTAATAATGAACTCACAGACGGGTATCACGTTAATATCTCTTTGTTGTTTTACCCTGATGCATTCGTTAGAGTTCCGTTATCTGTTATTTCAGAAGAATCTGAATCTCAAGCTAATTCGTTAAGTAGGAAACTAATTTCTGTTAATAATCATAAGGCTGGTAGTAAATTAAATATGGATGGAGCGTTAAACGCGTTGTATCCGTATAATAAGCCTGCGGATATGGTCATACCGATATCCGCCTCTAGTGGTGCTAATGAGGGGTTTTGGTTTAAAATTAAGGATGAATTTGATGTTCAGACAAAAAGTGTTAAGATATCTAGCAAAACATACAAAGCTGTCCTTGAATTGTATGTGTCTTTTCATGATAATGATGAGTTATGGTACATGAATCCTTCGGATGAATATGTACAAGCTAACCATATGAGTAGTGAAAGAGGTCATGGAGCATACCGTGAAGTTTTGGTGACAATTGATGGGGAATTGGTTGGCGGTGTAGTTCCTTTTCCTGTGATATTTACTGGCGGGATTGATCCGTTGTTTTGGCAGCCGGTTGTGTCGATTGGAGCTTTTAATTTGCCTACTTATGATATTGATTTGACTCCATTTTTGGGGATGCTTTTGGATGATAAGAAGCATTCAATTGGGATTCAGATTGCGGATGGTATTTCGTATTGGCTTGTGGATGCGAATCTGCATCTTTGGTTAGATCATTCGAATGTTGAGGCGAAGACTGTGTCGTCCAAGGTCCCAGCGATGGAGATTGAACGTAAAAATGAATTTGTGCTTCTTGATGGAGAATTTGAGATAGAAGGAGAACGAGAGAGTGAAGTTACTAGTTGGGTGTATTCAAGCGCGGGCAATCTAACCACCAAATATAAAGAAAAAATCAAGTTCAAGAACAAGATCAAATACAAAGACCAAGGTAATAAGAAAGAACTTGATCATACTTACAAAAGGAAGATTAAAATAAAAACAACGAATGAAAAGGGCCAGGTGATTGAAGACATAGATGTGAAGATCAAATATCCTTTGGATGTTTCCACAGAAACTAGGCCCGGGTTAGACAGGGGTACATCTGTGATGACAACACAAGTGGAGCTAGAACGGAGTGAGCGTGTTTCTGGTGGTACAGATTGGATGTCTTTGAGCCACAAACTGAATTGTACTGGTATGACGGTGGTGAAGGGTAATTCTGTGTTGTCTGGTTTAGCCGAAAATCATCAGAATTACAATTATAAGGATGGTTTTGGTTGTTATACTCGGAAGGTTGATGTGGTGAATGGTGTTGTTGTTGGGGATGATCCGCGCTCGATTTGTAGCTGAGATATAGTTGCGTCGAACATGGACCAGCTTGAAGGCACTATATGAATCTATGGTGGTCGAGTTTAATTGTCGTGCAATTTATGTAATAATTTCTAAGTACGTAGAGATTGTGTATGTCTGGTATGTCATTTGTCATATGACATGCTTATGTTTGTTTATATTAGGCATGAAACTAAACAATGGTGTAGTGTTTAGGGTTTAGGGCTTTAGGCATTGCTTGAGCATTGATGCTTGAGTTATGTCCGCGTCCTATTTTCCCTTTTTTGTTGTTGTTGTTGTTGTTGTAATAGCCCAGCTCCCAGCTGCTTTTGTATTGTTTCAATAATATTGCTGTTAAAAAAACTACCAAAGGTTCAAGTTACTTGTCTGTTTGACTTTTCAGGTCAAACAGAATACATAACTACATAAGAATTTACACACAGCAGGTTCTGAACCTTTTATAGTATTAACCATTCAGAAATGACTACATATTCGATCAATCATGAACCGACACGTACTGTTGATGAGGTAGAAAGCTCACATGGCCAACCTAACAGAGGAAGAATGGGACAACTTTGAATAATTGGTGCAAAATAGTATGTTGTTGTTTGTTGTCTTTTTTCCCTCTGTTGTACATTGTTTTGGTGTTGAATGTAGAATAAATATAAACGGATACATAGTTGGATAACTAATTGGTTGCAACTCAATGCTTTGATTGCTTTCTCAAGGTTTCTTCATCAGTTTGTCATGCTTTTTGGGCTTTTAGTTCTGATGTGGCTAGCAAAAAAATAAAACGCCCACCGTGGGGCTCGAACCCACGACCACAAGGTTAAGAGCCTTGCGCTCTACCAACTGAGCTAGACGGGCCAATTGATGCTTTTAACGTAATTGTGGTAAGAGATGTTTTCCATAAATCATCAATTTTTGTTACTTAAACTTTCTTGTATAATTAACATCTTTTCATTCATAGAAATGTTTTCTATAAATGATCGATTTCTTTAAAGTCTCTGTTCTCCATAAATATGAAGAAGCTAAATCAACAATGGTGGAAGATTGAGGGGACAGGAGGGTGTAGAGGGCTAGAGGCCCCACTATTTTTGGCATATAATAAGATCTATTGGATTAATTCAACCAGCCAAATTATTAGGTCCAGACCCCCCTGATCCCATGGTGACATGGCAATCTGTTCGACCGGATCTTTGTTCATTTTGTAGCATCCAAAAGGAAATAAATAACCATGCTGTAAAAACATTTAAAATCGTTTTTACCAAAATGATCCATGTTTTACCAAAATGATCTTTTCGCTCAAAATCCAAAGAATTGTATTAGAGGCTTCCCTAGAGATTTAAGTGTCCAACCCAAGCCATTAAAAAATATGTCCTTCGACCTTAAGTTTTGAGATTTAAGAATAAGTGGCATACAACCGAAACGACTCCCTAGTTTTTGACTATTAAATGAGTTTTCAATGAGCCAAAGTTTTAAGTTTTTAATGAATTTTCTATTAAACACACACATATAACATATGTAAATAGGCATTTTACTATAAAAAAAAATGACCCCCCCCCCCCCACAATAAAATGGGCCCTAGCTAGCCGTGGGTCCTTCCCGACCACCCTACGAGTCTCCCATGAATTGTATACATAGAAGCTTCTCACATGATAGTATAACGGTAGTAGCATCACTGATCACACTTTGCAATGGTTTTGATCATCACTATCACACATAAACAACATGTGGCTAAAGTGCTCAGCAATTTTAGTTTGTCCAACTCCAACAATTAGCATAATTTCTCTATATACCACCCCTACTCTTGTTGTATAGTTTCTAAAAAAATTAACTTCCTTCTTTGCCCCGAGTGCCTTCGTATTATATCATTAGCTTCATCGGAATTCTTGAGGACTTTTCAACACACTAAATTAAAAAAAAAAAATGAACAAAACTTTGGGCAGGACACTTGATTGGTTATGCATCTCCTTCCTAATTTACTCAACTTTCATCTCTTGATTTTTTTTAATGTCATACTCTTATTAATATGAACAACTACGGAATGGATCATTAGCCATCATCTCCATCGGGGTCATCATTTGAATCATAATCCGAATCGTGAAATATTCTTCCGCATTAATGTTTAATCAA
The DNA here is from genome assembly GCA_032199755.1 of Ambrosia artemisiifolia. NCBI lineage: Eukaryota > Viridiplantae > Streptophyta > Magnoliopsida > Asterales > Asteraceae > Ambrosia > Ambrosia artemisiifolia. The sequence continues at coordinate 20,469,373 of CM063518.1, forward strand.
TTATGCAATCATTATCCAAGCCATCATCTCCGTCGCGTCTTCAACTTCTTTTACATCATTGTCTTCATCAATTATGCAATCACTATCTTCACGTTTGTCTTCTGAATATAATTTGTCAACTACTTCTCACCCTAATCACTATTATTAGCATTTAAATCCAACTTCAATATAAAGAAAGGGTCAAAATCAATCAAATCTTGACCAACAACGATGCCTAGTTCATACCATTTTAAAGAATTTTCTTCAAACATGACCTTTAATCTAATTTGTTTGTTTTGCAGATCTTCTACTAAACTCAACCTATTCTATTTCCTTGATAACTTTTGAATATTTTGGTGAGGTTTGGTAGGTGTTTAACTTTCCATGTTCCGGTATGCAATTAATTGGTTTATTTTCGCGAACGTGCTTGTTTTGCCATCCTTATAACCGAACTCTTTTGTTATGTAGTCCATCTCATATACAAGAAACTTGTCTATATCTAACAAATCTAACTAATTTACTTGGCCATGAACATACATCCTACGACGAAAGCTTCTCTAACACCCCTCCATGACATGATGCATGTTCATCAAGAAATAAGTCAATCAAATTAGTAAGGTGAATCGGGTATTTTAGTAAGTCTACGAATGACGAATGTACATTACATACATATTCAAGAATGAAGAAGAGATAACAACAAAGGAAAAGACATTAAGTTTATCATTTATTGCTCGTGGATCGAACAATGTCATGTGTCCTCGTATTTTCACACCATGATATTACACTTCGTAACACTTTAGTTACGATCGATTATTTGATTATTCATAAGAAAGATTAAGACTTAGGGGCAGTTTGGTTGCCTCTTAATGACCATTCAGAGGCTATCTCTTAATGGTCCATAACATCTGAATGGTTAAGAGGTAACCTTAAGTCTGAATGGTTAAGAGGCAACCATTAGGGGCTGTTTGGTAGCCTCTTAATGAGGCTCTTAACCATTCAGTGCTGAATGATTCAGCATTCAACGCGTTTGTTTCAGCCTCTAAATGGAATGGTTAAGGCTGAATCATTAAGACTTGGGATGTTGCTGAACCATTAAGCACTGAATCATTAAGCACTGAACTAGGTTGAACCTTAATGAAACTCTCATACCAATGTTGGACAATAAAACTAACCATTAAGAGGTCCAACTTAATTATTCAGCACTTAACCATTCAGACCTCTTAGTGATTCAGCACTTAATCAACCAAACAGCCCCTAAGATGTTACCTCTTAACCATTCATACTTAAGATTACATCTTAACCATTAAGAGACTATAAACCATTCAGATGTAGCCTCTTAATGACCATTCAGAGGCCACCAAACAACCCCCTTAGACAATGATAAAGGGAAGATGTCGATGCAACTAACAAATGTGAAATACACAACGGGGTTAAAAGAAAATTATACCCTTGTGACTCATAAAGGATATAATGCACAAAACAAACCGTTATCCATACCATACGGAATAACAGCGTTACAAATTCGTAAGCTTTTAGTACAAAATGTCTATAAATTCAAAACATAAACATGTGAGAGCGACCATACGTCCTACATACAATTATTTCTTTTAGTAGTCAAATGAAGTCTCTTTGTTTCTTCACAGCAGCTGAACCAAAGGTGGAAGTAAAAAACCCTAATTCCTCCGAACTTATCGGAGGCGACAAACGGCGAACAGGATTCTGAATCAACATGGAGGCAAGGGATAAGTTCAAAGAGGATACATGGTACGACGCTAATACAAGGAAGGGCAGGAAACAACATGGAGACAATGATTTGAACAGGAACGGACCCGAGGTAACGAAATTCTTCGTATCTAACTTACCAGGAGGCTGTGCCTCAGCAGATTTATGTGACGTTCTTAAAGGGTATGGGAGCATTCACGGTACGTATATTGCGAGGAAGTATGATAAACTAGGTAAAAGGTTTGGTTTTGTTTCGTTTACGAATGTTAAAGACCCGGCTGGGATGGAAAAGGAGTTAAAAGACGTGTGGATTGGATCGTACAAGTTGTTTATTACGCTGGCTAGGTTTGTGGATGGGGAGAGATTGTCATGGAAGGAGGGTAAGAAGTGGGTTCCGGTGGTGGAGAAAACTAACGTGGTTAATGTTAATGCAAAGGATGATAATGTTGTGGATGGTGCACATGTGATGGATAGGGATAAGGCAGGATCGAGTTCTGAGGTTAGTCGTTCTTTCAAAGACACACTTGTGGGCAAGGAGTCGGGGAAGGTTGTAGAGGAGGTAGTGTTGGAAGATGGGTTCGTTGGGATGGCTCACTGGAATGGGTTGGGTCTCGTGGGAAAGGTTAGAGAGATCAAAGGTCTGACGGGTCTACGTGAATGGTTAAGCTCTATGAGGTTGAACAATGTTAGGATTCGTTACATTGGTGGCTTATCGGTTATACTAGTTTTTGAGGAAAGGGAAAGCATGATTGATTTTCTGAGTACGAAGGAAGTTTGGCAGCCGGTGTTTGTATCATTGGCATATTGGGAAGGTCAGAGGATTCCATTTGAACGTATTGCATGGTTGAAACTTTTCGGGATACCGTTGTGTTTGTTTGATACCAAGGTTGTCAACGACTTTGGTTCGAGGTTTGGTAGGGTCGTGCAATCGGCTCAAATAGATGTTGATCTTCAGGATTATTCGTATGCGATGATTGGGGTGCTTTGTACTTCGGTTAATAGGATCAACCAGGTATGCAACCTGAAGTGGCGAAACGAGGTATTTCCGGTGTTGGTTGAGGAAGAGTTTAGGGAGTGGGTCCCAGATTGCATAGGTGGGGAAGGTGAGGTTCGTGTGGATGAGCCGGTTAATGAGGAGAAGGGTTCAGGTGATGAGGCTCAGGATGTTCAGCCATGTGAAGTGGATACGGGTATGGAGAATGAAGGAGGGCAGCCTGACGTGGTGATTAATAATGTTGAAGTTAATTGTGATAAGGGGGATATGCTGGATACTCAAGTGGCTACTCAATCTGGTGTGTTGAAGGATGTGGAAACGCTAACGTTTAGCATGCCGGATTGTAGTGAATTCACGGGTAGTAAGAAAAAGAAGAGAGGGGGTTTCCGAAAGAAGTCGCGGTTCGATAAATCTCCGTCTCCATCTAGTCTTGAGAGGCCGAAGAAAAGGACCAGAGAGGGTGATGACCCGTTTGATATTGATCGATTCATTTTTGAGGTTCAAGATGGTCAATGCCATGGTGATGAGGCCGACTCAAATCTGGTCCAGGTTGTTAATGTAGACAGTGGTGATGGGGAGAATAGTGTGATGGATAAGCTGGATGATGATTCGGTTGATATAGCCAAAGAAGTTAGTGAAACAGTGGAGTTGGGTCAAGCTTTGGGTGCTAATAACATTTCGCGGTTTGAAGATTCCTTACAAAAGATGATTAATGACGAAGGCTTTCAATCGGTTACATTATGAATTGCTTGACATGGAATATTAGAGGGCTGGGTTCCACGGGCAAGAGCTCTTGGGTTCGGAATCTAAAGGTGGCTAATGAGGTTGGGTTGGTTATGATTCAGGAGACGCAGTTTCAGTCGCTTCAAGGGGTAGACGTGAGTAGGTTTTGGGGGGCGGGTGAGTTTGAGTATGAGTTTGTGGATGCTGTTGGTCGTTCTGGAGGTCTTTTGTCGATTTGGGATTCGAAGATTTTTTCAAAATGTTCGGTGGTTAAGAGTAGGTACATTCTTGCGGTTTCGGGGTACTTGAAGAATGATGGCAGAAAGTTTTCGTTCGTCAACGTATATTGCCCTCAGAAATTGGTTGAAAAACGGATGGTTTGGGATGAATTAAAGGCGATTGTTGGTAATGTAGATGGGTTATGGATAGTGGCGGGAGATTTTAATTGCGTCAGAGAGCGAACAGAACGTCGAAATTCTAAGTTTCATGAAGGGGAGACTAGAGAGTTTAATGATTTTTTGGAGGAGGCGGAGTTATTCGAGTATTCGCTTCGTGGGCGGCGGTTCACGTATATAGTTGGTAACAAACTTAGTAGAATAGATCGTATGTTTGTTTCGTGGTCGTTTTTGAATACTTGGTGCGATGCAGAATATAGAGTTTTGAACCGTGTCGAGTCCGATCATTGCCCATTGTTGCTTAAAGTTGTGTCTAAAAACTTCGGTGCTAAACCGTTTCGTTTTTACAACTCGTGGCTCAATAGGGAAGGATTAGCTAGGGTGGTAGAGGATGCGTTGCGTGGGGATGGTTGGAGGGGGCCGCCTGATGTTAAGCTTCTGTGTAAGTTTAGATTTCTTAGAGAGAGGATTAAAGTGTGGCATGCTAAGCTTCTGGTTGACGAGAAAGAGGAGGAAGATGGGCTTAGAACCGAGATTGAAGTGTTGGAGGTGGCGTTGGAAAATAGGGACCTTACCGAAGCTGAATGTTGGGTCCTTGAGGAAGCGAATAAGAGATTGAAAGAGTTGGAAGGGTATAAAGTGCGGGATATGAAGCAGAAATCTAGAGTTAGATGGGCTAAGGAGGGAGATGAGAATTCTTCCTTTTTTCATGGTGTTATTAATTCTCGCAGGGTGTCGAATTCTATTCCTGGCTTGGTTATTCATGGTGAGTGGGTTACGAGACCGAAGGCGATCAAGAAAGAGGTTCATCGATATTTTAAAGATAAATTTGTTGAAGAATTTAAAGTTCGGCCGACGCTTTTGATTCATGATTTGAAGACTTTGAGTGATGTGGATGCGGAGGGTTTGGTGGCTCCTTTTTTAGAGAAAGAAATTAAAGAAGCTGTCTGGGATTGTGGGAGTGATAAGGCGCCGGGCCCGGATGGTTTTAATTTTCGTTTTATAAAAAAATTTTGGTCTTTGTTTTCAGGTGACTTTTTGGATATATTTAAGGCGTTTGCAGAGACGGGGACTATTAACAGAGGAGTGGGGTCGTCATTTATTACGCTGGTGCCAAAAGTCAAAGACCCGGTAGACTTGGGAGAGTACAGGCCTATTAATTTGATTGGAGTGGTCAGCAAAGTAATCTCTAAAGTCCTAGCTAATCGGTTGAAAAAAGTGATTGATGGGTTAATTTTTGAAACTCAATCGGCTTTCATAGCTGGGAGATATATTCTGGATGGTCCGATGATTATCAGTGAGCTTCTTTCTTGGGCTAGGAAGAATGGGAAGGAGTTATTTATGTTCAAGATTGATTTTGCCAAAGCTTATGATAATGTGAGTTGGGAATTTCTGATTTCGATTATGAGGCAGATGGGTTTTCCTGAGGTGTGGTGTATGTGGATTAAAGGAATTTTGGCTTCGGCCAGGTCGTCAGTTATTGTGAATGGTTCCCCTACCTTTGAGTTTTCTTGTGAGAAGGGTATTAGACAAGGTGATCCTATCTCGCCTTTTCTTTTTATTATTGTTATGGAGGCTCTTGCAGGGATGATGAGGAAAGCGTGTGAGGTGGGATACTTTAGTGGTGTTGGGCTTTCTCAAAGCAGGTTGGTTCTCTCTCATCTTTTTTATGCGGATGATGCCATGATAATGGGAGAGTGGTCTTCTCGCAATTTTGATTCGTTGCGTCGCATTCTTAGAGTGTTTCATTTGTGTTCGGGCCTTCGTATAAATATTAACAAATCCACTCTGTTCGGAGTTGGTAAAGGTATGGTGGAGGTGAATGATATGGCTCGATTCCTGGGGTGTTGCTCAGGGGTGACTCCGTTTAATTATCTTGGTATTAGTGTGGGTGCTAATATGAGTAGAATAAATAATTGGGATCCGGTCTTAAAGGTTTTCAAGACTAGATTATCCAAGTGGAAGTCTAAGGTTCTTTCTATTGGAGGTCGATTGGTGTTGATTAAATCGGTGTTAGAAAGCTTACCCTCCTATTACTTTGCGTTGTATAAGGCGCCAGTGGTTGTGTTAAATAGTCTTGAATCTTTGATTAAAAGATTTTTGTGGGGGGGTGATCCGGATTCTAGGAAGGTGCATTGGGTGGCGTGGGAAAAGGTTGCTACTCCAAAGAAACAAGGGGGGTTGGGGCTTAGTAGGCTTGGTGACAGTAATGATGCTTACTTATTAAAGTGGTTATGGCGTTATCGGGTAGAAGGCGAGTCTTTGTGGAGAAGAGTTATTGACGCTATCCATGGCTCGACGAGACAGTGGGCGACGTATCCGAGTAAGGTTAGTATCCCAGGTACGTGGTCTAGATTGATAAAGTGTTGTGCCAGAATTAAAGTGGGTGAGTCGGTGGGCTCGTACATGATACGTGGCGTGGTTGGGAATGGTTCGGGTATTAAGTTTTGGCTTGATCCATGGGTAGATAATGTCCCGTTGAAAATCAAATTTCCAAATTTGTTTAGAATTGAAAGGTATAAGTGGGCTTCTGTTGCTGATAAATTAAGGGGGTCGGTTGGGACGGGCCCTATTAATTGGACTTGGAAAGAGTATCCTTCTTCGGCCCAACAAATAGAGGAGCTAATTAATTGCCACCGGTTGGTTGTGGGCCAAGTCTTGGTGGACTGTGAGGATAGATGGGTTTGGTTTGATAAGGGCCCTATTGATTTTTCGGTTTTTGAGGCTAAACAGTGGATTAGAAGTATTCGGGTGGTAGACCAGAATAGTGCCAGTGTCTTTAAATGGAGTAGGTGGGTTCCGTTAAAGTGCAATGTGTTTATGTGGAGGCTTTTGCTAGACAGAATTCCGACTAAAGTGGCTCTTCGTAGACGGAACATTATGCAAGGTGATTGCGTTTGTGATGCGTGCAAGGAAGAGGAGGAGAGTGTGGATCATATTTTTACTAGTTGTGTTTTGGCGACTGATGTGTGGCAGGCGATTGCTAATTGGGTTCATTTACCTCCTATTTATTTTTTCTCTACGAAAGATATTTTGGAAGTGGTTCATAGTTCAGGTTGGGCCAAGAACAAAAAAGATATCCTCTATGGGATATTCATGGTGGCTTGTTGGAGGCTTTGGAAAGCTAGGAATGAAAGGCTATTCGCACAAAAAAGTAGGAACGTGGTGGAGTTAGTGGCTGACGTGAAGTCGCTTAGTTTCCTTTGGTTCAATAGTAGGGGTAGGAGGGGTGGGGTTGATTGGAAGGGTTGGAAGACTTTTTCTTTTGATGTAATGTAATGTTTTGGTTGGCGGGGTTTTCTTTCTTAGAAATCCCCCGGTTTTGTTGTTAATGAAATTAGCCTTTCAAAAAAAAAAAAAGTAGTCAAATGAATTATAAACCAATATTGACTTAATACTAATTATATACTATTAATATCTTTTTAAATAGCAAGCGTAAATCACCTCTTAAAATCTACTACTAAAATCCACCAATTACTCATTTTGTAGTACTTGAACATGTACAACTTTAGTAAGAATAAACAAAGGCAGAGGAGCAGGCGTAACTTGCTGGTATGAGTAGTTTAACACTTCCTAGAGGTACTAGAATCACTGGTAACCAACCCGCCCCACAACCCTCCTACTTAAGAACTAAACTAGATGATCTTTGGATACATATCAAAGTTGAAGATTTAGAAATTTTTAAGAGTTTGGTTCTAGTGTATAAATCTTGTACTTTAATAAATGTTTCTCGTTGTCATTTAAAAGAGTAGAAACCAGTTATTTTGAGAAACTAGTTTGGTTAACCGAACCGGCAGTTAATTTTAAAAAAAAATGTTCATTACTTTAACCGGTTCAGTTAATAACTTGTTTTTTCCTGTTAATCAACTGTTTTTTTTTTTCAATTAACCGGTGTTTCGGATAAAAACTAGTTAATTAACCGGATCCTTCAAAATCTATAACTTATTGCAAACCTTTGGTTAAGAAAAAAAATACTAATCGATTATTAACCAGTTACAATTTCAGTTATTTAACCGTTTTTTACCTCTAAATCAAATGTAATTTTTTTAACGACAAATTGGCAGTGTTGTAAGAATCGCTAGGTTGGTCAATGAGGTACCGATTAGCGATTAATCAGGATTAGTAGGGATTAATCGGTTTGAGATTTTATATGTAATTTTCAATTTTATATATATAAACACAAAATTTATGTATAGTTTTTTTAAATAGACATGTTTTTACCCCTTCCCCGCCTATATGTTTAATAATATAGGATTAATCGTCAGAATTTACAGGTTTTGTTTAGAATATTTGGCTATTTACAGATTTTCGCTAGACAGCCACCGACTAGTGATTAATCGGTGTTTACTCGGTGAACCTCCGGCTAGCATTAATCGGAGTTTATGCAGGATTTTTACAACCATGCAAATTGGGACCAATGACGAACCACTGGAGTATCATCGTACCACCAGAAAAACCACCCGATCATATTCATCTCCACTAGACAATAACACATATACACCAATTCAAAATAACATAAAACCCAATAAATATAAGAAAAACCTCATTGTTAGAATAGAATAAATGGTACCTAATAACTCAAAAAGTAATTAAGGGAAAGTTATTAATTTTTCATTTTGGGTTATAGTTGTTGGGCTTTTGGTCCACCCAAAATGAAAAGTCAACATTAACTTTTTTGAGAAAAAGGAGTCGTTGCGTTTGCGTGGGTTTGCCTGCCGTGTTGGAGACGATCAACATTCAACACGACCACCCTATTAATCAAATCAAATCTCTTCTTTCTCTACATTGTGGATCCGATCTATCTATCTATCACCCACAATTGAGACTTCAATTCCATTCTTCTTCAACTACCTATTCTTTGATGCTTTGACTATCACAATATCACACTCTTCGCTCAAGATCTAAACTCATCTTGTACTCATCAACTTCATTGCCCCGGAATTCGTAAGCTTTCCCCTCCTTTCTACGCTCAGATCGGACTTAAACTTTTTTTTTTTTGGTTGCTTTTTAGCTGTTTTGTATGTTCATTATTAAAAAGCTGTCTAATAATAATTTGAACTTTGATTATTATTATTATTATTATTATTATTATTATTATTATTATTATTATTATTATTATTATTATTATTATTATTATTATTATTATTATTATTATTATTATTGCGCATTTTAGACCTCAATTTTTTATAGTGCCTGAAAATGTGGAAACTTTTAGTTTCAGTTTTGAGACGGACAAAAGGAAACCACCACATTCTTGTATAGATTAGTAAAGGATGGTTCATAGCATAGTTGTTAAAAGCTGGCGCCGCTTGCGCCTAGGCCCATATTTTAGGCGAGGCGATGCAAATATGCTTTAATTCTCCAGGTGATGGTTTAGGCGTAGATTTTGGCTAGATTCCCAAATTCCGGAGAGTTCCCGGCTAAATTCGTTAAATTATGGTTAGATTTCAGCCAAATTTATACTTTTATCTATGGAAAACTACTTTTATACACTAATACATCAATATTTTAAAATTTGTATACTAACTAGATGATACTAAATGTTATATAATAGCTTTTGTTTATTTTATTGCAAGAATAATATTATTTTGATTTTTAATATATTTTTACTTTATTTCTTTGTTCGCTTTTTTTTATCCCAGGCCCTCGCTTTTTTTGCACCTCGCACCCAGGCCCCAAGTGAGGCCTATGCGCCTTGAGTGCGCCTAGCGCCTTTGATAACTATGGTTCATAGTGATTTAGTTAATTGTTACTCACCTTGTTAGATTAGATCATATCTTCTTTGTAAAATCTTAAGTAGGGGAGCTTAACATTTATGCAAAACCGACAATCAAATGTTATTTGACACCTAGGCGAATCCCATGTCATTTTGTTCTGTCTGCATGAGAGATATTGGGCCATAAGGAATGTCCCGCCTCAAATATCATCAACACGTTTTGGGCGCCTTGGCTGTGGATGAGAGAACTCCACACTTAAGCGTGCTTGAGTGGGAGTAATCCATGATGGGTGACCTCACGGGAAGTTTTCACTCAGGCAATCAAAAACAAATCCGTGAGCTTCTCGTGGACAAAGCGGCTGGGGTGGACCTTTGTTGGGGCCAGGCCCCGGCCTCCCAGTTTTTTTCAATTCGTAGTGTAAATTTTACCGAAAATTTTATATGTATTGAGTCCGGATCCCCAAGATTTTACCGAAAACTAAGTTCAAGATCCGCCAATGCAACCGAAAACTAAGTTCTCGCATTATGGTTTTTGCAGGTCAACCGGTGTATCTGATAGGTGATGCCACTAATCTTGCCATTCAATTCATAGGAAGATGAAAAATTTTCATCTTGCAAGCTCTATCATGTTTCTTGAATATGAGAGATAAGTGTCTGTACTTATTTTGGGATGGCATATTACTTGCCTTAGAAGTTCATAAATCTCTGCAAACATGGGATTTAGTGGAATCAAGGAAGCTTTTTCCTCTATTGCAAGTCGTTTTTCATCTCCAAAATCGTTTACTAGTCCATACGCGTCATCTGAGTTGCCACCTCTGAGTGGTTCAACTCGAGGATTCGGTTTTTCTGGCTCTAAATACAAGAACAGTTTAAGACTCTCGTCGTCACTTCAGGATTTATCCAAGTATAATCAACTTGATCCAGAGGAAGGAAATCTTAATCCTCAGTTACTAAGAGAAAATGGCAGTTCGACTTTCTCAAAGGATAGATCACCACCACGGGCCACTGTAAAAAGAAAGTGGGTTCGACCTGCAACGGTTCTCTTCTGCTTGCTGTTGTTTACTTGTGTTGTCTATGGGTTCCTGCATTTATACTCTAGTTGGTCTCAACAGTCGACCCGATTCTTTGTTGTACTCGATTGTGGTAGCACTGGAACACGGGTTTTTGTGTATCAGGCATCCGTTAACCACCAAAAGGACGGAAATCTTCCGATTTTATTAAAATCACTACCTGAAGATCCTCAAAGTAGACCTAGTTCTCAAAGTGGACGGGCTTATAAACGTAAAGAGACCGAGCCTGGGTTTGACAAACTGGTTCATAATGTAACCGGGTTGACCCAAGCCATAAACCCTCTCCTTGGCTGGGCTGAAAAACAAATCCCTAAACACGCACATGAGACCACCTCGTTGTTTCTTTACGCGACAGCTGGCGTCCGGCGGTTACCTGCTGCTGACTCCGACTGGATATTAAACAACGCGTGGTCGATTATGCAAAAATCATCATTTGTGTGTAAAAGAGAGTGGGTTAAGATTATTAGCGGCACAGAGGAAGCTTATTATGGATGGATTGCTTTAAATTATCATACCCATATGCTGGGTGCTAGCCCAGAAAAACAAACATATGGTGCACTTGATTTAGGTGGTTCATCTTTACAGGTCACATTTGAGAACCATGATCATGCCAACAATGAGACTAGCTTGGACCTCAACATTGGACCGGTGAAGCATCATTTAAGCGGCTATTCTCTAGCAGGTTATGGTCTTAACGACGCTTTCGATAAATCAGTCGTTTATATATTAAAAACGAGTCGTGATGTTACTAAAACCGATATAACTGACGGAAAAGCCGTGATAAAACATCCGTGTTTACAGTCGGGTTACAACGAGAACTATGTTTGCCCCATGTGTGGGTCTGTTTTTCCTGATGATAAAAGCCCGAAACCTGGGATTCCGGTTCGGTTAGTTGGTGCACCAAATTGGGAAGAATGTAGTAAACTAGCAAGAATCAGTGTCAATTCATCAGAATGGTCAGATAAAGGCAAACCAATCGATTGCAGTTTGAACCCATGTGCTCTCCAAGACAACTTACCTCGTCCACGTGGACAGTTTTACGCTATGTCAGGCTTTTTTGTCGTCTACCGGTTTTTCAACTTGAGTGGTAATGCACCACTCGACGAGGTTTTACAAAAGGGTCGCAAATTTTGTGAAAAATCATGGGATGTGGCTAAGATTAGTGTGCCAGCTCAGCCTTTTATAGAACAGTATTGTTTTAGAGCACCATATGTTGTGGTGTTGTTGAGAGAAGGGTTGCAGATAAAAGACAGTCAAGTGAATATTGGTTCTGGAGGGATTACATGGACAACTGGGGTTGCTTTGTTGGAGGGCGGAAAAGTAATTTCAACCAAAGTGAAGGGTTATAATTATAAATTGTTTCAGATTGAGATACACCCTTTCATTCTTTCTGCCATTTTGGTGGTTTCTCTGGGCTTATTAGTGTGTGCGTTAGCACGTGTCGGTAGGTGTTTTCCTCGTGTGTTTCATAGGCGAAATGCGTCAGGGACTTCTGTTCTTAATATGTCAAGTCCTTTTAGTTATCGACGCTGGAGTCCCATCATTTCAGGTATATAGCTTTGTTGAAATCTTTTTTCAAAGATCTTAATAAAAAAAATTAGTGAATTAATGTGTTTTATGGTGTCTTAGGAGAGGGAAGAATGAAGACACCACTTAGTCCGGTGGCGCGTGCACAAAAGAGGCCATTTGGCAGTGATATGCAGGTTGCTGAGTCCGCACTGTATGCATCGTCTAGCAGTGGCGGTAGCAGCATCATGCATAGCATGTCATCAAGTAACTTGGGACAGATGCAATTCGACAGTGCATTCTACCCCGCTCCTCACAGAAGTCAGATGCGGCTGCAAAGCAGGCGATCACAATCTAGAGAAGACCTCATTTCTTCACTTTCCGACCCGACTCACATTTAATATGGTTTTATTCATTGGCAATAAATATTCTTATACAGAAAGGCGTGGTAAGGCGGTCTATTTGGCTGGGCTGCAAGAAGATTTTGTACAATTGATATATAGTTGTAAGGTAGAACAAGCACTCATTGTGCAATATTTTTTGTTCAGGTGTACTTCTTAGACCAGAATCTATACATTATTTTCTTTTGATTATACGAGACAATTTTATATAAGTTCAATATTGTCGAATCGGGCTAATGGTAAAACCAGTGGCGGATCTAGAAATGAATTTTAGTAGTAACGTTTTTCATTTTAGTAGCAACGTTTTCCAAATTTCGTAAAAAGAACCAAATTTTCCACTAATTTTCCACTACGCGCGCGAAGTTGAGCAGCAACAGACGCGACACCTAATTATTAACTAGGTCCGCCCCTTGGTAAAACAGAAAAAGAATCAAGTTGGACTGAGATAAACTATTGCCTTAATAACTACAACACATGAAAGCATTCTATTGATATAAACATGAATTAAATTATTCGTCCATCCTACAATCAAAGTTTCTTTTGATTAGATTACCACCAAGTGAGCAAATAAAAGAAAACTGAACTCAATGGGAGGCATACGGGTCCAATAAACGGCACGCTGGTTTTGGAAGATAAAAACTGATGAGTTGGTCATTCACAGTTCTAGTTTTGGAGACGCCTTAACCTTATCCTTGTTCTTTCCTGACAGAATCCAACTCAGCATTTCAAATAATTGGCTCGCATATGACTTAGTTCCTGGCCCTTTTTCTGTGCAGACGTTGCATAGGTTATCATAGCTGTGCTTCAAGTGTGCGGCTGCTATTTTTTCCTGAGATAAAAGGGGAAAAAATCATTCAACCGTACAAAACAAATTTGACAAACCAGAAAGAGAGTTGATGGGAGTAAAGTACCTTAAAAACTTGGAATGGACAGAAATCGGTACCCCCACATCCCTGTTAACAAGGGAATAATTAGTATCAACAAGAGAATTCAAACTAGAAGCTTGAGATATACGATTTCAAATTTAACTTAAAGAAATTTATTTACATTGTAGTTGCAAAAATCCCAAATAAGGACAACTAGCTAGAGAAGTTAGTTTTTTAAAACTAATGCTAAAGCACACACCTAGCACTAAACTGATGATCGTTCACAACCGGTACTAACTACTAAGAACACAAAAGCCCATGGCCGCTCCAAAACATGCCTGGCGTTAATCTGACAATCGTATTCACTCTAGCATCATTCCTGCATCTCCAATTCTCCATCTAGTGTCAAACAGTAAGTGGCATTCAGCCAGCAAAGAAGGATCTTCACAGAAGATGGACTTTTGAACCGAAAGATAACAATGAAGTGCAAATGTTAACTCCTCTTAAAACGTTCAATAAAAAAATGAAATGCATTGCCAAGTAGGGGCCCGCATGCTCCTCCACGCCATGTGTATGAAGGGTCAAGGGTGGTTGTTAAAACTTGGGTTAATGTTGAATATTTCTACTAATATGATTCTATAGTAAAACAAGTACAAAAATTTGGGTTAGTTTCTATACTTTCACCACTTAATTAACTTTTACTATAAAATCAACATTCTTCAAGCCCATGTCACGTTTGAACAGTTTGAACAAACATAATCCACTGACCCAATCTTGGACTTGCGAACTTTACTTTGACCAGTCTTTTAGAATAACTGGAACATTTTTCCTGGAATTGGGATCACTTGATTTTGATTCATCTCTCATCATGAACTTGTACCCAAGGCTGGAATCTCGATTAAACTAGGCGTTTTTTTTCCTTTGTAAACGGAGAACCCAAGACCTCCCAACTAGAGGCTTGTACCTCTACCATCTGGGCTAGTCCCACAATGGCCAAGGATCTATATATAAAATTATAAACGACAACAATAATCCAAAAAAAGTAATACTGAGCCACATGCAAACAACAAACCTCCATGCAAGGAATGAACCTAAATTATCTAATAAAAATTGATTGCGCATTAGTTGCAATCCTCAACTACACAAAGTAGAGACACGGAACCAAATCTTGAAGATGTATGTTGGACCCCAAAAGAGAAAATGAACTCAAAACAATATAGCCCACTAAAACCCAGAAATAAAGCCATATGACTTGGATCGAGTGACCAATAGAAGACACAAATGGCATGATCGACTACAGATCAAATTAATCAGTTATGGTGGATGTGTAAGGCTCTACTACAATAAATATAACAGGGGAACTAGTTCTGTGCATTTGTAAGGGTGTAATGACCTCTATTTATATATACAAGGATAAAATTAGAAACTAACTCAAATGCCAACACATAAACATTATCTCTAATCCTCTATAACAGAAAGAAAGGACTTACGGCCATTGGTATCGGTTGTTCATTGTGCAATACTTGCACAAAGAATTTGCTTGTCTCATTTTCCGGACAGCTGTATAAAACTAGAGCATTATTTCCAGCAAACGGCGCGACCGTGCTGCCCCTCCATGTTCTTTTCTGTGGGGGTTTTGGGGGGGTTTCCAAGGCCTCTTCGATTTGTATTTGGTCAAACTCTGAGTATAATAGAAAATAATGAAATATTAAAAGAGTGAATTTAGCAAAATACATACTGAGTCATTTGATACACAGAGAAAACATTCACCAGATCCGTCAAGAAAGAGCCCAATCAAACATGAAAAAGGAACCAATGTCTCTGCATGAGCAAACCGTAACCTCGCCTTCTCATAACTGCCAGGTGCATGTCCTTCTGAAAAGGATAAGTCGGTTTAAAAATAGAAAGATACAAAAAAGTTTTTAGTATACATGTTTTTTTACAGCATTGCTCATGTTTAACACTTTATATAACATTCACTACCAAATGTGAACCTCTTTTTTGAGACAGAGTAGGACCAAATTACCTTCTTTTGCTTTAATGGCTGTCTCCATGGACAAAAGGACGTCTTCCAGCAATGGCACTCCCATTCGATAATTTAGTGAATTACCGTAACCCTTTAATTTGAACATCTCCAGATCATCCGTCCATTCTAACAAACTTAACTACACATGCACATGTTACATCAGCTTTTTTATATAGAGAATAAACATGTCAACATGTTAGTTCATATTATAGCAAACATGAAGTGTCATCCAAATATTATAATCATCATCTACACATTTAGGTAACATTTCGTAAACGTAACCAACTATTTGATGATAATTCATAACAAGTGCAGATGTACCTCATCATTAGTGAAAAGGCCACAAGCTTGATCAGTTATGTCCAGCAAAGATGCTTCCTGCGAATTTGATACCAAAAAATCATACCTAAATAACGTAAATTTCTATCACATGAGCCCCAATAAACAGTAAATTACCTGCTTGCATAAAAACCAAAGTGTGGAAGTATCCTTTATTGTGAAATTAAGTTCATAACGTGCTGCTAGAGAACGTGTAATTTCATCTAATACAGGTTCTTTTAGTTTATAAACAGCAGGTTCCTGTTGTTTTCTATAAACCTACAACAAAATGAAAGCGATTAATAACGACCAGACTAAGCAATGATTGGGGCCAAACAACTCTTAAAGATTCAATAAAAGTTCATATTACGCATTTACATGGACTAAATTTTCAATATTTTAACATGAACAGATGAACTAACAATTTTCCATTTCTTTTGCAAAAAAGTTACATCTAACGCATTAATTATGATTTTAAAAATAATATCATTATAATAATGACTGCAATCTTTCAATAAAAATGGTTCACGAGGTTATATGAAATATAAAATGAACTTTATGCGACTTTCATCCTGCAGGTTCACCCATTTGATCCATTCACTTTTTATGTTCCAGCTAAAGATTGTTGACCCGTTTGAGATAAAATACAACCCAATTTGACCAATTTATGAGTAAATGGGTCAAAATTGCCACCTCTAATTGAGATGCATCCTTTCATTCTTTCTGCCAAAACACCCATAGTACAAGCAAGAACTTATAAGAAGAAAACAAAGAAGCTTAACTATGTACCTTGTAGTTCTGGCAACAATCATGAAATCTCAACACTATATCACTTGCACGGCTTTCACTCAAAACTGCAAAACCTCGATGATTTCCTGCTCCAAGTTTTCCTTTCCCACTAAACATCCCCATGCCAAATGCTACAGCACTAGCTGATGCCCGCGGAATCTATTTCATAATTAGAAAAGATATTAAATTATTAAATTTCAAAGCATAAAGAACCCAATACAAGTTAAAGTAGCAAGTTTAATAAACCAGCTTCCCATCATTAGGAAAACTTGTTAGATCCATGCATGACAACAGCAATCCACATAATAAAACAAGTCAGAATATGCAGCAATGGTAGTACGATAATACAGTAACTATATGACATTCATAATAAGAAAGCTATATAAATACGGAATATTTGGTAGGGTTTAGTAATGTCTGACTAGGGTTAAGCTGAAGCACATAACATTGTTGGATAGAACCTACATTTCGAAAAGTAAGTCACATTGGAGAGATAGCTGCTCCTCAAAAGCAGGTTGATTTACATGTCATTTTCTTGTAGTCATTTCAATAAAAATACCTTGGCTCCTATCACATATACTAAAATTGAGAGAAAGCGGATATTTTTGTAAACAAGTACACACTTCAGGAAGGTACTAATAGGAAATAAAATACGCAACGGATAGATAATTTGAAATCAAAACAAAACTGTCTAACAATCTCTTGTGATACAGAAACACCACACAAGAAACGATTAGGGCAAACTAAACGAGAATCAAGATACAGATACACCACTTGACTCTAGTCTAGGTTCCAAGAACACTGAACACCATTCAAACATGTGGAGCTTGAACTATGGAAATCAATTAGTTCATCTCAAAATCCATTGAGAAAAATTAACCAAAAAGAGAAAACTCTCAAACTCAAAAAACACTAACTTCTAGAATAAACGAAATTAAGAAACAACTAAACACTAATCCACTACTACCCATGATCTATTTTAGAAAATATAACGAACCTAAGGTACTAATAAAAAATGCACGCGGCACAACTAAAATAAACATAAAAGAAAAACTGCAATAAAAGACATGGCACAATTGATTGTAGTGGACTTGATTGCATGGATTCCGCATGGACTTCTTCAACTATCCATTTTGTCAACCCAACTACTATATGTTAGAGGTGTGCACGGGTCGGTTTGGGTCAGTTTTGCCCAAAAACCATAACCGAGATGTCGGTTAATGGATCCACATAACCATAGACAATCGGTTATGGCAGTTTCGGTTAATCGGTTATGAATGCTATAGTGGGTGGTTATGGGTCGGTTAACCATGAAATTTGGCCTAGCTAAAAATTGCTCATAACAATACAATTGTGCATTATTCGGTTCTAAAAGTTTGGGTTTGAAAAGTTTTGAACAAGTAATAAATTGTTAGTATTCATTTCTATATATTAGTATATTATAAACCATTAAAATTACATATAATGTATACTACTAATATTGATTATTACCGAATATTCAAACAAAGCGATATGCTATAACTTATAAATTCAAACAAACGCTCAACCAAAATGATATGATATAGCCTATAAATATAAACGAATGCTTACGGTGAAAAGCCCAAAATCCGACAAAGATTTTGATGCAGTTTCGGAAGCGCATCAAATGGCTCAAGAACAAATAGTAATCAAAGACGATAAACGAACCAAAGGTTCCAAAAACAAAGTTCTCATTAATCAAAACTCAATCAAAAACTAATGAAACAATATACCTAGACCCCATTATATAGTTGGGAATTACAAGTAAAATAGGAAACTAATAAAAGATAAAAATAGGAAATTCAAAATTTAAATAAATAAAAGATAATACGGATGCTCCTGCATTAATTTGACCACATGTTGGTTCGGTTCGGTTACCGTAGGTATGAAAATATTGATAACCATAACCGACCCGCTACTTTCGATTTCTAGAAAAACGATTAACCGACCCACCGGTTTTTTATTTGGTTCGGTTTTGTCGGTTAATTTGGTTATGATTCGGTTAATTCGGTTTCTTGCACACCCCTACTATATGTATACGTACCCGATCCGGATTGCTTCTACCCATCTCAGGTACAACGGCTCACGATTTCAAGTTTTAATATTTTATCGGGTCGTTACGGCTATCAGGTACAGCAAGAAGCTTGAAACAATAATACGATATATCTAAAACCGAACTACATTCGTAAATTTACATGGTTACAGAGTATGGAAACCGAACCTGGGTCGCCCTTATCTGATATACATCTGGATGATAATCATCACTAAACAGTTCCTGAAACCGTTCCCTAATTCTGATCCCAAGATGATACATTTCATCTTCTCCATGGATTATTAATTCTCCACCTTTAAGTTTCCCATTCCAAGGAGAACTCCATTCCCATAACCAGGAAGGAAGTTTCTCCAAAGAAGCGCCTTTTTCTTTTGCATTTTGCAGAAGGGATTTTAACTGAACTGATAAAATTTCCAAATCCCTCATTCTTTTCTTGGTAGGTGCACGTGTCCCATGCCTCGCCTGCAAATATTATATCACATACAATCTTCAGCCATGGCTCATTGCTAGTGACTAAATGCAGCATGAAGTAACATTATAAACAAAATATATAATAGAAATACCACAAGATTTAGGTGAATAGGAGAACACTGGTCAGGAATTTTCGAAGAATCAAACGCGTTTTCTTTAATGTCTTTCGAAACCTCGTATCTGCAACCAAAACATAAACCGCATCCTAAGTGATACATCAACCAATTAGAATTCTTTAATCCCAAGTGTTGTTCACTTGTTCAAACAGACTGTGCACTTATAATATCATGATCTAAATTTACATAAACTAAATGTAATATAATGTTATGCTTGTACATCAAAATCACAACACATTATTACATCTATTCACATCAATCATTTCATAAAAAAGTATCAAAACATTTCACACTAAAAAGTTTATTCCAGTTCAGTAAATACCTAAAAGGTTCAAATATCATCAATAGCTCAATACCCTAATTTAATATATAATGTCTCTATGTACATCTAATAATCTAACCTATCCAAATTCCGTATACACATTCGTTAATTAATTAATTAATTAATAAAAAAACATAATTTTAAACGGAAAAAAACCCTAAATCAAGAAGCGATGAAATGAAATGAAAGGATAAAAAGAAATTACCGTGTTACAGTAGACAGGTGTTGACGAACATCAAAGGTTTGTTCAGCGATTGAAGTAAATAAGAGAGAATGCAAAAATAATATTATGAAAAATATATTCGCCATTAAACAGAGTATGAGATTCGAAGGAAGTAGAAAGTTGCAAGTGTTGTTCTGTGTTTCTTAGACCACTAGATCTTTGCCCGCGTTACACGCGGTTCACCAACGTACAATTATTTTGAGGGGTAAAACGTATAAAAAAAAATATAGTAGAAATATTTTATTAAAATTTAAAAGAAACCAATACACATTTTATTCAAATATCACTAAATATTTCTTTATACATCACATTTTTTGTTTTAGTCTTGACATTCCCATCAGCATCAAGTATAAGTAACTTCACACATGCCCTGTTTTTAACTCTTGACTATTGCACAAGCCATTTTGTTGATCTATGTTTCTCAACAACATAATGGGAAGAGACCCGTGCGTCACACGGTTTTTACAAAAGTAAAATGAAAAACAAATATCAATATTTTAGTATGCAAGTTGTTTTACTTATTGAATGTTAGGTAATACGGTATTACAGTTGGTATTGAATTTGGCTTAGTGGAATAATACCATATAATGCTTTTAATGTAACGTAATAATCGATATATCGATCATCCAAAGTTTGATTTGACGGAATTTATAAACCAAGAAGGGAATCAAATAAGTAAAACCATATTTTTTAAATGGAAGCCAAACGAACATATAGAAAGAAATATACTTTACGAAAACATATACAATAATAACAAAAACAAATTTCTACATCAAGACTTTTGAAGAAAACATTAACAAACCTTAAACAAAAAAAGAGAAATTCAAAATCTCATAAAGTTATTTATAAACCTTCAAATATTTCTTTGTACACAACATTTGTTGTTTGGTTCGTAACACTATCATCTCTGTCCAGTATTAGTATCTTCGGTCCATTTCAACTCTTGACTCTTGAATCTAGTCTTGACAACGCAACATACAACTGTCCATGTGTAAAAACTTGATCCTTCAGACATAATTCGACTCTTGGTTTTTGTCATTCAGATTTGTGTCCTTGACTTCATGGTTGAACAAAATATAAAACGACAACTGGAAGAAGATATATGTAAAATGAAATTTTGGCTAACGACGGGAATGAACCCACGCTTGGTGGATTCACGATCTATTGCCTTAATCCATTTAGCTACATTAGCCCCTCAACTCTAGTTTTATTACATCTTTCTATTAACATATAAAAAAACATATTACTTCTTTTAGAGATAAATAACAACAAACACACGGATAAAAAATATGAGTCATAAACATCATAATTTAAAATAAAAACCCAAACACAGAAGTAAGAAAATATTAGTAACAAACATAGTACAATTTAAGAAAATTAGACTTTTTTTATTGAAGTTGATACACCAGTTCTACTTCTTCAGTTGCCTAATTATATTCATTAATATATAGAATCTTGAAAAATATGAAAAGATTTAAAACCAATTGCAGTATGGTCATAAAAGATTCAACCTAAACAATAAGGTTTCAAACTTTTCAAACAATATTTAATAATAATCGATACCCAACACTACTTTCAATCATAATAACAGTAATAAAACTTCAAACAGACTAAAAGTATGAAAATAATTCATACCCAGAAGTCTAATTTTAACAAACAATTAAAAAAAATAAAAATAAAAAAGTGGTGAAGAATACCAAAAGTTGATACACCAGTTCAAACAGACCCAAACACCTGCAGTTCAGAAAATCTGCATCATTGTTGCACACTGCAGCAACCGTGTCTTGTTTATCGACCACCAAGCGAAACAAATTAGAATACTCCCTGCAACATATTTCTAACACACTCACCACTAAAAGTAAACAATCGACACTCGAGACTACCTTTAACTTCCTTCCAATCAGCTTGCTGTGCACAAAACAATCATATCAGCGTTTTCACAGCAGCAGTTCAATGTTTTCACAGCAGCAGTTCAGCGTTTTCACAACAGCAGTTCAGCGTTTTCACAGCAGTAGCTGTTTGCAACTGTTGCTGCAGCTGTTTGCACACACTTTATTTATATGTCCACACTAATACTCATGCCTATATATGTTGTCAAGGAGTCCAGCCTCCTTCACTTACATCCCACTATCTCATTTAATTTCATTGATATTGAAAAAAACACGGCCAAAACATGCCTATACGTGAACACAGATCATTACTCCGCTAAAATTGTGTTGTCAATATATAGATTATATTTGCATATACGTGAACACGGGTCGTGACCTGGGTAAAACTGCCAACTGAAACACAGGTCGTCAAAACGCTAATGTCGCCAACTGTGTATAGTCAAACAAAAGACCTATATTCAGATGCATATACTAAATAAACACAGGTCCTGACCTCGCAAATGTTGCCTAATGCGTATAGTCAGCTGCACATAGGTTTGTATCTCCTTTTCCAAACGAAATAATCCTAAAGAAAAGCTTAATTTATAGTTGCACATCTTTGTATAAGTCATTTGTCCTCTTATCAACCTATTTCTATCCGGCCTTTTCATCTGTTGATCAGACTAAACAAAAAAACTTTAATTATTCCTTCAAACGGCATTTGTCGACAACCTAAACTTTACAAAGTAAACACCTAATGCACTTTCAAAACGCCTAAAGAAAATAATACCTGAAAACGCCTATCGCCTTGCAATAACAAATTAACGCTATTACTAAACAATGTTAACCAAAATTTCAAAACGCCTAAAGAAAATAATACCTGAAACGCCTATCGCCTTGCAATAACAAATTAACGCTATTACTAAACAATGTTAACCAAAATTTCAAAACGCCTAAAGAAAATAATACCTGAAACGCCTATCGCCTTGCAATAACAAATTAACGCTATTACTAAACAATGTTAACCAAAAAAAATAATAACATAAACCTAATGATCAAAACAAACCGTACATAGAAATTATACGGCAAACAAACCGTACGCAGAAATTATACGGCCTCTAAACTGTAACATAATAAGCAAAGAAACCAAAACCAGTTTTATACTACAACGAAGGGAAATGTTGAAGAAAATGCATAGCAGATAAATAATATAATTAGAAGGATACTAAAGCTAGATAATAGTGGGTGTTTTTTATCGAAGCCATACCTATCCATCAATGGATTTATGTGGTTTTATGATCTTTGGTGTGCCTGAAAGATGATTTAAAATTTAAAGAGCAGTGACGTTGATCATAGCTATCGAGTATTAACAAATTAAATGGCGATTGTACCCTGAAGCTCTTGTGTAAGCTACCATTTTTGTTGAACTGATCAACGTCCACCCTGAAAGAGGTTGTTACTGAGCTGCAATTCAGGGAAAAATTAGAACAATTAGTTAGGAAGAACACCATCAAGTGTTACACGGCACGCGCTGACGCGCGTTGCGACGTGGTAAACTGTGATATGGTAATGGAAGTTGGACCGATATCAACATTCATATTAAAATGATAATACGTATCGATACTCGTTTTAAATTCGAGATATTAAATATATTATTTACCTTTGCGTGTATAACAAAGTAACAAACACCTTAGGATCAGCAGCCATTACCACATGTAGATCAGGGTTCCTAACACCAAAGTACCAAACAAACGGTTACCATACATTCAACGTGAGCAAAAGTGCAAAACAAATACGATGACAATAACACAAACAACTGGCGTAGGATAATTATTTTCTTGATCCAATCACCATAATCAGAATACACACAATTTAAGATATTGAAAACTGATTGTTGTATATAAAACATAAAAAAACCTTAGTCAAGAGATATGCTGCCCATGAAGCAAAGACAGAGAATACTGGGGCAGTAAATACACACACAGTTTCCACAGACAGGGGAATATTCAAGGATTGAAGCACCCTGAATTTATAAAATGTTACTGAATTGACAGTAATATTGATAATTAAAAACAAAAATTCAAATATGCACTTCCATATGGTACCAGCAGTCAAAGTCAACCCAGGGTAAACGGTTCCACCAATGACTCGTCCAAGAGGATACCTATGAAAAGTAAAAGATACTGTGTCACATTTGCTTTATTACGTAACAAACACAATCGTAAAATGAAACAAAAAAGTAAAACTATCCACATACCAAGTACGATCATCAAACCACTTCCAGAAGTCGTATATCCCATTCTTTGTGAGGAACTACACTCATAAGAGAAACATATACATCATATACACAAACACTTAAGGGATATGAAATAATAATAATAATTCAAAAGTCATGGAAGATAATTATCAAAGTCGATAAATAACCGCACATTCATTTACGTTTTGAGAACATACATGCATTAACATAATCAGGTCATTTATTGCTAATACATAACAATGTATTAGCAATTCAGCATAACATCTAGATTCATACAGATTACAACATCAGACAAGTTGAGGTTCTCATTTAACTAATAATATAACAACAATAATTATAAGCCATAATCCAAATACATAAAACTATTGCCCAAAATTATTATTGAAGTGAAATAATAAACGAAGAAAAATCTAAAATAACATATAATAAGATGAACCTGCGTGACTCTGTAATTGAAATAAGGATCGAATTCATGAATAACAATTTCATACTTAATAACCTGAAACAAAAAAAAACGCATAAAAACAGATCAGTTAACACAAATCGATAAATACGTCTATCATATACGCATCAATGAATGTATAGAAGTTTAAATCCACAGAATATACCGAGAAAAGACGGATCGATAAGGCAAGCACTCCAATCAACAACAGAATGAAGAACGCGAGGACATTACCAAACCGAGAAAACCCTCATCATCATCATCAAAACAGAGAAAAAAAAACCTTTAATCTACAAAAAAATCAGGAAAAAAACGAACACAGAGAAAAAGATAGATGAACATCGATTAATTGAAATAAGATTCGAAGAGAGATTACATTGGATTGGAGATGAATGAAAACCTTGAATCGCCCTGATTAGGGTTTCGGTTTGAAAGGAGGCGACAATGAAAGTGAGGTTATGTTATGTTTGTGTGTTTTTTAGGGCTATTTATATTTTTCTGATTTTTGATTAAAAAAACGAAAATTTTATAAATTCTCACAAAGTGCCATGTGGCATCACCAATGGAGGAGAGATAATTGCTAGGGGGTAAATGAATGACATGTGTCCAAAATTGCTCCAAAATATTATATGTATAGATAGGGTAGGCTATGGAGGAGGCCCATCATCCATGCCTTGCCTCCACCTCAGCTGCCACGTCAGCGTGGGGTAGGAGCATCCATGAGATGATGGTCCTAGGGGTGTGGAAAGAGGCCCATCATCATTTATTGTTTTTCCTTTTATTTTTTATTAAATAATATTATTAATAAAATAAAAAGTAAAGATGTATTTAAATAAAAAACAAACATTTAAATTAAAAAAAAGGTACTCCTAAAATTTTTAAAACGTCCAACACTTAAAAAAAACGTACACTACAAATTAAAAAAAAAACAAACACTTAAATAAAAATAAAAAACATAGCGAACACTTAAAATAAAAAACTACGAATTGTATTTTTTTGCGATCATCTCCTTCATCTTGAGCAACACGGGACGGTCTGCTTCGGGGTACTTGTTGATATCTGACGTCATTATTCGCCATTCTTCTATTTGGCGATCTTCATTCTTTTGGCGAGCGCTTTCCTCCACCCTCTTTTGCTTTAAGCGAAGTTTTTCTTCGACTTAGCGTTCCTTTAATTTCTTCTTCTCTGCTTGAGTTTCGCTAAAGGTATTTTTGAAGGATGCCAATTCAGCGACCAAACCTTCAAGCATTGACCCGCTCCCGCTCCCTGACGCGGCTTGTTTTTTTGCCGCCGTCGCCGCTTGCCTTTTAGCCTTGTCCCTCCCTGTGGGTCGTGGCTCCTCTTGAACTCGAACGGTATTATCCTCCAACTCTGGGTCTGGGTCGTTGTTTATATTTATTTGACAACGACCGGTCGACCCGCCTCCCATGCTATAATCGCCCGACTCTGAAGTTTTGGTTCGCTTGGCGCTTGCAACCTCGTTTGGAACCGGTGACCATTTGGCGCTTGTCTTCAAAACACTCCATGCACGAACATGAGGAAAAGCAGCTCTATGCTTGTCTTCATATCTACGCATCACCTCCTTGAATATCATTTCCTCGTTAAACACACTTGGAGGATTCACATACAACGGGTTATAAAACTTGATGAACTTCCCGATTGTATTATTCATTTTCCTCCACTTAGAACTTATCGCCTCTTGTTTGCGATAAACACCTTGCTCCATCAAGTCGTGAAACTTCTTTCCCACTTCAAGGTATAAACTGTCTCCCGTTTGATTAGTACCTACGTTTTTAAATAAAACGTATATTAGAGAAAAAAAACGTAACAACTATTGTATAGAAATAAAAAAAATTAAACGTAACAACTATTGTATAGAAATAAAAAAATTAAACGTAACAACTATTGTATAGTAATAAAAAAATTAAATGTAACACATATCGTTAATTTTTTTTTACCAATGATGGGATCTTTCGAAGTAGCCAAATAAGCTTTCGCTAAAGCTTCTTCTTCTATTTTCGTCTAAGGGGTTTTTTATACGACCCTTCTTCTTTATCTTGACCTTGTTTTTTTTCCCCTTCCCCTTCCCCTTCGAACGTTCCACTTGTGTTTCGGGCACCTCCTCCACCTCATCTTCTTCTTCGTCTTCGGGTTCAAAAATGGGTTGTCGTTGTCGTTGTGGTTGTTGTGACGTTTGTGTTTGGAGAGATGGGTGGAATGGCGGAGTTTGTAAAAGTTGGGTAAAAGATTGAGGGTTATGGTGCATTTGCATTTGACTAAATTGGTTAAAGGTAGTGGGGCTTTGGTGCATTTGGGAATATTGGGAGAAAGGGTTGGGACTTTGTTGGAAACCCGAAAATGTAGCCCAAGTTGGATCAATTGGCATCGTGTAACCCGGTGTCGTGAACGGGTTTGGAGTCGGGTTGTTTTTATTATGTTGTGGTGTTTGATTCGGGTTTGGGTTGTTTTGGTAGGGATCCATTGCAAATTATAAAAATTAAGAAGGAGATAGAAGTATTTTATAAAAAAGAGAGGAGGATTGTGAGAAAATGGGGAGTATTTTAGTGGGTTTTATAGGATTTAAATTAGTTTTTTTTTTTTTTAAACGGTCAAAAAGGAGGGGCCCCACCTCAAACGGTCAAATCCAACGGTCATATTAGGCCCGGCACAAACGGCAATATTATGCCGCCTATGCCGCTCCACACCCAAGCCGGACCAAGGGGGCGGTGTAGCGAGGCCCGGCATAGGCTTGCCCTCCCTATGCCGCCCCCCACACCCCCTGGTCTTAGCGATGATAATAATAATAATAATAATATTAATTAGTTAAAGACATT
Organism: Ambrosia artemisiifolia; assembly: GCA_032199755.1. Lineage (NCBI taxonomy): Eukaryota > Viridiplantae > Streptophyta > Magnoliopsida > Asterales > Asteraceae > Ambrosia > Ambrosia artemisiifolia. The sequence goes on from CM063518.1 coordinate 20,496,482, forward strand.
ATTATGTTACGCGTCATATGGTAAGTTAAAAGGTAAAATGACTAATTAGTCGACCAGCATATGGTAAATAAAAATAAAATTTTGACTCGGGCTGCAAATGAACCAAACGAATACGAATAAGGCCTTGTTCGTGTTCGTTCGTTAAATAAATTATCTGTTCACAAACAGTTCATGAACATTTACCGAACGAAAATTTTTGTTCGTGTTCGTTTGTTAAGGAAACACTCGTGTTCGTTTGTTAATTTTGTTAAAGAAATTATGTTCGTTTGTAACATAAAAGCATGGTCATATATTAACAAGTAGAGTTAAAGAAATGTAAAAAACAAATTTTATATGTTTTAAAACTTGTAGTTATGAACCGTCTCTCACAAGGTATAAGTTGTTTGAGTGTATTATACAAACGGTTTAGGCATGTTAATTTTGAAGTTACAATAATATGTCATGTCAGCTCTTATGATACAAGTTGTTTGAGCACATATACCTAATTACCAGTCAAGTTAGACATGCTTATAATAACTCACTTGCATATTCTCGTTTTAAAATGATATGAAAAAAGGTTATATTCACGTTGTTTTTTATAAATTTGTATCCTAGTAGCACATGTGTTTTGACTTGTGTTTGGTGTCTAATAATTAACAACTACCATATCACCTGTGGTTCGCTGCGGAAACACGGGTCTAAACGTACATGCATTAACGACTACAATTTTAAATATTTAAAAGCTAGTAAGTATTAGATTGATTGTGTAATAGTTTTAGACAAAATCTACAATCAACTACAATAACATGTAACGTGATAACATAACAGTATACAATAACATTTAATCTAGTTGTTCAACTTCTTGTTTAGCTTCATAATGTGTGTAAAGCGCTTCAATGCTGCACGTAGCTCCAACTGGGTTTGACAGATACTCGCAACCTTCTTCGTCAGGTCGGATGATTTTTTTAGCGATGCACTGGTCATATTTTATGAAGTTTTCACAAACTCTCAAAGAGTTGAATCTCATTTGCATTGTCATTGTCCACCATGAAAACAAACCCAAAAAGAGTTAAAACATGACGTTAATATAAACACACATGGCTCAATTTTTATCATGTTCGCATGGAAATGAAAATTATTGCAACGTCTTTGTCATGGGGGCAAGTTCATTAAGTGAGCAATGGTAACCGAACCAAGGTATAACTTCTGCTCATTCTTATACATATTAATTTCAAACAGTCGGTGCAATAGTACCCAATGGCATACTTGTAATTTAGAGTGTGAACAAATGGCAAAACGGTAGTTTTGCCTATCCTTACTAGTTATCATATAAATGTGAAGTTACACAAATAGCAAAAAAATATTGCAATTTGTAACATCTTTAGTTCATACTTTTGCAAATTTATAATACCTTTATCTAAAGGCGAATCTTAGTGATGTGCAGGCCGGGCCTCAGCCCGGTCTCTTTTTTCGTTTCACAGTGTAAATTTTACCGAAAATTTGTATATGTATTGAGTCCGGCCCGCCCAGATTGAGCCCGGCCCTACCAGGTATTTGATTCAAGATCCGCCACTACCTTTATCCCTAGAAACATATGTGAACTAAAAGTGTTACAAATTGCAAAAGTTTGGATTATCTGTGTACTTTGCTTTTTATTTTGGGATCTTTAATATACGTTTTTATTTTAGTTTTAGTTATAGAAATGTGTATATTTCTATGATTTGTATAATAATAGTAACACGATAGACTTTTCGCATGTTGGGATGTTATTCGTTAAGAAGTTACAATAAAAATAACCGGCGCCAAAGATACCTCAAATAGATAAATAAAATAAAATGATAAATTTGTTGGACCGGAACGTTGCATCAAGTGAACAACATCATCAAATGTGTAAATAACTCGTCTTTACATCATCATTATCCCAAAACAATCCCAAGAACTCCTTCATTCCGACAATGTACCCGTACAAGAAATAAGTGAGATGCTGCTTTATGCTTATTCGTCTATGAACAACCACCTCAACATCAAACTATCTGATGAACAATTAATATAAGTTCTTATAATCAATGTTTGTTACCCCCCACATTTCAAACCTCTTAAACATCATTTTCATTATATGGAATGGCTTAACCAGTTTTGTGTTTATATTTAGAGAAATTGCATATCATTTGTCATTAAGAAAACTTCATATATGTTTTAAACCACATACGTGCCTTATATCAATATGTACACATATTCAATGATTCGACTGATAAGTGTCAAATTTTATTTTAATTTTAGGGGCCCTTCCTAATTGCACCAACCACTTGCAAAGCCATACAATACGGCCATGAGCACAAACCAAATGCCTGGCTTTAAAGATTCACAAAAAAACCATCACCAAAAACCAGCCCAGGTTTACCTCCTTAACACAAAAGAGACTCAACTGAACCCACAGTATGTTACATAACATTTATACTACGGTTTAACCAACCACTAGCATAACAAGCAGAATTAACAAAGCTTTCCTCCATCAGGCAGCAGCACCTTAATTCAGGAGCATCTGATCGAAGTGCCAGACACCTGCATAATAATCGATTGCAACTTGTAACTTTTATCATAGTTTTTTGACACATCAACTATATATTAAGTAAATTAGGCAGAAACTATTTTAGGCCAAGCGGATTCAACCTGTTCAACCCAATTAAACCCATTACCCAACACACCTAAACCACCCACTTTGCCACATCCAAGATTTAGCAGCTACCATATTGACATTCATAAAAATAAATGAGTATTTAAACAATGGGTTTTTGAATGCTATACCATGCCCTTTGCCGACTCTTCTCAGTTGAGCGACATACTCAGATATCTTCTTGATAGCTTCAACCTTATATGAGAAAAACAGGGTTCAGTATCATTGTAAACTCAAGGGTTAATTCAGTATCTGTTAAAAATGTATCTTAATATGTCCAATTCTATTGTGGGTCAAGATGGTTGGTAAGTTTGTATTTTATAATTGCAACTTATTTTATAAATATTTGAATATTTTGCATAAGTGAATTTTGCAGGTATTGGGCTAAGGATTGGATCAGGCTGCTATTGGGTTGATAAAGTGTTGCTGTTTAATGGACTGGTAGATAGTGGGCTGCTCCTGAATAAAGAAGAAGTCATAGTGGGCTTTGGTGTACCACCAGCCCATATAAGGATGGGCTTACACGTCAGCGATCCGAGTGGTGTTTAAAGAAGAAATCCTGATCGTATATTAAAGAAACACAAATCATTCTAGTCCGTTAGATTTGTGTTTCTTCAGCTTCTTTATTTCCCTCTATAAAAGGACTCCTCAGCTCAACATTTACGAGTTTAGTTTTTGATCAGTCTTTGTTATTCTCTTTTCACTTTCACTCGTCTAAATAGCTAGGGTTTGATCTTGTGTAGTTTGTGTTCAGATACATCTTGTATCTGTTCATCAGATCATTGTCTGTTTTGTCTATTGATGGTAGTGAGAGTTTGTAGTTTAGAGAGTTTTGTTTAGATCAGTTTGTACTCAGTTTATGATTCTTTGATTCGAATAAAGTTCTTTTAGTTTCTGTTGAAATATCATGTTTGTAACATGGTATCAGAGCTATAGGCTTTGATTTTGTGGTGATCGTCTTCCGCTGGATTTTTAGGGTTTCTGCTTCTTGAAAGAAAGGAAATCTTGGTGTGTATCTGGTTAGATCTGATAAATCAGATCTAGGGTTTGCACTCTGGTTTAGCTGGACTTGTGGGATCTGATCTATTCTTGAAGATCTGTGTGGATTGGAAAGCATATTTTCTTGTGCTCTCTGACCTGTAACCCTAAGTGAAGGTTGCAGGTTACGAGTTCTTGGCGAACCCTAACTTGGGCTCTTTGGTGAGATCTTTTCATTATTTGTTTGTAGAGTTTGTCCTAAGGAGTCGTTTGCTCAGGGCTTGAGAACCTGATTAGCTTTAGGGTTTGTCTAGGTCTTAAGTGGCTCCTGTACAAGGACCTGCGCTGGCACCTTGAGTGATGAACCAGTGATCTGGAACACCTGTACAGCTTCGCTGTTTGTTTTTTGATTTTTGCTTTCTTGGTCTGCTTGTTATTGTGTGATCTTGTTTGATCTGCTGTGTGATCTTGTTTGATCTATTCTTGTTTGTTTCCTGAGTGTGATCTGCTGTGTTGTTCTGTGTTTGTTTAACTAGATAGTTATGACGAATGAAGGAGGGGGTCAGGGCCAAGGTCAAGGTGGTGATGGTTTACCACTCATTGATCCTGTGACCTTGGTCAACAAAATTGATGCTGGTGATCCTCTTTATCTTCATCCTAGTGATTCCACTAACTTGACTATTGTTAATATCAAACTTAAAGGAACTGAGAATTACAGTGTATGGTCTAATGCTATGATACTTGGTTTACAAGTTAAAAATAAACTAGGTTTCATAAATGGGGAATGTGTTAGGTCTGTTGATGATCCTGTTCTTGCTAGGCAATGGGATAGATGTAATTCTATTGTTCTTACTTGGATTCTTAACTCTATGTCTGAGGAATTGTATCTTGGACAAGTTTTCTCTAAACTTGCTAGTGATGTATGGAAAGAATTAAAGGAAACCTTTGATAAAATTGATGGTTCTGTGGTCTTTGATTTGTATCAAAAAATTAATAGTTTTAATCAGGATGGTAGTTCTGTGTCAGAATACTATCAAAAATTGAATGTGATGTGGAAGCAATTGGATCAGATTCTTCAATTGCCTCCATGTACTTGTGATGCTGCAAAAGATTTTAATAGTTTTAGTCAAATGATCAAACTTATGCAGTTCTTGATGGGATTGGATAGTTGTTATCAAACTGTTAGAACTAATTTGCTGACTAGAGATTCTTTGCCTACTGTAAAGGAGGCTTATGCTATTGTGTCTAGGGAAGAGTCACATAGGAACTCTAGTGGGGCAAATAAAAAGTCACAAACTGTTAGTTTTTTGTCAAAAACAACTCAAAATATTCAGTTTGAAGAGTTTAATAAACGGTTTGCTAATAAAAATAGTAGTCAATCTGCTTTAAAATGTACTCACTGCAATAAGAATGGTCATCTTGCTGAAAAATGTTTTGAGTTAATAGGATATCCCCCTTGGATGAGATCAAGAGGGAATCAATCTAGAAGGATGGGGGGTAATAACAATAGTAATAACAGTAATGTTGATACTAGTTCTAAAAATCCTATGTCTTCTTTAACTAATGAGCAGATGACTAAACTTTTGAATCTTTTAAATGATAAAACTAAGGAGAGTCCACAGAGCTGCAATGTTTCAGGTAGTTTCTTTTGTGCTAATGTATATGGTAAACCTGTATTTGGTTTTGCAAGTTGTGTAGGGAATAAGGTTAAGATTGGTTGGATTGTTGACTCAGGGGCCAGTCAACATATGGTCACTAGTGATGTTGAATTAACTGATTATATAGAAGTATCTGAGTTAAATATTCATGTTAATCACCCTAATGGTACTAAAGCATTGGTTACAAAAATTGGTAATGTTAGTCTTGCAAATGGTGTGGTTTTAAAAGATGTATTAGTTGTCCCTGAATACAAAGTTAACCTTATTTCTGTACACAAATTAGCTAGAGATAATAAACTCTATGTTGGTTTTGATGAGGACACTTGTTATATACAGGACCGGTTAACCAAGAAAGTCCTGGTGACTGGTAAACAGCTTGAGGGGTTATACTTATGTGGCAATACCTGTTTGAATGTTAAGGTGTGTGCTAACAATAGTGAACTGTATGATGTTTGGCATGGTAGGTTAGGTCATCCATCTGAACAAGCTGTTAAGGTCCTTAGATCAAAACTCAGTATAGGGGACCATGACAAGAATCAGCCATGTGAAACTTGTCTAAGGGCTAAACAACATAGGGAGCCCTTCCCATTAAGTGAACATAAGTCAAGTCAACTTGGTGAACTTGTTCACTTAGATGTTTGGGGTCCCTATAGGGTGGTTAGCAGAGATGGTTTTAGGTATTTTCTGACTATTGTTGATGATTATTCTCGAGCTGTTTGGGTGTGTTTGTTAAAGAATAAAACTGAAGTGTTTGAAAATATAAAAGATTTTGTTAATATTATTCAAACTCAGTTTAATAAAATTGTTAAGGTTTTCAGAAGTGACAATGGACTTGAATTTGTAAATAGTCAAATGTCAAAGTTTTGTAAAGAAAAGGGAATAATACATCAAACTACATGTGCCTATACTCCTCAACAAAATGGAATTGTTGAGAGGAAGCATAGACACCTTCTTAATGTTGCTAGGGCTCTTTTATTTCAAAGTAATCTTCCTATTAGGTTTTGGACTGAGTGTATTTTAACTGCTGCTTATTTGATTAATAGGACACCATCAGGAGTTTTAGAAGGAAAAACTCCCTATGAGTTGATATATGGTTTTGAACCCTTTCTTGATCACTTAAGATTGTTTGGTTGTCTGTGTTTTTGTGCTGTTTTGAATGACACTGATAAATTCAATAGTAAAACTGAAAAATGTGTTTTCATTGGTTATTCAAATGAGAAAAAAGGGTATAAAGTGTTTAGTCTTGATAGTAAAACGATTGGTTACTCAAGGGATGTAAAATTCTTTGAGAATTGTTTTCCTTTCAAAGAGCCAAAAATTTTTGAAACTTTTGATTCAAACTTGGAAAAAACTGTTAATCATTTAAATTTTTTTGACATGTTTGAAAACACAGACTCACAAAACAGTTTTGAGGTAAATGATCCCAATGATGATAGAAAGGGGATAGGTAAGACTAATTCAGGAACACATGATAACATGCAATCAGATTCTCAGACTGATGTTAATGACTTGGCTGAACCTCAGCAGTCAAACATCAGGGATAATGAGGCTGATAGGGCAGAACATCATGTGAATACTGAAAATGAAGACAATTTCATTTCTGAGGGTGATGCTTCTGAGTCTGCTGAAACTAGTAGTGTTAGAAAGTCATCTAGAAATTCTGTCTTTCCTTCTAAATATAATGAATATATTGTAGAAGGAAAAGTGAAATATGGAATTGAAAAATTTGTTAATCTTGCCAATTTGTCCTATGAGTCTAAATGTTTTGCTTCTACTTTGTCTAAGAGTTTTGAACCTAGAAGTTTTAAAGAAGCTTCTAACAGTCCTGAATGGGTTCAGGCCATGAATGAAGAATTAGAGGCATTAAGTAGAAATGATACTTGGTCTGTTGTAGATAAACCTAAGGGTAGGAATATAGTAGGCTGTAAATGGATTTTTAAAATAAAATATAAAGCCAATGGTGAAATAGAGAGGTATAAAGCAAGACTTGTAGCCAAAGGCTATAGTCAAAAGGAAGGAATTGATTTTGATGAGACATTTGCACCTGTTGTGAAAATTGTAACTGTTAGGTGTATAATATCACTTGCTGTTTATAATGATTGGAATTTATATCAATTAGATATCAACAATGCATTTCTTTATGGAGAGTTAAATGAGGAAGTGTACATGTCCCTTCCTGAGGGTTACAATACTAAAGAGGAAAATAAGGTGTGTAAACTAAAGAAGTCTCTTTATGGTTTAAAACAAGCACCTAGAATGTGGAATGAAAAACTTGTGAATGTCTTATATGAATTTGGTTTTCAAAGGAGTAAATGTGATCATTCACTGTTTTTTAAATGTTCTAATTCTGTTTGTATTATCCTTTTAGTATATGTGGATGATATTGTAGTTACTGGAAATTCTATTGTTGAAATAGACAAGTTAAAAAGCTGTCTTAAGTCTAAATTTTTGATAAAAGATTTAGGAAAACTTCAATATTTTTTAGGAATAGAAGTTATTAAAGAAGAAGATGGTCTTGTTTTATCTCAAAGGAAATATTGTACTGATCTATTAGCTGAGTATGGATTGTTGGCTTGTAAACCTGTTAATGTTCCAATAGAACAGAATCATGTGGTTTCTACATTAATAGCCAATCAATCTATACCTATAGATAACTTGTCTGGATATCAACAACTGATTGGTAAGCTAATCTATTTATCTCACACTCGTCCTGATATAGCATATACAGTACATTTCTTGAGTCAATATATGCATAGTCCTCTGAAAGGTCATTTGAAAATTGCTTTTAAGTTATTAAGATATTTAAAACTTTCTCCTGGAAAAGGAATCAAGTTTAAAAAATCTGATAACTTTGAATTAGAAGCTTTTTCAGATTCAGACTGGGCAAAGTGTACAAACTCAAGAAAATCTGTTACTGGTTTCTGTGTTTTCTTGGGTAATAATCTTGTATCTTGGAAGAGTAAGAAGCAATCAACAATTTCTAGGTCTTCTGCTGAGGCAGAATATCGTGCAATGTGTGCAGTTGCTTGTGAGATTATGTGGATTAAAATTTTTTTAGAAGAATTGAAAGTTTTTGTTAAAATACCTGTTAAAATAAGTTGTGATAATGATGCTGCAATATCCATTGCAGCAAATCCAGTTTTTTATGACAAAACAAAACATTTTGAATTAGATCTTTACTTTTTAAGAGATCAAATTTTAAAAGGTATTGTAAAAACTGTTTCTATTGATTCAAAGGAACAAGTTGCAGATGTGTTCACAAAAGGCTTGTTGGCTTCTGCTCATGAGTACTTGTGTAATAAATTGTGTCTAGTTGACCCATTTAAACAATAGAATTGTGGGGGGGTGTTAAAAATGTATCTTAATATGTCCAATTCTATTGTGGGTCAAGATGGTTGGTAAGTTTGTATTTTATAATTGCAACTTATTTTATAAATATTTGAATATTTTGCATAAGTGAATTTTGCAGGTATTGGGCTAAGGATTGGATCAGGCTGCTATTGGGTTGATAAAGTGTTGCTGTTTAATGGACTGGTAGATAGTGGGCTGCTCCTGAATAAAGAAGAAGTCATAGTGGGCTTTGGTGTACCACCAGCCCATATAAGGATGGGCTTACACGTCAGCGATCCGAGTGGTGTTTAAAGAAGAAATCCTGATCGTATATTAAAGAAACACAAATCATTCTAGTCCGTTAGATTTGTGTTTCTTCAGCTTCTTTATTTCCCTCTATAAAAGGACTCCTCAGCTCAACATTTACGAGTTTAGTTTTTGATCAGTCTTTGTTACTCTTTTCGTCTAAATAGCTAGGGTTTGATCTTGTGTAGTTTGTGTTCAGATACATCTTGTATCTGTTCATCAGATCATTGTCTGTTTTGTCTATTGATGGTAGTGAGAGTTTGTAGTTTAGAGAGTTTTGTTTAGATCAGTTTGTACTCAGTTTATGATTCTTTGATTCGAATAAAGTTCTTTTAGTTTCTGTTGAAATATCATGTTTGTAACAGTATCACTGTAAACACAATGGTTGATTCAAAAATAATATTTGATATGCACCTGTTCTCCAAGAAACTCGCTTTCTACAAAATCAGCTAATTGCACATCATTGTTCTTGTTGGCTACCTGTTTTCACCACAAATTTGCATATCAGAAACTTGAATCCAATAGCATTCTACGTAAACAACATTTTTTGTGTACTAAATGAACACAAAAGGCAATAAGTAGTCATACCTCATGGAGGTTCAAAAGTTTCTCATTTGTTAACTTCTCCAATGACAATGCAAGCTCCATGGCTAGGATCAAAATCAGTTAAGCATAAGTTAAGAACTAGAAATATGCCATAACTCTGAAGCAATTGATTAATCAAATTTTACGAACATGATCTAATCATGGATATATAAAAGGTACAAAAACTTACAATACAATGCATCTCCTTTTTCTTCATGGTCAAACTCAGACAATGGCATTATAATCGATTGCAACTTCACCTTCCCACCTCGCTTGTTCTGAAAATTAAGGAAAATTATTTCTATCACTTCGACCGATTTTCAAATAGAAAGCAAATTATTGCTAAAGATGGGGTGATAAATGATCAAACACCTGGTATTCCATGAACTTTTCAGCATGTTCTCTTTCTTCTTCACTAGACTCCTTAAAGAACCTATAAGGGATGACGTTTTATAAACGAATAAACCAGATTATTAAGGAAAATATATATACATATCCAAAACAGCAGTAGAAACTTACTTGGCTAAGCCCTTGAGAGCTACATTGTCTCTATCAAAGTAGGCATACATAGCATGGTACACATAGGAAACATTATACTCAACACTGAAAACAGACCAAAAAAATCATCAGGATTAACAAAAGCTCAAAACCATAAAGACAAGAAACATATTATTTTATCCAAATCGAAAAAATATAAATTCTATAAGAGCCCTTTACCCTTCACCTCTATCAAATTTCAGGACCCTTCCTCATGAGTCTAATATTCCCATTAAAGAACCTTTACAGATATCTAATGAAGTATGTGAACGGCCAAGGTGTGCATCATGGGTTTTTTTTGTACGCGCGTGCCTCATGGGGTTTTTTTTGTAATTGCGCCTCGTAGAGCTTAGGCGCCATCAGGTGCGCCTAGGGGTGCAAACAAGCCGAACCCAAGCCTGACTAGGCTCAATCTCGGCGTGTTATGCTTTTATGAGACTTGAGCTTGGGTTGGTTCGAGCCCGCTATTTTGAGCTCGAGCTCAGCTCGAAAGTAAAACCTAAGAGCTCTAGCTCGGCTCGAGGTAATTTAAAAACACTTTTAAACGAGCTAAAAACTCGGCTTGAGCTCCCTTCGATAGCTTAAACAAGTGAAAGCCCGGCTCGAGCTCGACTAGTCAATGTTATTAGTTAAAATTGAACATGTTTAAAGGATAAAATCGCATACATAAAAAAAATAAGATAACATTTGTTTAGGCCGTCTTTGTATGTAAAGCTCGAGCTCAATAACTAAACGAGTCATATTTCAGGCTCGAAGTCGGGCAAGTTAAGGTTCGGATAATTCGAGCTTTTTACCGATCAGTTCCAAGTAACTCTCAAGCCAGTGCAAGTTTCAAACATTCCATGTCTTTTTTATGAATCCGACAATGAAATTAGTTATTATTTTATTTTTTAATTCCGACTCAGGCTTACGACTCGGTCCAAGAGTCCGTTCTTTTAAACCGTGGGCCCATTTGGTTTTCAATTGATGTTCTGCTATAACTTTTATCATACACATAATGGGCAATCATCTTTTAACACATATTGTCCTACAACTTTTATCAAACACATGGTGGGCACTTTAGCTTCACTATAAATTCAAATTTTAAATAACTTAAAGCTTCAAATGAAAACATAAAAAAAACTCACTTAATCTGCTCGTTAAGAGCATTCACAACCCGGGAACCAAATTGATGTGAGTGTGTCCACCAAATTATATGGGGTGAGTGTAAGTGGTTGTGAGTGGAGGATATAGAGAATATTTGGTGGAAGCACTTTTTTCTTTAAATATGAAAAGTTACTGTTCACCCCTAAAAATATTTTAATATTTTTGGAAGTGGTTGTGAGTGAGGAGAGAGAAAATATAATGATAAAAGTATGAAAAAGTATTAATATTTTAATTAGGATAGAGAAGATTTAGAGGTTGAGTGGTGATTTTTAGTGTAATTTGATGGATGGGATTTGGTGGTTTGGTTGTGAATGCTCTAATGGAAGCTTCAGACTCATCAGCATACTTATGACGAGCAAGAGACTGATGATAAACAGAAGGGACAAGATTAAGCTCTTTCTTCACCTCCTCAAAGGGTTCAAACACAACCCCAGTAAGTGGTCGATGGTTCGAAGACCCACCTTTCACAGCAGCACAAACTGTATTAAACGACGTCGTATCAGGGGATGAAAACAGAACACGGTTGAAACCCTCATTAGCTGTGGGCCCGTTGAATAAAGTGGGAGTAATAGGGACTCTGAGAAACATAATTTGTAGCAAAAAAATACAGGAGAACTGTGAAGGGTTTAGTTTAAGTGAGTGATGAAGGGAGAAGAAGATAGAGTGTTTTTTTATAGAGGATTGGAGTGGATCTGTGGCCGTTGGTGGGGTGACACGTGGAGGGATGAGATTTAGAGAGAGAGAGTGGCGTGTGGTTGGCTTGTGGCATATCCTGATATTTGCTTTTTGGTTTTGGATTTTTGTGAGGTGTATGATTTATTGCATGATTGAGACTCCTAACCTATATTTGTGAGTTGTGTGACCACTAAATAACTTTAGATTTTGAGAAATTGTGTGTTGTGAGAAATAATATAACGATTAATGGTTTATTGTTCAATTTTAACGATGGGAAAATTATAAATGAATATTGTGTTTTGGTGCTACTCTCCTCGGCTACATAAATCCTTTCGCGTTGTTTCGTTTCGTGGTGTGTGTGTTTTTTTTTCCTTGGGTCCTAAATGGGTGCTGGGTTATGTGGAATGTTATATTGGGCTCGAGCGTTTTTGTATTGTTCTCGTCTAGTGAACGCTGCTGAAAATATACAATGCAGTAGAAGTAATCGCGCAGAGGCGTGCAGTAGAATTATGTCAAATTCAAGTCCCAGTTTAAAAATCAATACAGCGGTTCAAGTCTGATTTCGGCCTTACAATTTATACACAAACATAATCGTTACAGCAAGGTGGATCACAGTCTAAAGGCGTTGTCATTGCTGCACAAATATTGCTATGTTAAGGTGGATCACAGTCTTGGTAGTAATCATTGAAATGAAGCTTCAACGTTATAAAGATTCTATTTTAAAAAAGTGTGATGCAGAAATAGGTGGTATTTGGCCCACTAATGCCTTGAGTCCAGCCCATGATAAATGGTTTGGAAAGAGCCTACCCATATGGCGGCTAGGGAAGTCAGCTCATGAATACATACACCTTTGAAGAGCCTTTCCTGTACAATCTTACTGCAGATAATTTGAACCAGACCTGTTTTGCTGCATCTAATCCGTTCCTTTGGCGAGTTGAGGCAGAGGAAGTGCAAGTATTAAAGGGGGTGTTTTGTTAAAAGTGTTCTAGTAAGTTATCGAGTTACTCCAGCGTAGTTCCGAGTTGATGTGAAGGCCTTGGTGACAGAAATGTGGCTAAAATCATTGCGAAGTTTAGAATCTCTCACATCTTTTAATCCTAGCTTGAAGCGTTCTCAGGTTTCGGTATTTTGCTTTGGATGTTTTTTTGCATTTGTAGTCGTAGGGCGAGTTTAGATAATTGTATCTTTTAGTTCCTTATGTTCGATTTCTAACCTCTGGTTAGGAATTTTAACTATGTACTTGTGTCTTTTGTCGTGGAATAAAAGTTATCTCCTTCTCCGTTAAAAAAAAAAAAAAAAAAAAAGATTAGTGTTACCATATAAGGGTACCCGGAGAACAGACGTATCCCCACCCCCGTCCCTTGCTTTTCCCCCGTCCCCAACCCAAACACCGCCCCGGAGCCCCCGTTCCCTCCCACCCCCGTCCCCCCCGTCTCCCAACGGACGTATGGGACAGACCAATCACCGCCCCCCACCAAAGCATCCACCAATCACCGCCCCCTGCCACCCCCGTCTCCACCTCCCTACACCGCCCCCTGCCCCCGTCCCCTCCCGTTCTCTGTCCTCCGGTCCCACTTTTTTCCGACGTGTCACCCCCTTCCCCCGTTTGTTCTCCGGGTAGCCTAACTAGCCTAGCCATCCTCTATATACATGTTTTTACAAACCCACGTTTAAAAACGATCGCAAACAAAAAAAATAGTAATAATTTACAATTGAGCTCCTAACATTTTTTTGTTAAACGGCAAAAGAAACTTTTATTCCACCAAGATGCTAGAAAGACATCAAAAGAATAATAAAAGCATGGAAATAAATACCCAAACACATACACCTAAACAAAAATCTAATGAGATACCACCAAGGAAAATCCAAACGTACTACTTTAAGCGATCATGGTGGATTGGTCTGCGAATACTTAAAATTCTTAGGAGGGGGAAGAACAACTTTAACCTGGAAACTTTAAATCCTAACTTTATTTACATGGGGAAACTTAATCCCAACACAACATTAACTTTTCTTATGTAACTACATAAGACTTATTGAGTTATTGGTATGGAAACGGTGATGTATTCGGGGAGATGAGGTGGCCACTGCCACTGAAGGGGAACACCACCCTCACCGAAAAATTTCAGAGCTTTCGGTGAATTTTCACCCTCTTCACCGATCAATGTGATTGGTTAGATTTATTTATTGTTATTTTTTTAAAGAAAGGGGGAATCATTTTCTAGGTTTGGGCCTTGGGGGAATGAATGGGAAAAATAATGTGACACTAATGTGATATTTGAAGGAGTTAGGGGAAGAGGGTACCACAGCATGAATGTAATCGTAGACTGGCACATTCTTTTATAGATAGTTTAAACATTGTGATGATTTCCCCACCAATAAAAATGAAGCGTTGGGTTTGTTTACTTATACAAATTGCAACTTCATTGTTCACATGAAACACATCATCTCTCTTATATAATATTTTGCCTTAAGATTTCATAACCATGAAATATTTTAGTCTAGTTGTGAACTTGTACACTATTCATAAAGTAGTCTATAATCCATACTATATCTACTAGTAATATGTGATTAAGATTACTAGATTAGGATGTAGAACATGTCATGATAAAAAAGAAAACTTGAATGTGAATATAAAACAAATTAAAAAACGTCAAGATCCCGAATGGTTCATGGAACAACGATTTAGTGCCTATCAATGAACAAACATCAACACTTGGTTGCTAAAATTTAATTCCTTGATACCTTAACATAAGTGACTTTTCAAAGATATGTTATCGTCTAGTATGCGACTTGTCACTATGATAATAATAAAGGTAACGCAATCATTTTATGTGGAAAGTAAAGTATTAATATTCCTTATTGTTGTTTTGTTTAGGTGTCCTCTTGTGATACAAAATTAAGCAATGGCAGAATATTTTTTTGTGCACTTTACTTTTTAATCATGGTTAATAATTGACTGATGGAATTTCATTTGTAACGTACTTACTATGTTTATTCTTTAGGGTGTTGCTTATCTTGTATTGAAATACATAAATATGTAGTGAGATGTGTAGGTGATTAAAATCTAAGAAAAAAGAGATACACTTGGTGTGTAAGTTATCCGATCATGAAACAATTAATTCATCGTCGATACATTCATTAACCATAGTTCTTTTTTCTTTATTGATTTAGTGTTTGAGCCTGACCAAACCTATTAAGTTCAATCTATAAACCAGTTATATATCCAGCATTCATCTTCCGCGATTAAGTCTTGTTCGTGTTCATTTGTTGAGGAAATTATGTGTTTACAAATAGTTCATGAACACTTATCGAATAAAATTTTCTGTTCGTGTTCGTTTGTTAAGAAAACACTCATGTTCGTGTCCGTTTGTTAATTTTGTTCATGAACGCACATGAACACAAACAGGTGTTCATGAACACAAATGAACACAAAAAAGTGTTCATGAACGGAAACAAACACAAAGGGGGCATATATTAACTTTCGAATAAGATCGAATTCACGTATATTAAGAAAGTAAGTAGATCCATCTAGGGATGCAAACGAACTGAACTTTCAGCGAACAGTTCATGAACCATTTGGTGTTCGTTCGTTTGATAAATGAACGAACATCAACAAAATATTACGTTCGTTTAGTTAAACGAACGAACATGGACAGATGTCGTGTTCGTTCGTTTATGTTCGTGAACGTTCGGTAACGTGTTCGTTTGTTTATGTTCGTTTGTGTTCGATAGTTTGATAAGGTTTTAAATTTTTATATTTTGTCTTGATATTCTTGTATTTTTATTTATTTTACCCGAATAAAAAAATAAACAATTTATATGGGGTAAATATATGTATGTGAATTTGATTTTATTAGAAAGTTAATATATGTGTGTTTGTGTTTGTTTCCATTCATGAACACTTCTTTGTGATCATGAACACTTATTTGTGTTCGTGAATGTGCGTTTTTGTTCGTGTGCGTTCATGATCAAAATTAACAAACAAACACGAACATGAGTGTTTTCTTAACAAACGAACACGAACATAAAATCTCGTTCGGTAAGTGTTTATGAACTTTCGCGAACACGTACTTTCCTTAACAAACGAACATGAACAAAGCCTTGTTCGTGTTTTTTCGGTTCGTTTGCAGCCCTAGATCCATCCAAAATATAACCTAGTTATACAAATTACAAACATACTTAGTACTTAACATAATATTGATAAACATAATAAACTAGTGCTTACAAAAACTAAACTCGCATCTTAAACTTGAAGTCTTCGTTACTTATTTATTTAAATTTAAACTCTTCATTAGTTATTCATTTAATGATTATGCTAAATGTATGGTTTATTGATCTCATTCAGCCATATACTTACCTTACACAAAATTATTTATTTGGGTAAAATGAAAAAAATTATAGAATGTAAAAAACATTATAAAAATTAAAAACCATATTAACTATCGAATACAAACGAACATAACCGAACATGTTACCGAATGTTCACAAACATCAACGAATGAACGCAGCTCTGTTCATGTTCGTTCGTTTAACTAAACGATCAAAATTTTTTGTTCGTGTTCGTTCATTTATTAAACGAACTAACACAAACGAACTTCCCGCCAAACGGTTCATGAACTATTCGCTGAAAGTTCAATTCGTTTGCAGCTCTATCCGCAATTAGTATCCAACTTTTGACGGTTCTATATGATTATGATCATGTATATTTTTCATTTTTCTCATATTTTTAGTATTTATCATTGTTAAAATATGTACATTTTAATATATGACCATACTTAAGAATATAATTTACAGCCAAAATGGTAATTAGAGGTGTACAAAACTCTGTTTAACTAGTTCAGTTTGTAATCAGCTTGTTTTTACGAGGGCCCAAACTAGTTTGGGTTGTAAACCGATTTTAGGGTTGAAAACCCCAACACTCAAATCTATTTAAACAGGATCAAAACCGGTATGGAGCGTAAAAACCGGTTTTCTTTATATTTATTTAGCAACCCAAATCGATTCGTGTTGAAACTAGTTCTCAACACAAAAATCTCAAACCTATACCAAACTACTAGGACTAGGTTGTGTAGAGTCCAAACCGTTTTTTTGGGTATTCTATCGGGCTCTGAACCGGTTCATCGGGCCCAACCAATTATTTTTCCACACCTCTTTAACGGCAATTAGGATTTTTACTAATGAAATAACAGTGGGCCAGATATTGGGCCTGACTACCAGGCTATAATACCTAGGCAAGTAGAATATCCCCAAACTAGAAATTGCAAAACTCCAAT
The DNA here is from genome assembly GCA_032199755.1 of Ambrosia artemisiifolia. Taxonomy (NCBI): domain Eukaryota; kingdom Viridiplantae; phylum Streptophyta; class Magnoliopsida; order Asterales; family Asteraceae; genus Ambrosia; species Ambrosia artemisiifolia. The sequence continues at coordinate 20,513,626 of CM063518.1, forward strand.
TGTATTTTCAACAACAGAACAACAATAAATTTACTTATTATACACTCTTTTGCGAGTGTATTCTACGTATTTAAAAAGTGATTTTGGGTGGTTATGAGTGAAGGAAAGAGAAAATGTTATTGCGCATAGGTAAATTTAGGGTTACATTATTCCTCTTCATTTATTTTTTAATATTATTTGAAAGTGGTTGTGAGTGTGGAAGAGAGAAAGAGTAATGATAAAAGTATAAAAGTACTATTTATTTGAAGAGGGAAGAAAATATGTAGTGGTTTTTAGTGTAATTTAACAGATAAAGATGAAGAACATGATGCGAATGCTCTTAGCTGTGGATTTTTGCATGACTCACTTTTTTACCCCAATGTTTTCAGATTATCCCAAACTGACCAGCTTGCCATAGAGAGTTCGGGTGTTGTTTGTTATACTTTAACATGTTATGGTGCAATATTGTAACTTGTATAGTCTTTAGGTAGTAAAGTGTAATTTGTATACCTATATATATATTGTAACTCTTTTACCATTCTCTAATATAGAATCTTAACTTTGTTATGGTATCAGCCATACAAACCTATATATTTTGTTTCCCTTCCTTCATGGTCATCTTAGTGAAAATGTTTACATGGAACAACCTAAGGGTTTTGTAGACATTCGTTTTCCCTCATATGTGTGCAAATTGAACAAAGCCATTTATGGTCTCAAGCAAGCGCCTAGGGCTTGGTTTCAACGACTAAGTCTTTTTTTGCTCAAATATGGCTTTGTGTGTAGTCGTGCTGACCCTTCCCTGTTTGTGTTCAACAATAACTCTTGCATCATGTATCTTCTTGTGTATGTTGATGATCTTATTCTGACTGGCAATCAGTCTTCTTCGCTTCAGACCTTCATTTCAAGTCTTCATTCTGAATTCGCGATCAAAGATCTTGGGAAACTTAATTATTTTCTAGGTTTGGAGGTTACCTACACAGAGAATGGTTTATTTCTAAATCAATCTAAATACACTAAGGATATTCTTGCTCGTGCTAAAATGTTGGAGGCCAAACCTGCCCCAACACCTTTAAGCGCTAATGTTTCTTTTGTCTCTACAGGTGATCCTCATCCAGACGTTACTCATTATCGGTCTATTGTTGGAGCGTTGCAATACTTAACAATTACAAGACCAGACATCTCTTATGCTGTGAATCAAGTCAGCCAGTTTTTACAATCTCCGACAATTGATCATTTTCAAGAAGTAAAACGCATTTTGAGGTATGTGAAGGGAACCATTGCTTATGGTCTTCACTACACTCGTCCATCTCGTACAGCTTTGATTGGATATTCTGATGCTGATTGGGCTCGTTGTTTGGAGACTCGTCATTCTACTTTTGGATACTCTATATTTTTAGGTGGTAATCTCATTTCTTGGAGTGCTAAAAAGCAACCGACTGTTGCTAGATCCAGTTGTGAATCAGAATACCGGGCTATGGCGAATACTGCTGCAGAAATAGTTTGGTTAACACATCTCTTATGGGAACTTCATGCCTTACCTCCTGACAGGCCTACTATTCTTTGTGATAACCAAAGTGCTATTTTTCTCACACAAAATCTTGTCTCTCATAAAAGGGCAAAACATATTGATCTAGACTATCATTTCTTGCGAGAACTTGTCAATGCTGGGAAACTTGTCACAAAATTTGTTCCAACCAAGCTTCAGGTGGCAGATATTTTCACTAAGAGTCTTCCTTCTCATCAGTTTGCCACGTTTCGTAAGATGCTCAACATTGGTCCACCACCATTCAGCTTGCGGGGGGATGTTATACTTTAACATGTTATGGTGCAATATTGTAACTTGTATAGTCTTTAGGTAGTAAAGTGTAATTTGTATACCTATATATATATCGTAACTCTTTTACCATTCTCTAATATAGAATCTTAACTTTGTTATTGTTGCATTACTTGTCTTCTCATTCATTTTGATTTTGTTTTATCTCTAATATACGATCAAAAAAACAGTAGCGTAATAGTTAAAGCATATACTCTAGGTTAATGTTACTAGGGTTAGAATAAGATACATAGTGAAAGAAAAATAGGAAGTCGTAGGAAGGGTATCAAACGGAGTCCGATTAAACTCATTCAAGAGGCATTGGAATCGTCTCATCGAACCCTACGATCTTAGCTTTTAGGTTTTCGTTTTTTTTTGTACTTTTAGCTTATTTACGTTATATCATTGTGCCTTTTGTGTAGCATTGTGTTTTTTTTCTTTTTTCATCGTCGTGTCATTTTTGCGACTCATTGTGTCTTTTTCTTCAACATTATGTTATATTTCGTGACTCATTGTGTCATATTTCGTGACCTGTTGTGTTTTTTTGTTGTGTTTTTTTTGTATCATTCTCACCTTTCTTATTTTTGTTACACTGTGTAGGATAACTTAATCCAATGTTTTTTTTGAAACGCAAACTTCATTCAAACCAAAAGGCACAAGCTATCATAAAGACGAGAATAGCAAGGCGAAAAACCAAACAATCCAATAAATTACATCACATCAAACACCATCTCTCCCACTCTACAGTTTCGTGTTTAAGTCTATGTTTATACCACAAGAAAGCCAACGTCTTAACATCTGCAACAATGTCCACCACATTTTCCTAGTCCTTTTCTATTGCTTGTTTAAATAATATATCATCTAAGCAACTATGCAAGTTTGTACACAGAGCAACAGCATATTTTAATTTTATATAAATATAAATTAATTGTAGGAATAAGGTTCACTTTTTGTTAAAGATATATAATAAAAATGTAACAACAATGCTCTCATTATTAGTAGGAAATACATAATACAATACCATTTACGATACTAAACAAAAATAACATATAAATTACAAAGTTATAGATCAAACTTGATTCAAGCGACATCTTCTACGAGTACTTCAACAAGCATTCTTGTAGTATCTATGACTCGAGCCTTCATCATCTCGAGTCTTAATCATACCCCATGACTGCAACAATAAGCACATTAAAATGTTGACAGTTTTGGTTGAGGCACGTGTTGGATACGCTTCCCTTAAAACAGATGCCGTGTCTCCTCTCAGACGGTTTGTTTCCTAGGGTACAACAATCGGAACAGTATGTGTATTGTCGGAGATGGTTCACGCACCTGACGTTACACCGAGTTAGGGTGTTTTCGATTTATGCAGAAAATGAAATTATGAAGTTGGTGATGGTGGAAGAATTAGAGAGTACTCCTCTCTAATTCTATGAAATTTGTTGACAAAACTAGTTTTTGACCCCGCGCTTTGCGGCGGGTCTCGACAATGTTGAGTTTTTCAAGTAAGGGCACCTTATGTAGAGCAATACAACACAGAATTTGGCCCGTGCCTTGCAACGACCGGTTAGCTTGTTAATGCACTTATATATACCAGCCCAATAAACTGACATGAATCAGTATTCAATCTTTAGTTACTAAAATACCATAAACAAAGATAAGCAGTGATTATGGTATAAAAAGGTCCATACAATCCATAGAATATACAGCTAAAAGTTATAATGCCGAGAAAGATTTTGTTTCCTTTGCTCCTGATCTTCGCCCACCCGAAACAAAAAAAAAAGATTTGAGTGATTACGCTATAGTTGCAGGAGTAGTTGTACTTCATAATTGAATTATCATTAGAACATGAGTCTTTTATCTTTTTGAAGCTTGTGACTTAGAATGATGAGACATTTGAAATCATAAACACTAATAAAATAACAGCAAAGCGCGGGGACTTTCTTTCATGCACTTAAAACCAATACATGAGACTTGTATCCAACACAACAAAGAAGAATCATTCTCATCTGTTGTGCTATTTGGCTCTTCATTATAAGAAAAAAATGACCAAAAAGGAATGAAACTTCATCTTGCAAAAATAAAGTTAGTTTTCGACAAATCATAGAAGAGCACAAATAAATTCTCCATGGACGGAACTAGGTATGGGAATAGTGTAATGGTGAAAATTTCCACTACGGTCATAAAAAATACTTCATACCTTCTATTTGAATGGTGGATCCGTATTAATTAAAAATGACAGACTGAATAAAAAAAAATTAAATAGGTTACCTTAATCGTGCTATGTGGCTTAAATGGCTTCGAGCAGCTCGATTTTGGTAAATGCCGCATCTGACCTGGGCAAGAGTCACTATCAAAGCGAAGCATAATCGAGGATGTTCGCAGTAGGTGTACATGAAGAATTCGCCGTTATAATCATGGATAATTCATACGATTGTCTTCACATGTATTTCTAAGTACTTGATGCAAATCAGTTGGCAATAGCAACCATTCAGGAAAAGAATTACCAACAAATGTATTCATGATGCAAACCTAATCAATCACGTCCATTGATGCAAAAAACAATCTAAAAATAGGATATCAATCGCAAGTAACCAAAACACATATATGCATTTATGTTCTTACTAACCAAGATTCAGACAAACATTACAAAATATAAAAACATGCAATTACCTATTTGAAAACTTCTTTGTAAAAATTCTCATGAGTAAATGTTCTTATATGCAAACACAAAGACATTAATGTCTTCATTTACTTTTTTTAACATTCCTGCACATGATGTACTATTTTATTTATTTAGTGACGTTCAAGAGGATGTTAACATATTTCTTTGTAGATGAGAGAGAATGGAACACTTGTAAAAATATCGATATTGGAATTCATAGTAAATTCACTTTAAAAGTAAATTCCTCGTCTATAAATAATTACCTATCAACAATTGTTAATACAACTATAGGCTTGAGCACTATCTATACATATAATAAAGGAGTAACTAGGGGTAAGGTGTTACCATTCTAGGGTGTCCACCTCAGCATTTTCTAACCCATTTAACTTGGGTATGGTTCCTAATACCCGATCCATGACCCGGGTTTCGGACCCTAAAACCCGGGTATATATTGTTCTTTTTTTTTTTGGATTTTAACCATCGAATATAACAATCCATTCAACCTTCATTCTCATTTGACATAAACCCTAACTCAGCCATCTTCATCGATCCTTCATCCATCATCTCAGGTAACCACATATTCAATTTCCTTTTCATCGATTATTCTTCTATTCGATTCTGTTTCTGTCTAACCATCCATTCATCTATTTCCTTCTCCTTCACATTCAACCCTAATTTCTTCTTTTTACACGACCCGACTTTACTCCTGCAAGAAGTCGATTCTTACCTTCACAATAACCTCTTTAATGTTCGTTCTTTCACTCAAAAAGTAAAACAATCCTTAACAATGGCTAACGGTTGGAAGAAAACGTTAGGTACTGTTTATTTATTTAACTCTCATATTTTTATTATTATTATTATTATTATTATTAGGAGTCTTGTGAAATTGATTGTTAATTTGTTTTTTTTTTGGTTCAGGAGAGAGCTGCGATTGCTGCAGCGAACGATCGGTATCGATATGTTTAGAAAATTAAACCAATTCCAGTTCTTCAGGTTTGATTTTGCCTTAATTTTTATGATTATGTGTGTATTTTACTTGAAGAATATTAAAATTGAGTCGATTAGATAACGGTTAACTGATATCGGTAAAGCTCATTTTGATTGAGATTTCGAGTTCTTTTTTACCATAATTTTGATGATTATGACTTGACTTTTAAATTGCGCTCATCAGGAGCGAATAACGCTTGCATGATATGATGTGTTTTGAACTAATCTAACCGTCGATTGAACAAGTATGATTAGAGACGATGAGAGTGCATTATGTTTTAATAATGTTATTCAAGTGTTCTTGGCATGTTCTTGGGAATTACATATATTATGGTTATTCATAGTATGTGTGAATGTTTTGAACACTTGATCGAAAATTGAAAATGGATTTGGATGGGTATTGGTTACGGATCTGTGTAAAATCCGATTGGAAGTTTAATGCCATGATTGAATTTCCTTTTTTGGAGGAGATATTCTTGGATAAAATTAATTTCAAATTTAATTTCATTTCAAATTTAATTTATTTTAAATTTGAATTTATTTTAATTTTGAATTCAAACTTTTAAATTCGAATTTATATTAATTCTCCCAATCTAGATTAATAACTTCCTTAATATAATTCAAATCATCATTAATAACCGACTTTTAACCGTAAATCAATTAAATAAAATTATTAAATTTCTATTTTCCATTTAAACTAATTAAAATTTTCAAATTCTCATTATATAAACAATCTTAATCTCAGTTATACAATGATTTTTATAATTTATAAAACTTACATCTCCAACTTTTTAATCTACATGACTTCATTTCTACATGGTTAAATGTACATATTGTTTATTTTAAAAAACTTGATACGATTTGTTTTATGTTTTATTCAGTAGTATTTATTTTAGCAAATTACATTTGCAATATATTGTTTACAATCTTAATCTTTTTAATATCTTCTTTTACATTTTCATTTGATATATAATGATGTATATGATTATCTTTTAATCTTGATGCTTTAAATTGTTAAAAAGCTGATAAATTAATTACGTTTTTGTTTTCGGTACAGGGGTCAGACTCATTTTGTTTCATGAAGAATCTTCAAAGATTATACCAATGTCTGCTCAAACCTTACTTTCAGAAAATAAGGTATTTCTATACTTTATTATATAGTTTTTTTTAACTTCAAAGGAACTTTTTAATTAATATAATTTATGTTTTAACATTTGGTCATATACTTTTATGTTTATGCTTTATGCAGTGTGTTATTATTTTTGTTTGTATTTATTTCTATTTAATTCTTTAGACTTTGTGGTTGCACATGTGACAACATTGAACTTTTTTTCGCATGTTTATTGCTGTCAAATGGTCATTAAAACGATGGTATTGACAATATGGTTGTTGTCATGCAGGGTTATATTTCTCTTACTAAAGAGAACCGTCACAAATTACTACTCATTTTTTCTCGAGTGTATGATATCAATAAGACTAAAGTTCAGTATTTGATGAAGATGTATGTTAGTCTTGTGTGCCCTAATTGTGAATCGTTTTTTGTACAACTATGCATTTTGGTTCAAATAGTTTTGGATGTAAAATTAATAAATGATTAATTGTTAGGTGATGAAACTAATTAGCATGTACGTGATGTGGATGGTCAACTTTCTGCATTTATACAATTTAAAGAAATTTGAGACATGCCCTTAAGCCAACTTATGAAGTCGTATTCAAAAAGCTCAACGCATAGCCTGGTAGCTTGATGTTTTGGGCCATAGTTTTTTTGATTCTTTATATAATATCTCGTATGGTTATGCCTAAAACTGTTATTATCTGACTTTTGACCTCTGAATTCTTAAAAATGTGTGGAAGATAATTTTGAATGATATTTGATGCTATACATGCATAAACTGTTAAGGTATCACATATATAGGGATGAAAATGTTGCATCAATATGCTTTCTTTTCACTTATTTGAAAGAAAAGCTTATTTCTTGATTGTCCCGCCAACCCACATCTTCACCAAATTACTTGGGACAATAATGCTTCTTTGTTAGAGAAGATCGGACTCATCTCACGAATGCAAATTTGATGACGACCATGCCAAGAATGGACTCACTGTAAGTGGTAATCATTTTGGAAGTACATCATTCTCCACATTGTAATTCAATGTTAAATTATGTACTTTGTGTGACACAACTAATTCTGTGACACCCGGCAACTTCCGGTAACTAACTTTTGAAAACTTAGTAAAGTCTACCTTAGCGAGTCGTGCATACGTTACACAAAACAAGGTCGGTTGAGTCGAGTCGCACATCATTAGGGTTTTAACGTACACAAGTCTCGAGTCCCGGGAATTGGTGAACGAGTGTGAACGTGTTTACTTTCATGCATTATGTGTTTATAATCATTATGTGACGTGTCGGTATGTGAAAATGTGTTAACATATGTTAAAACGGAGTTTAACGCGCCAAATACACCATCCTGGACCCTGTAGGCGATTAGCCTGGCTAATTGCCAACAGGGGTGGCGATTAGCCACTCCCTGCAGGCGATTAGCATAGCTAATTGCCAACAGGGGTGGCGATTAGCACTTTCTGTAGGCGATTAGCAGGGCTAATCGCCTGCAACTGATGCATAATCGCCTGCAACATACTTGACGACTAAAAACACCTATAAATACCACCCTTGACCTCCAAAACATTATTTACACAACCCTAGCCGTCCCATAACATATCTTAACCCACAAACATCCTCTGGAACCCATTTTTACACACAAACAACCATTTCCAAGCTTATTCCATCATCTACTCTTAAATACAAGGTGTGTTCTTCAAACCCAAACCCTTAAATGATTATGTTTTACTCCCTAAATGTCCAGACCTGACTTTTAAAGGTTTTTGTCTTTGAAAATCCATTTAAAACCATTTCTAAACAAACCCACACCTTTACATGTGTTATATGTGTTATATGTGATTAAAGATTGAGTTTTTGGGATTTATTCATGATTGTTTTTGTGTTATTTTGATGTTTATAGCTGTTACAAGTTAGTATGATGATGTCCTAGGAGTTTGGATGGTTTTGGTCGTGTATTATGGATACTTGATGTTTTGACCCGTTTGAATGATTTTGGATGATTTAGGATGATATGAGGTGTGTTGTTGATTGCTTGATGTTAGGGTTTGCTCTAGGATGATGTTAGAACAGTAGGATGCTTTCGGACAACGTGATTATGTGATTGGATCTGAATATTTGCTATTTAGGGCAAGTTATTGCATGTTGATGTGGTGTTTTCATGTTAAATTGCTATTTTGGGAAAACGCTCGCATTCGGGACTGTTAGAATGATGAAAACTTAGGGGTTTTGCTTGAAATATGTTTGTTAATATGTTAGAATGATTATTGGGTGTTTGCGCACGTTTCGGATCTGATTTGGAGGGTTAAACGCGCGAAAAAACCACAATTGCTGCACTGCAGGCGATTAGCAATCCTAATCGCCTATGTATCAGGCGATTAGGGGCATAATCGCCTGATGTATGGGCTACTCGTGTGTTGTAGGTGGCGATTAGCCCCTAATTGCTAGCAAGTCATGCAATTGTGATCCTAATTGCTAGCAAGTCATGCAATTGTGATCCTAATTGCTAGCAAGTCATGCAATTGTGATCCTAATTGCTAGCAAGTCATGCAATTGTGATCCTAATTGCTAGCAAGTCATGCAATTGTGATCCTAATTGCTAGCAAGTCATGCAATTGTGACCCTAATCACTAGTTAAGCCCTGAACTGCATACCACATGACCATAATCGCCTGATATGCATGTGATTAGCCCTAATCACCTAACATAGGTGGCGATTAGCCCTGCTAATTGCCTGTTGACCATCCCTAATCACGTGTTGACTTTCCTAATTGCATGCTAAGTTCCTAATCGCGCGTAATGCTGTTGTAAGTGTATTCTAACATCCCGAAACCCGATTTGACACCTAGGAACATGTTAGGAACCCTGTGACATGCTTAGTAACATAGTAACACGTGTTCGGACTTGTTCGTACGTTAATTGACCTATGTGTTAGAATCATTGAACTTTAACGCATGTTAAGTGCTGAGTTGCATGTCTTGTGTATGTTTTGTGTATGTTTGTGTATGAGGTGAACATGTGGAATGTCGGGTCACCAATGGGAAGTCGAGTCTTGTCTTACGTAGTCTGGTTGTCGGTCAAACACGTTTTTCAAACACACCATGGTCATGGACTGGACTTAGGGACTAATGAACCCTGTGGGTTGTTAGTCTAACTTAGCACATATCTTATGATAGGTCGCCACTAGTTGGGGCTATCATATCTTACAGACGGTTTACTCATATCACACAAACGGTTCGCTCATAAACGGTATACGCAACCCAAGGTGAGTTCACGGCCCCACATTTTACGGTTTATGTTTTCGGGGGAGAAACATGCTTAAAACACTCTTATGACTTATGACTTATTTACTCTTATGGCTCATGGCTCTTTATCACGTTTTACTATGGCTTATTTAACATACTATGCGGTTCATCAAAAAGTCCCTTAGAAACCACTAACATGGGTATATGGCGGGGAAATATGGATAGCGCTATTGGGGACTGACAAACCCCACTCGACGGTAGGACCGTGCGGGTGCATATTGTCTCTATAAAACAAGGTCTACCGGCGATGACGGTAGCCCATAGGAACTAAGGGTCATTACACGGCTTAGTCAGCAATGGTTTCACCCGTATGAGTATCTTATTCTGCGCCTAGCTAGCGTTCTCGCAAGCATAGTAATAACACGAAACGGAAACGAAACAGAAACGAAATGGAAACAAAACGGAAACGGTTTGCAAAAGATTATTTAAAAGTTTAAACAAAACCTGTGAACTCACCAGCATTATATGTTGACTCTTTTAGCATGTTTTCTCAGGTCGCTAAGGTAGCAGCTGTCTGATAGGCGCACGAAGTCGCACAGGAGTCGTCTCGCGTCTAGAGTCGCATTTGCATGCTTTTGGGAATGTTAAACTTTGAACTTATGTTTTATTTCTGCATGACTTTTGTAAACTTTTAATGCTTCCGCACTGTTAAATGTTGAATTTTAAATCTTATGCATGGTTTTTATTACGTATGTTTTTACATATAGACGTCGTTTATTGTGACCGTTGACTTGGATCCTGGTGTGTCACACGCCTCGCGGTAGAACTCCGCAGGTGGTTATTTGAGGGTGTGACAAATTCATGCTATTTATTTTCCAGCCACCGTTATAGAAATGAAGAGGTAGAGAGGTGGAGAACTGAATTTTAAGAGTATATTGTCTTTCGTCCCTTGGTACCTGCTGCCTCTGTATTACTATTCATTTGCTGCAAAAAACTTAACCAGTTCTACTTGAATTGGCTGCTGATTCTAGAACAGGTACCTGCTGCCTCTGTATTACTCTGTGTAAGTTTTTATGTTTGTTAACATTTGACTTTTTATTAAATTTGGTTGATTTTTAAATGTTTTGATTTAAAACAAATTTTGGTAAATATCCAACACAATAATATGTAATGGTTTTCATTTAAAAAGTTCAAGACATATTCGTTTTTTTTTTGCCAACCTTTGATTTCATATAAATGTAAATGTTATATAGATTGTTTTTGTTTTAACACAAAATTCTATTACTATTAAAAAGCATACAAATTTAATAATTATATTTAAGGTAAACTTTCGTATATATTAAAAATCTTATATATTACAACAAATCTCTTATAGTAATTAATATGGTAACAAAAACCATTAACTTTTTTAGTTTACATTTAATATTCCAAATATAATTTCTTCAAATAACCGCCACTTTTGAGCATTGGCTGCAGCGATTAGTCTTTTCAAAAGATCATCAATTAATAGGGTATCAAATATTAATTAGTATTAGTGTTGAAAATTGATGTTGTCACTTCGGTTCCCTTACACGCGTTTAAATATTTCTATATAATCATAATCACTAAATATAAATCACATATTTACTTTCTTCAAATTAAACACACACAAATCCAAGGAAAAAAAATTTCAACAATGGTAAGGGTTGTCAGTTGGAGGTTCTGCAGAATCAAGCGTAGGTATTTTGTGAACATGAGTGACACTACATTATTAGTTTTTGGTTCAAGAAAGGCGATTATGCAAATGGATGAAGACTTTAAAAGAGAAGTGTATGACTTTGGAAGAACCATCAGGTTGCCGAGCAATGAAGAGAGCAGATTGGTTGCTAAGTTGGAAGAAATCTTTGAATTGGATGAGTTTGATGAACTTATGGAGGTATTTCATGTCCAAAGTTGGTTTTTTGCTGAAAATCTTAATGTTGCAAGTCTTCTATTTTCCAGTGGTGAATATGGGTTGATGTCAAGAGATGATATTGAGAACTGCAATGACTATGACTTGCTTGTGGAACTCGATAATGTACCGATGTCTAACAAGCGTAGAACCACTGACAGTTTGAACCTGGAACAAATGATTCGCCTAAGAATCATGAATCTGGAAGAGGAAGCGGCAATGGTGGAAGCAGAGGAGGAGTCCGATTCTGAAATGGATGATGATGAGGAAGGTGATTAAGTTTAGTATGTTTTATATGAACTTTTAATAGTTTTTCTTGGTATGTATTTGGTACTTTATGATGCATGTTATTAACAACTTTATTAAAAGTTGTAATGTAATTTTGATTTATATTATCTATAAAAACTTAATCAAACTTGATTAATTGTTTGACATGAGATGATTTTAGCTTTCACAATTTTGTATATGATTTTAGTGTTGTATATATTTATCGTTTAACTAAGATGGTTGAAATTAATTTATGTGGTTTATGGATTAATATGATGATTTCTGAAAGCTTGATTGATTATATTATGGCTGAGTTAGCGATTTTGTGATTAAGTAAATATATGTTTCTAGAAATCGTGGACCACAGTTCCAAATGGAATTGGATATTAAGTTTTTGGATATCTACAAAGTTAAATGTATCAAAACAAGATACTATGAATGTTAGAAAACATATTCAAAGCTCATAGATTTGGTAAGATATAAGGTCATATATGAATTTCTAAAATCTTTAATATTTGATGACTTCCTATTTCTAACTATTAGGGTGACGAAATGATATCAAATAGTATGTTTCTTTATTCTTTATTGTATCCACTTTAAATTGAGAAAATTATATGGTTTTGTGTGTCTTGGTTTTGGTGGCTTCTGTTAATGGTATTCCAACTTATGGCATATGATAAGGATACAAGAAGTATAACTGATTCAAGGAGTAAAGGGGAATAGAAATTACAACCATAATTCCCTTGCATTTGAAAATTCGGCTCGTCATATTTTTACCAACCAAATGCTCAAATAAATAAGAAACAAAAGAAGAAGAATTTTGCTATAATTATATCTTACCTCACTTTATAGTACCATGATTCCATACGCTTTACTATTTATGATATTTTGCATGCAATGAAAATTCATACGAATTGTATTACCTAACTTTCAATACTTAAAACTTGCATACTACAATCTTTATAAAATTTTTTTGTCATTTGACTTGGGGATTTGCCATGTGTACACACGGGACTCTAACCGTGTGATGTAATATAAATTCGAATATTTCCCACGTTTACACTATTTCGAGCATATATTTTATCTATTTATTAAATTTGATATTTACCATAAATATGTAAATCAAACTATAAATATCTAATATTAATTATAAACCGAGTGCATTAAAGATAGTTAGTTTCTAAATATTAATTAGATTTCATGCACGATTTCAATAATCGGTTATTGAGAAGGTAAACCGTTTCGTATCCTATAATTTTATCTATATATAAACCTATATTCACAATTAAAAAATGTATCTTTACTCTAATTACAATCCTTTAATAAATTGTACAATCATCATCTTTAATCTACAACCGCAAGACAGTTTCTTTCCCTCTTCTTTTACGAAATTTAGCAATGTATCCTGTGTTTATTCATCTTGCTTGCACCAATACGAAGTTCTATTTCTGCAGATTTCTTAATGTAAGTCAATGTTGCTAACATGTTTGTTTTGATTACATTTCTTTTATTTACCATGTCTAATCTATATTTACATATGTTATCTTTTGAAATGTAGTTATTAACGTAATGGCAAATTTACCTTTTGAGATTGTGGCCTATGAGATTTTTACAAGACTTTCAGCGAAAGATGTTGGGCGATTGAATGTTTTATCCAAGAGATGGTATTTCGAACTCTCGAGTCAAAAATTTGCTACCATGCATTTTACTCGGTTGTCCATGTTTGAGAAGCAAAAGTTTCTTACTAATCAAGGGTCATCATTTGCAATATTTAACACAAATTCTGGACAACATCATGCTTACTTGATTAACATCATACCTTTTCCTATCCAAACAATGTTTTCTGACATACAAGTTTTATCCAGTTTGAATGGTTTACTATTGGTTTGTGAGAAAAACACTGCTCTTTTGATTCTGTGGAATCCGACTACAAGAGTTTACAAGGTAGTTTCTGATTGTCATTCTGGAAATTATTACAACTACCAATTGGATGCTGCTTCATTGTATGTAGATTCATCCAACGATTACAAAATTTTACTCCTAAAACGTGATCATGGTCTTATGCGTCCTTTTGTCTACTCAAGGAGATATGCGGCATGGAGAAGCATAGGTTTCTTAACTGAAACCAAATACAATGGCTCTGATTATGTTTGGTCAAGTGGTACTTTTTGCAAATCTTCTTTGTTTTTCACAGTTTCAAAATATTGGTCCGAATGTGAAAGTTTTGTTGTGAAGTTTGATGTTGATCAAGAGACTTTCAGCAAAATATCTTTTCCATATGTTCAAAAGTCTTGGATAGCCCAAGGTCATCTTTTAAAAATTTCGAATGTCCTTCACATGTTTCTTACTAATGGATTCCCTAATTTCGGTGTTGATCTATGGAAACTGGACACTAATATTTGGACCAGGGTCTTATCTTTCCAACATGTTCGTCAAGCTGGGGATGTTCAGCAGTGCGACGTTGCACACGTGTTGAACGAGCATACATGGATCTTGAATGCAGAGTGGGGACAGACGATTAAAGTTTTTATGGATGCGGTTCAACTTGGCTATCTTGATGATGCAGATACCTTTCGTGGAGTAAGGGGAGCTCTGTTTTATGAATCGCTTATTTCACCGTTTGTTTAGTTTTATGTTATTATGGTGGATGTTTTATCAGTTATGTAATGTTTCTCTCTATAATGTTACTGTTAAGTATAATGCTAATGGCTTTTGGTTATTAATTTTTATTTTGTCTGTATTAACTATGACAATATTTTGATGATATGTAGTCTATATTATTTTCTATGAGTGTTGTATATTGTTAACTTATATTAAATCATTGATATGTTTTTAACTTTTGAATGTCAATTGTGTTCCAAAATGTTATAATTATAAGTTATATCCTGTAACTTTTAAATATTTTTAAAACAAAATAAAAAACGGTAATTGATACACTTACGTTTAATGTATGTTAATTTGCGCAAGAAACCTTTAGTTACTTTAACTAACATTGGTGCACTATATTAGTTTATAACCATCATTACCTTCTTACAAAAGTGTTAATTATGGCATGTCATTTCAATAGTTGTTGGAATTGTATAAGTACTTTTTCAAACACCACTATAATATTTTATACTACCATAAAAACTCATTTAATAATAATCACCATCCTCATTCTCTAAAATACAACCTCCGGCCTCTTCATCTTCACTAACTGAACTCTGAAACTGCTTTCCAAAGACCTCGGCATTCTGATCTTTCAGTTTTACAACCGGTAAGCACATCTTCACTTGAAATGTTGTTGTTTGTTCTTTACCTTTCTTATAATATTTCAAAATTTTAGTGTTAAGTTAGTGTTCATCTAAATGCTTTATGGGCTCTTTTATCTCTTTAAATGTCCATACTCATCTGAAATCTGCTCACAGATTTTTTATTATTCAACATATAGTAATTATTAATCATTGATTCTGTTTCTAAATATGTTTTATCTTAGGTTTTGTCAATTTTAGGGACAAAAATTAAAACTATGATAATGGGTGATCTACATTTTGACTGTTATGCATGTATTGTTAATCTAGATCATTTTTTTTTATTTATCAATGTAGGTATTAGTATAATGGGTGAGCTACATTTTGAGTTAATCCTTTCAGAGATTTTTACAAGGCTTTCTGCAAAAACGGTTGGTCGTTTAAAGGTATTGTCTAAGAAATTTAATGTCGAATTGTCTAGCGAACAATTTGCGTCCATGCATCTGAGGCATATGTCAAAGCATGAGCAGAAAAAATTTATTACTTATCATGATGAATCAATGGTTCTTTTTAACAAAGTAGATGGTCAACTTTCTGCTGTTTTTAGTAAAATTATAGATTTCCCTTATGAGATAAGCGTTGCTGATTTAGGAGTCATTTCAAGTGTTTGTGGATTAATACTGCTTTCTGATAAAAGTATCAGCTCTTTGATTGTTTGGAATCCAACTACAAATGTTATTAAACTATTATCTCATGCTGTTTTTGGTAAATCATACAACTTTCAACTGGATACGGCTGGGATTTATATGGATTCTACTGGTGATGTTAAGATTTTACATTTGAAACGCCAGCACAATGTCATTGTTCCTTATGTGTATTCGAGGAAATCTGGATTGTGGAGATCTGTATCTTTCTTGAATGAAACTAAATACAATACCACTGATTATGCTTGGTCGAATGGTACGTTTTGCAATGGTGCATTGTTTTTTACCGTGTCTAAGTATTGGTCAGATTTTCAAAGCATTATTATTCAGTTTGATGTTAATCTAGATGTTTTCAGTTTAATATCTGTTCCCTTTGTTCAAGAATCTTGGGTTCCACAATGTCATCTCTTAGGAGTTTCTGATGTGCTTCACATATTTGTTACTAATGGCTTCGCTGAGTTTTCTGTTGAACTATGGAAGAGGGAATCTGATGCTTGGACAAGGGTATTTTCATTTCCAGATGTTCGACAACTACAATGGGGTCTAGCTTACGATTTAACTGCTTTGATTCAATCCAATTCATGGATTTTGATGGCTGACTGGGGACAGATAATTGAGGTTTTCATGGATAATGTTCAACTTGATTACCTTTGTCATGCAGATACTTTTCGTGGGATGCGAGGATTGTTGTTTTATGAATCACTGATTTCACCTTCCATGTAGGGTATGTTGATGTGTTAAAGACTTTTCCAATATTTTGCTTATCCATATTAAACAGATAATATTATGTTTTGAATAGTTTTTGTTTATGTAATTTAGATGACTTAGTGTTATCTAATGTTAATATTCTATGACAGTTTACTTTTAATGTTGTTTAGTACATTGTATTATGTAATGTTTGCGTGCTTAATATGGTATTTTCGTATCATCTTGAGTGACCTTAAGATAACATGTTCTTATATTGTTATATGTATGATTTAGTTATACTTATCATTATGTTTAATATGTATTATATTTAATAAGTAACCATATTATTAAGACTTTTATGACCATTGTTATATATTTCACAATTGTGTAACCCAAGCCCAAATAAATTTTATGATGTGTAACCCAAGCCCAAATAAATTTAATCAACCATTTTGGGTTTCCATGTTTTTGTAAGCCACAATGTTTTTTGTGGTTAAATTTGTATATTTATGTTTTAGTTTATCAAACAAACAAGTTCTTTATATATATATGTTAACTCAGTTTTATTCTTACATAATTGTGTTGATTTTTTAAAATCTTATGATACATATAATACATATTTAGCCAATACATAAAAAGCATAAACATATTTATCTATATTTTGATATAAAAATAAAATAAAACATTGTTTTCTCAGTTAATGAATTCTAAGCCAATTTCGTTTAGAATTAGTGTACTATATTTGTCAAAGTTTAACGTTTAGTCATAATTGAGTATCACTTTGTTAGAATTGTGTTTTGTATAATAAGATTGTTGTGTTATTGGCTACATGTAAGTTGATGATACGTGTGTGTTTGTATACATTGTATGTCTTCTCCGAATAAAGTCATAAACATGAATATTACCCCATAATGTGTATCTAATTATGTAATTTATTTTTTTCTATCTTTAATGGATATGTCAACAAACATATACATATAAATTGTGTTTTGTGTATTTCTATTTGTTTTTCAAACAAAGATTTGTGAATCATCACATATGAAGTGTAGGACATCTACTATTTTATTGTTTTAAAGTATTCATAAAGATCAGTTACTTTAATAGTTAAGATGTAAACTTAAAGTATTAGTTTAATGTTGTTTTTTTGCCAAAAAAAAATCCATTTTCAGAGTCGTTTGAGTCTTTCACTTTCACCATTGCGCCTCTTCTCTCAGCCACATGATCCGCAAACTGATCATTTGTTCAAAATTCAGCATTCATGTTCTTCTTTTTTTGTTGAACACTATTATTTGATCGAGTTCCTACAGTAACTCTTTGATAGTTATGTAAAACTTAGGTTAAGAACTTGCAACCTAAATTTGACTTATATAAAGTCAAACAGTAAATATCTTCGTATCATATGCGTATATGTACATTATTAGTTATAACATTACCTTGGGGATCCACCGTGTGTCAACACGGGTCTCTAACCTAGTAAATAAATAAATGCAAATGACAGAGAAGGAAGATAGTAATTTATACGGAGTATTAGTTTGTCATCATCTAAATCAAAACTACCATCCTATTAATTAAAACTACTTTTTAATTCCCAGATTGACAATGAAACCTCATGCGATTCTTTGATTACTTTTATGAAGCCGCTATAAAGTTTCCATTATCATAACTCGAAGAGTTGTATGAAGAATTCCTGGAAAAATCAATAGAGAGCTGATTTCCCCTAACTAACTCACTCAATCTAAAATCAGTATAGGACAACCAAGATAAAAAAAAAAGACATACCTCTTATTTTATATGTGATGAAATATCCCAAAACATAAACACTATTAGGGAGCAGAAATCAGGAACCTTCACACAGTAATATACTATGCACACTTATGTGACTCAATTTCTTTGTTAGATAATTGTATGGCCAGAGAGACTGTTAAAAATAATGTTTCTATATTCATTCAAATATTAAATATTGTTTTATAAATATTGTTAAAAATCTTTTCTAAAAATAAAGTTCGTTTATTTTTTTGTTGGTTACAAAAACTTATGTGTTGGGTGAGTTTTGTTATTTCAGGTATACATTAGCCCGGTTGAGAAGTCCAGCATTAACTTGGCCCGTTTTGTCTCAAGCCCATATTTGGAGCCCAGCTGGAGTTCGTTTAGGGTTTGGTTATAAAAGTCTTCATCAGTCATTCGTACCTCTTTCAACAATTCACTCGTCTCTCTCACTCACACTTTAGATCATCTGTATTAGGGTTTGTCTCTGTATCGTAAGATTCTTATTGTTTCTTTGTATTTCGTTTATTTTCCCAGTGATTCGTCTGTTCATATTGATCAGAAGAATCACTAGACTCTGTATTGTTTCGAGCTTGTTGTTTTAACAAGTTCTTGGGTATTTGGGGGGCAAATCTTTGGGTTGGTTAATAATATTTTTAGTCACTTGTTTTGTCGCTATTTCTCTTGTTATCGTGTGGGTTGTTCATATTATTCTTGGTCTGTGTGTTGTGTTTGTATCAAACCCTAGTTTTCTACATGGTATCAGAGCCTTAGGCTCTTGATTCTGGTTTTGTCTTTGTTTTTCTTTCCGCTGTTATTGTGTATTTTGTAGATCAGATCTAAATAATAGATCTGTGTCTACATATTTTAGATCAGATCTAAATAATAGATCTGTGTCTTCTTTATCTTATAATAGATCTGATCTGGTTATAGATCTTGTCTAATATTATTTGTATTTTTTGATCCTTGGATCTAGGGTTTCTGTGGTCAACTATTGTTGATTACTCTGGAGTATTGTTCTGGTGAGCTTTTGGACTGGAAGCTTGCAGTCTGGTTTGGATCTTGTTCTGGAACGCTGTGCTGATTGCTCTCTGGTCGTGTAACCCTAAGTGAAGGTTACAGACTACGAGTTTCTGGTGAGATTGTTCCTGTCTTATCTTGTGTCTAGGGCAAAGGCCCGGGTTAGGAGGACCGGAATTGTGCCAACTATTTGGTGTCTTGGTTTGTTCTTTGTTGTTTTTTGATTGTCTGATTGAATATTGTGTTTTATCTGTCTTATATTACTATATAAATATAATAGTTAATAAAGAGCTCCTGTGTTAAGATCTGCATGGGCACCAATGAGTGATGAACCCATGATCTGAACACTGACACAGCTTCGCTCTCTAGGTTTTATTCTGTTTATCTTGTTTGTTCTGTTTCTTTTAGTTGTCTTGATTTGTTTATCTGTGTTTTTCCATGGGTGATTCTGATGTGATTGTTCCTGATCGGGGTGGAGGTCCTGGACCAGAAACTCTGATTAGTAAACTTGATATAGGAGACCCTTTATACTTGCATCCTAGTGAAACATCTAGTTTGACCATTATTAGCATTAAACTAAAAGGAACTGAAAATTATTCTGTGTGGTCTAATGCTATGAAACTTGCTCTTGAAACTAAGAATAAAATTGGCTTTATTGATGGAACATGTATTAGATCAACTACTGATGATGTTCTAGGAAGACAATGGGATAGATGTAATTCTGTTGTGCTTTCTTGGTTACTTAATTCTGTTAGTGAGGAACTTTATTTAGGTCAAGTTTTTTCTAAGTTGGCCACAGAAGTGTGGACCGACTTAAAAGAAACTTATGATAGGATTGATGGGTCTGTTATCTTTAATCTGTATCAAAAAATTAACTCTGTTAGACAAGGTGGTTCAACTGTGGCTGAATATTATCACAAGTTGAACACTATGTGGAAACAGTTTGATGCTATAGTTCAACTTCCTGGTTGTACTTGTCAAGCTGCAAAAGAATTTAATGATTTTAATGCATTAATACAACTTATGCAGTTCTTGATGGGTTTAGATGACATCTATCAACCTGTAAGATCAAATCTGTTGACTAGTGATCCTTTACCTACTTTAAAAAATGCTTTTTCAATACTAACTAGGGAAGAATCACATAGGAGTTCTAGTTCTAATACAAAAAATCAGAATGTTTCTTTTGTTTCTAAATCCAATCAAAATTCTGATAATAAAAAGAGACCTAATAGAGGACCCAATCCAAATTTGAAATGCACACATTGCAACATGATTGGTCATACAGTTGATAGATGTTATGAATTAGTAGGTTATCCACCAGGTTACAAGAAAAAACCTGTTGGTCAGAATACTAGGTCTAACATGTCTAGTAATAATTGTAATGTGCAACAATCTGTTCCTTTTACTGGGTCTACTTATGGTGTTCCCTTTTCTTCAGAACAGATTTCTAAAATTTTGAACCTGATCAGTGAGAAAGGTGGAAGTGATTCACATAACTCCAATGCTGGAGGTAAGAGTGTGAATGCTTCTGGTTTCTCAAGTATGTCTTGTTTAGGCAATTTAGGAAAAGTTTTGAAAAATCTATCTTGTTGTTCTGAATTTACAAAAAAACTTTTTAACTAAAGGTTGGATTACTGATTCTGGTGCCAACCAACATATGACAAATAATGATAGAGACATGTTTAATTGTATAGATGTGTCTAGTTATGATTTAGATGTTAAACATCCAAATGGAACTAGTGCCAAAGTAACTAAAATTGGTGATATTAAAATTGCTGAAAATGTTACTTGTTAGGTGTTTTTCTAGTTCCTGATTACTGTGTTAGTTTAATGTCTGTACATAAACTTGCTAGAGATAGTAAACTATCTGTCTTATTTGATGAAAATCAATGTTATATTCAGGATTACAGATACCAGAAAACCCTGGTGACTGGTAGACAGAGTGATGGCCTGTATTTTGTAGGTGCTAGTGTAAGTTCTGAAAATTTTTGTTTTAATAGTTCTGTTGAGTCCAGTTTATGGCATAGCAGATTAGGTCATCCTTCTGACCAAGTCTTGGCTGTTTTAAAAGATACTCTTCACATTAATAAGATAAAATCTGAACCTTGTGAAATTTGTCATAAGGCTAAACAAACTAGGTTACCATTTCCTCTTAGTGATCATAAAACTAAAGAAATAGGAGATATAATACACCTAGATGTCTGGGGACCTTATAAGGTCACAAGTAAAGAAGGTTATAAGTTTTTTCTTACAATTGTTGATGATTTTTCTAGAACAGTTTGGTGTTACCTATTGAAAAACAAAAGTGAAGTATTTGATAATTTGATTATTTTTTATGAAATGTTAAAAACTCAATTTAAAAAATCTGTTAAGG
This sequence comes from Ambrosia artemisiifolia, assembly GCA_032199755.1. Taxonomy (NCBI): domain Eukaryota; kingdom Viridiplantae; phylum Streptophyta; class Magnoliopsida; order Asterales; family Asteraceae; genus Ambrosia; species Ambrosia artemisiifolia. The sequence goes on from CM063518.1 coordinate 20,535,404, forward strand.
TTTTTAGGAGTGATAATGGTACAGAATTTGTCAATAATCAAATGAGTAACTTTTGTAATAAAAATGGTATAATACATCAAACAAGTTGTGCTTACACTCCACAACAAAATGGTGTTGTGGAGAGGAAGCACAGGCATCTTTTAAATATGGCCAGGGCTCTGCTATTTCAAAGTGGACTTCCCTTAAATTTTTGGTCTGAATGTGTCTTAACTGCTACTTACCTTATTAACAGGGTTCCTTCTTCAGTTTTACTAGGTAAGAGTCCTTATGAGATAGTGTATGGGTTCCCTCCCAACCTTAGCCATTTGAAAAATTTTGGGTGTCTATGTTTTTTTACTGTCTTAAATGATAATGATAAACTAACCAGTTGTGCTGAGAAGTGTGTACTAGTTGGTTATTCTAGTTTTAAAAGGGGGTATAAGTTGTGGAATTTGGAAACAAAACAGTTTTTATACTCTAGAGATGTAAGGTTTTATGAGGAGATTTTTCCTTTTAAAACAGGCTTAAAAGATACAACAGTTTTTGAAGATAGTTCTTTAAATCATTTAAACTTTTTTGACTCTGAAATTGGTCAAATGGCTGGGGAAAATAATCTTCCCAATGATGAATGGGGAACCACTGGGACTCATGTGGACCTAGCTAGTCAGCAATCAGGAAAGACTCCTGGTACTGTTATGCAATCTGATGAAAATCAGAATGAAAACAGTAACAGTAGAAGTTATCCTGATATGGCTGATCATGATGCAGGGTCTTCAAATGATGAGCCTGACCCATCTGAGGGAAGTTATGTTAGGAAATCTTCTAGAGTGTCAAATTTTCCTAAAAAGTATGATGATTTTGTAGTTGAAAAAAAGGTTAAGTATGGTATAGAAAATGTTGTTAACTATTCCAAGTTGTCTAGTGAAAATTTATGTTTTGTGTCTGTTTTAAATAAAACTACTGAACCTGCCTCTTATCTTGAAGCTTCTAAAGACCCAAGGTGGGTTGAAGCTATGAACCTTGAGATGGAAGCTCTGTATAGAAATAAGACTTGGATTATGACAGAGTTACCTAATGGTAGAAAACCAATAGGATGTAGATGGGTATACAAGGTTAAGTATAAGGCAGATGGTGAGGTAGAAAGATTTAAGGCTATGTTAGTTGCCAAAGGGTATAACCAAAGGGAAGGAATTGACTTTGGGGAAACCTTTTCTCCAGTAGTCAAAATGGTTACAGTTAGAGTTGTTGTGTCCTTAGCTGTTCAGAATAATTGGCAATTATACCAACTTGACATTAATAATGCTTTTTTATATGGTTCCATTTCAGAAGATGTGTATATGTTACCACCTGAAGGATATAGTTCTAAAGGTGATAATAGAGTTTGTAAACTAGTTAAATCTTTATATGGCCTTAAGCAGGCCCTAGAAAATGGAATGAAAAATTGACCAAAGTTTTACTTGAAATAGGTTTTGTTCAAAGCATATGTGATTATTCTCTATTTGTTCTAAGTAAACAAGATGTGTTTGTTATTTTACTTGTTTATGTTGATGATATTGTTATCACTGGTAACAATGGAAATGAAATAAACAAAATAAAAGAATTTCTTAGTTCAAACTTCTTGATTAAAGACCTAGGTAAATTGAAATATTTTCTAGGAATTGAAGTTTTGTATGACAATAAAAATATTTGTTTTTCCCAAAGAAAATATTGCTTAGAATTATTAGAAGACTTTGGGTATTTAGGTTGTAAACCAATAAACACACCTATTGAACAAAGTTACATAGTCAGTGTTAAAAATGTTAAGAATGAAAAGCCTATTGAAAACATTACTGGATACCAAAGACTTATTGGAAAACTTATTTATCTTTCTTTAACCAGTCCAGATATATGTTATGCTGTGCAGTATTTGAGTCAATATATGCACAAACCCAATAATGGTCATTTAAAAATTGCCTTGAGACTATTAAGATACTTGAAATTATCTCCTGGTAATGGAATAGTATTTAGTACTTGTGATGATTTTAAGTTATATGGTTTTGTGGATGCTGACTGGGCTAAGTGTTTAGACACTAGAAAGTCAGTTACTGGTTTCTGTTTGTTTCTGGGAAATTCACTGATTTCCTGGAAAAGTAAAAAACAAAGCACTGTATCCAGGTCCTCTGCAGAGGCTGAATACAGGGCTATGTGTAGTGCAACTTGTGAGCTTATGTGGCTCAGGAATGTGCTGTCAGAATTAAAGGTTGTTTGTGAGTTACCCATTAAGTTGTATTGTGATAGCAAATCAGCTATTGCAATAGCTAATAATCCTGTATTTCATGACAGAATAAAACATTTTGAGTTAGATATACATTTTTTAAGAGAAAAAATAGCTGTTGGTATTATACAAGCTTTAAAGATAGAATCAGAAAATCAGGTTGCTGATGGGTTTACTAAGGGATTAACAATTCAGCAACATAAAATTTTTTGTGAAAGTTTAAAGCTAAAAGATCTGTTTAATATTTGAATGATGGGGGCATGTTAAAAATAATGTTTCTATATTCATTCAAATATTAAATATTGTTTTATAGATATTGTTAAAAATCTTTTCTAAAAATAAAGTTCGTTTATTTTTTTGTTGGTTACAAAAACTTATGTGTTGGGTGAGTTTTGTTATTTCAGGTATACATTAGCCCGGTTGAGAAGTCCAGCATTAACTTGGCCCGTTTTGTCTCAAGCCCATATTTGGAGCCCAGCTGGAGTTCGTTTAGGGTTCGGTTATAAAAGGCTTCATCAGTCATTCGTACCTCTTTCAACAATTCACTCGTCTCTCTCACTCACACTTTAGATCATCTGTATTAGGGTTTGTCTCTGTATCGTAAGATTCTTATTGTTTCTTTGTATTTCGTTTATTTTCCCAGTGATTCGTCTGTTCATATTGATCAGAAGAATCACTACACTCTGTATTGTTTCGAGCTTGTTGTTTTAACAAGTTCTTGGGTATTTGGGGGGCAAATCTTTGGGTTGGTTAATATTATTTTTAGTCACTTGTTTTGTCGCTATTTCTCTTGTTATCGTGTGGATTGTTCATATTATTCTTGGTCTGTGTGTTGTGTTTGTATCAAACCCTAGTTTTCTACAGAGACGAACCAAGAAGAGATTATACCAGTGTTTGTTTGTTTGTTTGTACCTACCGTTGCATCTTTTGTAACTTGACGCATGAACCAGAGTAAGAAGATGCATAGCTAGATGATTCAAATTTGAAGCACAACAACTGCCATAAGCATGCGTTTAACAAATAAAATCCCAAAATTAAAACCCTAGAAATACAAACGGTACATACTATAGAAGAAACAGAGCAAGATGATGAATAGCTGGATGATTCAAATTCGAAGCATAACAACTGCCATAAGCATGCGTTTAGTAAGAAAAAGCCAAAATCAAAATCCTAGAAACGCAAAGGGTACAGACTATAGAAGAAACTAAAAGGAAAACCCAAAGTAACACCTATGTGGGATAACATCTAAACAACAGCGGAGGAAGAAAGAGAAAATACCTGTTAAAACGGTTCGCAGAGGAAACGAAGCGAAAGCCATATTCGGTTGTCAGAGAGGATGAACTGATGAAGTATCCGTTTTACGACCGGAAAACTGTTCGGCCGGTGGTGTCTAGCCGTGAGAGTGACAGAAAGAATGAAAGAGAAAGCGAGAGAAAGTGGGATTTTGATGCAGAGAGGGAGATATAGAAAGAAGACGTTAGGGTTGTACAAAGATGAGAACACGTGGAAGATGAGAAGACGCGGAATGTTCTCAACCGTTGAGATTGTACAACTCAAGCTTATACAACTTGTACATCTGGGTACAACAAAAGTTGCATAAATAGGTTTCTAAATGTATATATATATATAATATGTTCTCCTGAATCATAACCAAAATAAGTTCAAATGAATCATAACCTAATCTGTTTTCAAAACAATTTTATTCTCACATTTTTTTAAGGGAAAATGACAAAAATAGCCCGTTGACCGGGCATTTTGCACAAATAAACCTTTGACCCCTCTTTGGAGAGACGGGACACGGCTCCCAACGAGCCTGAACCGTCTCCCGAGAGGCTTCCCATTTCAGCCAACAGAGGACCGCCACGTGTCGTTGTTGATCCCGAGGCTGTCCCGTCTCTCTCCAGACGGGTCAGAGGTCAACCGTCTCTCTCCCCAGACGGGTCACACTTCCCCATGCCGTCTCAAGCCGTCTCGGGAACCGTCTGAACCGTCTCAAAGTGTTTCGGGAACCGTCTGAAGACGGGTCACATTTTACAATGGTGACTCGCCGTCTCCCGAGACGTCGTCTCCGGTGAGTCCCGATGGTTCGACCGACGCTTCGGTTGTCCAGGTCACCACCTATAAATACCGTGTCTCGTCTCCCGTCAGACCATCCAAACCACCACCACCGTCTAACAGTAGCAGCACTATCCAAACCACCACCACCGTCTAACAGTAGCAGCACCACCACACCACCACCACCGTCCACCACCACCGTCTAACACAAATGGCACCCCAAAGATGGACAGAAGAACAGGAGATTGCACTTGTATCAGCATGGCGCCACGTTGAAGAGAGCACCCACCAAACCAACAAATGGTTTCGTATCCAACACGAGTACAACCGGCTGGTTGGAGGGTCTGACCGGACAACGGACTCTCTTAGCCGGAAGTTGAACGATTTGACAACGAAGTGTCAAATCTTCAACGGGTACCACAACCGGACACTTCAGTTGGTACCCCCGGCTTTCCCGAAGACACGTCAATTAGACACAGCAAAAGACAGTATAAAAACAGGGAGGGAAAAGAATTTAAACATTTGTCCGCGTGGCAAATGATGAGAGATTATCTATCTTAACTAGTTTATTTGTAATCAAATTTTATTTATGTTTTTTTATGTTTTTTTATTAATGTTTATTTATGTAATGTTTATTTATGTTTTTTTTATATCAAAGTAAATATTTCATTAATATTACAATAACAATAAAAAAACTATACTATTACAATAACGATAAACAAACTATACTATTACAACAAACTTCCTAAATTTACTTGCTAAGAACTAAGAACTTTGTTTGAATGGTGTATGTGCGCTTCATAGACAAAGAACTCTTCTTGCAAATAAAATAGACTACCACATTGTAGATGCAAATTACACGGGTTAACCCACGCGCAGATGCAACAACAATCCAAGTAGCCGTACGCAGATGAAACAACAATCCAAGTAATCGGACAATATTTTCGTAAGCCGGTAGGCTTCGGTTGGGAAACCAAAAAACGTCATTGGTTTGGAAGATGAAAGGTTTGGGGAGGGTGGTGGGTGCAAATTTTGTTAAGTGAAATCCGGTATTTATATACACTAGTGAGACGGTTCAGACGGTTCCCGAGACGGTTTGAGACGGCATGGGGAAGTGTGACCCGTCTGGGGAGAGAAACGGTTGACCTCTGACCCGTCTGGAGAGAGACGAGACAGCCTCGGGATCAACAACGACACGTGGCGGTCCCCTGTTGGCTGAAATGGGAAGCCTCTCGGGAGACGGTTCAGGCTCGTTGGGAGCTGTGTCCCGTCTCTCCAAAGAGGGGTCAAAGGTTTATTTGTGCAAAATGCCCGGTCAACGGGCTATTTTGGCCATTTTCCCTTTTTTTATTGTAGAGAAAAATGAATCCTAGTCCTAGTATATAAATCTTCAAAGCTACATTAAAATAGGTTCAAAAGAAACATGTCAAACGGATTGAAAACACCCAACGTGTACTTTTAGAGATGTAACAGTAGTTTGACTATGTTGCTTTGATGACTTGTTTGCAGAAGTAATTTATGTCATTGGTTCGAAGATTTAGAGGACCCTCTCAAAGTTACAAGAGCTCCTACTCTCCTGTTGACTTCTGACTTTCAGAATACTGTTTACTTGTTTAATTTGGCCTAGAGAAACAAGAATCCTAGCATTTTGTATGCATCTTATTTCTTGCAGCAAGGTCATATTTTATTAACGTGTTAAACTCGATAATGTACGTTGAGGTGTACACTCTACAATGCAGTTATTGTATTAGGACTAGGATTTTTTTTATTTTTTTTTTATCCAAACCCTTCATCCATATGATTTTGTTTGGTCCTCTCAAATTGTCAAGTTTGAGAGGATAGTCCTGAAACACAGTAAGGGGCTGTTTGATAGCTTCTGAATGGTTATTAAGAGGCTACATCTGAATGACTTATAATCTCTTAATGGTTAAAATGTAATCTTAAGTATGAATGGTTAAGAGGTAACATCTTAATGGTTGCCTCTTAACCATTCAGACTTAAGGTTACCTCTTAACCATTCAGAGGTTATGAACCATTAAGAGGTAGCCTCTGAATGGTCATTAAGAGGCTACCAAACAGGTTTAAGGATAATTTTCTTTTATTTATTTATTTATATAACACTAGTATTTGACCCGCGGGCGTTGCCCCGGGGACACGTATCTAACCCGGTAAGAATAAATGTGGCTGGGAAAAAAACGCCGTCCGTGGGACTTGAACCCACGACCACGTGATTAAAAGGTAGGCGCTCTACCAACCGAGGTAGAACGATTTTCGCACAACCATGTAAAAAAACGGCAGCCGACACACGATTCGTACACAATGCATACAAAGTTGGTGCGAAGATTCTAACCCAAGATCTTAGACATAAAAAGGCATTCGCCTATGACAAAGAATTTGTAGTTACGATTCATCTTGAAAATGCGCATATAAAGGAAAAACGAGACAACATCTTGAAGGAATGGAACCCAAGACCATGGAGTTATAGAAACACACGTGAACCAGCAAGGAACAAAGAATATATGTCGAACTGTAGAGCCTTCGGAACAGGACACTGCACCCACAATCAAGACACCGAGCCTTAAAAATTTAAAAATAGGGGAAAAACGGTTAGCCAACTTTGACCTTAAGAGGAAAATAAGGAAAACAAAATCTAGCCTATAACATAAAGAAACAGGGATAGAATCAAGGCCGAAGTTAGTCTTAAGTGGAGAAATTCGGTCACTAAGGTATGGGTAGAAGAAGTCTATTTTGATTGGACTCCGACGGTCCCGACAGTTTTCGGACATGTTGGGGATTCGGTGGATTGTTCGGTCCCTAAATTGAAGTCGGAGGTGGTTAGAGGCACCGGTCAGAAGGCGCAGCTGAAGTCGGTGGTGGTTAGCGGTGCCGGTGGGGAAAATGAAAGGATTGACACGAATATTGAGGAGGAAGCCATGCAAAGGGGTGATGGTTCGGTTTCCATGCAGTCTAACGTGCAGGTGCAAATCCCAACGTGGGAAAGAGAAAAAGTGAAGGACCCCAAAGTTGTGCAGTTGGATTCACCAGGCCCAATGTCTCTTGGGCTTGATATTCCCCCTCATTTAATTAGTTCCATAGATGGGCCCAACGATGCTATTAATAATAAAAGGCCCAACAAGCTGATATCTAGGGTGCTACCTGATAGTGGAGATAATTCGATTGGGAAAGGAAACAAAGAAAAAGTATTTCTTACTCCAGACCTCAACAACTCAGTGGGATCTGACCCTTTTGACTTAAAGGGGATAATCCAAAGAGATGTTGAGGAAAAATCGAAGAGGAATATGGTGGTTGAAGATCAAAATTTAGAAGTCAATGGCGGTGATGAGATTGAGGACCAAGACGATGAAGTATTTGATTCAGAGGAGGAACTGGATTTTGAAGAGGAAGCGGATGAAACAATTGATTACGGAGAAGGTCTGGGCATTGGACTGAAAGATTTTAAGAATCACGTGAAGAAGTCTATTCATGGGGAATGAGTTACCGGAATTCTCCAATGAATTTTATTTCTATTAACATAAGAGGGGTGTCTGATGCGGATAAGAGCGGTGGGTAAGAGATCTGAAGATGGACCTGAAGCCCGATTTTATCTCTATTCAGGAAACTCATCAGGTCAGTTTGTCTAAACGTTTTATCTCGAAGTTTTGGGATAATTCGTGTTTCGAAGCTGTGGCGGTAGACGCTATTGGTCGGGTGGTCTCCTTTCTATTTGGGACCCGACGAAGTTTACTTTGACGGGTGTAATTAGGCAAATACATTTGTTGGTTGTTTTGGGGGACATAGTGGGGATAGATGGATCTGTTAATATAGTGAATATCAACGCGCCTAATGACCTGGCTAGTAGAAACATTATGTGGGGTAATTTGGCAGAGCTTGTTAGTAGCATGGATGGTATGTGGCTGGCAATTGGTGATTTTAATGAGGTTAGGTGGCCGGAGGAACGGGTCAACTCGGTGTTCGACCATGTCGCTGCTGCTAATTTCAATGAATTCATTAGACGTGTCGGATGGGTAGAGTACTTTATGTCAGGGGGTAAATTCACTTACATATCCGATAATATTGATGTCAAGTTTAGCAAAATCGATCGGTGTCTGGTTTGCGAGGAATTTATGTCCAAGTGGCCTTCAGCTTATTTTTCGGTGCAGCCGCGCATGTTTTCGGATCACTGTCCTATTTTTCTAGGGTGTGACACTCGTGACTTTGGTCCGTATCCGTTTAAGTTGTTCAATTCTTGGCTTGGGGAAAGCGAACTATCATCTATTGTATCCAACTCGATGGCTAAATTGGGGTCTAATAAAGCTTCTGATGTGGAGTTATTTAAGGTCATGAGGCTTATTAAAGAAGAAGTTAAGACATGGAGAAGTATCAAGAAGGGTGAACAACAAAAAGAAGTGGCTGAAGTAGTTAAAAAGTTGAGGGATATTGAAAGTAAGGCTGAATTGGGTCTTCTGTCAGCGGATGAAAAGAAGATTAGATTAGAGCTCAAAGCTACTCATAAAAGACTTGAAAAGAGGAAAGCTAAAGATCTTTACCAAAAGGCGAAGGTGAATTGGATTAAGTTTGGGGACGAGAACTCGGCGTATTTCCATAAAGTGGTGAATTTGAACAAAGTCAGGAACAAATTAAGTGGGCTGAATATTGACGGTAGATGGGAGACGGACCCGGTAGTGATCAAGGATGAAGTCAAGAGGTGGTTCAAGCGACAGTTTTTGGAACCAATGAGGAGGAGACCTTGTTTTGCTAATTTGGGCCTCCCCTCGATTTCGGAGACTCAAGCGAAAGACCTTGTTCGCCCATTTGATGCCACTGAGAATTGGGATGCTATATTGGATTGCAATGGAAACAAATCCCCGGGACCGGATGGGTTCTCTTTAAAGTTTTTCAAAAAGTTTTGGGAGGAGTTTAAACAGGCGTTACTTAATGTGATGAATGATTTCTACGAGTCGGGCACGTTTAGTCCGGGTTGTAATGCTTCCTTTATTGCGTTAATAGCTAAGAAGATCGATCCCCAAGTTGTGACCGATTTCAGACCCATATCCTTAGTGAGTGCGATGTATAAAATCACCGCTAAGGTGTTGGCTAAAAGACTTAAAGGGGTTATGGGAAGTATCATTAGTCCGACTCAATCGGCCTTTGTTGGGGGCCGAAACATCCTTGATAGTCCTCTTGTGGTTAGTGAGGTCATATCTTGGGCTAAAAAGTGCAAAATAAAGTTACTGGTTTTCAAAGTTGACTTCCAGAGGGATTATGATTCCCTCAATTGGAAGTTCCTCTTCAAAGCTATGGAGTACATGGGTTTTCCGGGTAGGTGGCTTGAATGGATGAAAGGGTGCTTGTCGTCCGGTAGAGCCTCGGTGTTGGTAAACGGGTCGCCTACCGGTGAGTTCAACTTAAGAAGGGGGTTGAGACAAGGAGACCCCTTGTCTCCATTCCTCTTCATAGTAGCCATGGAGGTTTTGAATATGCTTATGAAACAAGCAACTACCTTGGGTCTTTATCATGGGGTTCAACTTCCCAACAACGGTCCATTGCTATCACACCTCTCGTATGCCGATGATGTTATTTTCCTAGGCGAGTGGTCGAAGCATAATATTCACAGCCTTAATAGATTCCTCTGATGACTTCATTTGATTTCGGGCCTTAAGGTGAATTATGAGAAATGACATCTTTTTGGTTTTGGACCGGACAACCAAGAAGTCGAGAGGTTTGCGGGCTTACTTGGATGCAAAGTTGGGACTCTCCATTTCAATTATTTAGGTGTTCCAATTGGCGCAAACATGAAAAGAATTAGATTTTGGCCACCGGTGATTGATAATTTTAACAAGAGACTATCTTTATCGAATGCCAAATACCTTTCTTTCGCGGGGAGATTAACCCTAGTCAAAGCGGTATTGGGAAGTATACCTTCCTATTATCTCTCGTTATTTCAAGCGCCCAAGGCGGTTATCAAAAAGTTGGAGAGCATTAGAAGGGATTTTCTTTGGGGGAAATCGAACTCTAATTGTAAATTGAGATGGATTAAATGGGATAAGTTCCTCAAATCTAAAGCTTCTGGTGGTCTTGGTGTTGGGAGAATTGAGCATTTTAACGAGGCGATGATCGCGAAGTGGTGGTGGAGATATAAAAACGAACCGGAGAGCCTTTGGGTTAAAGTCATTGATGCTGTACATTCTTCGACTCGTAATAAACATTTAATCCCCATAAAGAAGTTTATAGTTGGAGTTTGGAAGGATATTGGAAGCGTGGAAGGTAGTCTAATGAAAAAGGGGATTAATATAGTGGATAAGCTCTTGGTTAAAGTGGGGAATGGGTCCCGGGTTCGTTGGGCTACTGAAAATCCGTTTGCTGACACGTTTCCGGCTGTGTACAGATTGGCTACTGATAAGTCGGCTAGTGTAGCTAAATGGGCTGAAACTTTCACTGCTGGAGGCATCATGGTTATGCTTGTTAGAAGCCTAAGTCCTGGGGAAGAAGAGCAACAATTGGAACTCCTCAATAATGTTTTAATGCAGGTCCAACTTAATTCTGACAGGGACATTTGGCGCTGGGAAAACAAAGAAGGCACCCTGTTTTCGACCAAACACGTCAGAGGAGAAATTGACGCAGTGGTTTACAATGGGCAGATGGATCCGATATTTAATTGGAACTTATGGGCCCCTCTCAAAACCAATTATCTGCTATGGAGAGTGCTGGACAGAAGGGTCGCATCCAAAATTGAGTTAGCTCGCCGAGGTGTCATTGGAGCGGATGTGCTTTGTTCTAGATGTCGGATCCACAATGAAGATACTGAGCATGTTTTTATTCGGTGCCTCTGGGCCTTGGCTGTATGGTGGAATATCTTATCTTGGCTTCGGATACCGTGGCCAAAAGGGTCGCTCTCTTTGACAGGATGGTACGATTACTTGTTCTCTCGGCCTGGGTCTAAAAATTGGAAGAAAATAGTGCATATATATGGTGGTGCTAGCTACTACTTGGAGAATATGGAATGCTAGGAACTCGAAAACTTTTGAAGATAGGCTTGTTCCGGTTCATAATTTGGTGGACCTTATCATAGAAGACTCGTACTCGTGGATTGTCAACAGGTCGAAGCTTCCTAAAGCGAAATGGGAGGACTGGGTCTCATTTAGTATAGCGAATATGGTGTAATGGTTTGTTCTTTTCGATTGGTGTTTGTATTTCCCAGCTTCTTGCTGGCTCTTTATATGCAGTTATAAAGTGTTTGCTGGTAAAAAAAAAACATAAAGAAACAGGGAGGGATAAAAAAGAGGGAATACACGCGTAAATGAAATATGTATGTGGCAAGATAATATAAAAAGAGAAATAGAAGCTTCTTATAGTAGAGCATATAAGAGAAGTACAAAAGGAAGGAAAACTTGTACAAAGTAAAACAGTATTTGCCTCTCACAAAATTACCAATTGTATCTTTATATAATTATATTAATGTATTATTTGGGATAGCTTAACAATTGGTGTTTTTTTACCCACTGCTTCACTTGCCCTAGAATGTATCTTTTGGTTGTGGATAATGGATGTTATTTGATATTTTGATGCAATGGATTTCATTTTGTAAGGGGGGACGGGGCGTCACCAAAATTGGGCTCGGGTACCCCATTACCAGCACGGTAACACCGTCGCCACACATGCTGGTAGGGGTCCCGTGAACCGTTTTTTGGTTGTTACCGTGCTGGTACAAAGAAACGGTTTTTTTTTTCTTGACCAATAAAAATATGCCACATTTTTTTTCACATTTGACCGTGATTTTTTGACCGTTTTTTATTTTTTGACCGTTTAATTTTGACCTTTTTTTATCTTTTACCCCTATACAAATCATACATTCACATAAAATACTTGCCTCGGTTAACTTTCGTTAAAAATTAAACAACATTAAAAAATAAACATTAAAAAACATTAAACATTAATTATTAAATAAATGTCGCAACATTTTTCATGGCGCAAAATGGGTGAAGTTAGTCATGTGTGCATGGTAGTAGTCGTCGCGCGTGACTTGGATTGCAATGTCTTCTTGAAGATTCGGGTGCCTCTCCATCGTGGCTTCATAGAGGGCGTTCCAACGGATACACCTGGACCAGAGAAGAATCCACCTACTAACGAGCGAATCCTTGGGGCGGTCATTTGTGCCGGTTATTTCATTGAATACCACCGACACCCGGTTCCAAAACGAAGTTCTCGGGAAATCCGTAGCATGGTTTCTCACCATCAAGTATGCCTACGTTAACGTGATCTCCTCATTTACATTCCACGGGTTCATTTTAACGATACGATTAAAGTATAACTGGTTTCGGTGTGATTTTGGTATTGAAGTTATGGGGTTTTTATAGAACAAAACGTAACGGTACGAATTCTTGAAGGTTGCAACGGTTTAAATTTTAGTAACGGTAATAAAATTAATTACCGTCTGCAAATTAAACGGTTACTTTTTTTAATTTAAATAAAATATAAATGAAAGAATCAGTGGAGTGCTGCCTCCTAAAAAGTGTTTCAGTGAAGTAAATTAGTGAAGTGATGTGGCAGTGCATAATTGGTTAAAATCAATGAAAGAAAAAACAAGTTCTATAAGCACCCCTTATGCCATAAGAGCCTTGAATTTGTGAAAATATGGGGATTTCAGTTACTTTGGCAATATATTTAATTTTTAATAGGCCAACAAATCAATTCCGATCACTCACGAAGTACCCACTGGACAAAGGAGTATTATGAGAGTAACCCGGGTCCACCAATAATTTCATACCAGTTCCCGGGGAAAACCCGCCGCCCGAAGGCCCACTGTGGTAAAACCAGGCCCACCAGCAACATTTTGATTCCGGCAGGACTTGAACTCCCCACCTCCCATAAGGAAAGCAAGGAGGGTGTCACTCCACCATAAGGGGATTGGCTACTTTGGCTAAATATTTTTATCCAAATAATCAATTGACCATATCCATAAGGTAGTCCATTGTGGACACGCGAACAACCCGACGCGAGCAAGGTTTCAGCGTCGATGCTCACCTTCAGCCACAACAGCCCCGCACGAACCCCGACACGACAGCCCACGCGAGCCACTGTGAGCAGGCTCACGGTGCGAAGAACCTATTTGTGTTGGATTTGCAGGCTATGATCGTGCCGGTGCTCACCCCCAGCTACAACAACCCTACGTGACCGGGTTACTTGAGAGTCACGCCGGTGCACACCGCCAACCACAACGGACAGATAAGATTAAAATAAGTTCCTTATTACCTTATTAGATGTGGTAAGTTAGGTCTCGAACCACGAGGAGTAGTGTGGAAAGTGTTTGCTTTAATTGATTGATTACTAATTAACTAATTACTGGAAAAGTAAATTCGGTTTTCTGAGAGTGAATGTGAAAACGAAACTAAAATTAAGATGTAAACAATTGGAGGAAAGGTGATTCCTTTAGGTTTTGGATTCAAAGTGGCTTCAAGTAATTAGTTTTTATTGAGAAAATCATATAGACATGATTAAGATAATTAATTAGTTTATTGTGATAAACGAGGACTAAGTACTTTGATTGCAAAACAGCGAAAGATTATCACACTATCATCAATTGAAGATTACCAAACCCAATCCCTATCTAATATATTCTAATTACTAGAACTCTTGGAAATTGAAGTAATCAAAACTAGGTTTTAGATAAAAATCAACCGTTTACAATCACTAAGCAAAAAGCATCGAATGCTTAAATTGTTAATCTTAAACACAAAGAAAAACTAAAACAATCATCCACTTACAAGAATCCTCCACTAACGCTATGTTCCCCAGTTTCATTTAAGGGGGGGGGGAGGGAAGGATTTGGGAGGAAGCAAGGAAGAAAGGTGTTCCAGAGTTTTTCTCAGCGAGGGAAAGGGAGAGAAGAGGGGGGAAATTGTGAAGTTTTTTTGGCTAAAATTCATCCTCCCATATTGGAAGGAACCGGAGAGAAAGGAGAGGAGGAAGGATTCCTTTCTCTTCCTTCCTTAACTTAAACTCTAGAACACAACGTAAGAGGAAACCACGAAAAGATTAGCCACTCATGCTCTTGATTTGATCTTCAATCTTGATGTTTGATTGCATGTTTGATGTTAGATTGATGATTGGAATGAATTTAGAATAGTGAAAAGATCCCAAAGAATACTCCTAAAATCGCCCTAAAGGTCTCCAAGAAAAGCTAGAATCGAATGGTGGCTAAAAGCCCTAATTTTTATGACTTTTAATGAGTTTCTCGTAGCCCAGTGTTGTATGCCATGCCAGTTAGCTCTAGAGCCGTAGGCTACACTACTGCACATTCTGATGTGATCAGCCAAGGGGTTCCCGTAAGCTACACCAATCAGCACTAGAGTCGCAGGCTACGCTGCTGGCAACTTTCTATCAAAACTTGTTTTTTTCTTAACTTTTTCGTTATAACTCCGTTTTCTTCACCGTTTGTGGCTACGTCTTCGTTTTTTGACCCTCTATCATGGCATCCATTATTATATTCAATTCCAACATATGTATTTTCTATCATGGCATCCATTATTATATTCAATTCCAACATATGTATTTTCTTCAAAACACGTCTAATCTTCATATTTAACCTATAAAACATCAAGTTTTCATAGTTACTCAATTTCACGCATATTAACACACAAAAATACATAAGGTTTAGCATTTGCTAAACATTCATTCCAAACCCATTCCATCAGGCGGCTTAGCCACATGTTATCTTTCATCCTTTGGGCTTAAAAGCCTTTTAAAATTCTTCATTTGTGTTGTCACTTGTCTTCATATTGGCTAAAGTATTTCCATGCATGTTCATGTACGTTGTCACATATTGTCATACAAGTGGATGGTCGTTGCTAAGTGTTTATTGGGTTAAGTTTTGCCTGTATACATGTAAGAATTTATAGTTAACTGAATATCTTATTTTATAGAAAACATGGATTTTTCTCCATGTTTTCCCCTTAATTTTCTATGTCAAGAAATAACCAAATGGAAATATATTGGGCACGTATTAAAAGGCTTTTGAAAGACTCCATTTTGTCATCTAGCGTTTAACAGTTTGATTACGTATTATATGGTGCAAGGAATATCAATAATATTAAAAGAAAATCGAGATGAATCAACAAATGGGGAGCACCCAACCAAAGTAAACATTTCAAGTTTTAATAAGTCAACTTCCTAATCTGTATTGATCCTAGTGTCAATTTAAAAAATAATTAGGCCAAAATTTATGGCAATATATTAAGGGTGTGAAAAGCTCCAAGATCGGACCAGACATGCCTAGTCGAATCTGAACTGAAATAAAAAATAACCAATCAACTTACAACCAAACTTTGTAATGCGGTTCACAATAACTTAGAACCAAACAATCTGCCTATATCTTTCTCACACATTATAGTCAATATGCATAAATGTTTAAATACTTTCAACACGTTCTTCTTCTTTCACTTTGAGGATTTAAATCTTGAACACCAAACTTGTTGTAACGAATAACATATCCAAAGATTGGTTTTGAGAAGTTGATTTGTCCCCAGTCATAAGGCGGTGATTGAATGCATGAAGAGTCCCCATGCCCAAGACTTTTTAACCATTATTCCGATTGAGGGGTTGGGTCAATGCATGTCTGAAGTACAGTACAAGACTATTCTCAGATACCGGTTGATGATCCCTATGTATCCGGAAGATGAAACCTGCTTAATCTGTCGTAAAGCTTGTATGGATAAATATGGGGAGCACGCAGTTCATTGCAAAGAGCTTCCCGGTTTCAAATACAGGCATGACTGGGTGAGGAACGTTTTGTGGGACATCTTGAGAAAAGCTGGGATTTCTGCCAAGAAGGAAGCCCATGTGAATTTTCTCACGGACCCTTAGGAAGGGAGATCTACTCTAAGACCACCGGATCTGCTGGTCTTTGGTTGGGCTGGGGGGAAACATGCTTGTGTGGACCTCACAGGGGTATCTCCTTTGGCCGGTTTTAGGGACAACGGGTTTGTAGCTGGACAAGCATCAAGAAAGGCGGAATCGAAGAAAGTGGATAAGCACGCTGAAGCTTGTGTAGAGAACCAACATGTTTTTGTCCCCTTAACTTTTGATACCTTTGGCTCCATAGCACCAGGAACTATTCGTTTATTGAACATGGTCCAACGGGTTATCCACAGCAATAGTTCATCTCCAGGGGGACAGGGGTATGTATTTAGTAGATTGGGTTTCGCAATTCAGAAAGGGGTGTCGACGCAGCTTGTTGCCCGTCTACCTTCTATTTTGATGTAATATGACAAGTTTAAGAAATAAATATAAGTTTTAAGGGAAAAAAAACTAGATCAACATATAATTTAAGACCGGTCTTGGTTCAGTCCACAGGTTCGGGGTGTACATAATAATATATATTGAAGAAACAAAGAGTATAATGGGATATAGAATGTGGGGTGGCTACTCGTGCTTGCTGCAGGATATAATCCTTTGCTCACACCGAGAGTAAATCCGTGGCCCGTAAAAGAAAAGGGGGGGGGGGGAGTGATACACTCATAAGTAAATACACAAAGATGTAAGTGGTTCGGTCTCGTTGACCTACGTCCACTGAAAATAGATGATCCTCTTTATTACTCGAAAGGGTTACAAGTATAAAGAAAGAGATACAAGTGTATGTGTTTAAGTGAGATTGTATTCGACCATTTCAAAGCAGGAGCAACCTCCTTTTTATAGGAAAAACATGGGCCAGGTGTTGTAGTCCATAATCGAAGTAACGGGCTTGGGCATGTCTTCCTTCGGCCCACCAAGTTGGATTTGGACTAAGGGTTTGCATAAAGCAAACCAGATAGGGAGCGGCGCCCTGCCATTGGTCCATGTGGCGCGCTGTGATTGGCTGCCAGGAGTGGCGCCCTGCCATCGGTCCAAGTGGCGAGTTATGGTTGGTTACAGGGACCTGCTTTTCTTCCTGTGTCATGCGGCTCTGCTTCTTCTGGAAGTAGGGGTGTAAATGACACGTAGCGGCTCGGGATCGGCTCGGTAAAAAGCTCGAACGAGCCGAGCCTTAACGAGCCCGAGCCCGGGCCTGAAATATGGCTCGTTTAGTTATCGAGCCCGAGCTCGAGCCCTAGATACAAAGCTCGATTGGGCTCGCGAGCCTAATCAAGCCTTAACGAGCTAGAGCCTGAAGCCGAGCCCGATCCTAAGTTACAGTCAAGCCTAAGTTACAGCCGAGCTTTTGCGAGCTCGAGCCGAGCTTTTGAGCTCGTTTGAGATTCTCAAATCACCTCGAGCCGAGCCGAGCTCGAGCTTTGGATTTTGCTAGCGAGCCGAGCTCGAGCTCAAGATTGTAGGCTTGGGCTCGGCTCGGCTCGTTTACACCCCTATCTGGAAGACTAACTGAAGAGACGCCAGACACCAAAGGAACAGTGTAGCAAGTGGGGCACAGAGAAGTTTCACCTTTCCTGCTGGAGCGCTGATAAGGCGAATCAAGCCTGAGGCACGTCAGTCTGTGAGCTTCCGCGGGGACCATTGCTAACCTGGGCGCATGGTTTGACGCGGGTGGATTGCACTCCACGTATGACCCATATGAGGACTGACCTCTGCGAAAGTTGATTCTCCGTGGAGGTAGCACCGCGGAGATGTGCTATGTTCTTGTATTTAATTATTTCGAATGGTTTATTCTCCGTGGAGGTAGCACCCCGTCTCACCCATTTTAGCTCGTCCCAAAAATGCTACACCGCCCCCTTTGCCTCGCCCCCCGTCTTCACCGAGACACATCGGACGCACCAATCACTGATTTTTGTTTTTGAATTTAAACGTTGGGTAACTGCATCTCAACGGCTATATTTTTTTTTTGTTTTTTATAAATACAAATCAACAAACATAATCCAAAACCAACCAAATCATCTCATCCTTACCAAAATACTCTCAACTTTCTTTATAAACACACTATTATTTTCTTAAAAAAATACCAAACAATGTTATATCTACCATTGGTTGATTCGTCTAGTTCGTTGAACGAAGAAAACCGGATTTTCGTGAACGCGGTTTGGGAAGCGGCACAATTAATTGTGGCGGAGGAAGACGAAGAAGTGAGCTCGCAACCACGACCTAGGCAAGCGGCCATAAGCAGAGACCGGGAGGGTAAGTGTATAATTTTGGTTCGAATATATATAGCAACTATTTTTTTAGAATGTATATCACAAATATTTTATGTTTACAATTTTTATCGTCACAATAGTTATATTTATTTACATCATACATGTAGGTGCACACGAACGATTAGTAGCAGATTACTTTGCCGATCAACCGGTGTATACGGATTAGATGTTTAGGCGCCGGTTTCGAATGAGCCGTCAATTGTTCGTACGTATTGCCGATGATTTGGCCAATTGTGACCCATATTTTACATTACGGTACGATGCTAGAGGCAAACGGGGGTTCACAACTTTACAAAAATGCACGGCAGCATTGCGCCAACTAGGTTACGGGACATCAGCCGACTAGTGGGATGAGTATTTACGGATGTCCGAAAGAACGTCACGTAACTGCTTGTATAAGTTTTGCAAGCGTGTTGTCAAGATCTACAGCATGGCGTGGCATGTTTTATCGAGGCGATCACGGCCAACCAACAATAATCTTAGAGGCTGCACGAAAGGATATTGAACGAACATTTGGGGTTCTACAAGCAAGATGGCACATCATCGCAAACCCGACACGTGCTTTCACACCAAAAAACTACTTTATTGTATGTATGCTTGTATCTTGCTGCATAACATGATCATCGAAGACGAAGGGCGAGCTATTTGTGAATATGATGAAAACGCGGTGGAGGAGAATACTATTCCGGATGGCCGAGAGCAGCAAGAGTTAAACGAATTCTCGTTACGTAACGAACACATCCATCATCATCATCTTCAATTCGACTTGATCGAACATATTTGGAACAACGGACACGACGAGTAGTGTTTACTTTCTAAAGTTTAGGTAATTTTAGGATGGTTTGTAAAAAAAATTTAGGATGGTATAATTTTTTTTTATTTTAGGATGCTTTGTCATTTTTTTTATTAAATCTAGTATTCATTTGAACATTATTTTGTTAATTTGTTACTTTTATAAAACTAATTAAAATTAATATTAGAAAAAAAATAATAATAATAAATGCTTGATACATGGAGTGTCTCCACACCCCACTCATGTCTCAAAATGTTTGAGACATCCAAATGTTGAGGTGGTATCCTACGTGGTATTGAGACTAAATCTTTTCTTTGTCTCCACACCCACTAGCTTTATTAGCCCATTTTTATTATAATCCTCACCTTTGGTCCCTGCTTGGTCCCTCCCTCCATTAAAAATGGCGATGCGATCTGTAGCTTATGGAGTTTGTTGTATGATTTGTACCTTTATGGATTTTGTACTATTAAAAAGGAATATTTATATATGTGTACCTAGGGGTGTTCACGAGCCGAGCAAATCTGAGCGGAGCTTTGCTCGTTTACAAACCAAACCGAGCGAAGTTGCTCGTTTTCAATCGAGCGTAAAACCGAACGAGCATTCTTCGAGTGCAAATTTTCCGAGCAAGCGCTGAGCGAGAATCAAGCGGAGAGTAATATGGACGATCATAAAATTGCGATGTTTCCTTCGGTGTTTTCATTGTCGGGTGTAACTAAGGTCGAAATGTCCGATGATAACACAAATATTGAGATCCTAGTGTCCAATGATGAGGCTTAAATTGAGGCTGGTGAGGTGATGAGCATACGTCAGAGAATAGTTGTTGCATTGTGACTTAGGTGTGACATCAAGCAACAATTAGCGATGAACGACTAATAACATAAAGAAGTCAAGATTGTCATCTAATAACTTATTGTTTTACTATTAAATCTAGTGTTAAATTTCTATTGATTTAAGTGGGCTAATTATATTTTGTTTGCATATTATAAGCTGAAGAAACAAGTACCTGAGGGGTCAAGTCTTCCTGACAGGACAGAGATGTCTTTCCGGCCCAACAGAACTGAATCCTATGATCTGCAAAAGAGAACACCGTTAGGACTCGTCACAGGATTGGGAGTTTTCCTGTGACCACACTCCGGCGTGAGAATAAGTATGACTTTTAAGCAATGTATAATAATGGGAGTGTATTGAGAGTAATTGTATATCCTTTACGTTTACCTGAGTCTTCTTTATATAGCCAAGGCTTCCTCCATCGTCGTTGTAGTTGTTTAGACTAATTAGGAGATAATTATTATCACTTATTATTCGCATAAACCGGTTCCGTTATTCAGCCTCATCGAATAGCTTGTTTATCATGGCTAACTGTTATTATTATCTTTTAAGTTAGTTAGCCCATCTTTAATGGGCTCAGCGCTATTGGGCCTAACTCATTATACGTATTACTGGTGTGGGCCAGTCCAGCCTGACTGGGCCCCACCTCGTCATGTCCCCCCAGTCTAGTGATATGAGCTTGTGAATATTACTAGACTCTAAAAAAGAAAAGCGCAAAAAATAGAAACGTACGGAAAATAAAGGTAGGGGTCACTTTGTAAATCTTTATTGGGATTGGTACCGCATGACCTATGCACGTGCCATGACATCATCACAAGCATCCCATCAGCCGTTCTTGAACAGTCCGATTGACAGGGTTGATGACTGTTAGCGGTTCAATTTGAAATTCGAACCGTTTCTCTTTGCTATTATAAGTGTGCAAAATCAGGGTAGGTTATCACAATCGACTTCTAGAAAATTAACTTTCTCCCCAAATTGTCACCTACCCTGTAATGGCACCCAAAGCTAGTTCTACGCGCACAGTCATGAGTATTGCCGAGATTCACTGTAATTGGTCGTTAACGGTACTCAAATCCTTCCTCAACGATTATAAGATCCCTTCAGAGTGGAATCCGGTGCTTCCTGGAAAGGAAGATGTGGCTTTTCCTCTCAAAGAGGGAAAATTGACCTTGTATGGTGAGTTTTTCACCTTCTCCCATTTTCGCCTACCGGCTACCAATTTTGTTTATAATCTGCTGTCATATTATGGGGTTAATATTTCCCAACTGCACCCGTTAGTGTTGATCAAAGTTCGTCACTTCGAATTTTGTGCCCTCGGGCTTGGCATGTCACCCCGCTTAGAGATATTTCGTGCTCTCTATGTGCTGAAATTCAAAGGGGAGTATTTTACTTTTGACCGCCGTCCGGGTGTCCTGTCTTGCATCAACAACTTCCCACAAAGCGTGAAGGACAAGAACTGGAGGAATAAGTTCTTCTATATTGATGAGCGTGTGCTTTCGGTGAAGGCCCCCATTAGGTACCCGGAAGCAAAGGCTAAGCTAGCCGATGCATGTCCGGCTCCTGCTGTGTACGAGAAAGACCCGTTATACATTGCTTTGACGAATAATCCAACAAAATGCACCAACATTCCTGAACGGGCTATCGTTGCTGTCGGTATGAGTCTTCTATGGGTAGATGATACTGTGTTCCCCGAATATCGCCGGGAGGACCAGGGGCATTGGCAATATTTTGATGTGCTCGATCCAGAAACTGCTTCTCATCTTATTGAGCATGATCGTCCCCTTGGGCCCTCAGAACTCGATGTGTTGAGCCAGACTATAGCTAATTTTTGGATTCCTGCTCCTGCCGGCCAAGTAGGTGCACCTGGTCCGTTCGTTTCCCCGGCGATAGAAGGTACGGGCGTTGCTCCTCTTGTTCAAGGAGAGGATAACCCAGTTCCCATAGACGCTGATCCTCTGAACTTGGCCATGCCACAGGATGATGTGATTAAAGAGAAGAAGAAATCGAAGAAGAGAAAAGCTGTGGATACCTCTGGAGTTGAGATGCTGTTAGCCAAAAGACAACAGCTAAAAGCATTGAAGGAGAAAACGTTAAGTAAGTATGAAAGCTTGGCATTTTTGTCTTATTATTTATCTATGCGACCATGCTAATCATTGTGTATCGTATGAAGGTGAGAGAATCTGTGTGAATGACCCTCCTGTTGGGTCTGAGGTGATTGGAGAAGCTTCCGGTTCTGATGCGAGGGGTTCCTCTCCATCAAAAATTCAACCGTGTACCCAGGAAAGTGCTCCCGAGAATATTGAGCCGGTTACTCCCTCGTCCGTGGGTACTACCCACGTTGAGGTCACTGCCACCGCCGTGTTTTCTAGTGTCTCACCTGCTGCCACCACGACTTTCGAACAAGCTACATCTGTTTCCTTATCTAAGGCTCACCTGTCGTGCAAACTACAATGCCATCTTTGTTTGCCAAAGTGCCTCAAACACTAGTCTTCACTTTATCGGCAAGTACTGTAACCACGTCGGCCGGTGTGCCTGGGCCAAGCTTCTCGTAGCTCCTCCGGGATGTGCAGCAACATCCCATCATGTTTCCAGGTGGTAGCCGCACTGGTAACCAGACCGATGAGGCTTCCTCTTCTGGTACGGGCGGCATGCCATCTAACGTGTACCTTCCGGGAATCAATTGGCGCCCTTCTTTGAAGCATGTCCGGTATGTTCCTGGGTGGCACATTGCCGAATCAACCCGACTTATACATCCGGATGTTATACGTCACTGGGCTGACTTTGCTTTCCCCCCAGCCGAGAAATATTATCTTCAAGGTCTGGACAATGCGCAGCTAGCGGAGAATGCTAGGGGGTCCAGTGTTAGTTCCTCTGCGTCTCTCTATGAAGTGTTAAGACATTGGCGTGCTGACCTGGCCCACCTTATTGATATCCGGGAGAAGCAAAAAGGTGTGATTTCAGATAATGAAAGGTTGCGGAAATAGTTGTCTGATAGAGAGGTTGAAGTAGTGGCCCGGCAAGTGACCAAAGTGAAAGCGGAAGAAGACAGGGCTCAGATAGTGACCACCCATACTAAAGAGAAAATCAGCTGGCACCGCCGGGAAGATTAGTTGAACTAACACGTGTCCCGTCTGGAAGACCGGGTCAAAGTTTTGCTAAAAGAGTTGGAGGCGGCAAAGAACACCGTTGCCAGCAATCAAGCCGATATGGAGAGGTACAAGCTGATGGCGGCTGAGGTGGAGAACTATGAGTCCCGCGTCCGGCGTGCCGAAGAGCAGAGGGACGAAACTCTGGAGAAGTTGAATGAGTGTCAAAGACAATTGGCAACTGCTAATGATTGAACGGATCAGGCTGTCAACGCCGCTGATGCCTTGAGGTCCCAGGTGGACATTCTACAGTCAAAGTTGGATGCTGCTTGTAGTGACTGTGATTGGGTGATCAGCCGGGGAATACTTGCGTCTTGGCGTTACATCTGGGGTTGCGCTGAGTATCAAGATCGTCTGAACGCTTTTTACGAGGTATCCATGGAGGCTGGCTACCATGATGGCCTGGCGTATGGTAACCAGGTTGGCTTGGCCGGTAGGAAACTACCCCCGCCTATAGAACAATAGAAGTCTCTTCCCACCCGGGTTGCTGATAGCCTTTAAGCTTTAAGTTTTGATTCACTGGAAGCCATTGAGCGCTTGAGCGGCAAGATTGGTGACGAGGGTACTTCTGCCCTCCGGGTTGAACTTGAGCCATATGTCCAAGAATCTTCTGATGGTGAAGACACCTCTTCCAACTGAATTTATTTCCACTGATGTAATCGTATGTTTCGTCTATGTATTCCATGTGTTTTTATGCATGTGTTAATAACAAGAATATTTTATGTTTTATTGTGTGTGCCAGCTGTCCTGATTTCGTAGTTAATGCTGATATGACAGCAGCCTTCAGTCATCGACTAATTACAAAGCATCATTGCTTGACGTCACTAACTGTCACATGCCATTGTTTCGACGGCGTGTGTCAGTAAATTAATAACGAATATTGTATTAATGGAGACTCTTGATCTTCTCGAGTGCCCCTATATAAGTCAAGCCACTTATCACTTTGGCAAAATTGCATTTTGAAAAAAGTTCACTTTACACTTTCCAATGTCTCGTCATAAAGCTTCCTTGGATGAACTCTTACGTGAGCTAGACGCCGTGGAAGGCTTGAAGAAACTTCGTCAATATGCTGACGAGATGGACAAACGTCGTGCCGCGATGGAGGAGTATAATAGCAGGACTGCTTGGTACGTTCCGACCCGAAGGTATGGTTTAACATACTCAAGGGGACCCCGGAAGCTCTTCAATGAGCAAGCTCTAGTGTTGGACTTGCCTGTACCTCCGCCGAACGTGGATGCTGTTGGTCCAGAAGTGATAGAGATTCCTAATAGCCCCTTTCCTCCACTGGTTCATCATGCTGCTGTTGAAGTGGCTCATGATGTTGTTCCGGCAGGTGATGAACCCGTGGTGGATCATAATGATGATGTCATAGTGGGAGGGCTGTTCAACAATCACCAGTTGGTGCTTCCTGATTTTGCCCCTGCTGGAGAAGTGCTATACACCCCTGCAGAGGTGTTAGCTATGTTGGGTGGCAGGATGTGAAACTTGCCAGTGTTTATGGTTAGCAATGTGGCCATGTATGGCCCCTTTTTTGTATAGCGCTTTTATTTGATGACAGGTAAGTTTTTTGTAATGGCAAAGGATTTTTGTCCTGCCTCCTACCTTAGTGATGGTTTTTGTAATATCAATCCGAAGGATATGATGGTAAAAAGTACAAGCATGTGTAAATGAAAAATTGCCATTATAGGCGTCTTATTAAATTCAAACCAAATCAACCATGAAGACCAACAGGTCGATTAGAACATGGCTAATGTCATTAACGTACAATGAATAAAAAGTGTCTACTCAATGATGTGATTAAACATAACATTTCTTGAGATGGGCCGCGTTCCAGGTACGCGGGACCGCTTCACCGTTGAGCTGCTTCAGGGAGTAAGCTCCTTTGCCCAATACTTCTGCAATCTCGTATGGCCCTTCCCAGTTTGGGCCAAGTTTGCCCTGGGGTTGGGACGTGCTCGCCTCGTTGTCTCGCATGACCAACTCTCCCACCTTGAAAGACCTTTCGAGGACCCTCTTGTTGTAGTATCTCTCCAATAATCTCTTGTATCGATCCTCGTTGATGCAGGCCGTTTCGCGGCGTTCTTCGAGCATCTCCAAGTTTTCCCGCAGCAGCTGCTCATTGCCGCTGCCGTCGTTGTTCCTCCTTAGAGAGGGAACACCAATTTCAGCTGGGATCATTGTCTCTGAACCAAATGTTAGGCTAAACGGCATTTCACCATTGTTGGTTTTCGGCATGGTTCTGTGTGCCCAAAGGACATGCGGTAATGGATCCACCCAGGACTTTCCTTCGGCATCCAGCCTTTTCTTCATTCCGTCGAGTATGCTCCAGTTTGCTCTTTCCACTTGACCGTTACCCTGCGGGTGGGCGACGGAGGTGAAAACTTGTTGGATATGAAGCTCCTTGCACCAGTCTTGTAGTGACCTGTCCGCGAACTGTGTTCCGTTATCGCTGTCCAGGTATAACGGAATTCCAAACCTGCAAACTCTATGCTCCCACAAGAACTTCTTGATGTTTATGGTTTCGATTTTTGCCAGCGGTTTTGCCTCGTCCCATTTCGTAAAATAGTCAATAGCGACCACCAAGTACTTTAGCTTCCCGGGCACTAGGGGGAACGGCCCTACCAGGTCCACTCCCCACTTTTGGAAAGGCCAGGCCGCTGTGACGGGCACCAAGTTGTTTTTCGGTCGGATGGTCTGCGGTGCATACTTTTGACAGCTGATACATTTCTGTAATACCTCCACGGCCATGTTGTGCATACCCGGCCAGTAGTACCCTGCATTTGTTATCTTCGCGACCACTGCCCTGGGTCCTGCATGTATCCCGCAAGTGCCTGCATGGATTTCCTTGATCAGGAATTCCGCTTCGGATGGGGATACACAGCGCAATGCCGGAACCAAGTATGACTTTCTGTACAGGAAACCGTTATGCAGCTCGTATTGGAGGGCTTTTTGTTTGGATCTTCATAACTTCTCCCTTATCTCGGGTAAAGAGTCGTGCTCAAAATATTGTTGTATCGGAGTCATTCAGGAGACTTCTACTGCATGTATGTTGTGCACGGCAAGAACTTGAGTTGACGGTTGCTTCAAGGTCTCGATATGGACATCCTCCTTCGTGCCGGAGGATGCCAACTTGCTTAGGCATCAGCGATGTCGTTCCGATGCCTCCGCACATGTATCAATGTTATCTTCTGAAACTTGGACATCAGTTCTTTAGTCTTTTTCAGGTATTTCGATAAGGTGTCATCCCGGGCTTCGTACGACTCGTTGACCTGGTTGTTTACTAACAGCGAATCCACATGTGCGTCGACCCTTTTCGCACCCAATGATAAAGCCATTCGCATAACGGCCAAGAGCGCTTCATATTCTGACGGATTGTTAGAGCACTCAAAATCAAAGCGCAGGGCATATAAGAATTTCGCCCCCTCCGGACTGACCAGCATCAAACCTGCTCCTGACCCTTTGCTGTTTGAGGACCCGTCTGTATATAGTTGCCATGTCGGGTCATCGCTTTCTGACCCGGCTGCGGGTGTGTCTTCAACATGTGGGATCCGCTCTCCTTCTGGGATCTCTGCCATAAAGTCTGCGATAACCTGTCCCTTGATAGATGTTCTTTTCTTGAAACCTATGTCCAGTGCCCCTAACTCGATTGCCCACTTGGCCAATCTTCCTGACACTTCAGGCCTGTCTATCACTTGAGCCAGCTGGAAATTAGTCAATACTTCAACTTTGTGTGCTTGAAAATACCGACGTAGTCGACGGGATGCATGTACTAGGGCTAAAATGAGTTTTTCCAACGTCGGATATCTGGTCTATGGATCCGAGAGGACACGGCTGCCGTAATAAATAGGGGTTTATACCCGCCTCTTTCCACTAGTAAGACGGCGCTGACCGCGTGATGTCCCGCTGCTAGGTACATTTTTAGCACTTCATCCCGTTTGGGGGCTGTGAGCATAGGTAAGTTGCCTACGAATGTCTTCATTTCTTGAAATGCTTTTTCTGCCTCCGACGTCCACTTAAACTTGTTTTTGTTGAGGCAGTCTTTTAGCGTGGATATAAAGGGCAAGGATCGCTCTGCATGTCGCGCCAAGAAGCGGTTAATCGCAGCCAGTCTTCCATTGATGGTCTGTGCTTCTTTTAACGTTCCCGGAGATGGCATGTTGATGATGGCCATCACCTTCTCGGGGTTTACCCGGAACCCATCCTTCGTAACTACCACTCCGAGTAACTTGCCTTCCTCAACCCCTAATGAGCATTTCCCTGGATTCAGCTTGATGTTATACTCACGGAGCTTCCTGAAGGTTTCCTCGATGTCTGTGATGAGGCCATTCTCGGTGTTGCTCTTGATGACCAAGTCGTCGACATAGACTTCTAGGTTCCGCCCTATCTGATTCTCAAATGCCTGGTCCATGAGCCTCTGATACGTCGCCCCAACATTTTTTAACCCGAAAGGCATCTTCGTGTAACAGTAGATGCCCGCAACAGTGTGAAATGCGGTTTTGTCTTCGTCCTCTCGGGCCATCTTGATTTGGTGATAGCCCTTATAGGCGTCTAGGAAGCATTTAAACTTGAATGGTAACAGGGAGTCAACTTTGAGGTCAATCTCCGGGAGTGGGTATGCATCCTTCGGGCATGCTTTATTAAGGTCTTTGTAATCCACACACATGCGCCAAGTTCCGTCATGTTTTCGGACCATCACCGGATTTGCTACCCATGTGTGGTATTTGGTCTTTCGCAGGATGCCTGCTTCTTCCAGCTTTTTACCTCTTGAACGACTGCAGCCCTACGACCCGGGGCCATGCTTCTTCTTTTTTGTGCTATAGGCTTAACCGAGGGGAACGTTGACAACTTGTGCTTTGCCTTGAGCCTTAAATCCTCATATTCTAAAATTTGTGACGTCGTCTTGGTTCGTTCTGGATATTCTGGCCTTGGTTTCCAGGCGCCTTCTCCTTTCCCCGTAAAGGTATCTCGGGGTCTGTCAGACCTTCGACGGTCGTCCCGTCTTTTATCACGCCTATCATTCCTTGAATAAGGTTGATTTGATGTCTCTGACTTTCTTCTATTTCTGGATCCCCGGTTGTCCTGGTTGTCGTTCGAATCAGAAGCTTTAGCAGATTCTTGTCTCTTCCTGACGGCATGGTTCATGGCTATGGATTTCTCTTGCTTGACGTATGCCTTCGCGATGGTCATCATTTCATCCATCGTTTGGGGATAACCCTTTGGACCGTGGAAGCAAGCCATCGTCATTGACTCCCATTGTAAAAGCGGTACATGCCAACTCTTCGGTGAGCCCCGGAATCTGAAGTCGCTCCTTATTGAACCGGATGATGAAATGTTCCATGGATTCATTGTCACGCTGTCCTATGTGCATAAGTTCATCCCTGTACTTGGTATGCCTCCTCTGCTGGCTGAACTGCTATGAAAAACCTCTGACAATCTCATCCCAATTGGCGACAGAGCCGAGGGGCAGGCTGTCCCACCAAACCCGCGTAGCCCCGACGAGCGTCTGAATAAACATATTGCACCAAGCGGGCATGGGCCAGTCCTTTGACCGTTCCACTGATTCAAAAATGCTCAAATGGTCGTCCGGGTCGCCTGTCCCATCACACTTTCCTACCGTGGATGGTAACTTTAGGTTTTGCGGCAGTGGTGCATTGGCTATTCTCGGCGCGAGCTTTGAGTATGTGACCATTGCTGAGGGGTGATACAGCCTAGTGAGTTCATCCTCATCCTCGTCCCGGGCACCATTTTGATTGCCTCCTCAAACTTGTTGTTCTGCTTAAGTGGTGCGCGGGATCAGTTGACTCCCACTTTGCTGTTCCTGAGTGGTACGAGGGACCAGCTGGCTGGGAGCCGGGGTCCCATCATACGTTAACCCGGTTCTAACCTCCTCTAGGCGGGTTCCCATAGACTGAGAAGCCGGGTTATTCATTCCTCCCCATCCCGACATTGGCGGCACTGCAGGTGGATACATGTACGGGTAAGGGTATGAGTAGGGGTTTCCCGCCATCGGCTGGTACATGAATCCGTACGGGTTTGCTGGGTAGTATAGCATGTATGGTTGATTTTCGGGTGTAATTGAAGTATAAAGGGGTGACCGCGGGGTGCATGAGTGTCGCCATAGGTGAGGACATCCTGGAAACCATCATTGCTGCCGAGAACAGTGGGAGGCTAGCAGCCGCTGTGACCCACGACATAGTACCCGTAGGCGGTTGTGACCTTCCTATAGGTATGGGAGTAACTATGGGCCTCGTATAGGTTGCTGTCGGAGCAAACCTAGGAAAGGGCAGAACCGTTGAAGTCGGGCCCGTGAGTGACACGGCGGGCCGCCTACCATGTCTTGTTGAGTCACCTGTTATCTGATTTGCAGGGTTAAAACCCGGAGGTTGTTCCAACTCAATCTCTTCGTCCACTGAGTCCGCAGAGAGACGATCGTAGTTCTCATTATCCGCCCTTACCGGGCCCTGAGGAGCATCTTGTGCTGTGACAGTTTGTGAATCTTGATTCGATGCCATTCGATTGGGGGGGGGGGGAAGATTATACTCTGTCTTGTTTTCGTCCCACGGATGGCGCCAATGAAGAAACAAGTACCTGAGGGGTCAAGTCTTCCTGATAGGACAGAGATGTCTTTCCGGCCCAACAGAACTGAATCCTATGATCTGCAAAAGAGAACACCGTTAGGACTCATCACAGGATTGGGGGTTTTCCTGTGACCACCCTCCGGCGTGAGAATAAGTATGGCTTTTAAGCAATGTATAATAATGGGAGTGTATTGAGAGTAATTGTATATCCTTTACGTTTACCTGAGTCATCTTTATATAGCCAAGGCTTCCTCCATCGTCGTTGTAGTTGTTCCGATTAATCAGGAGATAATCATTATCACTTATTATTCGCATAAAACGGTTCTGTTGTTCAGCCTCATCGAATAGCTTGTTTATCGTGGCTGACTGTTATTATTATCTTTTAAGTTAGTTAGCCCATCTCTAATGGGCTCAGCGCTATTGGGCCTAACTCATTATACGTATTGTTGGTGTGGGCCAATCCAGCCTGACTGGGCCCCACCTCGTCATAAGCTAAATCCAATATGAAGGGATAGGGAGCCTAATCCAGGCGGAGGAGGCGCCCCTATCTCCATAAACAGGAATCCTGGCGCCATGCTCTGGCGCCAGGCTTCCTCCACAGCGTTGGCAAGATAAAGAGCAATGCAGCGCGCAAGGTGGCTAAGTGACAGAACACACAACACCTGATAAGCGCGTTGGCCCACGCGCGGTATCTTCCCTTATCACTTTTGGTACGAGGTACAGAGGATAACAAAAGAAAGATTCAGCAGGATCTCTGACAGAGTACGCGCCAATGAGAAGGCGGCAGGTGGCAAGGGTGGTCCAACCACCACTGACAGGGACGGCGACATGACTGTGCCACGCTTCCACCATGCCGTCGTCAACAGTGACCAGCAGACATCCCCTGCTGATGCCAGACGTCGTATCAGATGGCAGAGGCATGGTCATCACTGTAGCCAGGGTAAGGGCGCCGTCCACCAATCAAAGCCCGCCACGTGTTCGCCTCGTGCAACGACCATGCTACAGCCTGACGTCATCCACATTGATCTGCCCTTTCCCGCCATTTTCATGGGGAACTTGGACTTGGGCTTTGACCAGGCCCAAGTAGGGATAACTTCTCGCGGGCTTCTCTACCAAGCCCACGAGTTCCCCTATAAATAAGGGAAGTCATCTCCTTGCAAAAAGGATCCGAAATTCTTCATTGTAACTTAGCATTAGTCTCTTGTAACTCTTTGTACTCAGTTATTAATAAGATTCCGGCTAGTTACAGTGGACGTAAGTCATATTCCGACCGAACCACTTACATCTTGTGTCTTTACTTACTTAGCACACACACATTCTCTCTCGTCGTTCTCACACGGGTTGAACCTAGAGATTTGGGTAAAGGATTACTCTTGACGTAACATAAGTATAAACCACACGGTGATGAGTGATAACTACCGTGATGCTTATTGTTTCTTCACAATATAATGTTATATAAAAAGCCATAAATTTATCTATAAATTGTGTGTATATCTATTATTAAATAAATAAAATTTTATTCGAGTCAAACCGAGCCGAGCGTACCTTTGCTCGTGCTTGGCTCATTTACAAACCGAACTGAGCCAATCGGCTCATATACAACCGAGCGAAAAACCGAGCAAACATTTTTCGAGCATTTTCCGAACAAGCGGCAAGCGATTTGAATAGCCTTATCTGTACCCTATGAAGATGTGATTTGTTTAGTACCCCATTGATTTTCATAAACATGTCACCAAATTAAAATATAAAAAAAAAACTATAAAACTGTAATATACGTTGGGGGTACATCTATTCACACACCCCTAAGTATATTTCAACACCCAACCGCCGCGTATACATATAGACCTATACGGAGCGTATTAGTCAAACGTTAAAAAGTGTCATTCTATTACCACACCTCACCATCCATTTAGACACTATACATAGCATCCTTTTCAATTTCCAATGCTAGTCAACTTTTGCAAGACCTGTCATTCAGTCAACCTATACGCGGCATATATGACACAACTTTTTGATTGTATCCGATGTACTTTTGTACCCAAACGTTAAGCTTTATACAACACATATAAGTCTATACGCAACGTATAAGATCTAAAAATTCACCTTAAATCTCACATACGGGATTACGGGGTGAACAAATCCTCTTTCACCATACGATTCTCACATGCCATTCTCTCATATTTGCAAAGGATATTGTTTGGGACGGCAACTATATTTATGAATTGAAACATGGGTAATGTTCAAATATGTTCAAACTAATTATATCGTAATTCAAGTTTTTATATGTCGTTTTCTGTATTTGGGACTGCATTAAAATCAAAATTTGTCGCTTGATGTCACATTCTTTTAAATTTGAAAGAAATAAAATCGAACCCTATCCTTTTCAAATGGTGAGCTTATCTCATCAACATCAATTGGCCACCACTCAAATCATATCTATCTATAAATAGAATGGAGGTAAAACAATATTAAGTTTACATGTTTGATTTTCCATATCTTAAAAGAAAACGCAGGGTGGCTTGAACATTTAAAATTTAAACAATATTCATTTTCTAAAATAACAAAAAAAAAAAAATCCATTTACCGTTAATTGTTCACATGGCAGACAACCTCTGATTAGTATGAGCTAAATAACTAATTAATTATCATAGCAGATTAACATATTTATTTAATAATAGAGTAAAGATCAAATACATATAGTTTTTTTTAAGAACTGTGAGAATCAAAGGGGGTAAAAATTTTTTTTTTTTTTTGGAATTTTTTTTTCCCATGTGCTTAAACATTCTTTCTAGATGAATAATACAAAAAAAATTTAAAAAAAAAAATTTTTTTAGTGTAATTACGTCATTAAGGTAAATACATTAGTTTACACTAGAGTAATTATGTAATTACTCTACAAATAATTACTCTACACCAATTTTTTTTTTTTAGTTTTCAATACTATAATACATGTTTAACAATATGGGGAAAAAAAATTTTAAAATTTTTTTTTTTTAAAAAATACCCTCATTTGATTCTCACAGTTCTTACCAAAAAGCTATTTGTACCGGATCTTTCCTCTTAATAATTAGTTTGAAACGTAACTTTGCTTTTTATTTTTTTACGGTTACGAACTAATAAACTTACGAATTATGATGCTATCAAGATTCAAGAGGGTCAATTCAATGAATTCATTGAAAAGTATTTTGTTGACCCACAATTTTAAATCGCATACTTCTCACATCATGTATCCATGTCGTTTAAATTAATCAATTAAATAATAATAATAATAAAAACTATTAGTTTTTTACGACAAATTAACCTATAATTTGTTCACTTTATTTATTCACAAAAGATTAAACTCAACTTAGATATCATAATTATTTAATAACCATCATCATCATTATTATTATATTCTAACTCAAGTTCATACAATCGCATAAACAAACATAATCATTTTAATTCATTCACAACCCATTAACCCAATGACCCATGCTAAACCACAAT
Organism: Ambrosia artemisiifolia; assembly: GCA_032199755.1. Taxonomy (NCBI): domain Eukaryota; kingdom Viridiplantae; phylum Streptophyta; class Magnoliopsida; order Asterales; family Asteraceae; genus Ambrosia; species Ambrosia artemisiifolia. The sequence continues at coordinate 20,568,640 of CM063518.1, forward strand.
AAACATGAAGCCACCTGTAACATCATTATCTTTATCTTCAACATCTTACCACCTTTTCATCTTATTAGTCTTCATCCTCTTTGCCATCTTTCTGTACGGCCAAAACATCGGTCATTACATTGCCAAACAAAATATTAATCAAAATATTCATAACCCACCGTCGTCTTCTGCGTCCGGTAAGCTAACTTTCTTTTTAATTAAATATAAAAAAAGTGTTTAAATGTTTGATAACTAATGGTTAAGTTGGTGATATATATATATTTATTTAGATGAATATTATTACAAAACGCTGCCGTTTTCGATTGGGAAGACGGAAGATGGTTGTGATGTATTCACGGGCAAGTGGGTGTGGGATCCGGTGAACCGGCCGGCTTACCGGGAACCGGAGTGTCCGTATATACAGCCGCAGCTGACGTGTCAGGAGCACGGCCGGCCCGACCGGGATTATCAGTTTTGGAGATGGCAACCTAATGGATGTTCAATTCCGAGGTAAGTTTTTTAAGTTTTTTTAATGTTTTTCGATGAGTTTTAGAGTTTCAATGAGATTTTAATTTTATTTAATCAGTGATTAAATCAATTTTATATTATATGTTAAGATGTTAAGACATGTATGTGTTCATAGTGTTTGTCTGTTTGATTATTATTATTATTATTATTATTATTATTATTATTATTATTATTATTATTATTATTATTTTATTTTTTTATGGTAAGTCGGATTGACCGCCAACTTTTTCTAATTCAGAATCATTTTCATAGTATTGTGAGAGAAATCGTGCAAAGGTGTGTGAAGTGCTTTGAAAGTCATAGGGAATAATTATAATTGGTATGATTATACATGCAAATAATGTGATGTATTAAAATAATCTTTGAATGTAAACTTAAAAAAAAAAAAGATTTTTTTTAATTGTACATGTTATTAAGGAGACTATAGCAATTTAACATCACAATACGTTGATAAATTCATGTTGAAGGAGTTTAAATAATACTCTAGATCGCGAAGTTTTATAAAATAAATAAATAATTATTGTTAAACATATATTTTTTATATTTGAATATATTTAAGCTAGTTAACTCTTTAATATTAATTAATAGTTTAGAGATACATATTATAATTAAGTAGAATAATAACTTAATACATAATTTTTTTATGAATTCTGTTAACTAATAATATTGTCCAACCTTTTTGTATATATTTAGAAAAAAAAAAAAGTATTGACATACTGATTTTGTTATATTATATCCGTTGAGATTATTGTATCATGTGAAAATTATGAGTTTTAAAATAGGCCAAACTCGTAACTGTAGTCTTAAAAAATAATAACCAAACATGGAAAAAATTATAATAAGGTGTTACTTTCTGGTTATAAATAATAAATAATTAACCGAAGCCGGTCAAGACTTGGTATCGATTCCCCAAGGCCGAATCCCTGTAATGATATTTTATATTTTTGTTGGAAGGGTTTATAATACAGTTGTAAACTTGTAATTTTTTTTTATATATTTTAAAAATAATGACTATTAATATTGCAATCAGATAGTGCATACAAATCACCTTTATATTGGCAACTCACCTCCCATTCTTAATAGTTAGATTTCTTTTTGTGACCTTTTCATCTAAGTATATAATTTCCTAATAGTGTTTAGTCGCTATTATTAGTTAAAATTACCTTTTTCATGTGATGCAATCAGCAATCATGTAATACTCTTTGTTTCTATCCAATAAATAAATAATTTTTGCTTTGTTTTAAGGTACATGTAATTAAAATTAATAAATATTTATAATTAAATAACAAATTATTGAAAAATGATACTAGAAAAGAAATTTAGCAGGACCAGACGACCAGTTAAATTAACGAGCCCAAAAGAAGCCCATTTCGAAATTAGCTACCAGTTGCAATCGACTTTGGGCCTTGACTAATACCCGACTTTGACTTCTTACCAATTGTGACACTTATTCATGACACAGATTCAATGCGTCATTAATGTTGGAAACTTTAAGAAACAAGAGGATGATGTTCGTTGGAGATTCTTTAAACAGGGGCCAATATGTATCAATGGTGTGTCTTCTCCATTCACTCATCCCCGATCATGCTAAATCTATGGAAACTTTCGGTTCTTTGACCGTTTTCACTGCCAAGGTAACGTTTCCCTCCTTAAAATTCATACGTGTATATTAATTTTGGAGTTAAATGCCAAAATGGCCCCTGTGGTTTGGCCCAAATTGCTACTTTGGTCACTTTTTGAATTTTTTTGCCAAAACCACCCCTCACAGATCGAAAAATGCCAAAATGACCCATATTTAACTAAGTATTTAACTGAGTATGGAAAGTCAGTTAAGTCTCAGGGGCAATTTTGTCCTTTCATCTGTACTTCATCTTCTCCATATAAAAACCCCCAAACCTTTCATCTGTACTTCATTAAAAACTCAGTTGAAAGGACGAAATTGCCCCTGATACTTAACTGACTTTGCATACTCAGTTAAAAACTCAGTTAAATATGGACCATTTTGGCAATTTTCGATCTGTGAGGGGTGGTTTTGGCAAAAAATTCAAAAAAGTGACCAAAGTGGCAATTTGCGCCAAACCACAGGGGCCATTTTGGCATTTAACTCATTAATTTTGTAACTAGGGGTGTTAAATGAGTCGTGTTCTTGAGTTGGCAGGTCAAACATGACAAAAGCTCAAATATTGCGTCTAACACATAAACCTAAACATGACATGAGTGCTTACACGATGACGCTAGTTTAACCTAAAAGTCTAAGGCCCTGTTTGGTTCACCTCTGAATGATTCATTCAGAGGCAACCTCTGATTCGGTCAGAGGTCGAGCTTGTTTGGTTGCAAAAATCCAACCTCTGAATGGTTGTGGTTCAGTCTGAACCATTCAGCTCCTCACACTCTCTGAATGAAAAAAAAGACGCAACTGCCCTCACCACTCTCCTCCTCTGCTCTCCTCTGCTCCGACCCGAATGAGAACCCGTGCCGCCACCGTCTCCTCCTCGTCACTCTCCGACCTCCTCTCCTCAGATTACCCTTGCTCCTCCTCTCCTCTACAGAGCACTGGTTCTGATCTTCTGATTATTATTATTATTATTATTATTATTATTATTATTATTTTGAAAAAAATGGAGTTAAAGAGAGAGAGAGAGTGTGTGGAAGAAAGAGGTGGGTTAGGTGAATGATGATGAAGAGGGTTGTTGGCTAATGTCGTGTATATGTGTGGTTTTTTTTTTTTAATAAAAACTAAAGATTTTTATTAAAATAAGGTGAGGGGTAAAATAGTAATTTTGTAAAGTTATTCAGAGGTTTAACCAAACAACACTTACTGGTTCAGCACTTACTGGTTCAGAGCCTCTTCCCCATTCAGACCTCTTACTGGTTCAGCTCTTACTGGTTCAGCACTTACCAAACAGCCCTAAACTTAATTTTGTGTATCAATACTTATAAAATTAAAAGAATTATAACCAAAAGAACAAACTTATATAATATAGTTACGTTTAAACTTTAAACTATAAAACATGATGTTATTTTTTTTAACTTAGAGAGAATTACACAAATTATCCTTTAGTTATTAATGAAATTGCGCTCTCTGCCCTTTATGTTAATTTTTCACTCATTCTGTCATTTATTTTCTAAATTTGCTACACCCTCGGTCCTTTAGCCTAACTCCGTTAAAAAACTTAGTTAATTTATTTACACTTTTAGCCGTTATAGTTTATGGTTATAGTTTTTGGTTCCCAATTCAAGCCTTTTCGAACCCTAATTCTTAATCCCAAATCAATTGACGAAACTAAGGCACGACATGAAAAGAAATCATAGATCTTTTAAACTATATCAAATTCCGATCAAAACCATATATAATAGTCGTACTACTTAGGGAGTTAGGCTAAAGGACAGAGAGTGTAGCAAATTTAGAAAATAAAGGAGAGAGGGAGTGAAAAATTAACATAAAGGGCAGAGAGTACAATTTCGCTAATAACTAAAAGACAAATGTAATTCTTTCTTTAACTTATTAAGTTTAATATAGAATAACCAATAAGTTTAAGTTATGGCATAAAACATATTTTAAAAAATATACATTAATTAAGTCAACCAGCAAACCTGCCAGGCCGGCCTAAACACGATCCCTTTTAGCTCAGTTTGTTTGCGAGTATGATCACACCCAAGCCCATTTTGACTAAATCTAAACCTGTAAATTTCAAGATTGTTGTTGTGTTCGGAATTTGTGACAACTATAAATTCAACTAAAATGTTAATAACTATTAGGGATTTTAACATCATATCATATCGTATAATTGATTTGTACTCATCGATCATATGCATATCTTTTAGGATTACAATGCGACGATTGAATTCTATTGGGCTCCATTTTTACTTGAATCAAACTCTGATGATGCGGTTGTTCATCGTATCACTGATAGAGTTGTACGCAAAGGTTCGATTAACAAGCATGGAAAACACTGGGAAGGGGTCGACATTATCGTTTTCAATACATACTTATGGTGGATGACTGGTTCCGACTTCAAGATCTTGTAATTTACTTCTCTAACTAGACTTGTTTGTTAGTATAGTTAGAGAATATTAATTACATGAGTCTAATAAGGACTAATTGTGTGAAAAGTGCAGGCATGGATCGTTTGATGATGAAGTGAAAGAAATAGTACAAGTGTCAACTGAAGATGCTTATAGAATGGCTATGAAGAGTATGTTGAAATGGCTAGAGAAGAATATGGATCCTGAGAGAACAAGGGTCTTCTTCACTGGCATGTCTCCATCTCATTTCAAGTTAGTTTTCTTATCCCGTTAGTAACATAAATTATCTTCAATATTAACTATCTAATAACCTTACATGTGTAGTATGCGACACATTGTCACATATTAACGTGACAGCTTAGGTAAAGTTCATATCCACCTCGTTCACATGAGAGATACTGGTTCACAAGTAAGCTTGACAAAACGGACGTGCCGGGTAACGAGACAAAATGAGCTTGCTCAAAACAAATTTATGTAAAACCTATAAGTTTGGTTCAAGTCCGGTCTAACCAAAATGGGTTCACCTTGAAATACATCGTTTTAGAAAGAAAAAAAAAAGTATAAAAAAAATTCACTTGGTTATATTTACTTATATGGCGGCTAGTGGTGACAAATGGTAGTGAAAGTGACAGTGATGACGACGATTTGGGGGGGGGGGGGGGATGTTGACGGCGAGCAAGGGGAGGCAATGGTGGTTGGGTAGTGGAGTTGGCGATGACTACAATTGAGGTGGAGGCCGTCGTGGTAGAGGCCGAGGTGATCCAAATTCACTAGTTATACAATTTTAGTATACCAAAACGAATCATAAACAACTCCTGTTTCCCAAATCAACTAATCTTTTAATGAATGATTGTAGCCATAAGGCATGTCCCACCTCCAATGACACATTGACACCATGTTAGAGTGTGTTTGGGTGAAAGCAATTCTAGGATACATGACATCCTGGGAAGTTTCAACATTGTCAACTAAAAGGAAATTGATCTTGATGTTACCGTTCTACTTTTGGTAGTCATTTTCATTCTAGTAAACTATTTTACTCGTGAGACCGACTATATTTTGGTCTCACATAAAATGTGTACGAAAGCTTTTTTTCATAGCGCATAAAGTGTAATATTTTTTGTGGTTTTTACGTATAGGGGCATCGAGTGGGGAGGAAGACCAAATGAAAACTGTTACAACCAAACACGACCGATTGAGGATCTAAACTATTGGGGATCAGATTGTGATACAAGCATAATGAAATTAATAGGGGATGTATTCAAGAAACACAAGTTTCCCATAACATTTTTAAACATCACACAACTCTCATTGTATAGAAAAGATGCACACACTTCAATCTACAAGAAGCAATGGAGTCCTTTGACACCTAAACAAATAGCCAATCCTTACAGCTATGCAGATTGCACCCATTGGTGTTTACCTGGACTTCAGGATACATGGAACCACCTACTGTTTGTCAAACTCTTTTATCCTTGATAATCTAATTAGGATTTTTTTTTTTTTTCATATACGATTCATAGTGAGTTTATAAAAGCCTCTACACATTCTTTTTCAGATGACTCATTATATTTTCTTTACTTTAAAGTAGATTTAGTGAAGAGATAAATACAATTTGAATCCTTGTGGTTATACCCAATTTGCATGTTGCGTCCCTATTCTTCAATTTAAATTTAATGATTTCCGGTCATTTAATAAATTGGTCAATCAAGTACTTGCCTCAAACAATTGTCCCAATTCTGTTCCATTGAAAGTGAAAAGACCATTATGCTCTTCGTAAAACTGCATTTGAGTCCCTGTGCTATGTTGTTTCATTGTTCCCGTAATTTTAGGTTCCCCTCATTAAATTGAATGTGCAACAACAACTATTATCAACATATGTTTCATTGTATCCCTTAATTTTAGGTTTCCCCGTAAAACAACAACATTAAAACATGTCATGAAAACAATATGAAGCTTGAACTTGAAAAATTATGAAGTGTGCATAACAACATCAAACCCAAAGCTCGAACACTTAAAAATTGTAATAGCATGTGCATAATATTCAGGGGAAACCGAAGCTTGATACAAAACAGATTGTGCATAACATTAAGGGGATAAGATTACATGATCAAGTAAGAAGCGTGATCATCAAAAAACTGACCAACAAGGTTAATCAAAAATCCGAATCACCAAAACCCCCAAATTAAATATGAAATTAGTAAGGATCAACATATAATTACGTATCTGTACTGCACAATGCTAATACCATCATCTACTCCCATCCCCGTTCATACTTCGAATCAACGTTTATGTTGTTCCAAAAATTGAACACCACCTTGAAATGGAGTACAAGATGGGTTAGGGTTGGATTAAACCTAACCTGTGCTCCAACTATGTTCAAAAGAAAGGTTAACAACTCGATTGTACTACATTGCTAGTTACCGAATGGATAATGACGAAGATGATAAAGGATAATGATAAGAAAAAAATACCCTTCTGGATACGGTTTTCGATGCTTGACTTATATGAAATCGTAGTCGGCATAATGAAGATGATGATCGGAGTAGTGACGGACTAATGAAGACGATGATCAGAGTTCGTGAATGGTGATGAAAAGGGTGTGAATGGTGGTGACAACAGGGAGATGGAGAGGAATTAAAGTGGGGGATGTAAATGTAGGAGGATGGTTTAGGTTTAGGATTGTGGGTTTTGGGGAAAAGACAGTTTTACCCCTCATCCAATCGTTGATCATTTGACTTCTAACGGCCACATCTAAAGGTGTTTAAGGCAGGGAGTTGATTGACTAATTTATGAAATAACAGAGACTCAATAGACCTAAATTGAGAAGTAGGGACTCAAACTACAGATTGGGTAGAGCTACAAGAACTCAAATTGTATTTAATTAATTTAGGAGTTTGAAAATACTTTTGTTCTTGTATTTAGTTTGAAAAAACTAAATTCGATCTTTAAAGTTGGATCAGGTTAGTTTCTTGCCTGCATTTCTCAGTCGTGTGTCTTTTTTGTATGTGTTTAAAATTAAATGAGTTATTGTAACATAATTTATGTGTGTTTTTAGTAACAAATGATCAGTTATAACAAATGATCAGTTATATAACATCATGTATATTATTTGTATGTCTTATCAATGGTTCCATCATAGACATGAGCATCGGAAAAGGATGGCATTACACTGCCTGCATCAAGTGTGGCGACATAAACTATAAAGCTACTGATGATTTTGCCAAATCAACGGAAACTTGAATGATGCTAAATTTATGTAAGTAGATGATTCCGTTTGTTTATTTATGAACTCAGTACCATTATCACTCCTAAACACTTTTACTTGGGTTTCAAACTGAGGTTTTAACAATTCATAAAAAGTAGTTAAGTTTTCAGAAACTTTTCCCTTTCCTTTCATCATATAACACCACACGGTTCTTAAAAAATATCCACAACAGTCAAAAAATATTTTTATCCTTCCCTACTTACAACTCTGTAAGGACCCTAAACATCTAAGTGTATAATTTCTCCTATGTGTTTAGTTTTATGTTTATTTATAGGAAAAGGAACCCTAACTTGCTTAGCTTTATGGCAAATTTCACATGGTTTAGAATCAACATTACTTATAATTCATCTTTTAAAATAGCCAGAACTTGATCAGATGGATGTCCCAATCTACTATGCCATAAGTTTCTATCATCAACACTATTAAAACAAACATTACTACTACTCACATTTTCACCAACAATGTACAATCCATCACTTTGCCTACCAGTCACCAGGATTCTTTTGGACTTGAAATCCTGGATATAACATTTGTTTTCATCAAATAGCATAGGAAGTTTATTATCTTTGGCTAATTTATGAATAGACATAAGATTCACACAATAATTAGGAACTAAGAAAACATCTATCAGAATAACACCTTCTGCAAGTTTTATATCACCTATCTTTGTTACTTTAGCACAAGTTCCATTTGGATGTTTGACTTGTATATCACAGTCTCCTACATCTATACAGTTAAACATATATTCATCACTTTTAGTCATATGTTGGTTTGCACCTGAATCATTGATCCAACCACGACTAATATCAAATTTAACAAAACTGGAATAGTTAGGAAAATTTTCAAGTATTGTTCTAAACCTAGAAACCTAGACATACAAGATAAACCAGAAATAACAACACTCTCACCTCCATTTTTAGAACTTTGTGCTTCATTTCCACACTTTTCACTAATCAGACTCATCAACTTAGATATCTATTCAGGTGAAAAAGGAATAGTAGAAGAAGCAACAGTAGATGGTATTTTACTGTTAGACATATAGAAACATTTGATTTAGAAGATTGATTAGTTGATATATTTGGAAACTTTTTCTTAAAACCAGGGGATAACCAACCAATTCAAAGCATCTATTTGCAGTGAGAACACTTCAAATTTGGATTAGGACCTCTGTTAAAAGTTTTCCTATTATCATTAAACTGATTTGTTTTAGACGGAAAGGATACATTAGTCCCTTTAGAACTGTTACGAGAACCTCTATGTGACTCTTCTCTAGAAACTATAGAGAATGCAGTTTTAACGGAA